>OY728165.1:236182898-237432898 GCA_963277665.1 Viscum album
TGCAATTGTGTTATCTCTATCCTCAAGTGAAAAAGGATTCATTATTTTTACCTATGAATCTCTAAAATGGCTTGGGTGTGTCCTCATGTAAAATGAAAACATCATTTCTTATGTAACTCGACATTTGAAGACTCATGAGCAGAACTATCCTACACATGATATGGAGCCATAGGCAGTTGTTTTTTCTCTAAATATATGGAGGAACTATCTTTATGGGAAGAAATTTGATATATACATAGACCATATAACATTGAAGTTTATTTTCACACAAAAGGAATTGAACATGAGACAGAGGAGATGGTTGTAACTTCTTAAAGACTGTGATTGTTTAATTAATTATCATCTTGGAAGAGTGAAGTCATTGGTGAAATAAGTAGGAAACACCCAACGTTTCTATCCATGATGAGGATTCAAAGAGATCCCTTGATACAAGACCTAGTGAGAATAGACATAGTAATTATAAGGTAAGGTACATCATCAACCCTATCCAAAATGATTCCTCAACCGCCATTACTAGATAAGATCAAGAATGCTTAGAAAGAAGATCCTTTGTTACAGAAAGAGGTTTGAGGTTGTAAAGGATGGGAAGTTTCATGAGTTAAATATTGATCAAGAAGGTGTAATAAAATTTCGTACAAGATTATGTGATCCATATATTCTAGAAATAAATAAGGATCTAATGGATGAAGCTCATAGCTCTACTTTCTCTATACATCCTAGAAGCATGAAAAGTTATAGGAACCTTTGTGATCATTATTGGGAGGATAATATGAAAAGGGAATTTGCTGACTATACTACAAGGTTTCTGGTATGTCAGAAAGTGAAGGAAGATTGACAACTTCCAAAAGGGTTATTACAACCACTAACCATACAAGCATGGAAGTGGGACAATATCACTATGTACTTTGTCACTGGTCTCCCAAGAACTTCCAAAAGAAACAATGTGATATGGGTTATAGTGTATTGTATCACCATGACTTCCCATTTTATCTCTATTTAGGAATATTTCACTCTTGATCAACTTTCCAGGATTTATGTGAAGGAAGTGTTAAGGCTGCTTGGAGTTCCACTTTCTATAATATTTGATCGTGACCAAATGTTCACATCAAAATTTTGGAGAAGTCTTCAACATGCTATGTGTACCAAATTGAATTTTAGTACAACCTATCACCCCCAAACTGATGTACAATCTGAAAGGACTCTTCAAATACTTTAGGACATGTTTAGAACAAGATCAATGGAATTTAAGGGTGGATGGGATCTACATCTCCCATTAGTTGAATTCTCTTACAACAATAGTTTCCACTCAAGCATTCAAATGGAAACGTATGAATCCCTATATGGGAAGTGTTGTAGAACTCCTGCTTGTTGGGATGAAGTTGGTGAGAGAATGCTTTATGGGCCACATCATGTGAAAGAGATGATAGAAAAGGTTCGTTTCATCCAGAAACACATTAAGGATGCTCAGATTCAGCAAAAGAGCTATGGTGACAACCATCGAAGGGACTTAGAGTTTGATGTTGGTGAAAAATTCTTTCTTTTAATTTCACCTTGGAAGAGAGACATGAGATTTCGGAAGAAAGGGAAGCTCATCCCTAGGTACATTGTCCCCTATGAAATCCTTGATCACATAGAAGCAGTCGCCTATTGGTTTGCACTTCCTCCAAATCTTGAACAAGTTCATGATGTTTTCCACATATCCCTCTTGAGTAAGTACACACCTGAACCTTCACATGTACTAAATCCAAAGGTGGTACAACTGGAACATGACCTCTCTTATGAGAAGTATACGGTGGAGATCTTGGTTCATAGAGACAATGTTCTATGCAAAAATACTACCCACCATGTTAAAGTGCTGTGGAGGAACCACAAATATGATGAAGTCGTGTGGGAACCGGAGGAGTCTATGAGGCAGAAGTACCCACACCTTTTCTCTTCAGAGGGTACAAGTTGAAATTTCAGTGATGAAATTTCTTAAGGGGGAGAATGTAACGACCCAAACTTTTGAATAATATTTTTCTTCCTCAATTTGTGTGTTATTTTATTTTAAACTCAAAAAAAATATATCCTTTTATTAATGAAGTGAGTATAATTGAAATGTGACCTTTGGGTTTTGACCATTATATAACCATTGGTTAATTATGACCATTGGTCCATATGATCATTGGAAACTAAACTCTTAACATTATGATTATTGTTTATAAATACAAGTGATCTTGGATAATTTATATATAAATAGGAGTTGGTGGCCTCATCCAGTAGACTCGGGTCATACAAAGCCCATCTTTCAAAGATTGGGAAGAAGGTAGAGTCACTAGTATTTTCTCTGTACCAAGCCCAAGATGAGCTTCAACATGTAAAGCTTGAATGGAATTGCCTACAGGAGTAGTTTAAGCTCATAGAAATCACCACTCAGGAAATGTTGTCTGAGCCGCCCCAAGATTCTATCATCATTTCATACCTTACTCTTAGGTCCTATTAAGGTGTTATAAGGGTCTATGTAATGAGGCCATAGTTACTTTGTGTAATCCTTTTGTATAAATAAAATTTTTATTTTTTTATATGGTAAATTTTTTGAATTTCAAATGTCAAAATAAATATAGTATGAACTTTTAGAACTTTCATATTATTGATGAATATAAAAAAGAGGTTATTTTAAAATATTTTTTATACTTTAAATAATTAATAATGTGAAATGATTTTAATAAAATGGACATATATAGTTGTGATCAGTAAGAAATTTAGTGTCTAATAAGATCAACTTAATTTTTAGTGAATAGTAAATTATGAATAGAAATGTTACCCTTATGAATAATAATGTGACCAATGGAATAGTAACCTCACTTAACAAAGTATAAATATAATTTATCCATCTTGAATGGTAATGTGAAATAATAACATAACAAAATAACTATTTTTGAAATTATTAGTTAAGTATTAATATTTTTTGGGTAAATAGTGATTTTACTTAAAAATTAAATATCTCATATTTAGAAAATTATTTTCATAAAATTAAGTTCATTTTTGAATTCAGAACATTGATATTATGTTAGGGTGAATTTATGAGATTTTTATAAAATATTTTGTTTTTTGGTGAATAGTAAAATTACAGTTTTTGAGTTTTTGTTGTGTTTTATGACATCATAATGATGTAATATGTAATTTCAAATTTGGGTCGACTCATTTGGATTAAAATATTATATGATGTGTTCCAAGTGGCTAAAAATATTGGAAAATACCATGGGAAATCCCATGGTTTTGCAAATACCACTAATGAGGAGTCCCTTGAAATTAATAAAATATTCCCTCACTTTTGCTATAAATACAAACTCATTCCCTCATTAATTTCATTCCAAATTTCCCTTAAATGAAGATCTGGTATTTTTAACTCACAGGGATTCATTCCAAGGTTCCCTCAATCCCTTAAGGTTCCGATCCTAGAGTTTTATAAGTTACTTTTCAAGGTAAGGGAACCTTTCACCCTCCACTTTTAGTCAAGACTTCCTTTATGGAATGTCTTATAGGTTCCATTTTATTATGATGGTTTATGGCTTTCTATATACTTATTTTATAATATTTTATGTCCAAATTATAATAGACCTATTTCGCTCTCATTGATATATTTTTATGAATTTTAAGAAACGTTGTTAGGCTGCTGAATTTTCAAATGGGAATTCTAAACTTCTCTTTTTCCCATTCAAGATTTCTTTTATGTGGTATAACTTTATAATTTCCATACCATGTTATTATTTACATTTTATTCTGTCCATATATTTAATTATGAGTCATTTATGTTTGGTATACACATGTTACCTCTCATTTTAATGTTTTCTAAAACCATGATGTATAGTCGTTATGCTGTAGAATTTTCATCTCAAAATCTCTCTCTTTTCTCAAGAAATTATCTTATTTTATTTATTTAAATACCCAAACCTATTTAATTTATATATGTATTAATCAAGACATAAAAATGATATATTTTATCCTAGATTTTACATACATAAAACCTTCATTCCCTTTCCATGGGTTATAAATGACATAATGATCTTGTTTTTAATCACTCTTTAAAACGTTGTGATTTGGATATGAAACCCATTTCTTTTATTCTATTTGGGATATTTATGAAATGTTTGATTATGAACTATTTGGATCACAATAAAATAAATACATATTAAGGGTGCACCCTGATATCACTCCAATGCATTGGGTAAAGAAATTAATCTCTAGATATGACATGTTTTATGATACCTTGGTGAATAACCTTGGTGATTTTTATGACACATTGGGGATGGACCTTGGTGATATGCTTATGAATTTTTAAATTAAATGTTGTAGAAAAATTTTAAAGTTATTATTATTATTATATGCCTCTTTATCATACCATTATGATATTCCCCATGTTTTTATTGATATCACTCAAGTTCACATGTAAATTGTTTCACTTGTTTTCTTTATTGGGTCTTCGGCTCACCCTTTCATTTGATGTATGTCTCTAGGTTATAAGATGTATTAATTTTACATAGGATTAACTTTTCAAGAATCCTTTCCAAAGGATCAAAATATTGTTTTATGTTTTCATGTATTATGTACCTTTTTTTCAAGACACTAGACTTTAAAGATCCTCTGTTTGTAAAATGTAATGAAAGGTTATGAAATAGAAAGACAAGATCCCATAATCACTGTAGAGAGAATGATACATGGTGTGTGATTATGAATCACAATCATGTATAATATAAAACCATGATTTATTATGATTTATCCATTATCCTCATGATTTCTAAAACCCATGGACCTATTTTCACACTGATGACTATATTTTGATCCTGGGCACAATTGGGATCCATATTGGTGCTTTGTTCATTATCACCTAACTATTCAATCATTAAACCATTATTGATCCATTGATCACAACTTATAACAAAATTTATCATTTTTTTTGTTTTTGTATTCCGGTCATTTCTATCTTTCCAATTTTTGGTCATCTAAACCTATATTAGCAAACTTGTACCACACTATGTTTACCACTTTCTCAAAGGATATATTCTATCTAGACTTTAAATTATGAACTAATATCTATTATTAAGTCTTATGATGAATCCTCTTCATGAAAAAATACTGGTGAAAGAGATATATTGAAGAATCAATAGTTGGAGAGATTTTATCCACCCAAAGGTTTGGCCTCAGTGTATTTTCTAATGGACTTTAAGGTTTTAAAGATCATCACATAAATAAAGAGAATAGAATGGTAGTTTACAAAGTATATAAGGTCAAAATAAACAATGATGAAATATTTTTTAAATAATAATTTACACTAATAACAAAATCACAATTTTAATCAAATAAGAAATAGAGTAAAGTTTAAAATAACAAGTCATACATCATGCTTTTCAATGTCATGGACCCTAAAACCTTGATGAATGTTACACCTACTCTAAGTGTAACCCCTTTATTTAGACATAGATTTAATTTTAAAATTCTAATATAAACTATCATTTAGGATATATTTCTACCAGTTCATACAGAATAAATACTTATTTAATAAATAAATAATAAAAATCTCTAAAACGTTGATGTGATTGTAAATTCAAAAAAACTAATACCTAAGGTTTAAAACATGTCTAAAGATTAATATAATCATAAAAAATCTAAGGTCATATAATTAGTAAAATTTACCATTTTACCCTTATAAGGACCCAAGTATTTAAAACTCAAACATCAGTTAAGTCTCGATCAGAGTGTAGTTCCATAGGCTAAAATAGTGGTCCAATTTTATAAATTATTCTATTTTTAAACTCAACCTCTTAAACCATTTAATGTTCTTAATCCACTCAATATAATCTCTTAGCCTCACCTCATATGCAATAATAATAAGTGAGATCACATCATGGGATGTTTAAAAATATTAATACTAAGACCTACTCCTTACCATATTGGTTAGACACCCCAACATAGATTCTATACTATTGTATTTCTTATAATTACAATGGATTTAGAACTGAATAGTTATACACCTTAGTAGTCTATCCTTCAATTGATCTTGGCTTTATAACCTAGCCAAAAACTCTTTTTCCTTGGTTGGTTACACTCCCCAACCTTCCTCCTCTTCCTTAACTGATTATATACCTCTACCATGCACTCTTTAGTAATTGGTTATATGCCCTGGTCATAAGATTCTTCTTATAATTATTGATCCAATAGTAAAAATATATCCATTTATTTCAGATGATCCTCTTCCATATACCGGAAGGATCATGATTAATCATGTACACCTTTAAGATCTTTAGCAGTTCCTTGAATAGATATTCTAGTGTCAAAACTCCATTCTATATATTAAGAGATATGGATCATCTCAACTTCCTTGAATACTTAAGTGTATCTTCTTTAGGTACATCTTTATTTGGATCAAATTATTCTCAAATTGAAACTATTTGTATTCAATTCTATCATAATAATTCTCAAGGATCTAATTAGTCTTATGATCTCTAAATATTATCAACAACTTATTTGAAACCAGTATTCTTCTTATATTGAAAATAATATCATGAATATTATTCTCATTTATTCTAGGATACTATTTCATATTTAATATCTTAGAATTGAAATAAGGATTTATTTATTCTTCTTTGGTCACTAAATCTCCAGGTTTTTTATATCACTTGAATACTCATACATTTTAAAAAAATATTTTCTTCAAAAATATCTCCTGCATACTCATTTAAATCATCATGATTTTATTCTATATTTAAATCTATTAAAACTCGTGATTTATTCTTACTTGTGGTATTTAAATTACCAAAAAATTATCTACTCCATAAAACTTGTGACTTTATAATTCCATTAAATTCTATGACCATGTTTTTTATCCATATATTCATATGCATGCATATGAAAATTCATATATGTATAAATCAATTATCATGCATGTATACTACAATGTGGAGTTCTTATCACACCCTTTAGTGTTAAGATCTTATCAAAATGGGTTTAAAGTATTCATTATGACATGGTGAAGTTCTCCATTTCTCATAGGAAAACATCTGTTTTGAAACACCATTTTATATAGTGTATCCTACACATGCTCTACATTTATCCTTCTTCATTAACTCGTAATTTTTAATTAACTACACAAGATCAATTGTAAGACTAGTCTAGATCAACCACTCACTAATACCTAATGTGGTCAGTGGATCAATTGTACATTGATTCTTGATGCAATTGGTTAATCTACCATGCCTTCCTCCAAGATTTAACACATGAACAAGATCCATATTGATTATATGAACCAATATAGACTAGCTTCATGAACAATCTAGATCAACCGTATGAATAATGTTTGGATCGACTGCATGCATTCCTACATTAATGTAGCCTCAATATTTATAAATCTTCTAACATTATAGGCTTTACATTACATAGGTCACATTATCTATACACAGGTCTTCTCATACCTTTATATAGAAGGATATTGTGCCCTTATATAGAAGTAGGTTTACTAGTTACCTTTAGAAATCCTATGGATTTTTGAGGTTACCCCTACATAACTGAATGGTTAATCATTTAACGCAATGTGGTGTATGTCATGACTTTATGTAGGTAGTGCATTCTATTATAGAGCTTTAATAAATTTTGTATTATACCTTTATATAGGTAATGTAAATCATAGTTTACATTTATTCAAACTTAAAAAACTCAATGTTACCTCTACATAGGTAATGAATTCATCTCAAAATCATCTTGAACCTTACTCAAACACTCTGATACCTTATAAAATCTTTTCAACATTGTATATAATGTTCCATAAACCATAAACACTTTTATTTAACTTGAGGATCAGTGAAATGATCATCAGATATTAACACATAAGGATTTAATCCATAACAATCCTTTAAGAATTGCCTCTCTCCATCACTAAACATGTATTAATACATTGTAAATAAGTACAATCAAGCACATTGGGAATAATAATCTCCCCTTTGTGTTTATTTTCAATACCTCTAAAAACTTATGTCAATATGTGATATTTTTTCATTCTGCCCCTTATTTCCAATCAAATTAAAAGGGACAATGGGTCTCTTCGCATTTGAATTTATTCCTTCAAAACTCGCATACTCTTCTACCTTTTCAAACATAAATAATTATTTTTATCTTCTTGAGATAAGGATTACATCACTTGTTTTTCTTAGTAAATTGCCTTTAATTATTCTTCTCTAAGTCTATTTAGGAAAATCTGATGTAGAAAACAAGATAAAAATAATCAAGGTTTTCTAGGTTGTCAATAAAACCCATACATGTGATACCATTATTAAAATCCCATTCAAGTTCCTATTATAAAAAAATTTATCAGTAGAAACATAATCTTGTACATAGTTAAAAACACATCAAAAAAATTTCAACTGGAATATGAATAACTTCTCTTTGTTTAATTAGTACACTAATTTATAAATTAATTGAATAAAATAATAATAAAGGGTTATAAGTGTGATTAACATACAAAAATCCATATTTTAATAAGGTTGTACAGAATTTTTAAATTTACATGAACTGATTTTTTGGCTGGCTTATTCTCAGTTGTTCTCCCCCTAAAAGGATACACTTGTATCCTTCACTTCATGGTAGTTCAGATACCCCTTAAATATTTATTTCTATGTGATGTTCAACAATAATAGCTTCAAAATTTCTTTTTTTACAGTGTGTAAAGCACACATACATCCCCTTTAATTCCCTATAAGTGAATAAAATATAATAAAGATATGGAATAAGGAGTGATATCATGCTCCTTTAAATGGAAAAGTAAGGTTTAAACTTGATTCTCAACCCAAATTTATTTTCCTCAACATATTTTCTAATGCAGGAGTCTTATTTATCCACTTTAGGAATTAAAATATGAGAGGCTTCCAATTATTTCAATTTATTCTTAAATAATTACAGTTGTCTAGTAAACCTTGTTAAGAATTTTCTAGTTTTATTTTCTTAAATCTTGAACCTTGTACAGAAACACTCAAAATTTAACTATACATTGTTGGGTACCTTCTCAATTTCTTCATAAGAAGTGTCAACAATCATACTAATATGATAATTTCTATTTTATATTGATCCCATTTTATATTCCAAATTTATTTTATTCACTTCAGCATTCGTGGACAAATTGAAAAGATTAATTATGTGTCCTATCATACCATAGTAAAATCATATGCTTTTCTCGGTAGGTATGACATCATTTTTATTCTTCCTCATTGTATTTTTTTTTGTTTTTATGTATTAATGTTTGTTTTTATCCTAGATTTAGTTTTTAATATTTCTTCACAAGATTGTCATTTTTTTATGTTTTTCTATTTTCTTTAGTAAATCTATGATACCTAGAATGATTGTACTATAATTCATCAAAGAAATAACCACCTATCTTGCACAACTCACAGAAATTTCTAAGTAATTCAAATATATTCCTTGTGGGTAGATTTTTCTTTTTCTTTATAGTAGGTTTCTTTATAGATTCATCTCTATCCCACCTTTACACCTACTAACCTTCACACATAATGAAATATTATAAAAGTATTCAATGGATTCATACCCAAACTTTGAACAATAAAAATATCTACCAATAAGTCTACTTCTCTTGTTTTTTGATGCAATACAACCAATATTTTTTCCTTTCTATTTTGGGGAGGGAACCCCAACCATTTATGATTCTTTTGGTGAACTTATCTTCTTAGAATTTCTCTTATCCAACCTTGATACTTTTTTGGTTTTCCCATTATTTTTACACCTAAAAATTTGTATATTTTTTTATTGAAATGTGCATTTGTAGTTGAAATAGATTTACAACAGAAAATCAATTGAGTTATGAGATACATTTTTTCAAGAGTTTGAGGTAAAATATTTTTCATGTGATTTCAATCTTTGTTTCCCACCGTTTGGATTATTCTTGGGAGTAATAATCCTATCAAAAGTTTTTCTAGTAAAAATTCACATCCTTTTATAAGACTATGAATTTTCATTTTGTTTTTCTCTAATATTTTTTAGTTTTACTTCCAACTCTATACATTTCATATCTAGAATTTACCTTTTCTCTTCAATTTATTTCACCCTCTCTTCTCAATCCTTTCCCATCTCATTCACCTGATCTTTAAGAATCTTTCTACATTTCAGTAGGTATTTTTTAAAGATATTTTATATTTTATTCTTTAACATATAGTTGGATATTTTTTTCATCCATATATAATTTATGAATATTTTCTATTACATGGAACACTTCACTGATAACTCCTTCAAACATCTCTTCTTCGAAAATAATCCTATTTAATTTTTCATCAATTAAATAATAGTTATGATGATAAAATAATGGTTGATTCATTTTAGGTTTTCATCATCTTTGTGAGAGTATTTAAATAACTTGTTAGGTTAGATAGGTTAATGGAAGATGGTCTAGAGGGGGTGAATAGAGCAGATTAGAATTTTTAATCAAGTAAATTAATTATCAAAGTTAATTATAAGAGGTAATTATCAGATAAAATAAAGAAATGGACATAAGTATTATTATACTGTTTTGGTCTAAAGTGGACCTAGTCTAGTCTTATAACTCTATAGTCATTGAGGGATACAGGTGAACTACACTAATTTTTTAGAGGGAATAATAACTCAATTATATAATCCTTTTCTAGTAGAGGGAAAACTATAACACTTTCTTTTGTATGGGAATTCACAACCCTATTACGGCCTAAATTTAGACACTAGGAGTCAAAACCTAAACATTAATGACTTTATAATTCGAGAGTGACAAAATGAAGATAAGAAAAGAAGAAATAATTCTTTTATATGAAAAATAATAAATATAATACAGTAAGTGTGTGAGAGAGATTTTAAATAGTGTTACAGACTTAGAAACCAGACAAACGATAAGATAAATAATGAATTCATGGGAACTGAGTCTTGAGGATTAGATTGTATCATCTAATCATGGTATTAGAATTAAAAGTAGACAAAACTTTTCCTTTGAGAGGTTGTATAGGTGATGAGATAGAGTATGTCATAGGACTTGATTTATACAACATGTTGAAATGTTCACAGCATTATTCTTGAGTAAAAATAGAGCATAGAAGAAGTAATCCTATGTATTTATTGAAGAGTCCTAGAACATTTAAAGAAGATCTATAAAATATAACTAACAAACCAATATATGGGAAAAGAAATTAAAATTCACAAATGGTTGAATTATTTAGGAGTGATAGAGAATTATTATGAAAAATAATCACAATAAAAAAATATTGGAATAAAAAACCGAAGACTAATTCGAACCTCTTTGATTCACCCTTAAAATGATAATAAAAATTTAAAGAAATCCCATAAATATTATAATAATTATTAAAACAAATATTAAACACATTTTAATTTAATGAAATGGTTAATTAAAAAAATAATTATACTTCTTTAAATTCCATAAATTAAGTTTTAATATATTGGTCGTTAATAAATATTAATTTAGATAACAATAAGACAAACAAATTAGTTCAAGATATAAATATTATAAATATCATAAATATGTTTCATATGTTATGTATGATTAAAAAATAATTTAATAACATTTTAAAACTAATTAAAATATTATAATAATACTTCTCATGTCTCATATATAATTTATATTAATTTTTAAAATCAATAAAATAGTTAAAACAATTAATATATGTATTTAATTCCTCAAAATATAAAAAGATGAAAAATAGGGTATGATTCACCATTATTTCAAAAATGTGGGTCACTATTAATTAAAAAAATTAGTCACCATTAGTTGAAAAATTAATTCACTATTGATTGAAAATGTTTTACCTTTGGAAAATATTTGATTCACTATTAGAAAATATTTTTTTCACATTATTTATAATTTCAATTCATCATTGGAAAATACTTGAGTCACCATTGTAAAATATTTGAGTCACTATTAGTTATAAAATGACTCACCATTGGAAAAAAGAGAAATACCCACTATTGAAGGAAAATAAGAAATGAGATTCCATTGAAATGAGTTATTATTGAAGTGAGTTTTTGTTCAAATGATTTGTTATTAAAGTGAGTGTTTGTTCAAATGAGTTGTAATTTAAGTGAATGGTCTTCCAAATGAGTTTTTATTGAAGTGAATTGTCATTGAAGTTAGTTTTCGTTCAAATGTTTTTCTATTGAATTTATGAAAATGAGTTTTTATTAGATAAATGAGTGAACAACCCACCATTGTAAGGGAAAAGAGATGATATTACTTTGGCTTTAAATAAACAAGACACCTTTGAATGAATGAGACAACAACCCATTATTGGAAGGAAAAATTGATGGGTTGTCATTGGATTTAAATAAATAAGTAACCTTTGAAGAAATGAGAGAACAACCCACTATTCAAGGAAGTAAGTTCCACTGATGGATTATAAACTTGAATAGAAATTTTGGTGAATCTTAGAGGAGATTATTAAGAGTACCCATATAAGTTTTCATAGATTTAGAGGAATCGATCCCAAATATTTTAACTAATTCTTTAGCATGCTTAGATTCATTAAGAAAAACTCCATCTTTTCTTTTATTAATTTGAAGTCCAAGAAAAAAATTAATTATCTCATTAAACTCATATCAAACTTAGAAGGCATAAAATTAGATAAATAATTACAAAAAAATCACTAGATTGACAAAAAATTATATCATCAATATAAATTTTTATAATAAAATATCATAAGAAATTCATTTAATAAAAAGTGTAAGATAAAAATTTCCTTTCTTCAAAAAATTATTTAATAAATAAAAATAAATTCTTTAATACCAACCATGAGGTGATTACTTTAGACCATAAAAATATTTAGATAATTTAAAAACATGATTAGGATATTTTTTTCATTTTCAAAACTAGGGGGTTAAGAAAGATAAACTTATTCTATTATAATACAATTTAAGAAAGAACTTTTTACTTCTATTTGATAGAATTTAAAACCTTGGAAATAAGAAAAATCTAAAAGGACTCTAATATCCTCTAACCTAGAAATATGTAAAAATTAATCTTAAAATTCTATACCTTCTTCTTGAGAGTATACTTGAGAAACAATTCTATCTTTGTTTTTAATAATCTTTCTAGATTCATCCAGATTGTTTCTAAAGATCCACTTTGTTCCAATTACCTACTTATCCTCATGAACCTCTACTAAAGACCAAATTTTTTTTCTAACAAACCGATTAAGCTAATATTTCATGGAAATAATCTAGTTAGAATCATTTAAAGGATCATTAATTTGACATGAAGAAAATTAGAAATAAAAGTAAAAATAACGCAAAAAATTAAAATAAAATTTTTAGTTTTAACACCAAAATAAAAAATGATAATTAAAATTTTAACAGGATGATATTTATGAATCATATATGATCTTGTATTAGGTTGAGAATTAGTATGGTCTCCCTCAATTAATTCATCCTTATCCTGAGTTTTTTCTTCACTAAAATTAAAATTCTAAAATCATCATCAAAATCAATAGAATCATAATTTAATTAAATATTATTTCCATCAAACATAACATGAAAAAATTCTTAAATAACTAAAGTTAATATATTATAAACTCTATAAGATTTATTATTATCATAATATCCAAGAAAAAAATTTTCCTCACTTATATCATTAAATGTATCTAAATTATCCATTGAATTTGAAATAAAAACTTTAAAACGAAAAAATCTTAAATAACCAAATTTAGGATTTTTATTTTTAAAAAATTCATAATGAGTTTTTTAAAAAAAGGTCTAATAAGATTATATTTTAAATATAAAGAGAAAAAATAGCCTCATCAAAAAAATATCTGGGAAAATTATATTCACTTAAAATGGTTCGATCCATTTCAATAAGAGTTTAATTTTCTTGTTCTACAACATGATTTTTCTGTGATTTTCTAATTGTATAAAAATTATTAAAGTAACCATTATTTTCACAAAATTTTTCAAAATATAAATTATGAAATTCACCTATTTTATCACTAAGAATTGAAACAATCATATAGCCTTTTTCATTTTGAACTAAATAAAAGATCAGTAAATCTAGATAAAATATCATTTTTACGAGGAAGAAAGTATACCCATATAAATCTACTATAATCATCAATAATAAATAATGTATATTTCATTCCACCAAGGCTAAAAATTTGAGTATGACCAAATAAATCAATATGTACTAACTATAAAGGTCTATTAGTACTTGTCATATTGATAGTTTTAAAATAAATTTTGTATTGCTTCCCTTTCATGCATGTGTCACAAACATGGAGATGTTATTTATTCAAGGATTGTAATTGTAACACATTATAAATTATTGAGAGATTATGTAACATTATGAAATTAACATGACCTAAATGTGGATTCCAAATGATGTTTTCACTATACACAACATTCAAGTACTTAACATTTTAAACATTTAGTTCATAAAAATATATAGTATAAATATTTTATTTTCAATTAGCATAAAATTTTAAAGAATCATATTTAAAAAATAAAAACACACCCTTTTAAATTTAACTTCCATTCCATCATTACATAATTGTGATATAATGATTAAATTATATTTTAAACCTTCAACATATAAAACTTTATAAAAAATTACAATTAGAAATACCAATTTTACCCAAATCTTCTCATTATCCTTTGGAATTATCTTCAAATGTAATTGTTCCTCTGTTCCATGTATTTTAAGTGGTAAAATTATATGGGACATCAATAATATGCCTATATTATACATTATACATATACCAAATGTCATTATTGATACATAAAATGCATTTCTCCTATAAAAATCAATTACTTACAAATTTTGGTACACAAACTAATTTGGGTCCAATAGGATTTGTGATACAATTTTTAGGTAACCATATAGAGTGTAAACATGTATTATAAGGTACTATTAATAAAAAAATATTTATGAATATTATTTTTCTTAAATACCAAAGATTATTTAAAACTAAAAGAATAATCACTTTTGTAGTGACCATTCATGCCACACTTAAAGTAAGTAAAAGTATAAATAAACCCTTTTTTACTTTTAAAAAAATGGGTTTTAAATATTTTTTGTAATATTATTTTATATCCAAAAGCATATTTATTTGTATTTCGTTTATTCAAATCCATAATTTTATGGTATATTTCACAACCTGAAATAAAAGCAAATAAAATTAATTTAAGACTCTCAGTGTCATTTTTTGATTTTTCATTCAAATCTAGAGAAGATTTCAAATTATCATTAACAATAGAATGAGAAGTAGAAGCAATGTTTCTTAATTTTCATTTTCTTGTAAAATTACATTATTTTCAAAAACAATTTTCTCATTATTTTCCTTAAGATTATTATATAAATCAGTATCTTTAAAAATATATTTTCTAAATCTTTAAATGTATTTATTCAATTTAGAGACATTTAGGTTTTCAGAATCACATTTAGAATTAGAGCATCCAGAATAAAATCTAGAATCACTTACCTCGTATAGTGATTTTATAAAGAAAATTTTAGTAGTTTCTTTTTCATTTCTAGATTTTTCACTAGAATCATATTCTTTTGTACAAATCCAACTATTTTTTAGTGCCTTTTTATCCTTATTTTTTATTTTGATTTATTCTTTAGTTTTGAACTATTAGGCTTGATATATCCTTTCTTCATATACTTATAAAAATTTGCATCTAAAGCATTATATTTTTTACCACCTTTCTTATCTCCCTTGTGTTTTATTTTTGGGGATTTATTCTAAACCAGTTATTGAATCCTTTCTTTTTCATTATTTTATAAACCCCAATCTCAATCCAATCCATGTTTTATTTTTCACTGTCATGTAGATCATAATTAAAATATTCAGTAGAAACACCATTCATATATTTAAAAGATACAACTTTTCTTTTTTTTTCCTCCTCGTTATCTATGTTCTTCAATTCCAATTCATTTTAAGGAAGTGATCCAATAAATTCATTTAGAGTGTAGTCTTTTAAGTTATTTATTTCATCACTAGAAACCTTCTTTTCATTCCATTTCTTTTGTAATTCTCATAAGAATCATTCAATAAGTACAAGGATTTATAGAGCTTCTCCTAGTGAGTTAATTCCATTTTAAATGCTTGTGAATTGGTGGAACATTTGATTTATAGTTTTTTATTCACCCATCTTGAAGTATGGGTCCTCTGATTGAAGCATTCCAAGTTTTATTCTAGTTAATTTTTCAAATCTAATGTGAGTGAATTGTAAAATATTTCAAATTTCATGAGTTATCTTACAAGCATACACATGATTAAAAATTCTTCTATTAATAGCACAATATAAAATATTAACAAATTAGTAATTTAAAACATATCTAGTCGCATTGTTTTCAGTAAGTGTATATGGGTTAACTTCTGGTAAAGTGTTTGATTTTTCTATGATTGATCAGTCCTCAATGATCAACTATTTGAGCTATGCCTCTATTCAGGATCTCCAGTAGACATAATCATTTCTATAAAAGTGTGGTGGATTTTGGGAAATCCATGCATCATTTCGGTTCAATCCTATCATCTTAAATATATTTTCTTTAGAGTGTGAGGTCTAGGAATAGGTTATCACAAATACAATTAAACTAGTCTCTATAGAGGGATTGTATTATTCTAAAAGAAAAAACCTTTAATATCAATGTTTGGTATCGATAAAGGTAATGGAAGAGATAAAATATTCTTAAGAAGGTTATCCTTTAATACAAAATTTTAGGTTGGATAGGGTAATAGCAGAAGGTCTATAGGTGGTGAATATACCATATTAACAATTTTAGTCAAATTAATTAATTAATTAAATTAATTATCAAAATTAATTATAAGACTTAATTAGTATTACAAATAAAAGAAATGAACATAGGGATTTTTATATTGGTTTAGTCCAAAGTTTACCTAGTCTGATATTATACCTCTCTACTCAGTGAGAGATGCATGTCCACTACACTTATTTTTTAGGGGGAATGATAACCCAAAAATAGAATCTTTTTCTAATGGATAGATAACCATGACACTGACTATTGTATGGAGAGTCATAACCCAATTACATCCATAATTTAGAAATAAGGAGTCACAACACAAATAGTTCTAACTTTAGAATCTAGGAGTCACAACGCAAACATTAGAGAATAATAAATAATGATTTTTTATGAAAAAGAATAAATAGAAAATAGAGAGTGTGTGAGAGAGATGGGGAATAGTGTTACATACTTGGAAACTAGAAAAAGGATAAGATAAATACTGAAAGAATGGGCACTAGTCCTTGAGTATTTGGTTGGATCATCTCGTCAATGTAATAGAAGTTGAAGAAGAAGAAATTTGTCCCTTGAGAGATTTTATAGGTGATGAGATAGAGTATGGCACGGGACATGATTTTTATAGTAGGTTGAAATTTTCAAAGCTTTGTTCTCATGGGAAAATAGAGGATCGAAGAATTAATCCCATGTGTTCCTTGAAGTATCCTAAAACATTTATATAAATTGTGTTAAATATAACTAACAAAACAATCTCTGGGTAAAGTAATTCAAATTCAAAAATGGTTGAATTATTCAGGGGAGATAGAGAATTATTTTTCTGAATATTCGCGGCAAATAAATTTTTGAATTAAAACCTAAAGACTGATTTAAACCTCCTTGAATAACTTATTAAATGATAAATATAATTCAAATAAATCCCATAAAAATCATAAGACTGATTAAAACAAATATTAAATATATTTATTAAATTTTGGGGGTAATTAAAAAATAATTATACTGCTTTAAAGGATATAAAATAAGTTTGAATATATTGGTCTTCAATAAATATTAATTTTCGTAAGAATGGGACCAAAAAATCAATTCAATATATAAATATTATAAATATCAGAAATATGTTGTATGTGTAATGTAAGATTAATAAAATAATTCAATAACATTTTAGAACTAATTAATATATTATAATAATACTTCACATTGCTCATATATAATATATATTAATTTTGAAAATCAATAAAACACTTTAAACAATTAATATATGTATATAGTTTATCAAAATATAAAAATATGAAAACATATTATAAGTCTCTATTAATTCAAAAAATGAGTCACCACTATTTCAAAAAATAATTACCATTAGCCCAAAAAATAAGTCACTATTGAGTGAAAATGAGTCATCATAGAAAAATATTTGAGTCACTATTGGAAAATATTTGAGCCACCATTAGTTGTAAATATGAGTCACTATTGGAAAATATTTGAGTCACCAATGGAAAATATTTGAGTCACTATTAGTTATAAAGTGAATCAATGTTGGAAATAAGATAAATACCCATCGCTGAAGGAAAACATGACATAATATACTGTTGAAATGAGTTTCCTTTTATGTGAGTTTCTATTCAAATGAGTTTTCATTGATGTGAGTTTTCATTCAAATGAGTTTTTGTTGGAGTGATTTTCTATTCAAATGTGTTATCGTTAAAGTTTTAAAATGAGTTGTCATTGGATAAATGAGTGAACAACCCACCATGTCACGACCCCCTCCCCACAAAGTATACCCCTACTTGGACGAAAATGTGAGAAGGGAGATAGTGACACCCAAGTCCCACCTACAGTAGGCCCTAGGTTGGCAACTAGCACTGAGGGTATAATAATCACACAGATGGGAGGCATTACCCTCTAAGAGAGCATGTGTGAAATTGAGATATAATACATACACCAACCAACTCCAACTCAAACTACAATATAAAAAGAAACCCAAGTACACGTATGTAATGTCATGAAAAGACTACTACAACTGAAAAGGGAAAACTACAAGTACCAAAAGAAAGAAAAAAAATAGTGACCATAAAGCTCGAACAACTTCTACAACCCCAAGATAGTATTAAACAGGTCGATCTTCAATCTGCTCCAAGTGACCAGAAAAACTGTTGCATACATAGGGTGAGTATAATAGTATCCTTAGTAGGATCCTCTTCGAAGCCTCTCGTGCAAAAGTAATGAGAGAATGCTAAAGCATAGTGAATAACAAGTGAAACTAACTCATTACCTAAACATGTATACTATCTTCCTAGACTCACCATGGATACTCTCACCAAGTATCACATACAATATTATATAATATAATAAAGGATATCAAGTGTACCCCACTTCCACTTCCCCACTAGTTTGCTTCTTTACCCCAACGTCACACGTCCTAAGAATTTCTCTCCAAAAAGATTTTCCCACAGACACCTAGGCATAGCACCACAACATGCACCTTGTGCAACAAAACCACTAAACCCATGTGACCAAAGTAACCAAGTAGTTTCTAAGATCCACCACATCTATCATAACATGTATCATACATTAGGTACTATACCTCAATCCATTACAACCCATACCCCGAGCAAGGATCCACAAGCCTTTACAGCCTATACATGTTACACCAATAGTAATCCATAGAAAAATATGTCCAGAATATATGTGTGTGAATAAACATAAGCCATTACATCCCTCTACACACATATATAGTGAAAATAACTGTCATTACTAACAGCACAAGTAACTACCAAGAGAAGAGAGTGGGGCGAAAAGGGATAGTAATTCATCCATCCTCCTATCAGAATGTTGGGAAAAACACCCCCCAGGGCTCAGAATCCTTGGGGTGTCAGTTTCCCTAACTGAAGGGTTGTATTAGCATATAGAGAAACAAAAATTACATGATATATTATAGCTCACAGCCACATTATGGGAAAAATATATTCTTAGAATCAACTACATCTAACGTCTCTCAGCCTCCCGATTGCCACTACTAATACTAGATATTCTATAAGTATATAACAATTTAAAGAGTAATATTTAGTTACTTATCCCTTTTTATCAGTTTCACTTTATGTAATTAATTCTTTAACTGTTAATTAACTATTATTAATTACACATTACATTTCATTAGCATCACACCAAGTTCCATTCCCTCCATGTATAACCAAACCAAGTCCATAGCTTCTCAAAAACATTACCTCAGCATTTCATCCTAGCAAGATCCAACACCATAGGTTAAAATAATTTATTCAATTATTTATTAACATCATTATTACTTTCCCATAATTCTAGGAATTCTAGAAAAGAAACACCAAGCTACCAAACACAAGGGGCTCAACACGGAGAGTAGATGGACTAACCATGGAGCCTTTTCCACCTATAACAGGAGCATATAACCATCCATCCTCAAGAATCTAAACACAAAAATCATGTGGCATACCCCACAAATTTTCACCTCATTTGAAAAGTGGGTAATCAAGACCAGATACCTTAATTAGTGGGTAAAGTAAATAAGATAAACAACCAACAAGATTCAACAAGCATCCAAAATTCATAACTGACCTGTTTCATCATCTCTGATGTCCTCCCCAACTCCCACATGCATAAACCATTGCATCTTTCCACTCTATGCGTCAACTACGTCCCCAACCCATGGGCCTCCTTGACCCACATAACACAACAGCCTCCCAGGCTTAGCCATCCCTAGCTCACACCACAACATAAGTAACAGGAAAACAATCAACAAGAAACTGGGCTCTCAGCCCCAAGAAAGGCATCTAACCTTCAGACACAACGAGCACTCACGGATCCAATCATAAGGATCTTGGCCTTTACAAGCAAGAGGGAAACTCAAAACCCTACCAAGAATTATCTTTAATCAAACAATTGGTTACTTAATCTATATTTAATTTTCCAATACATTTAACCATGCATAATGATTATCAACAGTTTACCGCTACAACAACCGGATTCAAAAACATGCCTCTTTATCTTTATCCAATTAATTTACAATTAATACTATATTTACATTCCTTACCTATTTCCATCAAGAAATACATGCTAAAAAAATAAATCATAGATATCATACTATCTATAAAAAACAAGAGGCAACAACATACAATCGATACTAATTTATTTATTTGGTTCAAATATTTATTATGTCAATTCCATTCTGATCCAGTGGGCTAAAACATGATAACTCTATAGTTTCACGTAAAAGAAAAAATAATCCATGAATCCCATACCTCAAAATCTTTCAGACGTTCTTTGCATGAGAACAACCGACACAACAGATCATGATCACCTCTCCTAGAAGACCGTATCCACCTGAGGATGCAGAGACACCACCACATGAACCAACACCCAAGAAAAATAAATTATAAACATGGATATCACATTCCATAACATGGAAAGGAGGAGTGGAAAAATAGGAACCCAGAATAATAGTGGTAGAACATACCTTATATCGAAGATGGATCAACATTTCCTTGTTGCACCAAAACAGGGGGTGCGCATGTAGTAGGAAGAAACGCTAGGGAAGACACAGTCTAAGGATATAGAACTATGCATGAATCTTATGGTAAGGAAGGAAAGGTTTGAGTGTCTCACACCAAGGGACAATAAGGAAGAACAATAGAGTAATATATCTCATCCCTTTAGAAGATTTAATGGAGCAGCGGTTCAAGATACATTAGATTTTCCATTAAGATCGGATCTATCAAAGATCACACATTTTGATTGAGTAAATTCTTACTGACTATTAAGAAAAAGTAATATAGGATTTATGTTCTATGAATTTCCCGTAAATCCCTTAAAAAACTTGAGTGCATTTTATGTCAAAGGGAATGTCAAACGGGAGAAACTGTAGGAAATCTAGAAAAATCTGAAAATTTGAAAAAAGGAAATGGTACAGTTCTGGAAACACTTTTCAGGACACCATTTCAGTGCCACCATTTCAGTTCCACCATTTCAATCCCACCGTTTCTGTGCCACCATATCGGTTCCACAGTTTCAGTGCCACCTATTTCTGTGCCACTATTTTGGTGCCACCATTTTTTGTGCCACCATTTTGGTATCACCATTTCAGTGCCACCATTTTTATGACACTATTTTGGTGCCACTATTTTGGTTCCACCATTTTTGTGACACTATTTCAGTGCCACCATTTTGGAAAATTGGTAAATGAAATGACACAGTTCTAGAAACATTATTCACAGAACTGAAAATTAGAAAAGTGTTGGGGATAAGTCATCTTGACTTCCCCAAACACCTCCAACACTATATTTTTTCAAAGGAATGGATCAGAGAGGCCCAATAAATTACATTATATACCTCTCAAAATATTCTTTTTCTTGAGAATCTAAAACCAACCCAGATAGGAAATAGAAAAAGGGGTCTGAGAAACCACTGTTTGAGATACCTCTCAAGGCTCTCGCCACCAAAGGAGCTCAACTGCTTCAAAAAGGAACACGCAAAACCACATGAAACCCACAACTAGATTATAAACACTCTCTAGGGGGAGATACCTCTCAAAAGATAACAAGCTACACAAGAAACAATAGAAATATATCTCATAACCATGAAAGTTCTACAACCACGAACCAAACATCATTACAAAGAAAGAGTTAACCATCAAACAACTTGGGTACTGAGCATGTATCTATGACTCACGTTCCCAAGTACTCTCCTCCATTCCATTGTGCTACCACAAGATATGAACCAATGGAATAACACATCCACACAATGCCTTCTCCATGTGGTCCTAGATCTCAATTGGTCTCTCCTTGAAGTTCGCATCATCATCAACATTGATCTTAGCCCAATCGATGACATAAGAGTCATCATGAAGATAATGATGGATCTGTGACACATGATAAACAAGATGTATCTAGATCATCTGTTCTAGAAGTGTAACCCGATATTCCATGGCTCCAACATGAGCCAACACCTTGAAAGGCCCAACAAATTGGGGAGAAATCTTACTCCCACAACCAAACCTTCACTGCCCACAATAGGGATTTACCTTCAGAAAAATGTGATCCTAAACATCAAACTCCAGAGGTATCCTCCTATGATCATTATAGGATTTCTGATGATCCTTCTCTACCTTAATACTCTATCAAATTTCTTGAACCATCTTAATCATATTCTGTACAGGCTCTGGCCTGAGAATTGCTAACTCTCTGACCCCAGTCCAACACAACAGAGAACAACAAGTTCAGCTATACAAGGCTTCAAATAGATCCTTGCCGATGGTGGAGTGGAAACTATTATTGTAAGAAAACTATGCTAAGGTAAGGTGCCTCATCCATGAACCTATGAAATTCAGAACAGAAGACTGCAACATTTCTTTAAGATTCTGGATGGTCTGCTCTATCTAACCATTCGTCTTTAAATGAAAAGCAGTGCTAAGGAATAGCTGAGAAATGAAAGAATTTTGGGGACCTCTCCACACCCTGGAGGTAAAATTAGGGTCTTTTTCAAAAAATATCATCCTATAGAATCCATTTAATCTCACCAACTTCTCCAGATACTACCACGAAAAAACATCCACAGATCTTGACTCCTTGATTTCTATGAAGTGGGTTGATTTCTTCAAGTGATCCACTACCACTCATTTAGTGGCATAGCCTCCCTGAGCTCAAGTTAAATGGGTAATAAAATACATCAATATGTCTTCCCACTTCCACTGAGGAACATCCAATGGCTGGAGAAAACCACCTGGAACACGGTGCTCAACCATAACCTTTTGGCAGACTAAAAATCAAGACAAAAACTATGCAACTGCACGCTTCAATCCAGGCCACCAAAACTGACTCCCCAAGGAACAGAACATTTTCATCATGACAGGATGTACCACTAAGGGAGAACCATGGAACTCTCTGAGAACCATCTCACAATTCTCCAAAGGAACGAAAATCCTTTTCTAAAACAACACTTGGTATTGTTCATCCTCAGACTAACTATCAGAGGCTTCACCACAAACAACTCAGTCTCTCCAAACCTCTAACTCAAGATCCCCCAACTAGGACTCTTCTACCTATTTCACAAGATATGACTGCACTGTCATCTGTAAAATACAACATCTACCCCCCAAATGCTCCCATATTCAGATGAAATGCTAAAATCTCATCTATCACTCTCTAGGAATCACCATATTTACACACTACATCACCACTCGACTTCCTTCTCAACGCATCAGCTACAAAATTCCCTTTACCAGATGTATATGAAAAATCTAAGTCATAATACTATAATAAATACATCCACTGATGTTGCTGCAATTTCAAGTCATGCTGGGAGAAAACATACCTCAAGCTCTTATGATCAGTGAAAACCCCAAAGTGCTCACCGATGAGCTAATGTCTCTACAACATCAGAGTGAACCCCACTACCGCCAACTCAATATTGTGGGTGGAATAGTTATGTTCTTGGGGACTCAACTATTGAGACCCATAATAAATAATTAATCTCTTCTACATTAGAACACAACATAACCCAAGACGTGAAGCATCCTAGAAAACATCAATCTAAAATCCCTCTGGTGGCAGAGAATGAACCAGAGCACTGACCAACTTCTCCTTCAGATACTCGAAAGATGCTTGACACCAACCAGTCAACAAAAACACCAGATCCTTCCTATTAAATGGTATCATAGGAGTTGCAACCTGAAATAAATCGTCCATGAACCTCCTATAATAGCCTACCAGACAAAGGAAACTTCGCGCCTCTACCACTATCTTGGGGGATGCCCAAGACACAACTACTTCTATCTTCAAGGGATTTATATCTAATCTCTACTAGGATACAACATTACCCAAGAAATAAACTTCTTGAGCCCAAAACTAACACTTCTACAACTTCTCAAACAACTATTTTTGAAGAATAACTCCTAAAATGGAATGCAGATGCTCTGCATGCCCCTACTCAGATGTGGAGTACACAAGGATTTTGTTGGTGAAAATCACCACAAACTTATCCAGGAACTCACTGAACACAGAATTCATCAAACCCATGAACATAGGTGGTGAATTTTTCACACCGAATGGCATCACCAAGAACTCATAATGTCCATGACGACAATAGAAATCAATCTTTGGAATATCCCCATCCTTCACTCACATCTGATGATTCCCAGACTGCAAATCAATCTTTGAAAACAAAGTTGCACCCTTCATTTGACTGAATAAATAATCAATCCATGGAATGTGATAGTGATTATTCATTTTCACTTTTTTCAAGCGACGATAATCAATCCACAACTGTAAACTATCTTCAGCCTTCTTTACAAAAAAAATGGGTGCACCCCATGGTGACACACTCGGCCAAACAAAACCTCACTGAAACAAACCATCAAGTTGTATATTCAACTCCCATAACTTAGAAGGGTCTATCCTATATGGATACATATCTTGATCCTAAACTTGATATCTCATCAATGGGGTGATGCTAAAACCTCTTCTGGAAAGACATCAGGGTACTCTTAAATGACCCTGGGAAACACAGACTGTTGAACCTCTAATGAACCAATCATTAGTTTAGCCATAAAGAATGAAAAAGAGGGAACATGCCTCTAACCCATTCGAGGGTCTTTCTCACCAAAAAAAACTGCTGGATCTTCATCATCCTCGAAGAACACTACCTTCCTCTAGAAGAAATCCACAATAGCTTGCACTAAATACAAAAAATACATGCCAAGGATGAAATCATATGGTTGTATCCATAAACATAGTAAATATCCCAAAGAGAGGTACTACCCCTGCACTAGCTCACAGTCTCTACATTATTCAAACACATCTTCTCAACCAATAACTAGTGTAGTCGATGCTAAGGGAACCAGAAGCCTCTTTACCTCATGTACCAAATCATGGACAAGGGCAGGTGATATAAAGGAGTGTGAGGCTCTTGAGTCCAACAAGGTATAAAACCAATTATAAAACAAGCAAAGGGCACCTCAAACAAAGTCTAGCTCTCCTGGTGCTGGAAACAATAAAGCATGAAGCTGACCATGACCTAATCCATAGCCTCTCTAACCCTAATGACGGCCACCACCATAGCCGTGATCTACTCTCATAGGGTGAGGAGAATCCTAAGGCTTTCCTTTGCCTACCCCATTTTCTCTCTGCTGATTCAAAGATGGTGAAACTAACTACTGCTTCCTTGGTTGGAACTGCCTCAAGAGAGGAACCTAGAGGGGAACACTTGGTGCATGATGAGCACTCTAAAAGGTCGGGTACTCTCATTGTTGATGACCTTAGACTTCACAATAAAAAATCACATGATCCCTTGGTATTGGTCTAAGAGTTGCTACCCCCAGAGAAATGATATACTAAGGGATAGGACCTACCCCCAGCCAAATGGAAACTCTTCTTCCCTGAAAACCAAGAACCCCAGGCCATAGTTCTACTTCATGAGGAATACTGACGACTCCCCTCTCATAAAGATTTGGTTCTGGATAACATTCTCTGGATGACCTCTACCCTCGCCAACACATCAAGATATTTCTTCCGAATAAATGGGATTACATGGAACTGGATATCTGGATTCAAAGCCTCCTCAAAATGTTGTTCCCTAGACACCTCATCTGGAAACAGGTCAGAAGAATATTGTAAAAGGCACCTGAAATAGATTACAAATTCTTACACACTGAAGCTCCCCTGTCAAAAGGTAAGCAACTTCTAGCGACTAGACTCTTTTTTCGTCAAAGAAAGAATCTTGACCCCGAACATGTCTCAGAACTCCTCCCATGAGATTTCTGACTCCTCATGATCTCTGAGGAATAAGAATCACCACTGCCTCACTACCCCTCATAGCATCGTCACAACCAACAATACCTAGTGCTCCTTCCGAGCACAGATTGAGGTGAAAGCTATCTAAACCTCCTCCAACTAGTGTTATGTGACTTCATATAAAATGGAACCCTCATACTTCTATATACTCTAGCACTAAAACTCTCAAATTTTCCTCCTCTATGTGTCATCGTCGTCGACCTCCACTCTATAGTGATTTGTTGGTGCATCCTACTGAACATATTTTGTGTGAACCTAATGAGGACGTCGACCTAGATCCATACTTGAAAAATAAAAACATTTAGAGCTCAAAAACCAAGAATATGGAATACTCAAAATTAATTAATTATTTTATTTTATTCATTTTAGGTTAACCTATCCCAAGGTATACCCATTCAAACACTTGTGAAAAGAAGAATGATTCATGATCCTTTCCTAGGTCTCTACCCTGCAACAAGTATCACCTTGTTTAGTAGCCACTGTAAATTTAATGGTCTATGTGTCTGACCATAGGGGGCATAAATGCCTATTTGTTACCCTGTCTCCAGTTTTTACATCACTTTCTAAACTTGAATGACATTGTTTCCCTACCACCCCATGCAACCACACATGTGTCTAACTTCAAACTCCATCATATCCCTCAACCTGACCTTTGATACCACTCTTTCATGACCCTCTCCCCAAAAAGTATACCCCTCCTAGGCCGAAAAAGTGAGAAGAGAGATAGTGACACCTGAGTCCCACCTCCAGTAGGCCCCGGGTTAGCTACTAGTAGCTGGGGTATAATAATCACATATATGGGAGGCATTACCCACTAAGAGAACACATGCGAAAGAGATAGTTAAGACAGACACCAACCAACTCCAACTCATACAGTGATATAAAAATAAACCCAAGTACGCATATGTAATTTCATACAAGTACTACCACAACTAAAAATGGAAAACTGTAAGTATAAAAAGAAAGTAAAACAGCAGTGACCACGAATCTTGAATAGCTCCTGCAATCCCAAACTATAGTAGAAAATAGTTTGATCTCCAAACTTCTCTATGTGACCTAAAAAATAGTTGTATATGTAGGGTGAGTATAACAATATACTTAGTAGGATCCTCCTTAGAGCCTCTAGTGAAAAAGTAACGAAATCATGCTAAAGCACGGTGAACAATAAGTGAAACTAACTCACCACCTAAACAGGTATACTATGTTCTCACCCTCACCATGGATACTCTCACCAAGTATCACATGCAATATTATATAATATAATAAAGGATATCAAGGGTACCCTGCTACCACTTCCCCACTAGTTTTCCACTTTTACCTAACATCTCATGTTCTAAGCATCTCTCTCTAAAAAGGCTTGCCCGTAGACACCTGGGCATAACACCACAACATACACCTCGTGAAACATAATCACTACACCCATGTAACCAAAGTAACCAGGTAGTTTTTAGGATCCACCAGAGCTTTCATAACATGTATCACATGTCAAGTATTATACCTCATGCCATTACATCCCATACACCAAGTAAGGGTCCTCAGGCCATCATAGCCTATACACGTTACACCTATAGTAGTCCATAGGAAACTATATCTAGAATGTGTGTGTGTGTATGAATAACCACAAGAAATTACATCCCTATTCAAACATATATGGGGAAAACTAATCATCATACCTATAAGAACATGTAACTACCAAGAGAATAGATCGGGGCTAAAGGGGGGTAGTCAGTCATCCTTCCTCCCATTGAGATTTTGGGGAAAACACCCCACATAACTCAGAATCTCCAGGGTGTCAGTTTCCCTAACCGACTGGGTAGATTATCATATAGAAACATAAAAGGAACGTGATATATTATATATTTCAACCACACTATGGGAAAAACATATTCTTAAACTCAACTACAGCTAACGTCTCTTAGACTCCCTACTGCCACTGTTAATACTAAATATTCTATAAACATATAAACATTTAAAGAGAGATATTAAGTTACTTATCCATTTCTATCAGTTTCACTTTATTTATTTAATTATTTAACCATTAAATAACCATTATTAATTCTATATTGCATTTTATTAGCATCGCACCAAGTTCCATGCCCTCCAGGCATAACCAAACCAAGTCCACAGCTTCTCAAAAATATTACCTCAGCATTTCATCCCAGCAAGCTCCAACCCCATGGGTTAACATATTTTATTCAATAATTTATTAATATAATTATTAATTTCCTATAATTCCAAGCATTCTATAAAAGAAAAACTAAGCTACCAAACACAAGGGGCTCAACACAGCAAGTAGATGGACTACCCGTTGAGCCTTTTCCACCTATAGCAGGAGCATAGACTCATCCATCCTCGAGAATCTAATCACGTAAATTACATGGCATACCTCGCACATATTTGCCTCCTTTGGAATAAGGGTAAGAAAGACTAGATACCTTAATTAATAGGTAAATTAAAGAAGATAAACAACCAACAAGATTCAACAAGCATCCAATATTCCTAACCAGCCTTCTTCATCATCTTCAGTGTCATCCCCAAAACCAACATGCATAAACCAATGCAGCTTGCCAATCTATGTTTCAACTGCTTACATAACCCCTGGGACTCCCTACTCTACATACCACAATATCCTACCAGGCTCAGCCATCCTAGGCTCACACCATAACACAAGCAGTAAGAAAACAATCAACAAGCAATTGGGATCTCGACCCCAAGAAAGGCATCTTACCTTCATACATAATGAGCACTCACTGCTCCAAGCATAGGTCTCTTGGCCTTTAAAATTCATAGGGTAAATCATAACCCTTCCAAGAATTATCTTTTATAAAAAACTGGTTATTTAATCCATCTTGAATTAGCTAGTTCATTTAAACATGCATAACTACATCCATTAAATTATCAATAGTTTACCACATCCACAACCGGATTCAAAAACATGCCACTTTATCTTTATCTAATTAATTTAAAATTAATCCTAGATTTATGTTCTTTACCAATTTCCATTAAGAATAGCATGAAAACAAATCAATCATCGATATCACACTATCTAGAAAAAAAAGGCAACAACATACGATCGATAACAATTTATTTATCTGGTTAAAATATTTATTATGTCAATTCCATTGTGACCTAGTGGGATAAAACATGATAACTCTATAGTTTCACATAAAAAATAGAGAATCCATGAATCCCTTACCTCAAAAGGTTTCAGACGTTCCACAAGAATGACCAACACAACAGATCAGGATCACCTCTCCTGGAAGACTGCATCCACCCGAGGATGCAGAGACACCACCACACCAACCAACACCCAAGAAAAGTCCATTAGAAACATAGAGATCACATGCCATAATTTTTGAAGTAGGAACAGAAGGATAGGAACCTAGAAGAACTATAGTAGAACATACCTTATATCGAATATGGATCGACACATCCTGGTTTCACCAAAATAGGGGGTGTGCATACAGTAGGAAGAAACTACAAGGAAGACATGATCCAAGGCTAAAACACTATGCATAACGCCTACGGGAAGGAAGGAAATGTTTGAGTGTCTCAATCCATGGAATAATAAAGAAGAATAAGGGAGTAATATATCTTATCCCTTTTGAAGAATTATTGGAGTAGCAGTTTAACATACACTAGATTTTCCTTTAATATTAGATCTATCAAAGATCATGATTTTTGACCAAGTAAAGGCTTCCTTACTATTAAGAAAAAATAATATATGAGTTATGGGATTTGGATTGTCCTTAAATCCCTTAAAATAAGACCTTGAATGCATTTTACATCAAAGGAAATGTCAAAAGGGTGAAACTATAGGAAATCTGGAAAAATATGGATATTTGAAAATAGAAATGACACAGTTCTAGAAGTTCTATTCATGACACCATTTTGGTGCCACCATTTCTAGGACACCATTTCGGTGTTAGAGTTGTGGTGCCACCATTTTTTTCCACTATTTCTGTGCCAACATTTTGGTGCCACCATTTTGGTACCACTATTTCGATGCCACCATTTTGGTGCCACCATTTATGTGACATTGTTTTAGTGCCACCATTTTGATGCCACTGTTTTGGAAATTTGGAAAAGAAAATGAAATAGTTCTTGAAACACTGTTCATGGAACTGAAAAAATGGAAAAGTGTTGGGGATAAGTCATCTTGACTTCCCCAAACACCTCCAACGCCATATTTTAGGAAAGGAATGGATTGGAGAGGTCCAGAACATTACACACAATTGTAAAGTAAAAATAAATGATATACCATAGGTTTTAATTAAACTATCTACCTTTGAATAAATGAGAGAAAACCCCACCATTTTAATGAAAAAAGATATGAGATGTTGTGGGATTTAAATAAACTATCCACATTGGAAGAAATGATAGAAAAACTCACCATTGAAGGAATTAAGAGCCACTGATGAATTATAAACTTAAAGAAAAATCTTGGTGAATCTTGGAGGATATTTTGAAGGGAAGCAAGGATGATATGCATGGAGAATAATAATCTTGAGTGATCAGCCTTGGAAGAAAGAGGATGGAGGTAGGAAATGATGAATAATGATTCATTATTTTATGTAAAATCTAAAAACATAAACTTAGATGAATTTTCAATCCATATAAATGAATTAATTAAAAGTTGGTAAATAATACTTAATTGGATATAAGTTCAATATATTTCTAATGAATCAATAATCTCTTAATTATTATAAGTAATGAAAAAGATACCATCAAAAAACTTTGAAAACATGTTTTGAATACTAAAGAATTAATTGCAGTACTTTGGAAAATTTATAATGTAAATGAAATTTTTAGAGTAACATGTGTATAATTAAATGAAGAAAAACTTTTTATATTTATAACTGAACAAACTCTAAGTGATTCTGATTATAAACTAATGATATATCAAACAAAATAAAAAAGATTTTCAATTCTAGAAAATTTAGAATTGTAGATCTATTTTGAGATATTCAGACAAACGGCGCACCCTTAAACAATAAAAATTTGCTTTTATTTATTCTAATAAATTAAGATAAATGATTTGAATTTATATTGGAACATGTTTGGAAAGAATTTGATTAGTATAGTTCTATAATTAAAATAAATAAGAAAAATATAAAGTAGTTTATAATGAAAATATTACTTGAAACCAAAAGCATGTATCATGTTCAGATCAAAATTTCAACATGCTAAAGATAGAATTAGACTTCTTCATAATTTAATAAAAGTTAAATTAACTTGTTATATTTAAAATTAAACAAAAATTCAAATCATAAAAATTTATTTTATAATTAAAATACCGATAAGTTTTAAAATAGTTTTTTCACATAAAATGATAAAAGGTTTTTAAGTATTTGAGAACATAAAATAACATGAAATCAAACAAAATAGAAATACATACATGAACATGCACGATCATAACTTAACTTTTTGGCCAATACCTCCTCCATAGAAACAAATTCTTCTTATAACTGTATTTTCCCATTAAAAATTAATGTGAATGTACCATTTATATAAGCAACCACTTTTTTAAGAACTTTCTTCAAATGATTCTTAATTTCAAATTAAATATTACTAAGTGATAAATCATCATCAAAAATTGAATTATATTCATTAAAATAATCATAATAAATATAATTATCAATACTTTTACCACTTTGATTACCTCTAGATTATGGTGTATCATCTTTTATATGCAATTTATTCTTCAGATTCTTTTCCTCTATACTTTTTCTATTTTGTTGGTGCATGGATAAAATCACTTGACTTGTACCAATAGAAATATATTCCTTTTTCTCTATATGAGGAAGTTAAAATTCTTAATTAAATTTTCAATTCATATAGAATAACATGTTCTAATCAGGGAAACACTTAGATCATTAGATGGAACCTAGACACTCTGATACCACTTGTAGTTATATGAGTTGGATGGACCACTAAGATAGGGGTTAATATTGGTACTCTTTTACAAATTATTCTATTTTTGAACTCGACCTCTTAAACTTTTCAAAGTTCTCAATACACTCAATATAATATCTCAACCTCATCTCATATGTTGTAATAATAAGAGGGAGTATAATATATGATATGTGTAAGGTTTAGTACCAAGACCTACTCCTTTTCATATCGGATAGACACCCCAATATTGATTCTCCACTATAATATTGTTCATAATTTCAATGGATTAGGTAATAAAAATTATGCGCCCTTGTAGTTGAGTATTCTATGGATCATGGTTTTACACCCCCAACTAATAACTCTTCTAACTTGGTTGGTTAGATACCCCAACCTTTCTCCTCTTACTCAATTTTTCATATACCACATCCATTAGCCTCTTCAGAAACTAGTTATATTCCCAAATCAAAAGTTCCTTCTTCTCAGTGTTGATCCAAAAGTATAAATATCTCCTTCTTATTCATATGATCCTCCTCCATGATCCTATAGGAACAATATTTCTCATGTGAATGCTTAATATCTTTAGTAGCTACTCAAACATATATATTGGTCTCAAAACTCCACTCCAGATCTTAAGAGATCTAGATATTATTAGCTTAATCAAATTATTAGGTGTATCTCCTTCATGGACTCCTGGCTTCGACTCACCTTCATCCCTCCTTGATACTTTGTATATCAAATTATCTTAGAATAAACCTCAATGTTCAAATTTTTTTTACGAGATCTAATAATTCTCAAAAATTTATTTAATACCCATATTCAACTTTTATTCACAATAATATCATGAATATTATTCTCATTTATTCCATTATATTATTTCATATTTAATATCCCATAATTTCTAGTAGGATTTACTTCATATTCTTTAGTCATAAAATCTCTTGGTTATTTATATCAACTGAAGACTCAAACATTTTCACATAGATATTATCTTAAATAATATATCTTATGAACTCATTTAAATCCCAGTTGATTTATTCTACATTTAACTCTATTAAAACATGGGATTTATTTTTAGATATGGTATCTAAATTACCATAGCTTCATCTTCTCCACCGAACTCATGAATTCATAATCCCACTAAATTATTATTCTGTGTTTTTTATCCATAGATTTACATGCATTAATGTCAAAATACATGCATGAATCAATCAATTATAATGCATTCATATTAATATATAAAGAACTTATCTTATCCTTCAGTGTCAAGTGCTTCTCAAAATGGTCTCCATGTATGTACTATGTCATGTTAAAGTTCTTTGTTTCTCATACATGAACATCTCATCTGAAATACCATCCACTAAAATGTGGCCTAAATATGATCCAATGTTTTTCATCTTCATCAATACACAATTTACTATTGATAGTATTGTATCGAACATATGAAAAGGTTGAATAAACATCTATATGATACTTGATGTGGTCTATTGATCGATTTTTCATTGATGATTGATGTAGTTGATGGATATATTGTACCTTCTACCTAGATTGACTACAAGAACAAGGTCGAGATAAATCATATGAACCTCTCTTGATCAGTTGTATGAATAATCCAAATCAACCATATAAATAATGTTTGGATCAACCACATGCCTTAGTACCTTAACTTTGTTGGGACCACTTTGTGTATGCAGATTGTATTTGTTGTCAATAGTTTTCAATACTGGTCAAAATGACGAAGGAGATGAAGAAGGACTAAAAAATTAGTGGAGATTGGCTGATGTGAGGATGCATGGAGAATTGTTATGGAATCATAGAATTGGATGTCATACTTGACCAATTATCTAAGAAGATTAATTCAGACGATTGTTGAACTGATACTAAGTTCAAAGAACTTGTGTCAAAGGTGACACATTGTTTACAACAATGAAGAATGGTGAAGTATCATCCATCTAAGGATGATTGAATAAGAATGAGTATTTAAAGAAGACTATGCAATGCTTCACGATTGCATGAGAACCATGCAAGAACTTACTTGAAGAAAAGAATCATATGATTTGAATGAAGTAGAGAATGATGTCTGAATAAGAAGAGAGAGTGTGGAAGGACTTGGAATTTTAAGAAAGTCATGAATTACACATTGCCTTGAAATCGGATGATTGTTGAACTGTTCTTAAAGTTCCAAATACATATATCAAAGGTGATACATTGTCTACAACATTGAAGGTATTTGAAGAAGCTTCAAGCCTACACTTTTGGATGAAGAGATATGATTGGAGTTCTTTGGAACTAACACTCCAAAAGGAATTGAGGATTTGAAGTAAGGATGAAGAAGTACTTTGGAATTAATATTCCAAAATAAATGGAAAAATCAGACGATGCTTTGCTGATTTGTATTTTACAATCATCATAAGTTTGGAGAACTTGTGGTTCAAGCCGTATGAAGGATAGAGTGAGTAAATAAGTGTTTTTCGCAAAACACATTTCAACATCATACTATCCAAAAATGAAAAAGGCAAGAAGAAGGCGCGCAAGTGGCGGCATGCAAGTGGTGGCGCGCAAGTAGTGGCACGCAAGTATTGGCGCGCAAGTATTAGCACGCAAGTGTAAGTGGCATGAAATTCATATTTCAAGATCATCACATCAAAATTTGACAAAGGAAATAAAATAGCGTGCAAGTTAAAGATTGGTATGCAAGTCAAAAGTGGCGTGCAAGTATAAGTGGCACGCAAGTATAAGTGGCACGCAATTATAAGTGGTGTGTAAGTGAATGTTGCACGCAAGTCATATTCCAATATCATCATATCAAAATATGAAAAAGGAAATAAATGGCACGCAAGTGATGGAGCGGCGCACAAGTATTGCCGCGCAATTGTATGCGGCGCGCAAGTCACCAAAATGCGTATAAATAGACGACTAGACTCTTCATTTTTTAAGGCTCAACACATAAGAGAAAATTTGAGCTCTGATCGCGCAAGTGTAGAAGGTGACGCGCAAGCTGAGGTTTATTTCAAAGGTGTGAAAGTAGGGTGGCACACAAGTTGTGTCGTGCAAGTTTTGGCGCACAAGTTGTGACAGGAAAGTTGTGTCACACAAGTTTTGGCACGCAAGTTTTCAGAGGTGCGCAAGAAGGGAGTGTGGATAAGCCAAAGGTGGCGTGCACGTTGTGATCTATGAACAACTTTGGCATGCAAGTATTTTATGGCACGCAAGCAGTGAGACGCGCAAGCAGTGAGGCGCGCAAGCAGGGTGGCACGCAAGTAAGGATTGGCGTGCAATCTTTGTGTTGTTCTAGAAGATCTTACCATCTTATATTAAACTGTGATGATGCTAAGTTGATCTGTAATTCATTTTTTTACAATCACAAGGAGAACTTGTGATCCTACCAAGAAGAAGAAGAGTAAGATCTCGGTGTAGGTGGTTTTTCACTGAAAGAGAACGTGTGAAAAAGATTAGGTTTTAGTGCAGCTGGTTTTTGCATTGAAGAAGCAGAAGAAGAAGAGAAGAAGAAGAAGAAGAAGAGAGTATGCCCAATTTAAGCCTACAATTATTTAGGGCAGTTCAATTCAGATGATGCTATGTGAGCTGATCCTCAGTTTCTGAATAATCACATTGGTATTTGTGATTCTGGCCAAGAAGAGAGAAGAAGATTTAGTGCAGTTGGTTATTGTACTAAGAAGAAGAGAGAAGAAGATTTAGTGAAGTTGGTTATTACACTAAGAAGAAGAAAGAAAAAGTGTAGTGCAGTTGGTGTTGCACTAGATAAGAAGAGAAAGAATGAATGGAGAATTTATTGCCTACTGCTTTGCAAGTAATCAAGTGAAGAGCACTAAAGAAGACCAAGAGCGAAACCCACCTTATCAAGAAGGAATAATACTGTCTCCATAGGCAGTATAAAGAACCAGCTAGAGGATACAAGTTAGACTAGGCTATAACCAGTCCAGGGAAGAGGATTGTTTCCCACCCCCTTCAAAGTGTAGGGACTTACACTGGCTAGAGAATTGTTTTCCTAACCACTCCATTGTAACAGCATATTACATTATAGTGGAGAATCTGTGCATTGGTCATTACCATGCATGGAAAGGACTAAGCTACTCTTATTGAGTGGTGAAACTTGTAAAAATACCATGTGCATATTTTTACTGCTTTCTATTATTGCATGCGATAGGGAAAAGAGAATAAGATAATCAAGATCCTAAAAGGTCAAGAGGTTCAGGGATAAAAGTTAAAATTGGTTTAAAAAGTCCCCAACACTGATTCACCCCCCTCTCAGTGTTAGGTATATCCCAAACTGGTCCTCTCAAACTCATCCCCAACCTTTTCACATCTTCCAAAATTCTAGGTTGATCTTTACATCGGTCACCTTACCTGTATGATGGTCTTCTCATAACTTTACATAGAAGGGTGTTGTACCCTTACATAGAAGTGGGTTTTCTAGTTACTTTTACACATCTAGTGTATATAAATGTTTACCCTTATAAGGTATAAGGATTCATCATTTATCTCTACATAGTTCTTGTCCTAAATTTACATATGTGTTGGATTCCATTGTGTACCTTTATATAGTTCTATATGATACCTTTACACATGTAATATAAATCAAAATTTACATTATTCAGCCTCAAGAAACTCAATGTTACCTATACATAGGTAATGACCTCATAAAAATAATCTTAATCCTTACTCAATCACTCTTGAGGCCTTCCAACTTCCATTTAATGTTGTATACAATGTTTCATTAACCATAAACACTTATATTTAGCTTGAAAATTAGTGAAACAATTATTAGATATTAACACATAAGGATGTAATCCATAAAAAACCTCTAAGAATCACCTCTCCCCATATCCAAACACATATTAACATATTGATAGAAAATAAAATAAAAAACTTTTGGCATAAAATTAGGGAAAACCCAAGGTCACTATAATAGATGTTCCTATTTTTGTTCTTCTTTTTTGAATAATATGGATTTTTTATCCATAATTTGGATGGTTCATTCCAACTTTTTGACAGCTTGAAGGTTATTTATTTATTTTATTATTGATTTCCATTTTATTTTCTATTAAACCATAAGGAACATTTTATAAACTCAATTTGGAGTCATTTAATCCCACGTACTGGGTTGGTTTATGGGAATAAGTATTAAAATGGACATAATTATAAAAAATAATGGTAGAAATCATATTCAAGCACATTTATAGTCAGTGTGTGTGTGTAATATCCTTCATAATGATATTTATTTTATTACAAGTTTTTAAACTAAAAATTTTCAATATTTAAAACATTAGAATGAATATCATTTTCATGATTAAAATTATAACATTTATTTACTAATAAAGTGGAGGAATAAATTCATTCAATAGACAAGATAGAACATGGAAGGATTTATAAGAGGGATCGACTATATAATCTTCTTACATTTCTTATTGAAGGGACCATTGGAGTTCTTCTAGTGTATCAAAGTAGGATACTCAAATTCAAAGTGTCCAAATCCTCCTATCACATTTTTCTAATGCATGAAGTTGAGTGAATTGAAAAAGTTTTGTAATAAATTCTCATAGGTGAGTAGTAGGGGTACACCCAACCTATTAGAGAGTTCAAAAATGAAAATTAATGCGCTCAATCAATCTAATTTGATGGATCTTTAGAGAGTTGGGAGGCTTATCCATGATTCATAACATCAAAATATTTTAGGGAAACTCTTAGTTATTGAGAAGAAATCATAGGAGTTTGATATTGATGCAAGACCCTTTATAGTGAGATGTAAAATCCTAATAACTTATAATATTATTTAAAAAAATGGGATTATAGTATTGAATTCATTTATCTATACATGATTTTTGTACCTATTAGTAATGTACGTATAGTTGATTCCATATTCAATGAGTATAACTACTCTACTTTGTGAGTACATTGAGAAAGGATTCAAGTGTATAACTTACTTGATCATGATTGGAAACATATAAATCTCATGGTACTTTTTAGTTCTTGAGATGAAAATATACGATCTAGTAATTATGATAGATTGGTTGATTAAATTTAAATCCCAAAAAAACTACTATATTCAATTTTTCTTATTTTCAAAAGTGGATGGGAGTATCCATAATCTCTAGGGATAATGGTATATTCATATAAAAAAGAAGGTTTTTATAATGAGTGATATTAAATCCTCATCATGAACATTAGTATGATTAGTACTAGGATCCATATAATGGAAAAATACTCCTCTAATTCCTATATTGGTATATGGATATACATGTGATTTTTTAGATAATTTATCTAGATTATAAATTATGAGAGATATAGAGTATTTAATTGACTTGATTCCTAGAAAAAGACCTATTTTATTAACATCTTATCGCATAGTACCAATGGATTTCTGAGATCTATAGGTAGAGATGTATAATCTTAATCATAAGGGATTCATTCAATTTAGTTATTCCCCTTGGTTAGTGGTGGTTTTATTTATAATTGATGGTAAAAAAATATCCCTTACCTAAAATGATGATTTATTTGACCATATAAAGGGGAATCATTGGTTTTCCAAGATTAAGATTTGGTATTGCTATCATTAATTAAGTGTAAAATAAAAGTATATTCTAAAAATGGATTTTTGATATTGACGTATGTGTTATGAGTACTTTGTTGTTTTTTGGAGCTACTAATGAACTTGTGGACTTTATGGAATTGATTAATAGGATTTTATATAGGTACCTAAATTTATTTATTATGGTATTTGTAGATGATATCCTTGTTTACTCATAATCAATAGAAAATCCTATAATATTCTTAGAAATTTTTTATATACTCTGTGTAAGAATAAGTTATAAGTTAAGTTCTCTAAATTAGTAAATTTATAGATTAATGGGGTGAAGTTCCTTGATCATGTTATTTTAGATATAGGATTATTTTCAATCATAATAAGGTTAAGATGATGATGTTTTCAGAAAACATGAATAATATATTAGAGGAATTGAGTTTTCTATGGTTGGTTAGATATTACTGAAGATACATTTAATCATTTTTGAAGTTTCTAATTCCATGATAATATTAACTCCAAAGGGAGAAAAGTTCAAGTAGACAGTGAAGTTATATGAGTCATTTGAGTAATTGAAGATGATAATGACTTCAAAATTATTTTTGATCTATCATGAATCAATATTTAGGTATAAAGTATTTCATAGTGTATCCAGATTGAGATTAGCATGTATATTATTATAGAAGAATGATGTTTTAGTGTATGGGTCTAGAAATATAATACCTTATGAGAAGAATTAATTTATGTGTGAATTTGAATTAGTTATTAGTGTTCAATATCTAAAGAGTTAGAGGAATAACCTTTCTAGTGATAAATTATTGGTATATATAAATAACAACATTTTAATATATATATTTATATAGTGTGATCACAACCTGAGACAATATAATCGGGTATAATATTTTCAAACCTTTGGTTTGGAACTCATATACACATTGTAAAATAGAAATGAAATGGTGGATTCATTGATTGGAAACACTTCAACTTAGATAGTGAAGGAAGTTGGGGAGAAGAGGAAATATATGGGATTTTTTTGGACTTTCACATGGAAGTGACAGAGATTAGATATGGTGTGGTACTCTCTAGCATTAATGTAATTTTTATATCAGTTTACTTGTTGAAAGAGGAGTAGTCATCTAGTTAAGAATTCAGAAGAATGTGGAATTCCATTAACGGTAGAGAGGCTATCGAGGATTGTTTAGTTGTTATTGATTCATTTAATTATTTTATAGGATGGGTAGTGATTCATCTGGATCTAAATAATGATATTTTGGAATCTTTTAACCATTTGAGCTAAGTAGCTACCAATATTTATCATGACATCAGAAACCAGTTCTAGTTGTCAATAATGAAGAGGGATATTGATGAACTTATTTCTCATTTATTATTTTTTCAATAGGTGAAATAAGAGCATCAATGATTTATATAGTTGTTTTATCCTTTACCGATTCCAACATGGAAATGGGATGGTTTTTTATGTAATTCATGATTGTGTTACTAAAGTTTCCATGGAATCATGATGGTGTTTGGGTTTTTTTATTATTTCATAAATTCAATGCATTTATTTCTTATATGAAAAAAATTGGATGATGTGCTTGATAAAATTTATAAAAAAACATTTTTAGACTTCATGGAATTATAAACTCTATCATTTCAAATAAAGGTCACAAGTTCACATCTAGATTTTAGAAGGGGTTTAATAATTGTTTAGTGATTTAACTAAAAACGGGTAAAATATATCATCCTTGTATGAGTTTCTAGAGAGAGAAAATTATCAATGAAATAGAGGATATGCACCAATCATGCAGAATATATTTTAAGAGACCTTGGTAGGATAATATTTTATTGGTGAAATGTTTTTACAAAAACAATAATCAATTATCAATCCATATATAATAATTTTAGGAATTCTATGTTCAATCATGCCATTTTCTATTATGTTGGGTTGAGGTAGGTGAAAAAAAATTATGGGGCCTAGTTTGGTGTAATAAATAATGTATTATGTTAAATTGATTCATAAATGTAAACTTTTATCCCCTATTTGGTATAATTTTTATGCCAATAATTATCAGCAACCTTTGACATTTCATATGGGGGATAGTGTGTTGTAGAAATTGAATCCTATATTGTGGTAGATGGATTGGAAAGAAATAGATATTGGTGTCATGTTATGTAAAACCTATTGAGATCATTGATTAGATCAATGAAGTGGATTATATATTGGATTTTCCATAATTTTTTGTAGCATTTTGTAATACTTTCAATATTTATTAGTTGAGTAAGTATAAATCAGGCCCAACTCATGTTTGGAGGTGGTAGGAAGTTGAGTTGGAACCTCATGATTCATGTGTAAAGGTAGAATAAAACAATATAATAAGGGAATTGGGAATGATATGTTGAGATTTGGTGGAAATGTCTGAATAAATTTGATGAGGAGGATTCCCAATGTATTTTTGGGGATGAAAAGTACTTTGGAGGAGAGAATATTAACACCAGGGCTATCATATTTCATTTTTGTTTCCATTATTTCATTTTTTATGGATATTGTTATGTAATTAGATGTTATTGATGACTAAATGAATTCTAAAGTGAGTTTTAATTTTACCATTGGATCTAGGATGTTTATTTTACATTGGATTTCAAGTTTTATAGGAATTATAATTTTAAAGAGAAGTTAAGAGAGGTTATTATAGGTATAAAAAGTCATATTAATGATATCAAAGATCATGTGTGCTAACCATGAATTCTAAAAATTTAGGAACAATTGTTTTTATTGATCCAAATAACTATATATGTAAATTGTTAATTATAAAAATTTTGGGCTAGTAAGAAATTCATGGTCAACTACATGATCCTAGGGACCATACGTGATGATTTTTCAATATGGTTTACATGAAATAGTTTCACTATTTTATAGAAAAGATTGTCTTAAAATGTTTTATTCTTCCTCTTAAACTTTCTTGGGAAATTATCTGGGCATCCTAGGGTGATTTTGATATCCTCCCATCCACTCTATGATGGATCATGTGTGTGTATCATGGATTTGGTATTAGATATTGGGTAAGGACAATAACCTATTTCTCTATATTGTTTCTCCCAGTCACTCTCTTAGATCAAGACTTTATGATGTTATATTCAAGAATTTTGGGATATGGATTGAGGAATTTCATTCATCTTGAGTATGGATTTGAGGATTAATCCAATCTATATTGTTTTAGACTAAAATTTTAGAAAATTTATTAGAGCAACACGACTAGGAAAGTGTCATTGGTCCCTTTTATGAAATTGGATAATTTATTTTTCTATGTTGATTAATTATGAAGGATTTAGGTTTGAAATATCATGGTTTTATAAATTATATGAAATTGCATATTTACATACAAATGATATTTTTTGAAATAAATATTTTTTAGAAATTGGGTTTTTTATAACCATTTATATTTTTAATTAAAAAACAAGTTTTTAATGGATTCTATTTGATTTTTGTATTATTAGATATTTATAATAATTAGTTAATTATTAGTTTTATGTGAAAATATATTTTCATGATCATTTGAATTTATTTAATGGTGTGTGTACAAGTGTAAATGGTATTTTAGTTAGATCATGGTTTTAAAACCTCTAAGGTTTAACTATGGTAAATTGGTGACTTGATAGTGTGTTTTAAGGTGAGAAGTGGTTAGAATAAGTGTGGGAAAAGGGGGACACTAACTATGGAGCATGTTTTATATATAAATAAGGATTCATACCTTAGTAAAAAGTTATATGTTGATGAATTTTATATTATTCTTGAAATTTCCTTAGTATGGAAAAAATGGGAAATAAGTATTTTCTATTGATGTTGGAAAATGGGAATTTTTCGTCAATTTTTGAAAAAAATGGGGATTTTCCATTTATTTTTGAAAATTGGTATTTCAGGGATTTTTTATAAAAATGGATGTGCTTTGGAATGATATTTTCGAGCATAAAATAGGTTTTGATGATTATTTGATGTTTTTATGTTTGGTTTTGAACTTGGTTTTAAATTTTTTTTGTTAAATAAAATGTTTTGGTAATAAATATTTTTGATTTATCATTATTAATTGGAATTGTATATTAAAATTTTCATGAATGGGGGTGTGTTGGAATCATTAGTTAAATCCAACAGATTATATACTCACCCTTGAAATGTGAACTTTGGTGGATATATAGACAAGATTAGACATGATAAAGGTAATGGTAATAAATTATTCTTCATCAATGGTGAGATATTGATTCACTTTGGTAATATGGTTGGGGTTGGTGGATCGAGATTTGAACACTTTATTTGATGTCATTAGGTGTCTCATATGTTTTATTTAATATGTTAGATTTGTATTTGTTTTGTAAAATGAATTGATTTAAGATACTAAAGTTATTTAAAATTGTTTTAATTAAATTTATTTTACATTATCAGGCATTATTTATATTTTTTTAGGGAAATGTGTTACCAATGGTTTAATTTATCCCTCACTTCTTGTCATTAGCCTCTGGAAATCAAGAGATATGTTTGACACCTTATAGAATCCCATCTTGGGTTTCAGGATTCAGTATCTTTGGTTAGGGTGTTACAAAATACTAAAAGAGAATTTTTTTTGATTAATTATTGTTAAGTATGACAGGTTTAAGGAATAGGATGTTAAATACTCAAAAATGTACCCATAAAAAGATATATGTATCTAATTTATAAAAAAATATAAGTTATCGGGATATGTAGGAAAAGTATTGGTTGGTGATAACTTCATGGGATTGTAATTTGTGTTGTGTTAACCCAGGATGGGACAAAATAAAAAAAAGTACTTACATTTTGGTGGGAATAATGATGGTTACATGACATAAAATTGTCTTTTAAAAGAAAAACAATTTCTTTATTGTAATGGATTTCTAATTAATATATGGGTTTTTATCTATCAAAAGTGATTTTGAAACGAAAAATTATCATGAAAATTTATTAAATTATTTTGAAAATTGGTTGGAAATGAAATTATCCAGGGGAATATAAATATAACAAGACATATCATGATATGTTTAGTTTTTATAATGATGATTGATAGAGTGATTATATATTTTTTATGAGATCCTTTGAATGTTATAGAATATTGTTTCTATGATATATCTTGTTAAACAACGATAAGGGTGAAGAGAAATGGAATATTCTACTTTGGACCGTTATTTTGGAACTATTGTACAAGCCATCTAAGGGATTAGAAGGGACACCAGTAAATATAGGACAAAAGAGATGGATAGGACCTCAAAGTTTCAAAATCATAGCCCTTAATTATTTAGGAAATATGTGATTACAAAGTAGGCTGAAGAGTGGTTGGGATAGGGTAAACTATATCTTTAAGTTTCTCTGAATACCTAATATGTCTAAGGTTAAGTTTACGGCTTATTTTTTGAAGGGGTCATCTAGTAATTAGTGAGAAATAATCAAGGATGTATGGAAAGATAAATATCTTGATTTTAAATAGTTTTATAAGTTATTTGATTATCAATAATGCATGAAATAGTCAAAGATGTCTAGACCTAGAGAGTTAATAAATTTTGTGTAGGGAAACATGTTAATCATACAATATGCATTGAATTTTACATAGCTTTTGAAGTATGTACCAAATATAGCAATGAATGAAAGTATTGAGGAATAGTGATTTGAGATGTAGTTATGACCAAATATTTGATCTAGGAATATTCTAGAAAATATACCCACTTATACAAAGGTGGTTGGTAAAAAATATTTGGTATAGGTGCATAATATAGAACCCTAGAAATTGAGTACATTCCTTCCTTGGTTAGACAAAGTAAGTAATACATTTACCTGACAAAAGATAAAGATAAAATATTTTAATAGAGCTCACATGTTCATTACTTTTATTTGATATCTTAATGATTTAGATCCCACAAAAATTATCATTTTGAAGTTAATTTTTTCATATTTTGATTATAGGAGTAATTTGGGTTTGATTATAAAAAATAATTTAAAACTTTATTTTTAATTGTTTATTTTATCTTTGGTATTGTTATAATAAATACTAACTTTATTTTTGGGTGTTTTGATTGTTTTTTAGTGGAGTTTATTTTGAAGAAATCAAGGTTTTTCTGTGTTAAAATGGGAAACCTATAATTTCTATTTTAAAACTTGAAATATGAAAAATTAAAATTTTCATATGTCCTTGAGGACTTCATAAGACTTCTTGGTACTTTCGCACTATATGAATTTGGTGGTTAGAACGTACAACTTTGAGGATTCTGTGAATATCACTTTGTCTAGTGAAATTGTTTATTACTTATCCTAATGTTTTATAACTTTAAAGTTATTTCAAGTGCTTGGTAAAAAAATAAAACTCAACTTGAACCAACAACCCCATAAGATCAACGCTAGCCACCAGGAGGTGGTCATCCAATCATCACCAAGGAACCTAAGAATGAAAAAACATAAAAGTTACACCAAGAGTAGGGTGGTTATGGTTCTTAGGTCTAGTTATCATTCACCAAACTAATGATAAACATATTAGAGTATCTCTATGAGTTTTTTGATAGTATTTTGTGGTGTTCTATATGATAAAAAATACCCCCCCCCCCCCACACACACACTCAAAACTTTGATGTGGGATTCTTCCTCCCAGACACCATTCACCTTATAAAACCATGTGATCATACATTTTAAAATGGATTCACTTAATTCTTATTTTTCATTCTCAGGGTTCAAAATTATCATAATGTTCAATATTGATCACCATCACACTGTATACAACCATGTATGTCGATACAAGTACTCAAAACTTCCATTGTGGTCATCAGGAATCACTATTCCCCCTATGTTGAAGCTTGAAACCATCCACCAACCCTCTAAGAAGACCATAATAAAGATATGAAGTATCATAGATGATTTATTATTCCTTTTATAGGCTCATTCCTTGAACCACCATGGATGTACATGGGAAAGAACAAAGAAGGCCTTATGAAGAATTAGAAAACTAGAAACCCCCATAGATGATGAGGTGGAGCTTAGGAGACACTACTTGGATGAGAAAAAAACATATCTCACTATCTAAAAGTCTTGTGAAGATCATAAATTTACACTATGAATGGAGACTGTATGCATGCATGAATAAGACACATATGGAGAAATATGTTAGTTAATATACATGCATATTTTATTTTTTGAAAGAAAAGATGTCATTACATGGTGGATAGGTTAAGGAATGGAATGGAAGTCGTGAGTTTAAAAATCTAAGATCCCCGAATATCTTTAAAAGGAATCAAGGAATGAATTATAGCCTATTGTTTTCAAGATTTATACAAACTTGAAAGAAATATTTTTATAGTTTTGAAAAAGAGAAATGCTTATTATAAATAGGGCGAGGCCTTGACAGCATGAGGGAGTTCAATTTCAAATATATGAAGTTTTTGGATAGTAGCACATGTGGTTTTCTTATTTATTTTCTTTTCATGCTATTATTATAATTTTTCATGTTTTAAAAAAATATCCACACTATCACTCTCTCTTGTTCTCTTTCTCACTCTTTGTTTCCCTATTATTCTTATATCTCCCTCGTCATTATCTATTCATTGTTATCTTCTATAACCATGATAATAAGTAATTGGCCAAATTAATCTTCTATGGGAAGAATCTAGTGTTTAACCCAAGTTTCTATCTATTTATATTTTAATTTTTTTCTTTAATTTGAGTTTTTAAAAGGATGATCATCAGTAGGGGAAGGTGACAGTGATCCCCTCACGTAATTATCTCAGGTTTAATTTATTACTCTATAATATTATCCCTTCATTAATAAGTATTAATTCATATTATGGAGCCTTGATGATTTATTATCTAATGTGTGTTATTTCATACTATAAAGGTGAGTTACAAGGTTTTATTTATTTATTATCCATTTAACTTATTGAACATAGAGGAAGTGAATGTGCAGTGTATCTGGTGATCATTAGGTATATTGTATATCCAAAACTAGGGAATAAGAGGATAGTCACACATATGATGTGTAAACCCAATGACCAATTAGGTACCACGATAAGGGGTTAATTAGTGGATAAAATTTTAATAATTTATTTCTCTTTTAATTCAACCTATGTGACTGGTTAAAGTCTTGATCCCTCATGTTTAATTCTCAGCCTCTCCCTATATACACCAGTAATAAAGATATAGAAGAACATAATATTTTATATTCTTTGACCAAAGATACATACTCCTTGTTGAAATCATCTATTACCACAGTTATAAATTCTTCACAATATGAAAGTGGTTACAAGTAGGGAATTTCTCATTCCCATTAACATAGATTCCCATAGTGTTCCCACATCGGAATCCCACTAAAGTTGAAAAGTTCCCACTACAAAATTTGATCCACATAGAATCCCATTATGTTCTCACTCCAAATCTACATAGGAGTCTTCAACTTATCTTCAATGTATAATCCATAATAATAAATATATTTTTAAACTTCTAGTTCCTTTTTTACTACCTTGAGAAGTAATCTTTCTCCAAGAACAAACTAAATCGTCTGATCTCCCTATGTGTACCACTTCAAGAACTTCAAAAACTGATGATCAATTATTCTAGGTTTTTCTCACTATCCCCTGATCTTAAATTGATCTAGATATTCTCAAAACACTAAAAAACATAGTTATGAAAGCTGTCATGTATCAATATCAATTTCATATGAATTTTTATTCTCTATACTCATGTGCATGTGACTCACTCACTTATCCTTATTCACAAAGCTTCATGAACTCACAATATCTTATTTTATTTCCATTAATCATAAATATATCATTTCATGTGCTTCAATTAGTTAATTTTAAGCTTCTTTGACACAACTATAATGAACAATGCTTCTGCTTCTTCACTTAACTTTCTCAACTTTATTTATGCATGCATATTATCTCATAATTTATCTCAAATTATTTATGTAAAAACAAGTTTGTAGTGTCTCTATTCTTCCCTAATGTTAATCATATTAAGTCCTAAAATAGTTTAAAAATCTTGATAATCATGTATCTAATCACATATTCTCCAAAAAAAACTTAGTTAATTTTTTTACACAAGCATGGGTTTGTGGAACTTATCTAACATTTATGATAATGCTATTAAGGTTTTGGCATGCACAACATATTCACACAGATCATTCAAATGAATATGGAGGACCCTCATGTCTCTATTTCAATCTCAAATTTATCTCAATCATTACTCCAAATCTCATTCATTCCATTTTTATAAATGTTAAGGTTCATGAGTATTTATAGAAAAGTTCCATCGATATACTCCACTATATCAAATGCTACGCACACCTATATACTCCTCATATGTGCACCACCATCCACCGCTCATCCTCTTCTTTCACAAATAGAAAAAATCACAATCAAAATTTAAAAAAATGAAACTATCATCAGACTTATTCATACATTTAACCCTTCAAATTCAATTGATTTTAGTACTCAGTATCTTCCGTTATGAGGACGCCAACCAACAGCACCAACTTCTTCCCCTCATTCTTGTGATGTCAAACTATCACATGTAGTGAAATTCATGAAAACCTTCTTCTGATAGACATAGAATTGGAAATATATTAAATACTATGGAATATCTCAAGCTTTACAAATATATAATCTCTCATTTCATGGTGTCGATCTCAAAAACTAGGTTGCTTGAACCCTACCTACTTTAATGAAAAAAGATGATATCACGTATAGTGCAATTTTTTAAACAGTGTGGAAATTTTTTTAAATTATGATCACAGAGATCATTTAAACTAGAGGGTGACATATATTAAATTTGAATATTTTCTATATATCATAATTTCATGTGAAATAAATCTTCATGTTTGTTCTCCTTAATAAGTCTTTTCATTTCATACCGCACTCAACCACAACACCAGGGTCATCTCCTGGACAGGCATTCACACACCATATGGTGCCAACCCATGCTCACTCTACTCCTCATGAGTGAAATACATCTCCTTTATTTAATATGTATAAGCACTCTATCACCATTATTAATCTCCATACCACCATAGTTGACCAGAGTAGATCAGTACCCTTGGTTGGAAATGATCGGCCAAATTTCTAGTAAACACCAAGAAAAAATGATTATCTAAAATAAGATTCTTATCAAAATCCTAATAAATTATTCATCCACATATCAATAAATAATTTCTTCATTTTTAACTTCTAAAAACATTATTTTTAATGTTTTCCATTCTAAATCCTCAAAGGTATATTTCTTCTCATAAAATACCTCATTAACTAGTATCTCCACATTTTCCCTTATTGAAAACAATATGATTTCACCAAATGAAATTAGAACGTCTTAAGTGTTATTAGATTAGTTTTAAAGACCCCATCCACCTAATGGGTACCCATCATGGTCTATAAATAAGAGAAGGGGATGGTGAATACCTGAGTCCCACCTCTAGTAGGCCCTGAGTTGGAAACTAGCACTGAGGGTATAATAAATAAACAATAGGAGGAAATACCCTCTAAGTGAACATGTGGATGAGAGAGATAAAATAGATACACCAATAAAAACTTGATCATAAATTTATATAAAAGAAACCCAAATGAATACATGAAATTTCATAAAATATTAAAACAACATAAAGGAAACTACAAGTACAAAAAAGGTAAAGATGGTAATGATTAGGATGTCGGAATAGCTCTTGAAAAACCATGAACTATTAATATCCTACTAGATATCCAAACTACTCTTGCTAACATAAAAATATTTTATATATGTGGGGTGATCATAAAATTATACTTAATAGGATCCTCCCCAGATACTGTCATTCCAAACATAAATAAAGTATGCTAAATCCCAATGAAAAAAACTAAAACTAACTCATCACCTAAACAGGTAAATAAGTTCCTAGCCTCAACATGGATAACTATCACTGAGTATCACATACAGGAGATAATATAATATAGTAATGAAACATCAAGGGTACCCCAATATCACTACTCCACTATTTTTTTGCTCTGCCCCAACGCCACACGTCTTGTTCCATTTCTCTCCCAAATTAAGCTAGCCCAAAAACACATGGGCTATGTACCACAATATTAACCTCATGCATCACATCATCGCATCATCCCATATCATGTCACAATATAGTAATGAAGTAGTTCCTAAGATCTACCAAATCCTGTTTGATGTGTACCATACATTAGTTATTATACCTCAACCCATCACATCCCATACATCAAGTAAGGTGCCTCAAGCCATCATAGCCTATACACGTCATACCTAAAAAAATGTTTGGAAACTATATTTGTGGTTACATATGTATGAAATATGAATATTCCATCACATCACTCAACACATATATATGGGAAACTATCCACCATGCATATGTGTACATATAATAACTAAGATAATAGAGTGGGGCTAGAGGATGTAGTTAGCCATCCATCCTCCCACTGGGATATTTGTGAAAACACCCAATTTGATTCAATAAAATTTAAATCACCATAATTTATATGGGTGAGGTAGTATATGAAAGAAATAAATATGCATTGTATAATATATCTCACAACCACACTATGGGAATAACCTAGTCTTAGACTCAACTGTAGCTAACATCACTCAGACTCCCATATGACACTATTAAAACTAGATATCCTATAAGAATATAAACAATTTAAACAAAGACATTAAATTAATTTATTTTCTTTGAAATTTTAAATTTATATTGATGAATTAATTATCCATGAATTATCCATGAATTTTATTCCACATCAAACATTTTTAAAAATCAAAGTTAAGTATATGCCCCTAGGAAAAATGAATATTGAGACCATGGTTTATCAAGAGTAACATCTCATTTTCATTATAGAAAGAACTAAAACCATGGGTTAAACATTTATTATTCATTATTATAATCATTCAATAATTCTAGGCACTCTATGTAAACATTATAATCTTTTATCAAGATATGTAACCAAGAACATCCAGCTACCACAAGAAAAGGGGAAAGGAAAGTATATAAAACAAGAAACCTAGTCATCGCCCATTTAATAAATTCATAAGTAGAAAAGATTTAGATTTTTCACATCAATGGGTAATACCATATTAAACATGTTCCATCATCTTCAGTTTCATTCCAAACACCCACATTCATATCTCAATGTATCTCATCATCATATGCATCAACTATTGCCACATCATTTGGGACACCCCACCCATGTCACATAAACCATCCTTGGATCATCCATATCAGTCTCATATCATATCACACAGAATATATGAAATCCTTATCACATAAAAAAGAGGCATAAAAATAAGAATAGTAAATAGAGAAATTGTGCCCTCAAAATAAGGCATTTATCCTTCGTATGCAACTGAGCTCTCATGGATCCCAACTCAAGGCACTCTGACCTTTACAGGAAAATGGAAAACTCATTCCCCAATAATTAGCTTTATCCAACAACCAATTTTTATTCCATATTTAATTAAATAATTCATTATTCCAAGGTTCCAACTACGGGAAACCTAAGACACCAGCTATAATAAGTTATCAAAAGTTTAACATGCTCTTAGCATTAATTCTTATTTCAAAAAATCTATAGAAGTTTTGTTCTCATTTAACATGCCATTTTATTTTATCATTCTCAAAAATAACTATCATACTTCACATTATTTATCAAATTCTATTATGGAATATCATAATTGATTAAACATGTACATTGCATTGATTTTATTATCATTAAATAACAATAAACACTGTATTATAAATATGCCACTTATTTAAATTCTTAATAAAATTAATTAACTAATTCTGGATTTAATTACTTTTCTATTTTCTATTAAGAATAGAATTTCAATCCATAGTGAAAAAACATGATAACAAACATAGAATAGATAGAATTCTATCTAGAAAATCAAGAGTCAACTCATTATCATGGTATAAAGCAACAATAACGACATGTGATTGTTATCTAATTTATTTATTATTCTAGATAAATTTTTAATTGGTCAATTCCATTTCCATTTAAAGGGATAAACCATGGTAAATTTATGATTTCATGTAAATAAAATAGAAGTATAAGATCCTATATAATAGTTGCATCCCTCAAAGGATACTACTCCATAACTTTACAAATAGACAACCAACAAAACTTCATTAAATTGATGAAGAGAAACCGTCATCACATGGAAAGAATAAGTGAGGGGATTTAGATTGAATAAAAATAAGAGAAAAGTGTAGAAAGTACATTGGATCATCATAGATCGAACAAGGAAAGTGGGGATTGATCCCAGATGAAGGGCTCCTGATCGCTTGGTGAAAACATTGTTGGACAACTTGCGTTTTGGGAGAAAGTGTTGTAGTTTTTTAGAGAGGTTAGGGTGTTGCAGGTTATAAAATATACTACCCATGGTACATTTATTATTATTTTTAATTTTTAGGGTCAATCCCCCTTTATTAAACATAAAAAATAAAACCTCTTTTAAAACTGGTAAAAGAATAAACCCATTAAAATCAAGGGAAAATGACTTTAAAAACAAGAAAAAAAGGTTATAATGGTCCCTCATGTACAAAGGGAATAAAACATCAAGGAAATAACCAAAAAATCCTTGTTTCCCCCCTTTATAGATAGTATAATAGTGATTTTTGTCAGGATGATGTGCAACCCCCTCTACTGAGAAGTTTCACCATGATAGACTAGTACAACATGGAAGATCACCTCTCAAACCAACACAAACATGTATAGGGGATCTGGATGAAAGGTTCCAGCACACCCTTACCTATTTTGAGTCACACACACAACAAATCATGCGATAAATTCATAGCAATGTCAACATAATGCAGTAAAAAATCAGACTCAAAAACTGAGCAAGATTCAAAGAAAGGTGCCCAATAAAACTAAATATGAAATTTTAATAATGAAAATCATCAAAAATGTAATTTTTAATTTAATTTATAGTGTATTTGTGTATTTTATATAGTTCATTACAAATATAATTCTCTCCATAGAAGAGTATTTCAAATATATTTTGAAGGATGGAAATTCAATATATATAATATTATTATTTTATAATTTTTTATTAATGATATAGTATTCGATTATAATGAATATATTTTCATTATAAATAATTCATAGAAAGCTCATTTTATATTAAATAAAGTAATTTTTTTTTAAAAAAAAGCTTTCTATTAAAGTATTTTATATGAATTTAATAAGGAAAAACATTAATAATTAGTCTATGGACCCTCTATGATTTTTTTTAAAATTGTAGGAAGCACTAAAAATGTGTGGTATTCTAATGCCTTTTGAGATATTTAAAATGTTTCAAGTTTATAATTTTATAGTTTTATATGATTTTAAATTAATATACTTTTATAAATTTTTTAGTATATCATATTATACTAATATAATTTAATAATAATTTTTTATTAAATATTTATACTTTTATACTTTTATTAATTTATAAATTTATATAAATTTATAAATTTTATACTATTTCATATTTACATATACATATTAAATATAAAATTTTATTAATTATTTATATTTTTATAGTTTTCTTGATTTATAAATTAATATACAATAATAGTTTTATTCCTTATAAATTATTATAATTTTATACTTTCATAAATTTTAATTGTATATATTATAATTTTAAACCTTTATAAATTTGTAAAACTATATACTTATATAATTTACGTATACTTTTATAACATATATATACTTTTATGTAGTTTTATAAAAACACAAGGAAAATTTTTTCATTCCCCGTGATTCATCAGACTCGCGCAAATCCTTTAATAAAATGATCTAGCTAGGGAGATCATAACCCAACAATGGAAACCTTATCCTTTACTTTGCACTTTCTTCATCTTCTACATAATATAGATTGATAATAACACTATGGAAAGGGAATGTCACTAACTATATCCAACCCATAAGGTATTCCTCATGACCTCACTCCCACAAAAGGTGAATTAATGTTTAACCCCATTATAGCTCCTAAACCTACTTCTCATCCAAAATTACCTATATAGTTTAAATTAGGGTAGTCCTCTACAACTACATCTTTTCTATGGTTTGGTGTTAGCTTCTAAGGGGAAGAGTTTTGGGCAACAAAATGCAATAATAACTATCATCCTCATCAAATTTATCTCCCAAATAGTTATTATTTAATTTTGTTTCCTAAGACTCATCCCTCATCTCTTATGTATGAATTCATAGGATAACAACTACCACTAGTGGAGTAATTCTTTTCTTAAATTTAATTACCCATTTCCTTCAAAGTGTGATAAAATTATTTGAAACATTCAAATGTTAGGTTCCCTTTATTTGAAAGGACCCTTTTGTGTATTTATTTTGTTAAATATTAATATTACCAAATAAAATAGGATGGATATGGGTAGAGAATGGATGGATTCCAATCATATGGAAAAAGAGTATGAATATGAGGTGAAAGAGTTCATCATGTTTAAAAAATAATATGCATATGACCCTTATCAAAACCTTTTTATGTGTCTACACTATTTTTATTAAAGAATAATTAGTTCAAAGGAGTTGAAAGAACACTTTATTTGTTAGGGAATTGATTAAAGTTAAAAAATATTGGAATAGACACAGAGAAAATCAAATTTATCTAGTAACTGAGATAATACTGTATTTTATGGATCATCTGATATGATTAAAAGTTTTTAAAATGAAGAAGATTTTATCAAGGATGTGATTATAGGTTTGAATGGTGATGAAGATCATATTGAGTAAATGAGAATGATAATTGATTATGAACTTAGTGATTTTCCAAAATTGTTTGTGAAGTTAAAGATTTATGCAAAGATGTCATTGTATATTGGTTGCACTAAATATATAGCATTGTCAACTATAATAAAGCTGTATAATTTGAAAGAAAGAAACTGATGGAGTGATGCCAGTTTTATTGAACTACTTTCTCTCTTCAATGATATGATCTTAGAAGATAATGAGCTACCTAAACAAACATATGACACTAAACAGATGCTAATTTTGATGGGTATGATCTCTAAAATAATACATGCATGTCCAAATGACTATATACTATTTCTCAAGGGTCAAAAATCACTTAAATAATTCCTAAAGTGTGGTTCTTCTTAATTCAATAAATATTATTTGGGTCCTTCAAAATTTTTATAGTACTTTCCAATCATTCCAAGGTTTACGTGCCTATATGGATATGAGGATACTTCAAGGAAATTGACATGACATGTAGATACAAGAAATAAATATGGGAAACTTAATCACCCAACAAACTCTCTTTAATGGAATAGAATTGATCAAGAGTATCCTAAATTTAAGAAACGAGCCAAGAAACCCTCATATTGTGTTATCTATAGATGGAGTGGATCCTTTTGGTTTTCAAGGAATCACTCACAGTATGTGACCAGTTATGTTGATAAATTATACCTTTCCACCATGGTTATGAATGAAATGAAAATATATTATGTTATATATGCTTATATTGGGACCAAAAACAACCGAGTAATGATATTGATGTTTATTTGGCTCCATCGATAAAATATTTGAAATTATTGTGAGATTTAGGTGTTATATTGTATGATGATTGTAGAAATAAATATTTCATGTTGAGATCCATATTGTATGGGACGATAAATTAAATTCATTCTTATGAAAAAAATTCATGATATAGCATTAAATAAACTAAAGGGTGTCCTATTTGTGAATAAGGTACACAGTCAATTAGGTTGAAACATTCATCGAATACTATGTTTCTAAGACATCATAGATTTATACCCCCAAAAAATAAGTACTGATCTAGGAAAACATCTTTCTATGGAATTTCAGAAACATATACAACATCATCTCTACTAAAATGTGATCAACTACTTGATAAATTAAAAGATGTAGACTCTGGTTTTGGTAAACCTTTTTCAAAAAACCTTACAAAAACCGGCTGGAAAAAGAGATCGGATTTTTTAGAATTATCATACTAGAATTTTCTGTACATCAGATGTTTTCTTGATTACACTATCCCATACATTTTTTTCAACATGCATAACATCAAGAAAATTTCTGACGTACATAAATTTCTAGTATAGTAATTCAAAAAAACTGATCTCTTTTTCCAAAAAAAAATCATAAGGTTTTTTTAAAATGGTTTACCCAAAGAAGTGTCCACATATTTTACATTATCAAGCAGTTGTTCAATTTTTAGTGGATATGGTGTTGTACATTCTTTTGAACTTCTATCAAATGATGGCATCCAAGATCGGTACTTATGTCATCAGGGTAGATTTCTGTGACATCCTAGAAACATAGTCTTTGATGACTGTTTCAACCTAATTGATGGTGTACCTTATTCGCAAATAGGACACCCTTGAGTTCCTATAATGTTATATATTTAAAATTTTCCATAATTAGGAAATTCATTTACCATCTTTTACAACGTGGCTCTCCTGTTAAATCTTCATTTAAGTAAGCATCATACAACATAACAATAGAGTCCCACAATAATTTCAAATATTCAATCAATGGAGCCAAATAAACATAAATATCATTACCCAGTTGTTTTTGCCCTTATATAAGCATAGATAACATAATATATTTTCATTTCATTCATAACCATGGTGGCAAGTTATAATTTACCAATATAATCAGCCATGTACTATGAGTGTTGCTTTGAAAACCAAAAGGATTCACACTATCTATAGATAAAAAAATATGAAGGTTTCTCATCTCATTTCCAAACTTAGGATACACATGATCAATTCTCTTCCACTAAGGAGATTCTATTTGGTGATTAAGTTTCCCATATACATTTTATATATCTTTGTTCCATGTTAATTTCCTCGTAGTCTTCTCACTTCCATATAGGCGCCTAAACCTTGGAGTAGTTGGAAAGTACCATACAACTTTCATAGGACTTGATTCATCATTATTATATCAAGAATCACCACACATTACGAATTATTTAAGTGATTTTTATTTCTTTAAAAATATTATTCAATTATTTGGAAAGGAATATATTCTTTCATAGATTATACCCATCAAACGTAGCATTTGTTTATCATCGTATGTTCAACTAGGGAGCTCATTATCTTCTGGGAGCATATCATTCAAGAGATAAAGTAGTTCAGTAAAACTGGCTTCACTCCATCTGTCACCTTCTTTTAAATTATACAACTTCAGTATGGAGGGAAATGTTGTATATTTAATGAAACCATCATACAATGGAATCTTTTAAAAACACATTGACTTCTCAAATAATTTTGGGCAATCACGAAGTTTATCTTTAATTGTCATTATCATTTCCTCAATATGATCTTCATCATCATTCACACATGTAATCACATCCTTGATATGGCCTTATTTATTTTCCACACCTATAATAATATCAGATGATCCATAAAATGCAGTGTTATCTTAGTCACTAGCTACATTATCTTTTTCCCCATGTCTATTCCAACATTTATAACTTCGATCAGTTACATGAAAAAAAAGTGTTATTTCAACTCCTATGGACTAATTATTCTTTAATAACAACATTTTAAACATATAAAAAGGATTTGAGACGGGTCATGTACATGATATTTTCCAATCTTGATGAACTCCTTCACCCCATCTTTATACTATTTTGTCATACAATTGGAATTCATCAATTATCTATTTATATCCATCCCATTTGATTTTCTAATATTAATATTTAACAAAATAAATGCACAAAAATGGTCTATTAAATTAATAGGAACCCAACCTTTGAATGATTCAAATAATTTCATCATACTTATAAGGAAATGGATAATTTAATTTAAGAAAACAATTACTCTACTAGTAGTAGGTGTTATCCTATGAATTCATCTAGAAGAGATGAAGAATGAGTCTCAAGCAACAAAATGAAATAATAACTATTTGGGAGATGAATCTAATGACGATGATAGTTATTATTGCATTTTGTTTCCTGAGACTCATCCCCTTAGAAGCTAACACCAAACCAGAGAGAATATATAGTTGTAGAGGACTCCCCTAATTTAAACCATGTAGGTGTTATTGGATGGAAAGTAGGTTCAAGAGTTTCAATGGGGTTAAACATTAATTTACCTTTTATGGGAGTGAGGTCATGATAGATATACTATGGGTTGGATAGAGTTAGTGGCATTCCATTTCCCTGGTGTTATTATCAATCTATATTATATAGAAGGTAGAGATAGTACTAAATAAAGGATAAGGTTAAAAGTGTTGGATTAGGGTAGCCCTAGCTGGACCATTTCAATAAGGTATTTGCATGAGTCTGATAAATCACGGGGAATGAAAAAAAATTCTAGTGTTTTTATAAAACTGTATAAAAGTGAAAATATGTTATAAAAGTATACATAAATTATACAAGTATATAGTTTTACAAATTTATAAAGGTTTAAAATTATAATATATACAATTAAAATTTATGAAAGTATACAAGTATAATAATTTATAAGGAATAAAATTATATTTGTATATTAATTTATAAATCTAGAAAACTATAAAAAAAATATTTAATAAATTATTATATTTAAACTATATATATAAATATGATATATTTTATAATTTATAAAAGTATATAATTTTATAAATAAATAAAACTATAAAAGTATAAATATTTAATGAAAAATTAGTATTAAATTATATTAATATAATATGATGTAATATAAAATTTATAAAAGTATATAAATTCATATAAAAATATAAAATTATCAACTTAAAACACTTTAAATATGTCAAAAGACATGTGTATACCATGCATTTTTAGTGCTTCCTATAATTTTTTTAAATATAATAGAGGGACCAAAGAATAATTATTAATGTTTTTCCTTATTAAATGAATATAACATACTTTAATAGAAAACTGTTTGTTTTGAAAAATTACTTTATTTCATGTAAAATGAGTTTTATTTGAATTATGGATAAATAAAATATACTCATTATAATCAAACATGATATCATTAATAAAAAATTATAAAATAATAGTTTTATATATATTAAATTTCCAAACTTCAAAATATCTATGAAATACTCTTCTATGGAGAGAATGATATTTGTAAAGAACTATATAAAATACACTGATATATTATAAATTAAATTTTTAATGATTTTCATTATTAAAATTTCATATTTAGTTTTATTGGGTCACCCCAATCCATTTAAACATTATTAACCAGTTATTACACTACCACATGGAAATCTAGAAAAACACAAACCCCCTCGTCTCATAAACTACATAACATGATGCCACATCAGCACAACATAACACAACCATAGACCAACCATATAATTTCCTCCCCAATGAAGAAACCCATACCAACCACTTCATCACTTACCCACGACATGTCTATTGATCAACCACACAACGCCACCCAACAACATGGATACATACCAACCATATGAGCCCACGCATCACAAATGCACATTGTCTCCCCACAACATAACCTTAGATTACTCATCAACCCAAACTGCACCCAAGTATCATCAAAGTTTAGACCAACTCAAACCACAAAAAAAATTCCCCACTGTAGTGAATCATAAGGAGAATAATGGATGAAAACAACCAAGTAGAATAGAAGGCCTTACCACTGATCACCAATAGGCATCCATCAGAACCAAAAGATCAAAGTAGAGTGAAGAGGGATGAAATATCTCCCAAAAATTCCTAGGTTTATGACAAAAACAGATGATGCAAGGTAATTTGAATGAATTAATTTTGACAGAACAAATTATTTCTATTGGATCCGAAGTTAGTGCACCGAGAAATAGAATAAAAGAAGAGTAAGACACATGCATATACAAAAAGGATGGGAGTTCAGTTCGTTAAGAAAAATTGAAATGTGAGCAGGCGATGTGTGACTAAAAAATAGTCACAAACAAGAAAACATAATTTATATTTGGAGGTCTGGAAACAAAGATAGGGTCTGACGATAACAACATCAAACGTGGTAGCGAAGGAGGAGGAGGCGGCGACAAAGCTCTAGTTCTGTGAAAGCTTGAGGCACAAGTAGTGGTAGGGTTCTGATAGGGTTCTATTTATAATAATATGAAATTATTTTATCGGTGCTTTTTGGAAAGCACTCATAAATATCAGTTTTATCAGCTCTAAAATAGAAAGCACTGATAAAACATGTCTTTTTCGGCGTTAAAATTATGACACTGATAAAGAATAGTATTATTAGTGCTTTTTTAATGCTAATAAATGGTATCTTTTTCAGTGCTAAAAAAACACTGATAAAGACCTAATGTGAATAATTTATTTATATTATTATATATATTTATAAAATTATATATATAATATATATATATATATATATATATTCGGTGCTTAGGGTTACAATTACATTAAACACACACACACCACACACACAGGCCGGAAAGGTAGGCCATAGCCCCCCTCCCCCCAAAGGATAGCCCACCCAATAAGCCTTATTTATTTTGTACATGGCCCGAAGGCCTATGGGGCATGAAGCCCATTACATGGCCCAAAGGCCCAAAAACTAGCCTGAAGGCCTAATGTAGCATCATGCCTGCATCACCATCTCTCTGCATCATGCTTGCATTATCGTTTTCCAACATCATCGCCTGCATGCATCAAGCCCACGTCACTGCCTGCCAGTAGAAATTTGCTCGCACCCAGATTTGAACTCGGGTCTGAAGCAGGATTACGGGGAGCCTTTATCACTCGGACAAGCCCCCAACTACATAATAAATAAATATTTATTTATTATTTATAATAATAACTATAAATAAATATATATTAATTTATAATTATATGTATAATAAATATTTCTATAAACATTTTTATATATTTTTATAATTATATATATAATTATAAAATTATAAATAAATATTTCTTTATTTATAATTATAAAATTATAGTAAATATCTATATTATATTTATAAATATAATTATAAATAAATATAGATATAATTAAATAATTAAAAAATATATTAATTATATTAATTATATATATTTAGTATAAGTTTATAATTATTTAAATAAATATTTATTTATTTATACCTATAATTATAAATATATATTTATTTATTTAAATGATTATAAAATTATAATAAATATATTTATTATATTTATAATTTTATAATAATTAATGATGAATATATAATTATAAAATTATAAATATAATAAATATAATTATTAATATAAGTAAATATATATTTATTTATATTTATAAAATTATAATAAAATTATTTATTATATTTATAATTTTATAATTATATATAATAAATATATTTATTATAATTTTATAATTATTTAAGTATATTTATTTATTTATAATGATAATTATAAATATTTGTATATATTTATAAATATTTGTACATATTTTTTAATATATTTCTATAATTATATATATATATAAATATAATAAAAAAAATTTACTATAATTTTATAATTATTTAAATATATATATAATTATAATTATAAATAATTTTATTTATAAATACTTGTATATAAATATATATTTATATTTATATTTATAAAATTACAATATATGTATTTATTGTAATTTTATAATCATTTAAATATATGTGTGTGTGTGTACAATACAGTGGAGACCATGAGTTTAAATATATAAATATATATTTAAAAAGTATTTATATATAATTAAAAAATTTAATTATAAATATAATAAATATATTTATTATTTTAATATATTAATTTTACTTTCATAAGTATTTATGAGAACATGATAAGGTCATGCATATAACATGAATAAATCAAACAATTTTCAATATAAAAAAGAACATTCATAATGATGAATACATAACATAAGCATGGGTCATCATAATATATGCAATCTTAACATTCAGAACATAACAAATCACAATCACGCCCATAAATAAATTTATGATCATATAGCATCAATTATACTGAAACACCAATATATAAACATAAATAATGGAAATCATGTCTATGAATATCATCATTATCTCATGATATATATATATATATTGAATAAATTCATTATATATATATATATTTATTTATAATTATAATTATAAATTAATATATTTAAAAAGTATTTATATGTAATTATAAATATATAATTATAAATATAAAATATATATTTATTATCTTAAAAAATTATTATAATTTTATAATTATTTAAATATATATTTATTTATTTATAATCTTATAAATACTTTTTTTAATACAATAAATATATTTGAATTATTAAAAAGTATATATTAATATATTATATTTATATTAATTATAAACATGGGTTTTTTAATTAATGTATATAAATAAACATTGTTTTTTAATGTAAACATAATAATTTTATATATATTAATAATTTTTTTATTAAAACCTTTTTTAGCACTAAAAAACACTGATAAAAGGTACACCTTTATCATTGTTGTTTTTAGCACTGATAAAAGTCACCTTTATTAGCACTTTTAGCTAGCATTAATTAAGTTTAGGATTTTATCATTGATTTGTGTTTTGCACTGATAAAAGTCAATGTAACGTCCCCGACCCAGAAGCCACTAAATTTGTGCCTCGAGTTGGGTCACCACATGACCTCAAGTATGCCTCCCTATACACCAGAGGTTGCTGACTAGCAATGAGGGTCTAATGATTCATGTAGGGAGACTATACCCTCTTTACCAAAGTAAGCCACAATAGTTAAGAATATAAATAGTAGAAACAACATGTAATAACCAATAAACATGCATAACTAAGCATCTCTAAAAACTGGGTTGTCACGTCCCGTCCTCGGGGCCCATGCCGTGACTACCCCAAGCCCGCCTTCCATAGGCCAGGGGCTGGCGACTAGCACCAAAGGCGTAAATCCCGATAACTAGGAAGGCATTACCTTTATAAAATTAAACAAAACACCACAGAGTACAAGCAGAAGTAATACACTAAGTACAAAAGATAGTTCTGAAAAGTAAGTGGGCCAGAATACAAACCCAACTGAAAGTATAGCTACAACTGAATGAAAGTACAACAAAAAAGGCAAACATCTGGAAGGATAGAAGCAGCTCTTGGGTCATCTACCTCGGATCCTACTTGAAGGGTAGGTACAGATAGAACAGCTCCTGGATCATCCACCACAGATCCTACCTAAAGGGTAGGTATAGATAGCCTCCATAACGCTCTCGCTCATCTGCCTCCTCCGAGTATCGTCTCATCGTGAAGTCCACCTCCAGATACCATCCAGTCCTCGAACACTCGGCCTCCGACAGCGCTGCCCGTCATCTGCAACCAATACAACAAGGTGCGGGCATAGCCCGTGCAGGGGTGAGTATACGATACTCAGTAGGGACCCCGAGACCCTCAAGGTCTCACTAAATCCAATAAGGATAATCACAAAGAAGGATCTCAACAGATAACCCTTACTTAGGTATAAGCCCATACTTATACCTAAGTTATCAAGTAACTCATCTAAATCATGAGGAAACACAAAGGTCATAGACTCATATCAAACCAGGATTTTCATTATCGAAACAGAAACTGCTGAAGAGCCCCGTATCTGAGGAGTACAGTGATCCTGTCACGACTTTGAGGTAATTCTCACTAACCTAAGACTGCTGAGGTACTCCTCCTGTCAAGTACCGTGGGTCAGCCACCCAAATGCAGTAGTGATTCTCACCGGGGTCTGCCACCCAAACACAGTAGTGCACCCCCCCCCCCCAATAACCTGTAGAGGTACTCCTTCTGTTGAGTAACGCAGGTCTGCTGCCTACTACCAGGCACTTCGTCCACCGTGGTTCTACACCCAAACATAGTAGTGCTCCGTCCACTGGGCTAGTCGACTCACTCCAAGTCGAGTCGGTCAAGTAGTCGTCAGGTCTCAGCCAACTACATGGTCTCCGTACACCGTACGCTCGTCTCCGGGAGGGTCCGCTCCACGAGCTACAGGTCAATACTCCAAGTATCACAAAGTCCCACGAAGAAGTATCTCAAAGGGCCGCCTCGTCATAGGGGTCTCAACGCAACAGACGGCGCGTCAATCGGACGCTCGGTCTATGAGTTATTAGCTTTTTCGTCCCAGGGGCCCGGTTGGTTTCGTGTATGAACCAACCCAACCGTATCTCAACTGTACCCTGAACTCTCATAGGATATACTCATAGGAATCGTTTCTCAACGTAATCACCAACGTCGCTGACGGTTCGTCAAACGGACGTCCGGTCTGAAAGTTATCAGTTTTTCCGTCCTAGGGGCCCAGTTGGATTTTAGATACAATCCAACCCAGCTATACTCCAACTACGTCCAAACCTCAGGGGAAGTATGACAAAAGTTTCATCTCATCAAGAGGAATCCAACAAAGTCGACAGAACGTCAATCGGACGTCCGGAGCACATGTTATAAGCGTTTCCGCTCCGAGGGCCCGGTTAGTTTCAGGTTTGAACCAACCCGGACATACACAAAGTTATTTGAAACCTTGATTGTAATATACTAAAATGACCGTCTCGAACCAAGGATCTCATCGCAACTAACGGTGCATCAATAGGAGGTCTATAGCCCAAGTTATGGGCATTTCAACAAAAACTGCCCGAAAATAGGGGGTTCAGGCCCGGTCCGACCCGGCCCAAGACCCCCTGGGTCGGCCCGAACCAGGTCGATCCGACCCGGGTCTGGGTCCGGACTTCTAGGGCACGGCCCGCGTGTCTAGACAGCTCGGCTCGGCCGAGCTGTCGTGAAAGGGGGGGCGCGCTGCCCCCCTGATTGAAGCCCCCCACCCCCCACGTGGGGGCCGCTCCCTTTGACCGCTGGGGGATACGACCCCTGGTCTCCCCTCTGGTCCCACACGGCCGCGAGATCTCCACCTGCTGCCGCGGCGGACACTCCTGGCGGCGCGCCGGGCGTCGCCGCCGTGCCGGCGTGGCGTGCCAACAGGCTCTTCCGCGGACCATCGGACGCGCTCCGGTGGTCCGTTTTGCCAATGGTCTTCGCCAGCGGTCCTCCCGAGACCGACTCTTCACTACGGAGACTTCAAAACACCTCTGTGGCCCGTTCCGTCATCTCTCATCGATCTGCACGTCAAAAAAATAAATTGCGGCCTCTTCGTGGTTTTCCTGCGCGGCGCAACGGCGTCGCGGCTTTGTTCGACCTCCATGGCACGGTGTGACGATGTCGCGCTTCATCTTTGTTTCCACGCGGTTTGATGGCACCGCGTCACCTTCGTTCGAGCCGCAACGAGTATGACAGCAAGGGGAGAGGAGGGTCGGCCGTGTTTGTGCGGTCCGACCTCCTCCCGTTATAATGATATCAAGCGGCCAACAATTATCAAGGAAGTTCGTTAAATAAAACTTAAACGAAGATTAAAACCCTACCTTGAAAAATGATGTCGCACGTCATCGAGTCACGAAAGTCTAATGTCGCAGAAGAACGGTATCAATTCCGTCGATGTCGGAAGAAGTAGAAGAATGTTGTTGTTGGCGTCGGTCTCCACGGTCGGCGTCTCATTCCTTGTTGCGGAAGAGGAAAGTTGTCATTCTTCGATAAGGAAGTGTCGTTCTTCATTGAAGAGGCATCGTTATTCAACGAGGAGGAATTCTCTCCTCTTCCTTCTTCTTCTTCTTCTCACAAGGCTCTCTCTCTCTCCCCCCCCCCCAAAATCCTCAACACAAAGTGTGTATCCCAAAATAAAATAAAAGGGCTCAACCAATTATTTTATTAACCCATGCCATTTGAAATTCAAATCTCAAAACGCTTAATTAATTAATTGAGTAGGTTCAATTAATCAATTAGTGTAAGTTGGAAAGAGTTAAGAGAGGGGGTTTTCTTTTTGAGAGTTACAAATTAAAGAGGGGAAAAGTTATGAACGTTAGGGGAAGGTGAGGGGTTGGCCTCGTGTGGCCCCCACCCCACCTTAATCCTCTCAAAGGTAGTTAACCACAAGAGGGTCCCACCCCCAACTCCCTTACTTAGGATATAACCACATAAGAGAGGGGAAGGGTGTTGTGACTCAAAACTTAACCACTTAGCAAGAAATAAAAATAAAATTGTAAAACAATTATATTTTTATTCCTCACTTTTTTTTAACAACTCCTCCTGAGTAAACGTAACTCCAGGAAGGGTCTTCTTAAGCAATTACTAGCGCTGCGAGTTCATCGGTACCCTCGGATTTTAATTCCGAGCACCGGTTCAAAAGTTAGAAAAACCCGCTCGTTTGTTCACTGAACGTACCCGAGCCTAACTTCGGAAATTGATCCCGGGCACACCGAGCCTCGGAATCAGGCGCCATCAGAAACTGCGTTCTTGTAAAATCCCAAAGAAAATTAAGAAAAAATTTACCTTGAATTTTATGGGTCTTTACGTGGGTACAAACCACAAATCAACATTAATCATGTAATGTCATGCTAATAGTGCCAAGAGTGAAGGATACTCTAAATAAGGACAAATAGTTGAGGCCCCAAAACAGTCCTAACTCCAAGTCTGAATCCTCATCTACATGTATCTCAATCCCAACTCAACTCCCTAATAGCAGACATTTTCCTGTATCTAAACCTACAACAATGACGTCTGATCGGGTCCCCAATGACAGCCTGAGCAGGGTGTGAGTACAACTCAGTAGTCCACCACCAATTGTGTCTACAAAATATCCAGTCTAAACAGATAGTGCATGAAAATAATAAATAAAATAAAAGTAAACAAAGCACAACTTAGGTTCCATTAGTTAACCATATTTACTTTAACCCTTTTATATCATTATAACCATTTTCATTACTTATAACATCTTTATTACTTAATCCATGTTCATCGCGTGTTCCATGGGTTAGGAATTAATGTCATCAACACAAGGGTCTAAGGAAACCAATAACTATGCATAGGGGAAATAAATCAAGTCCCTATATCACTAGGGGTAAACACATCACAACAAATACATTTCACTCACCTCGAATCCTCGGTCCAGGTGATCTCATCATATGAAACTGTTAGGGGAATAGATCTTTTGTCCCCTTTCCTAACACGTGCATTTTGGGGTGGAGTTTAGAGCCTCGGTCAAACTCAACCCATGGGCATAGAACCTCAAGACAATAACACACACTACAAAGCTATGTGCACATGCTTATTTATCCATTCACCGCACACATACCATATCGCAATAAAACATGACCAATACAACTAGAAAACATAATCCATAATAATCAACATGAGAATTAATATTATTCTGTAACCCATTGACACATTTTCCATCTAAATTACATAGAAATTTAGCCTAATTCCAATTTCTTATACCTAAACTCATTAAGCATATTAAATATTTCCCATTCATTATATCCTTTATCCTAATAATCAATTTTCCAAATGTTAAACCATTTAACCAATTCCTCATTTCACAAGTAACAACCCCCTTAATCATTTTTTGCACATTTTATAATCCATCTAGCATGTTCACATTAATCCAATTAACCCGTTTAGCATTTTTAACAATCTCTATCTATTATCAATTTAACACTTCCATGAAATCCTGATCTTTAACCCCTTTATTCCATTATCCATGCCTAGAAACATCTATCAATATTTCTCTTTCAATTCAAGTTAACATATCAACAAGTTCATCATGGATCTATATTAACACACGTCAACTCTACACTTAACCTTACCAATTTCTAGGTTCGGTAATGTCGTCTTACCCCTTGGGTGGACCTAAATCGGTCAAATCATCCTCCATGCATCCCATGGGGGTCATGAGGGGTTCAATTCTCCATTTATACACCCATTTTACCAAATCTAACTAAATTAATCAAATGAACAACAATAGATAACCAAGAAAGAAACCAAACAAGCACAAATCAACTCAAAGACTACGGGATATAACTTATAGACCACCTACTTCAAATCTGTTAATGAACGCACTCCTAATTGTTGCTTTAGATCTGAATTCAAGAACCCCTTGAATCCTTAAACCAGAATCCATCAGAGAAAGGGGGTTTAGGGTTTTATAAGAAGATAACCCAAGATACAACCCCTAATCTGGAAAAGAGAAGTAAGAGGGTGATTAGACTTACCCAGAGCTTTGATACACAACCAATAGTGCTCCAAACATCTAAGAATCAAAGGAGAACCACCCTTGGTAAGATTTAAGAGCTTTATTTAGTCAATAGGGTTGATAGGGGAAGAATGAGAGGAAAAAACTGGTAGAACATCAAAATTACAAGATGGAAAAGGTGTGATTTTTTCAAATTTTAATGGGTCTCATAGTTTGTCCACATGGTTTTCCAAACTATGCACAAGCAACTATCCAAGGGGAGTATGGTCACAGAGTTACCTAGGGAGCTCTGCATGGTTTGTATAACTGTGTTCCAACCATTCATAATTCTAATGTCCAAGTTTGTATAGTTTTCCTAGGAAGGTTGCACGGTTTACTTAAACATATGCAAACCATGCGTCTTGCACAGGTTGGCCCAGTTTTCCTTATTTTCATGTTCTGAACCCCCAGAAAACCCTCTAGGACCCTCATACCCCTGATTAACATTTAATTAACAAAAAAATAATGGATTCAACCCAAAGTTTAAACAAGGAAATACCTCCATGAATCCAAGATTCTACAACCTCTCCACTTTATAACGGCTCGTCCTTGAGCCACTCTTCCCAAGCATCATTGAGCATCCAAGGTAAAAATATTAGGCCACTGAGCCCATAAATCTAACTCTATTTCCCAATTTTATTCCTAAATATTTCCATGCTTCCATAAAACTCAAACTAATGTCACAGTATTTCCCCACAGTACTTTCAAACTATGATCCACAATATGAACCGGATGCTCCTAAAAGGATGCATCTGCCTCAAGATCAACATACTCAATGTCAATCATGTGAGATGGATTAGGGTGATACTGTCTAAGATGTGACACATGAAATATATCATTCATAACACTATACCATTGTGGAAGATTCAATCGGTATTCCACCAGATTGATCCTCTATATAATCTCGAACTTACCCACGTACCTAGGCACTAACGTACCCTATTTCTGAATCCAACGGTAACCCAACCTTAGTGACACCTAAAGGAACACATAATCACCCACCAAAAACTCAAGAGGTCTATGATTCTTATCCTTATATGACTTATACATACATGGAGTTGTTTACATCAACTTTCAGATCAATTGAACCTGCTCCAACATCTCCTACATGAGACTCATTCCCAATAACTCTGATTCTCCAACTTCCATCCAACATAACAGATATCTACACGGTCTACCATAAAGTTCCTTAAATGGTTCCATCTGAATTTTATCATGGTAACTATTATTTTATGAAAACTAAAAAATTTCCAAAATGATTTTCCCATGATCCACCAAAATCCAAGACACAGGCCCTCAACATGTCCTCTAGTACCTGATTGGTATGCTCCAACTACCCCTTATTATGTGGGTGAAAATTCATACTCTAGAACACCTGGGTACCAAGAATCTTATCAAATACCTACTAGAAATGTGATGTGAAATTTGAATCACTACCTAAAATTATATCCTAGGGTACCCCAGGAAACTGCACTACCTCTCGAACATACAATTCACCCAACTAATCCATGATGAAAGTATCTCAAATCACCAATAAATGGGTCACCTTAGTCAACTGATCAAAAACTACACAGATTACATCATTCTTATGAGGTGTCCTTAGATAACCTAACATGATTTCCATCATTGCATCATCCCATTTCCATTCTATAATGTGAAATGGATGCAACAAACCAACTGGTCACTGCTGCTCCTTCTTCACTTGCTGACAGGTAAGGCATCACACCAAAAATCGTACAACCACTTCCTTCATTTCGAGACACTAACATTGCCTATGAATATCTCGATACATATTTTTCAAAAAAAGATGAAAACCCCATTTAGATACATTAAACATAGACATCAACTCTTTTCACATCCACATTGTCACAACAACATGGCCATGAACAAAAACGATCCCATCATCTTCAACATCCCAACCAGAAGGTGACTCCCCACCTTTAATACTTTCCCTCATAGACACACATTTTCGATCCTCACATTGTCCCTCCATAATCTAGCTCAGAAGTGTGGAATAAACTACCAAGGATGAAAGGGTCATCTGCCCTTGTCCATCCTACACCTCAAGATGCATTTCAAAAAACAATCTCATCATCTTCCGCTCATATTTGGACTCTTGAACCACCTGACTTTGAGTTTTCTGACTCAAATCATCTACAACACCATTTCCATTTCCTGGAGTGTGAACCATATCAAAATAAATGTATTTCATATAATCAACCCATATCCATTTCCAAAGATTTAAATCAATTTGATAGTAGATTTACTTATGACTTTTATGATTGGTATACGCTATAAATTGCTCTCCCAACCAATAATGCTACCAAAATTTTATGAAATTAACCAACATAAAAAATTCAAGATAATGTGTAGGATGATTTATTTCATGAGGCCTCAATTTCCATGAACCATTCATAACAACCCAATCATCCTACATCAATACTCCCCCCATCCTAACACTATATGCATAAAAAACAAGGTATACTTTTTACCTGGCTCAGTTAAGATCAGGATTCGTGTGGTAGTCAACCACTTCTTTAACACTTGAAAATAATTTTCACATAATTTTGACCATTCAAACATGATTCCTTTTTTGTTAAATCCTAAAATTACCTCCACCAATCAGGAAAAGTCTTCGATAAACCTTAGATCGTAGCCCTTTATACCCAAAAAACATCATATATTAAAAACATTATTAGGTTATTCCCAAGACACATCTATCTTCACTTTATCTAGGTCCATTGACACACCATCCTTAGAGATTATGTGACATAATAAATGTACCCTATCAATAAATAAATGGAATTTGGATAGATTGGTGTAAAGTCTATGCTCTTTTAGTACACTCAAGACAATGTCATGATATTTGGCATGATCATCATGAGTCTTAGAGTACACCAAGATGTCATCCAAAAAGACAACTATAAACTAATCTGGGTAAGGTTGAAATATTTGATTCATTAGAGCCATGAAAACTGTTAGTGCATTGGTCAACTCGAATGACATCACCACAAACTCATACAACTCATACCTGCTCTTGAAAACAGTCTGTGATACATCAACCCTAAGATGATGATACCCTGACCTTAAAACAATCTTGGAGAATACTATCACACCTCTTAGATATTCAAAAAGATCATTGATTCACAAAAGAGGGTATCAGTTCTTAACCATCATTTGATTAAACATCCTATAATAGATACATAGCCTCAACAATCCATCATCCTTCTTGGAAAACAAAACTGGAGATCCCCATGGAAATGTACTTGAATAGATGAACCCTTTCCTCTCCAACTCCTCCAATTAATCCTTAAGACTAGGGAGTTCTGCTAGCACCACTCTATATAGCGGTATGGAAACTGGTTCTTCCCCTGGCAGCAACTCTATCATAAACTAAACATCTCTCTTTGGTGGTAGCCTCAATAAGTACTCATGAAACACATCCTAAAAATGATACATAATGGGAGGAAAGACTAATTGCTCTATTCCTCCATCATCAAGAGCACAAAAATCCAATTGGGCTATGAGTTCTCCCAAATGCTGGAAAACTGGACTTGCATGGCTTGCTCGAATATACCACTCACCACGATGGACATAAGTGTCTCCCTCAAGATACATGAACATTATTCAATGATGGTAACAGTTGATATGGGCCTGGTACAACAACATCCAATCCATTCCCAAAATCATGTCAAAATCTAATATCTCGAGGATGAACAAGTCCCATAGAAAAAGATACTTACCAACCTCTAGAGAACAACCCTTACATTGTATGTTATCCTTATCTCACACCCCTAACAAAGTATCAATCAAAATAACCCCATATAAACATTACACTATTAGGCCCAACATAACTGAAAACTGTGTAGAGAAAAAATTATGTGTGGTGCTTATGTCAAATAAAGCTCTAGAATGAACAGAAGGTATAAAGATCATACCTAAAAAAATATATGATCCATCCTCTATACCTCTAGGTGTAGACCAAACTATTTGAAGTGAACCTTCCCCTCTTCCCTAGGATTCATCCTATGTCCCTAATTCTACACCACTCTACTGATATGGATGCTCTCACTTGGAGTACAACGTCTACCACCCTGACCAGTACAACCAGTCAAGCTCCAAATACCTGTTTGATATGGGGTAACTAACCCCCTACCTACACTCAACATTGGCCTCAATCCCCCATCCATGACCACCTATCAAATATTCCTATAGAAACTCTATACATGCCCCATCCTACTGCATGATTGGAACTCAACTGGTGTTCGGGGAAACCGAACCTACATGTGCCTCGGTCTTCTACGCTAATAGAAAAACACTTGGTCACCTCCTTGACAGGATAACCCTCTCTTCTGACTACTCTTTGCACTTCTACCCTGGTGGAAACTACAAAAAAATGCTTCTTACCCTTATAATCTGCACCACTCGTCCACCCAAGTGGAACCACAAGTCCACTACCTGAAGCCCCTTTCAGGTTCCCTTTTGAGATAAGAGCCTGATCTACTACCTATGAAAACCTATTCAAATGGAAGATATTCATCAAGGATCTAATCTCATGTCTAATTCCATCTTGGAAAAAAATTCATAGTTGCCTCATCCCCTACCAATGCTAGAACAAGGCATCATAAGTTGGAAAATCAAATATCATAATCCATTACTAACATAGCCCCTTGGGTAAAACTCATAAAGTCCCCATCCTTCTCCTACCTAAAGTTTTCTAGATAGAAGTGTTCTAGAAACTTATCCTATAAGTCTTTCCATATAATTCCCTCAACCTTCCCAGTTTGAACCCTGACTTCCCACTAATTGTTTACCTGACCTCTCAATATATAAGCTGCCAACTTGACTCACTTCTCAAAAGAAGTCTCCAAATTATCAAGAATCGTATGGATATACTCTATCCAAAACATAGGTTCTTATGGACCACCCTATTCGGTAAAGGTTGAAGGGTGTTTTAGCTAAAACTCTCTAGTAATATTAAATATACTTGGTACAACCCACCCTAGGTAATGTTTTATCATTTGCATAATGTGGGAAATTTTCTCATGAAACTACTCTTCTCTATTACCCTGAATCACCCGATCTTCTTACTCCACACCCAGGGGATCATTCTCTGCAATATCCTATTGTATCCCTTCCAGCACATGTCTTCATGGTGGCATTTTCCTACAATGAAATACATGAGATTTAAAACACATAGCATAAAGGTTCCAAAATTTACACGCAATAAGACTCATCATTAGTTTTAAAAAACTATTCACTTACACTATCCTAATGGATTTAAACACACTTTGATCACTACACTCAACCAAGCCTACCATGGTTCATGGTCAACAGGGGTAAATTAATTTACATAACCTTGTTCTTTCACTAAACACATTTTTAAAACTACTCCCACTCTCATAGTATAAATCATTTCTCTTAGGCACATTTCCCTTTTCACATCTTGTTACAACCCACATTTTAACTCATTTATACCTTTCTTTAAGAGAAAATATTTTACCATTCTCTAAAATTCCTCCCATTTTACCCATTTTCATCATTTTTATTAGACACCATTTTTTTTAATTTCTCAAGAAATTAAAATGCATTCCATTTTTCATATCCCACACACCCATCCTATGTGTGCCTATCATGATGCATGCATCCTATATTTCTAGGTTCCTAAAATGATGCATGAATTCAAAACCTCATGCCATTACATATATGATTAAAGTATCACCAAACAATCAAATCACACAAAAAGTGCATCACCCAATGGTGAAATATCATTCAACTAAAAAAACACACAATAAGTACAACAATTCCCACCCTAGATACTTGGGTTTTCCCTCAAACATGGGTTAGCTACTCCTAAGAAAAAGATCATTTCCAAGACCTGACACATCTTATTCTCTCGTCTACTAACCCAAATAATAAGACCATAGAAAAAGAAACCCTTTGATACCACTTTGTAACATCCCCAACCCAGAAGCCACTAAATCGGTGCCCCGAGCCGGTTCACCATGTGACCTCAAGAACGCCTCCCCATACACCAGAGGTTGCTGACTAGCAGTGAGGGTCTAATGATTCATGTGGAAAGACTACACCTTCTTTACCAGAGTAATCTATAATAGTTCAGAATATTAATAGCATAAACAACTTGTTATAACCCATAAACATGAATAAATAATCATCTCCCAAAAGTGGGTGCAAACTAAAAATAAACATTATTCATGCAATGTCATGATAATAGTGCCAAGAGTGAAGGAAACCCAAAATAAAGACAAAAAACTAAATATCCAAAATAGTTCTGACTCCAAATATAGATCCTCATCCTTGAGTATCCCAATCCCAAATCAACTCCCTAACACTAGGCATTTTCCCTTATCCTAACTTGCAATAATAGAGTCTGCTCAGGTTCACAATAGTAGCTCGATCAGAGTGTGGGTATAACTCAATTGGCCACCACCAATGGTGTCTACAAAATATCCAGTCTAAATAGATAGTGCATGAAAATAATAAATAAAGGATAGGTAAACAAAGTAAAAATCAAGTTCCATTAGTTAAACATATTTACTTTAACCCTTTTTATCATTATTAACATTTTCATTATTTATAACATCTCTATTACTTAATCCATACTCATCATGTGTTTCATGGGTTAGGCATTTACATAAACAACACAAGGTTATAAGGAAACTAATCACTATACATATGGGAAATAAATCAAGTCCCTAACTCACTAGGGTTAAACGCATCGCAACAAATACATTTCACTCACCTTGGAGCCTCGGTCTGGGTGGTCTCGTTGGATGCAACCGTTATGGGAATAGATCCTCCATCCTATTCCCTAACCCATGAATTTTGGGGTGGAGTTTAGAGCCTCACTCTAACTAGACCCATGGTAATAGAACCTCAAGTCAATACCCCACATTACCAATCCATGTGCACATGATTATTTATCCATTCACCACACATATACTATATCACAATCAAACACAACCAATACAAATAGGAAACAAAATACATAACAATCAACATGGGAATTAATATTATTCCATAACTCATTAACACATTTTCCATCTACATTACCTATCCATTTATCACAATTCCCATTTCTTATATCTAAACTCATTAAGTATATTAAATAATTCAAATTCATTATCCCCTTTATCCTACTCATCAATTTCCCACATGTTAACCCATTTAACACATTCCTCATTTCACAAGTAGATCCCCCTTATACATTCTATATACATTTCCTAATCCATTTGGCATGTTCACAATAATCTAATTAACCCATTTAGCATATTTAACAATATCTATCTATTATCAATTTAACACTTCCATAAAATCATGAGAATTAACCCCTTTATGCCATTATCCAAGCCAAGAAACATCTATAAATATTCTTATTTCAACTTAAATTAACATTTAAACATGGTCATCATGGATCTACATTATCACACATCAACTCTACACTTAATCTTACCAATTTCTAGGTTTGGGAATGTCAGTGCACCTCTTGGGTGTCCCTAAATCAATCAAACCATATTCCATACATCCCATGAGGATCATGAGGGGTTAAATTCACCATTTAGACACTGATTTTACCAAATATCACTAAATTAATAAAATTCACAATAATTAATAACCAAGAATGAAACCAGGCATGCACAAATCAACTCAATGACAATGGGATATAACTTGTAGACCACCTAACTTGAATCTATTGATGAACACCGTCTTAATCATTTCCTTAGATATGGATTCAAGCGGATCTTGAAGACTTAACCTAGAATCTACTAGAAAATTAGGTTTTAGGGTTTTAGAAGAAGATAGCCCAAGATACAAGCCCTAACCTTGAAAAGATAAGCAATAGGGAGATTAGACTTACTTGGAGCTTCGATCTATAACCAAAGGTTCTTAAAATAGAAAATAATATAAGGAGAACTGTCATTGGGAATATTTGAGAGCTTTAGTTAGACACTAGGGTTGAGATGGGAAGAATGGGAGGAAAATTGGGTAGAACTTAAAAATCTATAGATGGAAAAACTATACATTTTTCATCTTTTAATTGGGTGCATGGTTTGTCTACATGCTTTACCAAACCATGTGCAAGACACAATAAAAGGGGGGTGATGTCACATGGTTACCTAGGAAGATTCAAAAAATTTGACTAACCATGTTCCAACTGTTCATAATGCCGCTACCCAAGGTTACACAGTTTTTCTAGGAAGACCGCAAGGTTTACTTAACTGTGTGCCTTGCACAGGTTGGCCTAGTTTTCCTTCTTTTCATGTTCCGAATCCCCCAGAACACCCTCGAGGCTCCTCATACACCTGATGAAGATTTAATTAATGAAAACTAAGGGATTAAAACCAAAATTTAAATAAGGACATACCTCCATGGAGCCGCGATATTACATTCAGTGTATCCCTTTATCAGATTTCTGGTAGTTCTTCATTATGCATCTCCCATCCACAATGGTTTTCCAGAGTACAGCAGTTCTATTGCTTTTCTATGGAAAGAAAAATATTTATTAAACTCCTATAAAAACACTTATCCAAAATAAGATCCTTATCCAAGTCCTTATACATTTTTATTCCACAAATCGACAAACAATTCCTTTCTTTTTTAACTTCTCAAAACACTATTCTTTAATGTTTTCCATTCTAATATCATCAAAGGATGGTTTTTTTCTCTTCAAAATCCTCATTGCCTTGCACATATACATTTTTCATTGTAGAAAAAAATGTAGTTTCTCCAACTATAATTAGCACATTTCTATGGAATTATGATACCATTTCAACAATTTTTATATATTAGTTGAAGATGTTTCTATAAAATCCCCAAAGCATTATCACTCACCTCAACCTATATTTAAATCCTCTCACAACCAAGTCAATATACCTAAATGATAAAAAAATAAAATTCAACACAAATAGAACTTCGGGATGGAGTGTTTTTATTAATTATACAAGAAACTAATAATGAGACAATAAAGGTTTAATATGGGTGATTATCTTGGGAGTATTACCTTTCTCTCTGACTTAATCCTGTTTTCATTTCATATGCATGTTTAATTTCTAGTTTTACATTACATGAATAAAACTCCCATATTTATTCTACTTTTTTAAAATAAAGAAAATACTAAAAAAATAATTAGTGAATTATAAATAGTTAGTGATTGACTATAAAAGCTTCTCAAGTGAGGCGACCCTCATCAGCCACTGTGTTACACTAGGAAAAATATAAATAATATTTTTCACACCCTATGAAAATTGATGTCAAAAAATGGTTTCATTGCTATAGATCTAAGAAGTATTTCATTTAATATTTATTTTCATAGTTGTTAAATAATTTTCTATGTTTTTAGAAATTAAAAAAATAAAAAAACTATCCATGATGCATTAAAACTCAGAATATTTTTTATTGAATAACCACTACCAGGTGACTCCCTAAGAAGAAATGTATGAAAAAGGATAAGTTCAATTTTATGAATTCAAAATAAATATTCCTGAGGTAAGTATTCAAATATTATTTTTAACTAAATACATCTTTTCAACTAAATGTACCCATCCAGGATCCAATTATCACTAAGAGGGGGCGAATCAGTGAAATCTGTTTCTTTTACATTTCCTTTTCTTGAAACAAGCTTCACCTCCTGTTAAATAATTATCACTTTTCTAAAAACAAAATGATAACACATTTATATGAACACAAGTATTTATAAGTTTCACTACTCAAAAAGAGTAGCTACATCCTTCACATGGTTTGTAAACAATCTAATACCACACAATCCACTAGAAAACAATCCTTTTGTGTGGATAAAAACAAGTAGGATATACCCTTACACTTGTGTAGCACTATGATCAGTATAAAAATGTAATTAGTCCATTTAGCACAAATAATGTGAAACAAGTTTGTGTAAAAATTTATGAAACTTTCACTAATTATTTTCAGGCATGTTATTGTGCTACCTTATCTACTTTAAAATATAACCTTTAAAAAAATTATTCACTTTCTTACCCAACAGTAGGTAAGAAATCATCTAGACTTCGTAACGAAGCTTATTCCAATTCCCATGTCTGATTTCTTAGTCTGATAATATAAATATGTCAAAATACCGCTGAAAAAATTCTAAATTACTTCTGTCTCAATCAAGAAATATCAGTATAATTTCTTGGTCTAATTATCTAGCCTGATACGATAATTAGTTGAATATGATCTTCATCTTCTTCTCATATCTAGAAAACTTCCTTAGGAATACTCAATCCAGATTCTCCTTATATCTACACACTTTCAGCACTACACCTTCTCTCTTCAATAGTACATCCATCTTAGAAAGTATAATGAACTTCCACTATTTATAGGTGACCAAAAAATGGTTTAGGTGGGATTATTAAAAACTTTCCCACTCAACCAAATTTCCCAAAAAGTTTAATTCCCCTTGAATTTTGGATACATATTTTACTTATTCAATTCTTCTCAACTCTTTTTGTTTCTTCTCAAACCTTCTAAAATATTCTCACAACGTCATCTCACTTCTGACTATCTAAACATTATCTAATCTGATTCTAATTTCCATTCTTATTTCCTCATTACATTGCTCTATACCAAAAGAAAATAAAATTAAATAACTCCTCATTCTGATGTTCAGTACCAACTGAATTTGGTAAACCTAAAAAAACTTCTCATTATGATTCTTCATACCAACTAATAAAACAATGTATCCATTCTTCTATAAACATCGTGGAAAATTCTAAAGATTCTATAACATCCTCAAAAACACTTTAGAATCATCTTTAGACAATGAGATCCCCTTTAAAACACTTTTATAACTACTTTAAGTAGTTTTTATTTTCCTTTTTTACTCAAACTGGTGATCTTTTATCCGATGGTGTCCAGTGTCTAATGAGGTATATCAGTGCCAGTTTGGGCTTGATGGATTGGTATCTAATTCACACTAATAATTGGTTTCAAATCCAGTCTGGTGACTCTTGACCTAATTTTTTAGGAAATCAGAGTTCTTCTTTCTCTTAAACTACTTGAAAAATAAACAATAATTCATCTTGATGTAAAATTATTGACTAAATTATTGATTGACCTCTAATATGATTTTTTATTGGTCTCAACAACTTCATCTTTCTTCATCATTAACAACAAACTTTTCTTCTTTTTTCATTGGTCCCAAAAACACCAAGTAAAAATAATTCTACCTCTGAAGCTTGGTGGCAGACTACATCTGATGGAATGGTTCTAGCATCTTTAACTTTATCAACTTCTTTTCTTTTCTAATTAAGATACACATCATCTTCTTTCTCTAGAGATTTATTTCTTATGCTGTATAGGTCTGACTAAAAACCAACAAGCTTGTTTTCTCACATTTTTATCAACCTTCCCAACCTTTAAACAAATTTGTTCCTGGTGATCTCACATCAATGGATTGATACCAAAAATATTTGGCTTCACAAAATTTCTTATTTTCTAAGCATCAGATTGTAATCATGACTTCCTCATGATCTTGAGAGCTTTTAAGATCAGCATAGCATCATATGTCTTACACTGGGAATTATTATAACTTCCCATCATTCTCATCATCTTTTTTCTTTCCAAACCTCAATACAATTTCTAGCACCATTTCTCCCCCTTTTCTTTATAAGGCTTGCATCATCAGTTTTTCAGAAAAATTATGAGTTTTGTGAAATAAAAAACAAAAAAGCATCATCAGAGTCTGATATAGATTCTCATTATGATATTATTTTCATTCTAGACCCAAGGTGAGTCTAATGAACCTTTTCTTCCAAAAAAATCTTACCAATCTAATGTAATTTCTTAACCTTTTTCATTTGATGAAATGATTATGATTGTGAGTCTGATCTTTATGTCGATGGTTATGGATTTGACTAAAAACTTTGCACACACACCTCTATTCTATCTGGATTTCCATTACCTTCTCTATGTACTTACTTTATTCAACATAATCAACATATTGATAATAAAATTAAAATGGGACATCATAATAAGTTTTCCCCATATTGAAAAATGATTTTATTTCTAAGGGTTGTAACTTCTCATATCAAAATATCAAAACTCTTCTTCAGGATAATATAAGTATCACATGATTTTATTAATAAAGATTCTTTAACTAAACAACTATAAGACTATGTGGTCAAACTCAGTTCAGAAAAAAAAAGTTTGTATAATAAATCTTATCAATGTCATCTATAACACAAAATTCATGTAATACATTTTCATATTTATTTCAGCATTCTTATTTTTGGGTAAATTTTGAAAGGATTTGTTTAGGATAAAATTAACATGAACCCATCTCAACAAATATATCATAAAGTTTAAGTGTATAAATAAAACTTTCCAAAAACTCATATAACATCTTCCTTATTTCAACTCTTTAAATTATCTATAAGTTAGTTCAAGTATAAAAAAAATGGAAATATGGAGGAACCTCAGTTGTTTCTTAGAAGAAAAAATTAAGCTATGAGTCCTCTCTCAGCCTTGACTTTTTATTATTTTTCTTGGATTTTGCATTAGATGTGTTTTCTTCCTTCTGTTCATAGTTCTAAAATTTTGTAACAAATTTATTCTCATCTGTAGAATATTTTTGATGAGGCTGTCAAAATATTCTCATCTTTAGTAACATCTTTTTTACAACTAGTTTGTAACATCTTCTTAATTTCTTTTTCTTAGGCTATAAAGATAGTAAAACAACTTTTAGTAACATTCCAATCTTTCTCACATCTCTTGTATCTTTTGTGATTCTTTAAATCATAATCTATTGATATCTTTTTGTCAATGTTATTCTAATTTTTAAAAGCATTTTTCATCCCCTTTACTTCAACTAGTTTTTATTCTTATTCCAATATTCTATCCATTGTTACTTATTTTATCCAAATAATGAAAAACTTTCTCTTTTCAGACTCAGTATGTTTATTTTTCCCAAATTACAAAATACCTTTCTTAGATTTATTTGTTTGATAGGATTGAATCCACCTCAAACTTTTCATTCTATAACTCATGGAATAGTTGTAATGTTAATGGATTAACCAACAAATATTAGCAATATATCCAAATCCACCACAATGTAAGAAGTACCCAGAGAAGGAATACCTTCCTTTATAACTTCCATACAATCTGGAATTGTTGACATGTTTCTAAAAAACTTTCTTAATGTTCACATTAGAACTTTGTTGACCACCAACCTTTCTAATATCACTCAAATTCTTCTTTTTCAACTCAAATTTATTTCCATCCTTATCAAAACTCGGAGTAGTATAATCTTTTCCAAAATCTGAATTTTTAAAAACCTATGTCTTCTCCACTTTTTTGGTTTTTTCCACAGACATAGCATTCTCATCTTTCTTATTTTTGGTAACAATTTTAGCTATATTCTCAGCCTTTAAAGGTAAATTTTAACCTTCTAAGTTTTACTGTTATCATAACTTTCACCAACTTCAAAAATGGAGTTCTTCAATCTTGTAACCTTGTAATCATATTTATAAAGTTTTTATTAAATGAGTTCCAACTCTTCTTATTTTTTATTTCATCTTAAATTATAGATGTTTATTATGATTATTTTCTTTCTTAGGATATTTCTTCAAATCATCAATCTCTTTTAGCAGCTTAACTTTCTCACCAAGAAAAAATTATTAATGGTTTGTTGAGGAACTCTCATTTCTCAATTTCTTTATTTCTTTCCCAAGCCTTCTAATATTTCCTAAACATTATTTCTTTTTTTCCTTTAGATGAAATTCTAAATGGGTCTCTTCTTCTTCAGAACAACTTCTTTCACTATTAAAAAAACTTTCCTCATTAACTATTCTAATAAATGTGTTTTCTTCAGTAATATTTTTAAAATCTTTACAATCATAGAAAAAAAATAACATTTTATATTTGGATAACCTCTTATATTTCTACTTGGAATATAATTTTCCCTTATCAATTTGTTTCTTCTGATATCTTCTTTTCTTTTTTTCTTCTTCATTACTTTCTTTGTCATCAGTTTCTTCTCCATTACCTCTTTGAGGAGATTTGGAAACAAAGTACCTAATATCTCAACGTCCAAAATTTTTTAAATTAATTTTACCCTTATACTTTCATGTACCTATTTTTACAGTTTTAGAAAATAAGGATAGAATTTCATCAAGACTTTTACATACCACATATTAAAAATTAGATTATCCAGCTTCTTATTATTTAGGGATCTTCTAAGTCTTTTCTTTCTTAGTACCCTTGAATGAAATTTCTCTATCAGATTTTGTTTTTCCTTTTGTAAATTTCTCCCCTCTCATTTCATAATTAATGAGAGTACAATGAAAATCATCCAGAGATAATGTTTTTGGATCTCTGTCTTCCACTGAGGAAACTTTGGAATCAAAATTTTCAAGAATATTTCTCAATATATTTTTAATAATAGTATAATCTTCTAACTTTTCACTAAGACATCTAATAGTGATAATAATTTCTTTTACCCTGGAAAATAAGTCATTAAAAGATTCATACTCACCTATCTTTAGATATTCATACTTCAATCTCAAATTTTTTAAATTTTCCTTCTTTACTTTTATATTATCTTCATAAATATTCTTCAACTTATCCCATATATCTTTGGTGGTGGAAACTCCCTTTACTCTAACAAACTCACTTTCAAAAAATGATGAGAGTAAATCATTTTTATCTCTTCTATCATTTTCAAGACTCGCCTTATTAGCAGTTGTAAGAGGAGAATTCTCAATATGGGGGACCATTTTAGTAGCTTTCGAAACATCATACCCAAGAGACATAAGATAAGGAATAATTATATCTTTTTAGATATGATAATTCTTATAATTTAATATTGTAATCCCCTTACTATTCACACAAATCATATATTCCATAATAACTTCTTATTTAAAAACTTTAGAAAATAGAAAAATAAGGGAACCTTCACTCTAATACCACGTGAAAGTACCCATCTAGGATCCAAGTATCACTGAGATGGAGAGGGAGTGAATTAGAGATGTTTTTTTCTTTTAAGTTTTCTTTATTTTGAAACAATATTCTCCTACAATTAAATAATTATCACTTTTGTAAAAAATAACACATTTATAGGAACACAAGTATTTACAAGTTTCACCACTCAACAAGAGTAGATACATCCTTGGCATGGTTTGGAAACAATCCAATTCCACAAAATAAACTAGAAAAAAATCATTTTGTGTAGATACAAACAAGTAGGATATACACTTACACTTGTGTAGCATAATGTTCAATTAAAAATTTCATATTCTCCTTATAGAACAAATAATGTGAAACAAGTTTGTATAACAAGTTAATAAAATTTTACTAATTAGTTTAAGACATGTTATTGTAATGCCTTATATACTTTCAAATATAACCTTCAAAATAATTATTCACTTTCTCACTCAAAAACATGTAAGAACTTATTTGGACTTTGTAATAATAATCAGTCTGATTTCTCAGTCTAATTCCCAAGTTCAATTGCTCAGTCTAATAATAAAAATCTATCAGAATACCACTGAAATAATTCTGAACATATTCTATCTCAGTATAGGAATCTCATTCTTATTTCCTAGTCTGATGATCCAAATCAATGTTATAATCATTTGAATATGATCTTCAACTTGTTCTTCAGTCTATCAAACATCCTCATAATGCTCAATATGGAAACTACTTCTCTCTAAAAACTTCCAACACTTCACCTTCTCTATTCAAAAGTGCATCCATGTCATAATGTACAAAGTACTTCCACTATTTATAGGTGATCAAAAAATGGTTTATGAGGGATTATAAAAAAATTCCCACTCAACCAAGTTTCCCAAAACCTCAATTACCCTTGAATTTTGGATACATCTTTTACTTATTCAATGCTTCTCAACTCTACTCGTTTATTCTCAAACCTTATCAAAAATTCTCACAACTTCATCTCACTTCAGGATATGTAAAAATTAATCCAGTATGATTATATTTTCTATTACAATTTCCTCATTATGTTTCTCTGTACCAAATGAAAAAAAAAATAAATGATTCCTCATTATGATGAACAGTACTAAATGAATATGGTAAAGTAAAACAAACTACTCATTCTAATGCTCTATACCAACTTATAAAACATTGTAACCATTATTCCTTAAACATTATCAAAACTTATAAAGATTCCATAACATCCTCAGCATCACTTTAGCATCATCTTCAAACTACGATCTCTACTTGAAAACACTTTTATAACATCTTTAAGAGGTTCTTCTTTTCCTATTTTCCTCAGACCAATGATCCTACATCTTATGGTGTCCACCATCTGAGGAGGTATATCAATGTCATTATACATCTAGTGGACCATTATCTACTTTACTATGATAATCAGTTTCAAATCTAGTCCAATGAATATGGACCTAATTGTTAAAGAAATCATAATTCTTCTTTATCTTGACCCAATTGAAAAATAACCAACAATTCATCTTGATGGAAAATGGTTGACTATATTATTTTGGGATCCCTAATTTAATTTTTCATTGGTCTTAACAACTTTAACATTCTTTTTTGATCCCAACAAACTTTTATTATTTATTCATTGGTACCAACAACCCCTAATAAAAAAAAGTTACTAAATGATCAATGGCACACCGCATCCGATGGATCATTTCTAATATCTTCATCTTCAGCAACTTATTTCCTTTTATAATTACTATACACATCAACTTCTATCTCCGAATATTTATAACTTGTGGCTTATAGGTCTGACTAAAAACCATCATCTTCATTTTCTCATGTTCTGATCAACCTTCCAAGACTTTAAACAAATATGTGTCCAGTGATCTTACACCGATGGACTCATACTAGAATCTTCAACTTCACGAACTTTCTTCTTCTCCAAACTTCGGTTTATAATCATGAATTACTCATGATTTTGAGAACTTTTAAGATCGGCATAGAATCATATTACTTACACTAGGAAGTATTGTAACTTCACATCCTTTCTATCATCTTCTTTCTTTATAAACCTCATAATGATTGGTAGCACCAGTTCTCCCTCTTTCCTTCATAAGGCTTTCATCATGAGTTTTTCAAACAAATTATGAAATTTTTGAAATACAAATTAACAAAGCATATTCATATTTTGATTCATCTTCTAATTATAATATCCATTTCATTTTGGACCCAATGTGAGTCTAATGTACCTTCTCTTCCAAAACATATTCCCAATATAATGGAATTTCTTAACCTTTTTGTGTCTGATGATTAGATTATGATTATGATTCCAATATTTATATTGATGGTTCTAGATCTAATTGAAACCTTTTTACACACACCCTTCTTCTATTTGAATTTCCATTACCTTCTCAACACACTTACTTTCTTCGACATAATCAATATATTGATCAATTAGAAAGAAATATAACCAAAATACAACTTGATCCTAACATTAACTCATGAGTAGAAGCTAGAGTTTAAATAACTAAAACTTGTGTCAAAAGATACTTCCCCACTCATTTTTCAAGTTGAAGAGCCTGGGGAGGCTATGACTAAGTTACATGAAGAATTATTTTCATCATAATTAACTTTATTTTTCAAAGTTGATATGGAAAGTGGTGGGTTGAATTTCCTTTTAGAAAATTTTTAGAAATTAAAACTAAACTAGTTATAATTAAAAAAATTAAAGATATAATTGAAAATATAAGAGTTTGGCACAAAAAAATATAAATTAAAAGACAATGAAATAGGGTTTTAATAAATTATTAAGGAAATAATTCAAAAAGGTATCCCAATATCTCCTCTAAATTTCCTAAGAGTTACCATTACCCATTAGATTTAGTGGTAGTCAATAAACCATTTATAAGAATTACGAACCTTTATTTTTAGATATTTTATCAATAAATCCATATAAAACATTATATTTTTTGTGTTTGTGGCTAGAAACCCAATTTTATCTCATTTTTTAATGTAGTGAGCACTAACCCACTCACTTATGGTTGTGATCACCCAAACTCTCTCACACTTAATCGTAGTAAGAACCTAAGAAAATAAAAATAAGAGACCTCTTATATGAAAGGCATTGGAAGCACACTCACAATCCTCCACTAATAATTATAACAATAAAAGAATGTAGGAAGTGTGACAAGAGTACAAGGGAGTAAGATAATTATGAAAATGAAGCACAATATGATCAAGAAGGATCTATAATGTAATTTTTATCCTGAAAACACCCTTTTGGGTTTATTTACATTCTATAATGTCGTTAAGAACTTTATAGAGCCTCTTAGGGTTGTAAAGATTCCTTGGGAGTCAAATTAAGGCATCAGGTTCCGCTATAAATGGTTATTTGTTTCAAATCTGGAAGTTATCGGGTATCCAGTGGGAATCACCGTCTAGCCAATAGAACCTAGATAGAATTTTTATTCTATCTAGATACCATAGACCATCCAGTATACCTTACCAAGTAGTCACTATTACCTATAGTTGTAGGACTTTAAAATTTCATCTAAAAGTATTTTGAGCCCTCTGATTCATCTGGAAACTTCATAGTAAAATATCTAAAAAATTAACACTAAAATCCATCAAAATAAAAATATTAGAAACACAGTTATGTATTTATGGTCATTAAAAACACATAATAGAGTGTGGTAAAACACACTCATACCTTTCTATATGATATTCTTGAAGCAATCATTCATGACGATGCTCACATGGAAGATCACCAAGATTTAGAGGAGTTTAAGAATCATGTTTTGGAAGGTAACATAAAGCATGATTCTTTCATCTTAGAAGAATAAGAATTAGAAGAAATCCAATTATCTTTAGAATTAGACTAATAAACCATTTAAGTAATTAAAATTGAATTTATAATTAACTCTAATTGTTTATATTTTCAGATTGGGTCAACTCAAGGTTTTCTTTGGAGTACGAGGATAAAGATAATGATTCACTTGATGAGGAATACATGTAGCTCCCTAAACCTATTAGATATCTATTTTAGGGAGTAAAATAATAAATTCTAGTGGTTATTCCTAAAGAAAATGATTCACAAGTTGTATTATTTAAAGGGGAAGATTATAGTATTAATTCATCTAATTTTCAATAAATTAAACATGAAATTTTCACTGTTTTCCCCTTAAGAATTCTGTTTTTGTAGTTTTTATAGGTAAATCCTTGAAAGTTAAAGAGAAGGATATAGAATAATTGGTTGAGGAAAAGTGGAGGGCCCATATTTTCTCTTACCACCAATACCATGAAAGTGGACCATTATTTCTAAGGGTAAGGAACTATAGTACTCTATTTATAGGGAACTGAATAACCAATGTGAAGGAATACATAATGGAAGGAAAGTTATGTATTGTTTTATCTCACATGAACCCCAACCACCATATTACTATGGATAACCACTAAAACTATCTTTTAGGGGAAAGAAAAAATCGAGGGCCCACTTGGGGGGTTAAACCAAGATTTATCCAAATTTTTTCATTTTTATGTCATTTCTTTTTATTTCTTCTTTCAATAAATTTCTTAAGTTTTCGATTTTTTCTTATAGGTGTGTAATAGTAAGAAACTAGAAGATTAACTCAAGGTTATATTTAGGAATTATAAATCATATTATATTTATCTTTTAACTAAATTTAATCACTACTAATATTTTGTGATCATACTTTAACTTTAAATAATAGTGTTAAATAACTATGGTGGAGCGGTTCCAATTCATTTTAGATTTCAAATTTTTTTTGTTTCTTATTTTAGAGTGTTTTGGGATCTTTTGATCTTCATTGAATGATTATGGAAAATTGATACCATGTTGATGTTTTTTACAAAACAACTTTATTTAAATTTATAAAGTATTAAATTATTAGTGAAATGGAATTTTATTTTTTTTATTTTCAATCTGATTATTTAGTGAAATTTGATCAAATGTGAAAATCAATGTGAATTATTATTTTCCATAATGTTTAAATTTACCCAAACCTAAGAGGTTTCTAAACCTATTTTCCATCTTATTTCCATTTCCCTTTTTTCTTGAGAATATTTAAGTAGGTTTTAAAATATTGAACCTATTGTTTTACTCTTATTAAAAGCTATTAAAATTCATGAATTGTGTTAAATATGATTGAGGAATCATTTCAAAATATGTTTTTACATTAAACTATATTTTTAAGACTATCCTTATATTTAATATTATTATTGATCCCTTAGTATCCAAGAAATACCTTATTATGAATTCAAATTATGGTCCATTTATCCCTATCTACCTTTCACTTGAAGTAATTTCATGAATATGGTTAAACTCAAGTGTGGGGGGGGGGGAAGATGAGTTGTACACTATTTCGAAAAAAATATCCAAAAACTATTTTGTGAAGTGTTGAACATTATTAATACTACTATTTTTTGATGAGATTTATGGTGAGGGTATGTAAAGATAACCAATAATTTCATTCAAAAATAGGATAAGAGTCCACCAATAATTTAAGATCAAAACCTACCTCTCTTTCCCTTACAAATTTGATTCTGTACAAAAAATATAGATCTGAGTTTATGCTAAAACAATGCCAAAAAATAAGTAAAGAGTGAATAATTATATCATTGATGTATAAAATTACAAGGTTTGGACTACACAACAAAATTAAGTGGTGTTTATAGGTTAAAATATTCAAAATTTGAGTGAGTTCAGATTCATTATTGAGTTTAAACAATTTCAAGAATTTTAATTCACTTTAAAGACAAACCTCCACCTTATGCTTTTGATTTTGAAAAAATTTAAAACCTACAAACTATTTAGTCATATAAAAATCTCATAAAGACCTCATTATTAACACATTTTTATGATTATATGAAATGAAGATTCTAAAAAGTCATCAGGATTATGAAAATAATACATTATTTTAAGAATGATAAAAGTTTTATTTTGAAATAATTGAGTGAATAGAAACACATATCCAGAGAGGTAGCCATAAAATTAACATGATAGTTAACAAATATATTAAATCAAATTTTATTATTTAATGAGGAAATGGAGAATTAGAATCCATTCAGGGGGGATGATATTTCTTTTTTGTTCGAATTGAAAAGGCACTACCATTTTTATCTTAAGAAATATTAGTTGACCATTGGTGTAAAATGATTTCATGATATCACATTATTTAAGTGTGGGGAATTACTGATGCTTAAGTCCAGTGGGCATGCACTAGACTAGTTATCAATAGAGTAGGGTGGCTCTGTGAGTTTTTTGACAGTTAGATTTCATGTCCTGTATGATAAATTAGATTCCTCCCATACAAAAATTTGATGTGTTATTCATCCTCTTAGTCATTTTTCATGTTTTAAGACTGCATGCTCAGACATTTCAAAATGGAATTACTTCATTCTTCATCACTATACTTAGGGTCCTTCATCCTCATGGTGCACTGCACCGATCACCACCATTCCACAAACTACCATGGATGATAATGATGGAGCTCAAAACTGCCACTATGATGACTAATAATCACCATGCTACATGAAATAAAGCTCAAAACCATCCAATAACCCTTTAAGAATACCAAAATAGATATATTAAGTAATAAAGATGAGTTATTATCCCTATTATAGGATCATACCATGAACCACCATGGAATAACCCATGAAATATCAAAGAAGGCCTTGTGAAGCACCGAGAAACTTGAAACCCCCATATATGATGAGGTGGATCTCAACAAATGAATCTTTTATGTGAAACAAACATGTCATGAATGATAAATGTTCTTTTAATATTGTCAACTTCCACTATGAATTGATAATTCATACATGCATTAATAAGTCATGTGGTAAGAAAGATGTCATGACATACGCATGAGGATTTAATTTTTTAAAGGAAAAGATAGTGTTCTATTATGGTGGAAGTATTAAGGAAAGGAGTGGAAGTCATGATTTTTAAAATATAATATCCTCTGAGATATTTGAAAGGTAGCATCAAAGGAATTATAGCATATTGATTATGATATTTACGCTCACCTAAATAATAAATTTTCATATTTTTGAAAGACAAGAGTGTTTCCTATATATAAGAGGAGTACTTGTCTATACGAGGAAGTTAAATTTCAAAAACTATAAGTTCTATACCAGTAATAGTTATTATTTTCTTATTTATTTATTTTTTATATTTTATTTATAATTTTTCATGTTTTAATAAAAATTATTATTCACTCTCTGTCTCTCTCATGTTTTATTTCTCCCTCTCTCCCTCTTTGTTTCTCTCCTATTCATATCCATCCCTATTTATCCTCTATTCATTTTGATATCCTATACACATGATAATTAGTAACTAACTTTAGGATTCTCTTGAGGGCATAATCCAATATTTAACCCAAGTATATGTGAATTTATGTTTTAATATTTCTTATTTTATTTCAGTTACTCTAAGGATGATCAGATGTTAGAGAAGGTGGCAATGATCCCCTGTTGTAATTATCTAAGGTTTAATTTATTCTTTTATACTATTTTCCCTACCTTCTATAATTACAAATAAATGCAATGGATCCTTTATTATTTATTATTTAATGTTTGTGATTACATACTAATAAGGTGAGTTACAAGGTTATCCCAATTGAGGATTCCTTTAACTTTTTATCCATAAAGGTGGTGAATGTAAAGTGTATTTGGTGATCATTAGGTCCACTGTATATTAAAAATTGGGATAGAATTGGATGACCACACATATGGTGGAGTGTGTAAATTAAGTAGATATGAAACTAATAACGATACAATGAAGGTTCACTATAAATGATTCTTCTAGAAGTATTATATTTCTCTCTAACTTCGTTTTATTTGTCTTACATTGGCATGCTTAATTTCCATTTCTTCATACCATAACCAAAACTCCCATATTTTTTATTCCTTTATAAAATACAAAAAAACACAAAAAAATATAGTAAGTCAATTAAAAATAGTTATTAATTGACTAAAAAAATATTATCAAGTGAGGTGGCCTTGGTCATCCACTTTGCATCACAAGGGAAAATATAAATAATATTTTTCATACCCCATGATAAGTTATTTAATATTTATAAGAGAAATTAAGTGATGTGTTTTCATAAGTTTCCTAGGTGAAGGGTATACTAGAGTGTTTATAGTACGATGAAATGGGACACTAAAATTAAAAGATCAAAATTCCTCCTTACACATGTATTCAATTTAAAAAGGTATTATAGTTAAAGAAGTTTTATATCTAGACATCATAGGAGAATAGTGGTAGTGCATCCAATCATGTTCAATGGTCAAAAATAAAAAATGATGTACACAAGAAATCTATGTTGGGGAATCATGGGTGAGTGGGGTTAACTCATTGAGAGGATTCACCTTAATGAAGTATAGGGAAACTCTTCATTATTGAGAAAGTGTCATAAGATGTTGTGATGGATACATGGCCCTCTATGGTGTGAGGTACTCTCATGATATCTTTAAAAACAATTTTTTATACTAGATTATCACATTCATTTATCTTTGAATTATTATTTAATATAGTAGGACCACAAGTGGAGTTGATTCCATATTCAATGAGTATAGATACTCTACTCAATGATAGAATTGAGAAAGTATTATAGTATCCATCTTGTTTGATCATGATTGTAAATGTGGAAATCCCATGGGACTTCTTGGTCCATGAGATGAAATCATATGATCTGATAATTAGGATATATTGGATGAATAAATTAAAATTCAAAATCAATTGTTGTAGTTGAAAAGTTCTATTTGTGGCACTGGAAGGTACTATCCACACTTTAAAGGAAGGGTGAGATATTCATATGAGCAGAATGAATCTATTATGTATGATTTTGGGTCCTTATAATGTTTTTTAGTAGTATTTAACTAAGGTTCATAGAAGGAAAGAATGTATCTTCACTTTTTTTAGTGTTAGATTGATATCCAAATGTTTTTTAAAGGATTTTATTAGATTAACATATAGGATATATGTGAAGTTTTCTATTTACTTAGTTCCTAAAATGATACTTATTTCATTATTTTATTTTTACATGGAACCAATGGAGATTCAAGAGTATACATTATAGCTAAATGATCTTGAGTATATAAGGGTTTCATTAAATTGGGTTTCACATTAGTTAGAATTGGTTTAATATTTCAATAAAGTTGATGGTATCTTAAGGTTGTGTGTGTAAAGTATCAAAAGTTGAACTAATCGATGGTTAAAAACAAATATCCCTTAATTGAAATTGATAATTTATTTGATTAGTCGAAGGTAGCTCGTTAGTTTTCCAATATTGTATTTCCGAAAAGATATTATTGGTTAAGTATAAAATAAAATGATATACCAAAAAAATTATGATATTTATATGGCCTTTATAAGTTATTGGTCATGCCTTTTGGAGTTACCAATTCATATACTATGTTTATGAAATTAATGAATAATATTTAACATAGGTTCATGGATTAATTTTTGGTGGTATTTGTGGATGATATCCTTATTCACTCATTATTTGAGGAATATTATAGGAGTCACTTTAAAATTTATTTATATACTCTGTATAAACATAATATTTATATAACACATGATCTTCAATTATTGTATGTAATCTTTTCTTTCTAAAGAAACAATAACATAATACACATAGCTTTATTCCAAAATGTAATTTGAACCTAAATCCCAAAATTTAATAAATTTAATTGTATTAAATGAAATTAATTTTTTTATTTTCCATCTCAAAATTATCTTAGGGTAAATTTTTGTAGTTTTTTATAAATAGTTGATTTTTTCTTGAATAGTGAAAAATATTGATTTTACAAAAACTAACAATTTTATGAAATTATAATGATATAATAATAACTTGAAAGTTTAAGGGAAAAAATTTATAGAATAAATATATATTTAATAATTAATATAATTCATAAAAAAATATATTATTAAACTTATAAATACATTCTTGAAATTTTGGAAATGAAAGTAATGTTTTTGTTCAAAAAAATGATTTTAGTTCTTCTCTTTTAATAAAGCATTTAAAAGTATAATTTTAGTTTTTGTTTGTTTTAAAGAAAATTAAGTATAATTTTATTTAAAATAATCTTATTAATTTAATTTTAATCAACATTATACTTTATTTTTCTATAAAATCATTTTTTTGCTTAAAACAAACACTTTTCTATAAATGGTTTTCGTTGCATTTTTTGAATATATGTCAAAGGTATTTTTTACAAATTATGTAAATTGAGTATTGTAAAATGGATTATATATTTTTAATCATAATAATTAATATTATTTAATATTTTCAACTTAATTTTTGTTCATAATGAATAGTAAAAACAAAAAAAATATTATCATGATTAATGTTAAAAGGGTTTACCAAAGGGTTAAACTGAGAGATAAGGGTGAAAATTCCATTTAAAATTGTATAAATATTAATTTCTGAAGATATTTATACCCTATATTCTCTAAAATTATATGACCTAGGTATTTTATTCCACTTTCACAAGAAAATGACTTTATATTATTAAAATATTTTAAGCAATTCTATGTGTGTCTCTCCCCTCACTTATAAAAGGTCATCTATTATCCAACCTTATTCAAAATTTTAAGCAATATATATCAGAAAATAAATACCCAAAAACCATACTAGATTCCTTCATTATTTTTTATCTTCTATTTTTACCCTAATAACATTCAAATAAGTCTTAAGTTGTAAGCCAAAGGAGGTCTCTCAAAGAAGAGGTAATCGTCTTACCTGACTCTTTCAAAGTTTATTTCATCATCTACTTCCAATAAGTTTTTTGTATATATGCTAAAATAATTCATATAATATTATCAATATACTGATATGCAATTATTATTATGGTATAACAATTTTCTACCTCCTTTCCATCAAATTAGAAATGAAAGTATCGTTGGTGTATATGTGTGGATTACTGCATTCATATAGTGATATGATTCATTTTCCATCACCACCTCACATTTATTGATATAATAATGGATAAAATGATGGATATAATAAATTTATATTATATTTATGACATAATTATGACTTTAAAATTATAAAATATTATTTATATTTCTTACTTTATTTTCATTAGAAAATGAAAACGGTGTTCATGCATGCGTAAATACTACCATATACATGAACGGTGTAATTCATTTTTCTATATTTGAATTTTATGTATAGTTATAAATATGTATATAATAAATATATATATGTGATATTTATATTATTATTATCATTATATATATTATGGAACCATGATCAAGATGCAAGGACCATAATTGTCGAATCGAAACATACATGAAAAACGAAGCAGTTAACACCAAAAATGGTAATAATAAAGAAATTTGTTAATCAATGGGTGATATGATGTTATAATTAAAAAATGTATGGTATTAAAAGTATTAATATGATTATTTTATATAATTATAATAAATTTAAATTTATTATACAGGAGTTTAAAATCACTTAAGAAATAATTTAGGTATAAGGTAAGGGTTTTATGTTACAATATCACTTTTTATTGGTATTTTTTATGGTTAAATTTATGATGATGAAATTATATTATCTATATCTCAAAATTTTATTTTATTATCCTATATTTATTTCTATAATTTGTATTTTTTTGTTTTCATTTTCCTCTCTCTAGGTACTCAAAATCCTATAAGAATTGTTTTTTAGAAAATTAATTCTGTTTTTTATTTAATCTAGAATATTTTTCTTCCATGTCCATATTTCATTTAAAATATTTTAATTAATGGTTTTACTATTATACAATGATTTATTGAATTCATTTTTACCCAGGTTATAATTTATATAAAATGTTTAAAAAATAATCTTCTTTTTGTTTTTCTAATGATTTACTTTTTACCAAAGTTATTAGAGGAATCTTTATTTTAACATTTACTACATGAATGGTGTTTTCTACCATCATGAATATTATTTTACTTAGGTATTAATATAAAGTTTTCCCTGGTTATTTTCAAATAATATTATTTTCTTAATATTATGAAAAAAATTGATTTTAAATAAATTATTTCAAAATAAAAATAGTACTTTCCTCTAGAAATATTCTAGTGATCTCTTAAAAGTATTTTTTTCAATTTAAACATCATTTTATGGATCTTATGATTTCATGGGGATATAATCTTATGATACCATCTATCATATTACTCTGGATGCCTTAAGATCATATTTCTTTAGTGATTGAATGTGGAAAATATTAACATTTCTTATGCTTTTTTTCATTATGAATGTTTATATTCATTGTATATTGAATTTTTATTCATTTATTTCATGTGATGAATGCATCAGACTTAGTAAGTAATGGGTTTATCCCTATATAACCCTTTTATTCACTAGTATTTATTATGAGATAAAATAGTTTGGGTATTTAGTATATGTCATACCTATTTATATATTATTTCCTGACACAAGACCTTGATAATAAGATTATGATGTCTGAAATTATGCATTCTATCATTATAAAAGTAGTTGTTGTTATTCATGTGATTATTTAAAATATTATTTCATCCATGAATATATTCCCATTTTATGATATTAGTTATATGTCACATTTTATTATTGTTTATATATATCATATTGTCTATTCTTTACTTATTACTTGATAGCTACTATTGTATTATTTCACTTACCATACATCTGAACTCACCCTTATTTATGTTTTCATATCATTGTGATTCCAAGAAGGGTTATATGAATTATGTCAAGGATATACTAGAATAAATAATAAATTTATCACTAGAATTTTATGTTGTATTTTATTTTTTCAAATGTAATGTGAGAATCATATATGTATCTAGTATCCCAAGATTGCTAAACTATTTGATCCTTATTGATGTGATCCCTTGTATCTTGTGCCAATGTAATTAGATAACCACCATATCCAAGTTATTGGATTCATGGTGTTATATTTGGTATCAGGGGAATTTTATTATAAACCTTGGGAACTAGATTTAGGAAAACATAAATTGGATAACATAATCCTATACCATTTTTTAAGGATAATTATAAGCATTTTTTCATAAATTTTTTAGTATGGTAGAGAATGTGTGGTTTCCTAGAAATTAAATCCTTGTCTGGATAATGGAAAGTAGATAAGGTTATGGAATAGATTCACCTAGGGGTAAACACACTAAAAAGGTTGGTTGTCTATCAAATCAATCTTCACTCAGTGCATGAGGAGTGGTACAAAGACTCTATGCTTAGGTAGAAACTATAATGGGAAGTGATTTGGTTGATCCACACACTCTCTATGAATCATTATGGAATATTTTAAAATATTTTTTCTGATTTGAAGATATTCCCAAAAATACTAGTCTTATGATTCTGATATTAGATATAAATAAATTTTTGATTTATGTTAAGTGTTACACCTGAATTATAATTATATACTATGATATAAAATTAATAATTTTATAACCTATTTTGGTATATGTCATTGTTTAGAAATGGTGTCTGGTGAAAGTAATAGAAACTATATCAACTCACATAATCTATCTAGGGATTTCCCTCCTAAGAAAGTCAATGAAGCTGGAGTTGGAGAGGGATCTTGAGATGAAAAAATTATAACTATATTGTGGTAGTTGTCTCTGGTTATGACTAATAACCTTTCCTATATGGATCATACTTCTAATCACAAATACGGTGAAATGATGTTAGACCGCTTCATGAGACAGTAACCTCTATCATGTTGGAACTGGTGTCCTAGGACCAATTATTTATACTTTTATTATATATATTTTATTATTTTAATACTAATAAAATATCTTGTAACATATTGTTCATTTTTCTACATGACATCAATGTAATAATGTCCTAGGGTATCTATCACATTGATAATGTCGTAGCAATTCACCACTATGATGAAAAACTTTAAGTGCTATGATGATATTCTTAAAGATATTTATTTGGTTAGATAACATGATATGATAGGAAATATAATATATATAATTTCATATGAGAGTACTCATAAGATTATTAGGCTTCTTATCATGAATTTTACACTTGGTAGTATCTAATACAAAAGATTATGAAAATAGACCCGCCAGTAAGAATTTTTCATGCTTTGGTGTCATCAGATATTTCTATCTATAAGTGTGTGTAATAGTCCTTAGACATTAAGATTATCATTGATTCATTTTATGACTCACTCACTTAGATTTAATGACCAAAAATATCACGCCATATGTTGGTGGGAAGTAGGGTACTTTTGGTGTGTTATGAATGACTTTTTATTAATTGATAAGTTGAGGAAGAATTTTCTCCTTCCATATTTATGGAAGATTATATATCAGCCCTTTGATTGGAATAAAACCGTCACATTAAATCCCATGGCCATGGTGTAACTATGTTTTTATTTTAGATAGTCAAAAAATAACGTATCAGATATATAGGTCGGTGGCATGGATGTGAAACCTTCTTGATGAGATATTGATATAAAAGGATTATATTACATAGTTCATGTTCATATTTGGTTGTCATCATTATGATATTAAGTTCTTTATCTTGGGTTCCTTGACCCATTTCTAGACAGTTTTCTTGGACTTTAGATGATCCCACCTAATGCCAATGAGAAATAATTCTAGAGGGACACACACAATGTATTTCCATTGATCTTGATTAAATTCTATTTGAATTTAAGTAATTGAATAAATACTATTCTCAAGAATAAGGAATAATTTTATTCACATTTTATCGATCACAAATATTTATTAATGAATAAAATATTTAATATAATTATTCAGGTGTTCAATAAATCCTAGAGGAGTTCGAATGGACCATGATTGTGTCTAGTGAAAAATTTTAATTTACAATCTAGTTAAATAATATTTTTTATTGCACAAGTTAGAACTCACACCATAAAATAATAAAAGTATTATTATTATTATTATTGGTAAGGTTTTTAATAAAGATTATTATATTATTTAAGGGTCATAATGAAATTAAATATTATTTTAACCTAAACCCTATCTCTATAAATATATGCTTGTGTCTATTGTCTAGGGTTAATCGACATATATAGAATCATTGGGTATAATAGATTTCTCTATCAATTTTTTTCTCTCTTCCTCTCAATAATGAGAAACACAAGAGATATTCCTTTAAGATAAAAGTATGAGAAACATGAACAATGAAAGACAATTTATTCTCCATGATAGCACTCATAAATCAATTGGCATTTCTTAGAGATTAAAGGAGAACATGTGGATCACTACTAGAGGGATTCTACACTTGAATCCTTACAGCACAATGAAGGTAATACTAAATGGTTTTCAAAATATCAACATCATCATCAAAGAAAGGATCCTAAGATAAGGTAATAATTTATTTCATATCTAAATAAGTTAATTATAAATTGAATGTGAAATATCCTCTCTCGAGGGTTTTTGAAACTAAATATTAAAATAAATTTTAATATATCACCAACCAAAAGTGCTTTTATTGTGCATGAAACCTTCCAGTGGTATCATATTAGTCACATTTTAAATTTATAATTATTTATTTTATTGTTGATCAACATGCACAATCATGGTTTAATTTTCCATTTCATATTATTTTTTCTTTAATCCATATTAAATTAAAATGTTTTTTGACATTTTAATTTCTTCATTCAAGATTAAAAATTTATTAATTACAATAATAGATGAAGAATGATCAAATATTACAATGGGAATTGTTGAGGAATATGTATGGATATCATGAGATTATACAATGTGTAGCTAGAGTACATGTCATGTACCCAAGTGCACTGCACCTGGCTGTGTCACAGAATACATGATGTGCCAAGAAATAATTACACATGGCTCATTTATTACACATAAAATTTAGAATAGTCCAACCTAATACATGACATATCAAACTACATGGCCTATATATGGTGCACACGCTATGTAGTTTACATGGTTTAGCGGTGAAATTTTCACATCCTGTGTGGTCATAAACATAGACAGATTGCATGATACTAATATCCTAGAGTGATAATGGCATACACAGCATGTAGCTATCTTATAAACACCATGTGTTCATTATTTCCCATGTATAAAATACACACTCAGTTCCTTGGAAAGTTATACAGACATCTGTCTTGCGAGATATATGGAATGTAGATGGCTTGTACACATCTTGTTGTCTCACGTTTTTCAAACATGTCTAGTCCTTTAACGAGTTATGCAGACACATTGAAACTATGATACATGACATGTGGTTGGTATGCACGTATCGTGTAGTCCAATTAGGATACAATTTGAAGCCCCAAACATGTAACCTAAGTACACATCAAATTAGATATATGGCATGTAGCTCGATAGTACATGTCGTGTAGTCTCACAATAAAGAACAGAATTAAAATTACACTATATTGAAAATTTTAGCATTAAAAATTATTACATTGATTGGCACTTATTTTGTTTAAAATTTTAAAAATAGTTTTAAAGAATTTTAAATGCTCAATTAATTTATTTTAATAATCTATAATTATTCGTTTTTTCATTTATTTTCCATGAATGTATTTATGTTGGGTATCTCTAAAAGAATTTGTATAGTAATTAGGAAGAAAGTGAATTAAATAATTCAAGATCATTTATCTTACTAACAAAGAATCAATATAAATGAATGTTAACTAGTTTATATTTTTATATATGTTTCATGTATGTCCATTCATGATATTGACAAAGACCTATGTATGTGTTGGATGTTTTAATTTAATTTATTACATGGGTTTTCAATTATTTAATATTAAATTAAATTTTATAGCATGTGATTAATCCCTCCCTCACTTATTATGTAAGACCTATGTTTCCATAGTTTTTTATGTAATCTCCATTAACCAATCACTTGGTTCCCTTCACCTATGTGTGAGTCATAAATACTTGTACTTAATGGATCATCACAAGGCATGTGGGAACAGTTCAATATAGAACAATAATGAAGAAAACCTAGATGAAACACAAGTGGATATGTGGAATGTGGAAATTCATGCCAAGACCAACACAAGGAGTTATTTCCCTAGGTCAGAGGTTGATTTATTATTCATTCAATAAATAAACTATTAGATAAGCTCATGATTTATTAATTTAATTGTTTATTTATTTTTATGTCTAATGCATTATTTATTTAATGGATACAATATCTATATCACATAAATAAGTGAATTAATTTTAAAATATGTAATTTAAATAAATATATTATGTATAAATGTTTTATCCAATATGTTTAATTAATCAAATAAAATCCACTTAATATTAACAATTCATGTAAAGGATAAAAAAAGATAAAAATTATGTGCAATAAAATATAATCCCTCAACTAAATAATATGTTAGCCTTGTCCTTCCATTACTTTATTAGCAATGAAACTAATATAACTAAGTGTTTGAACAACCCTTATTGGGGCACTTAATTTTAGGAGAGGAGTTGTTTTGAATGTTTTTGGATTAATTAACCATTTTAAATCAAAAGGATTATCTCTCCCAATACTTGGTGTAATTTGGAGGCAATTAGTGAGGAAATATAAGTCAATATTTATAGATTGTGGAATCCACTCAACATATCAAGATGCTATAAGCCCATATTTTTCAAAGACTAGACTACCTAAATAATGTCATGTAGCTTGACCAACCCTTGATGGGGGTATTAAAAGGGGAATATAGATCCTTTCCAATAGAATTTCCAAGAAACTAGACATTTTTAGTTTAATGGTGAGGGTATTTGTGACTTGATAAAATAATGTAAGATTTAATAAACTTAATATTTATTATTTCTCACATAATTTATAATCAAGTAAAGTATTAATAATTTGATCTTTTATAATTTTAAAAAATGTAACATGCATCATCCACATTATCCTTATGATATATCTTAGATAAAGGTCATCTCCTTACTAATAGTATCTTATAAGAGTGGTTTAGATTCCTTCAAGTTGTGTTACACCATGAATGGAAATATTACATACTAGAATCCTCAATTCCTAATTCTTCTTCCTAGGAGTAAAATGATGAAGAGTTACAAATCTGTCAAAAAAATTGAATGGCATGGTTAGTGTTCAATGTTTGATGTTATCATCTATGTGAAGTGAGCTCACTAATTCTCATGAAAATATAGACATGTATAGTATGATCAAGAATATTTGTGGCCTATATCAAGAGAGAACTAGATATGGGAGGTTTTAGTTCTCCAAGGATATTTTTTAGAACAATCTTAGAGAGGGTGAACCAGCCGGGCCTCACATAGTCAATCTCATTTGCTACATTGAACACCTAAAGGTTCTAGGGTTAAAACTCCCTGAAGAACTGGTCACTAGTCTCATTCTTTAATCACTCCCTAATATATTCTCTAACTTTGTTATAAATTTTAATATGAACAACATTGAGAAGTATCTTCCAAATATACTCACACTCTTCTTCACCAAGTAAATAGAGAGAAAAAGGTGTGAAAATCCTTTTTTACTCATGGTGAACAAACAAAAATTAAAAGTGAAGATATCTAAGCCCAAGTATTCTTAATACTCTTCCAAGAAGAGGAAGAAAATGGGAAAGAAAGGGAATAAAATGATATTTGTTTCACATGTGGAAAGAAGGTCCACTAGAAGAAAAAATACACCCATCCTAAGAAGAAAGTAGAATATTTAGGTTTGTTTTTTATCAGTTGAAATTTATATGTTTCTATGAATTGGGTATTAGATACATATTATGGTACTCACATATGTATTCAAATACATGAACCACTTAGATTTTGAAATATTGATTAAGGGGAGGTAATATATGTGAATCCAATAGAGATGAACTTGTTGTTATGGTTATCGGTGACTACCACCACACATTTCCAATCGAAATGATCATGGTTTTAATAGATTTTTGTTAAGTTCCATTCATTATCAAAAAAAATTATTTTTTTAAGCATACTAGATATGGATGGATTTGTTTTCAAATTTGGGAATAAATTTTTCTTCTTTTATAAGGATAACATTTGTTATGGTAAGGTGCATTTAAAAAATGGTCTTTATGTGTTGGATTATACAAACAAAGTAATGGAAATCGATAATGAAATTACTTCACATGACTCATACCACACCCAACTTTGGAATCAAAAGCTAGTTCCTATAAATTAAAATCATTTAACTAAATTATACAAAGATAGATATTTATATTCTTTTGAACTAAAACCACTTGGTTTATTTCATCCATGTTTATAATGAAAAATGACTAAATCCCCATTTAGTGGAAAAGGTGAAAGGGTTAATTAGATTCTTTAATTAATTCATACTAATGTGTGTGTACCATTTACTATTGAAGTAAGAGGTCAGTACTCATACTTTATAAATTTTACTAATTATTATAGTAGATATGTCTATATGTACTTAATGAGGTATAAGTCAGATTCTTTTGATAAATTCAAGGAATAAAAAAATGAATTTGAGAACCAACTTGGAAGGAAAATTAAGAAACAATTATTATACCTTGGTAGAGAATATCTTAATCAAGACTTCATCGATTACTTACATGAGTTTTGGATTCTATCTCAACTCGCTCCTCCTTATACACCTTGGTGGAATGGTATAAGTGAAAGGATGAACCACACATTGTTAGACATAGTGAGATCAATGGTGATTCATGTGAATCTTCTATTATTATTTTGGAGATATTCATTACATAAAGTAGCACACATACTAAATAAAGTACCAACTAAATTGATAAATGGTATTCCATACAAACTATGGATTGGAATAAAATCAATTTTGTTGAATTTACATGTGTGGGGTAGTGAAGAGTTTGTTAAGGTATCATCAGGTAAAAAACTTTCACCTTGAGGAAAAAAGTTTGCCTTTATAGGATGCCTTAAGGAATTAAAGGGATATTACCTATATGACCCCTCATTCACAAAGATAATAGTTCCATGACATACCATATTTCTTTAAAGAGGTTACATCTCTAAAATAGATAGTGGGAGTGATATAGACTTTGATGAAGTCAAGCGTCAAGGTACACAAGACACTACTACAAAATAAGGCTATAGCCATAGATTTAAAATGTGTATATAGGACCAAAAACCATGGCTATAGGTTATAGCCACTGTTTACTCAATTGTAGCTGGTATTGGAATGGTTATAGTCCAGTAGACACAGTTCACACTGTGGCTATAAGGATATATCCACAGTTCCAATCTTGGCTACAACCCTATAGCCATGGTTTGAAAACTGTGGTATTTCCTAAATTACTCACTATCTATAGACACGGTTCCCAACCATGGCTATATGTCTATAGCCACAGTTTTGGACCCTGGCTATAGGCCTTCACATTTCCTAAAAAACCAGAATTGTTTAGCCGGTGTTGGCCCCTTGCACCCCCCTGCACACTCGTACCCTCCCCCCCCCCCCACACATAGCCCCCATGCACCCCCCCCCCCTACACAACCCTTGCACACCCCCTGCACACCCCTTGTCCCCTTTCACACACCCCCATTCAGACCTGCACACCCCTTGCACCACCCCTGCTGGACTCCCCCACTGCACCCACATCTTGGACAACCCCCACCCCCTGGACAGCATCCCCCCACCCCCTGAACAGACACCCCTTTGCACAGCCCCTCTTTCACCCCCCTACACATCCCTTCTACCCCCTTCACACCCCCTTGCACCCCCCCCCCTGATCCTCCCAAACACAAACCCTTGCACCCGCCTTGCACTCTTGGACACCCCCACTGCACACCCCTTATCCATCTTGTTGGACCCCCTTGCACCACCCCTATTAGACACCCCCTACACACCCATTCCCCCATGCACCCCCCCCCCCCCCCCGCACAACCCCCCCCCCAACCCCCTTACACCTCCCAACCCCCTTACACCCCCAACCCCCTTACACCTCACCCCACCCCCTGGACAGCAGCCCCCCCCCCCGGCCAACACCCCTAGATAGACACCCCATGGACAGCATCCACCCCCAACCCCACCCCTGGAACCCCCCACCCCCTTGACAACAACCCCCTAGACAAACACCCCTAGACAATAGCCCCTAGATAGACAACCCCCTAGACAGCACCCCCCACCCCCTTGCACAGACACCCCCCTAGAAAGACACCCCCCTGCACCCCCCTGCACACTCATTCCCCCTTTCACCCCACCCCCACCCCCATGCACATCCCCCTTGAACCCCCCCCCCCATGCACCCCCTTGTTCCCTTGCACACACACACCCCTTCACACCCCCATACACACCCCTGTTAGACAGCCCTTGCACCACCCCTACGTGACACCCCTCCCCCCTTCCTACACAACCCTCTTTCCCCCCCCCCTCCCCACACACCCATGTCCCCTTGCACACACCCCCTTACACACACCCCCTGCACACCCCCTTGCACCACCCCTGTTAAACCCCCCCTGCACCACCCCTTCTAGACACCCCCATTGCACACCCCCCCTCCTAGACACCCCCTGGATAGACCCCCCCCCTCCCCCTAGATAGACCCCCCCCCCCCCCCCCCCCCGCACAGAGGCTTAGGCCTTAGCCTCTTGGAGTGGCGTCACTTGGTGGAGTCTTTATCTTCCATATTCTTATACTTTTTCTTCCATTATTCTATCATATTATGTAATGCATGTATTTAGTAATTGATTAATATAAATATATCCATTTTTTCTCAGTCTCTATATTTTGGATACCTATAATATTATTCTTTCATTGAGAGGTTTTAGATAGAGAGAGAGGATCTTGACTGAATAATGATAACTCAAGACATTGACAAGCCTGTGGATAACTTATTAGATTAAGGATCTCATCCATATAGTGTTAAAGGAGAATTAACATTGGTATAATGGCCACAATATTTGGAGTATTTATCTACTCACACAATAGATGAAATCAACACAAAAACAATCCATTCAAAAATGGTTTCTGGTGTGTGGTTACACTTGATTGAAAGAACAGAGGAAAATTTCTCAAATTGAAAAACACAGAAAATGATAAAGTTATTTTTGGAAGAAATAATTATTCCTGGAATGCCTTGGTTTTGTTATTTCTTTTTTGAACTAAAAAAGAATAGTCCTACCTGGATTCACTTCAAAGTAGTGTCTATTAAGAGATTTGGAGGTGTGGTGGTGGAATAATTAGAGATTGTGACAACTCAAAAAAAAATAACTTAAAACAACCGAGGAAACAAACTATGGGTGATATGGGGAATTTAGATCATGTACAGATGTAGTGAAAGGAGTAGAAAGAGTTTTTTAAACTAGTACATGATCCTGCTTAACTGACTAGTCACCAAGATCTATCTTTTTCTTCGACACTACAGTCCGAGATGAAAAATTGAGAGAAATGGTAAATGAATATAGCTATATCAATGCAGGTTACTGCTATTTTTTCTTTTAATAATGCACATATTGGATTATTTCTATGTGTTGTGGGGTGAAAAAGGCATTCATTTTAAGTATGACATTACAACAGGCACCTGTAGAGTTTCCATTCCAATGAACAACATCTGAATTTATGAAACCTATTTGGTTGAAGAGAAAACCTATGGAAAATATATGTGTATATAAATATATCAATGTGGTTGAAGGATTTAGGGAGAGATTTGAATCTAAAAAGGATACATTAAGGTTCTTTAAATGGTTGGGTATTTTGAACAAAAAGTCTTGGGACCAAAGGAAATGTATAGAGGATCAAAAACAATGCACTAAAAAGAGTTTCATCATATTTATAAATTATTTTATATGGAAGAAGGGTATTTTCATTATACTATCGTTTTTTAGTATGTTCCAAAATCATTTAAATATATATTTAAATATGTATAAATTTTTATATATTGGTTCTAGTAGCATTTAGAGCCCAATTGCAGATTTCTTTGGCTAATATGACTACTTTGGAGGTTTTGTTGTGCGGTAGTAACTACTGTGAGAATCTAGATATAAATTTGTTTTATTTTAGTGGTGATTTCATTAATAAATACAAGAAATTGAATATTCTTTCTAAACATAAGGCTGTTAAGGGAAGTGATTTAGAACAGGCCAGTCTAGTTTTTTAGCATTGGGAAACCACTGTTCAAAACCACAGAGCTAGCAATAAAGATAGGAAATTAAAAATAGAATATGCCTCATTGGGAATTCTATTTTGAAAAATAACACGATGCATACATATTGGAAATATCTAATAGTTTAATATATAACTCACTATGAGAATAAAATAAGAGAAATATTCTAGAAAGATCTCTTCAGATACCTATAAGTTGAATTTTTTTTTGAATGAATATGAAATTCTTGATGAGGAAAATGTACAATTTAAACATGGATATTATGGTCTCTCTGGGAATTATAAATATCATACCTCCTAATGTTTCTAATCCTTTTCTATATTTCATATAAAAAATCTGATTTAATTATCTGTTTTCTTTAGTTTTTTCCAAAAAACACTACTAGAGGTGAATGTTTGGCTGTGGGACTAGTTCAGATGTCAAGGGGAAATTTGAAATGAAATCCAAATGGGGGATTATTGGGGCATTGGTTTATGTTTTAGAAGATATTTTAGGAATAATTAAATTATAATAAGATGATGGATCCTCTAAAATTAGTGATTAAGAACAAAAATTCCAATGTTGGGCTTCAATAGGTATGAAAATAGAACATTTCTTAAAACTAAAATTCTCATTGAGTACTTTTTTCCTCTATCTTGGAATTAAATGTGAAGAGGAATACCATAATTTTGAAATATCATCAAAAAATCAATTGAGGAGGTCAGGTTTTTTGATGTTCTAAAGTGGAAGATGGAAATGTATCAAGCAATTTATAATCTATGACAATGTTGTAGGTCTATTTGAATTATTTGGTCTTTCCACCTTGAGTAAAAGTTGTAATTTCAAGAGTGTGGTGATGATGGGAACATGATATTGGTTTGCATATTTAGAGAATAGTGAGGTGTAACGCCCCGACCCCAGTTACCCAGAGTCGGTGCATTATTTTAATACATTGGCATGATTACAAAAAATCATGTCCCAAAAGACCGATCAGTTTAGCAGTCTTAGAAAATAGATTACATACATGAACGTTACATTACACTTTCTAACATACTTCAAAAAAATAATCCTATGATAATTCCATTGTTCCCTTAGCTTAACCCTGCATCTCAAACATAAAACACTTCTTGGGATCCTAGGAAAATAAAACATAAGAAAGGGGTGAGCTCAGATGCTCAGTAAGGGTAAATAATTTAGCAGAAGCTATAAACTTTTAAGACAAGATTTGTAATAAAAACAATATCCTTTTAAACATAAACTTGAACATAATATGGAAAAATAAGTCAAACATTACCATATAAACATGTACATGGATATTCTACTAGTCAAATAATCACATATAATAACTAATTTCATATTGAGGGAATTTACAGTACCGGACTTTAATTACTGTGTCAAGGCGTCGTGCCAGGACCTAGGGGCTAACTGTAACTAGACCCCAACCCAGAGAGCCTCTATAACCGGACTACATCCCGAAGATCCTATGTAACTAGACTCCAACCCAGAGATCCTCTGTAACTAGACTCCAACCCAGAGGGTCTGCTGTAACCAGACCCCAACCCAGAGGGCTTACTTTTACCGATCCCCAACCCGGAACATATTAGTCCAATACATTCATCATAATAAAATATATAAATATAACATAAACATTCGTATTAAAACTAGCATAGGAAATTTCAATACTTTATCCATAAACCATGAATGGTATAAAAATAACACATCCACAGTCAAAAATATCACAAAACATTCAATACAATATGGAAGATTTGTATCATAACAAATCAACTTCAAACGAGTTTAAAATCCATTAAAGTATGTTGACATAGATGAAAATGATCAATAAAATGCTTTGAGAGAAATACCCCTTTTTTATGAAATCGTTTAAAATTCTCAAACTTTATAAAGGTAGTCATTTAAAAGGTATTCTTGAATCAAAGTGTATCATACCACTTTGAAACATTTTAAAAGAATTATCATTTCAAAACATTCATGTCAATATAAATAAATCCTTAAAATCATTTTGAAAACATGGACATTAATTAAAAGGGTTTAGAAAGATAAATCTATAAAACATTTAAAATGATTTTTTAGTTAAAGAGTCATTTAAAAGAATCCTTTGGAAAACTATTTTATGAAACATGGTCATGGTTAATAAATATGTCCCAGTAAAAACTTACACATAACCAATCTCGGATAATAATGAGATCGAGGAATTAACCCTTACCTTGCACTTTCCTTTGGTTGAGGGTACATTTAACCTCCTGTATAATGACCATAGTATGTTATTAAATTATACCAGAACCATATTCATATTTATTATATCATACATGATTCATTTATGACTTTATACTACCCATTTAATAATGATTTCCACATTAAATTAACATTTTGGGTAATAATAGCTTTCTTTATCATATGTGTTTTAACTTGTTATTATTTTTCGTATCATTTAGATAATGATTTAAATTATTCCAGAATATAAACCTTGATTTATATATCATATATATTTAGAATATAAATATTTATAATAGATATATATATGAAATAGAAGGCACCATTTATAGAGATAGTAGGTCGTACCTACGCATAAATGCCATTTCCGTTTTCATATCGTATTGAATTGAAGTAAGTGAATAAGATATATGTAAGTACATAAATAAATACATATACATATATATATATATATATATATCTCCAGCAGCGTCATTATGTCATATATTACATACTTATTAATAATATATATTTTTATAATCATCGTTGAATGGTGAACATGGAAATGAATCTCATCGCGTCATGGAGATGGAAATCCATACATATGCACGAGTGATAATATCATTCTTTTGATTTAAAATCATATGTAAATAATAATGTATTGAATAACAACTACATCACGATGTGGAGATGGTAAGCCGTATGTACGCACGTATGGTGACATGTCATTCATAGGATGGATAAAATAATGAATATGGTTGTACCATATTTATAATAACATCATAGTATATAGAAGATACTGGAGTTATTATTGTATAATGGAAACAACAAATAAAGAGGAACTGGAAGAAGAAAAGAACTTGAAAGAGGCGATAAAATATTTACCTCTTCTTTGGGTCCTTCCTTTTTACTTGATCAGAAGGTCTCCTTAGGATGGATTTATGACCAAAGGAAGGCCTCTAAGATGAAGTTATGATAGCTTAGAGGATATTTAGGCAGGGTTTTGTAGACCCAGATGTCTTTAAACGTGTGAATTTGAGATAAAGGGGAGTTCCCTTTTATAAGAGGGGTGGGGGCACCTTAGGAAAAGATTGAAATATTATTTTATAATAAAATAAAATTCGGTTTATAATGGATCCAAATTTATTTTTTTAGAAGATAAAGTGGTGATGGGTCTAAATACTCCCAATAAATAGGTTTTAGACAATTTTAGGTTACCATTTTAACCTTATCTTTTAGATTTAACTCTAAGTTAAATAATTTAACTTTTACTGTGTCTTCTTGCATTCTTATACTATATGGTTAATAAAATTACTATAAGCATACAAGAGAACCTCAAGTGGTTCATTAATGACATATATAATATTATTAAAGCCCTTTGGCCAAACCTTATATTTTTAGGAAAATTATATCAACCAATAATATAGTATTTTTTTAAAAAATTAATTTATGTAAATTTTGACACTATTTGGTAATTTGTTTTTGTGAAGGTCATAAAAACCTTATCAATTCGAATAAAATTTATCTAATCAACCCTTACATGTCATATTAACCTAGAAAATTATATTAATTCATAAAAAGTCTCAAATTTCATTTATTTGGATATTTATAATATCAATTATTTTAATCTTTCATTAATAAGGTAATTACTGCATCATTATTTTGTCATAAATAAATTTAATTATTTAATTTCTAAAAATTATATATAAAATTCCATTATGTATGAAATATTTTTATCTTTCTAATGAATATTTATAGTTGAATTTATCTTATGTATAACCCTATATTAAAAATGTTTTAGTTATGAAAACTTGAATTTTACACTTTTAACTCTTCTTTAAATTAAATAATAATAAATGTCCTAATCTAATACAATTGGATATAAAGGATAATATTTTATTAATAAGGTTTTTTTTGGTCTAATTACACTTATCTAATAGAATTAGGACATTTTTTAGGGTAATTATAATATCATTTTTACCCTTAATTACCCTATTTACTTTTAACCGTGGTAAATAAAAGTAAAAAGTTACTATTCAACAAAAATTATTTTCACCTTATTGAACCAAATTTACTTACTAATATTAATCTTGTCTCTCATATTTTTGAAATTCAACTCACATAATCGGTAAAATTAAGTTTTATACAAATTTTCAAATGCTCCTAGAAGCTGGGTAAAAGAAGGTAAAAAGTTTGATAAAATTTTATATATCTAAACTTATTATAAAAATGACTCCAATGAATTACGTGGAACATATATAGATATTATGTATCAATTTTTACATAAAATAAATTAAAATAAAATAACTAATTATTTAAATAAAAAGTTGGTTTTAACCAATAACGCAGTGTTTTTTCACTATTCATAAAAATTGAAAGTTTTCAGAAAAATACCAAAAATTCATCATAAGATAATTTTGATATTCTGAATTCAAAAAATGTAGTATATTTTACCAAATTTAAAATATATAAGTTTCATTTATTAATTTAAAATTAATTCCCATTTTCAAAACCAAAAAGCGGGTTTTTAAAAAGTAAAAACTATCAAAAGATTGACATGTGTTTATGTCAAATTTAAATATGAAATTACTTATAATGACCTACATTTTATTAAATTATAAAAATATAATCTAATTATACTTCCAAACCATTCAATTTCATAATTTATCACTATAAATTATTTCGATTAAAAAAGTTGTTTTTAATTAAAATTTAGTAATTTTCGCTATTCATCAAAATATGAAAGTTATCAGAAGAGTACCAAAAATTTATGCAAACTAAATTTTTATGTCCTGATTATAAAGAATAATTTAATTTCATTAAGTTGAATATATAAAATTGTCAAGTATTTGTTTTAAAAATGGTTCACCATTAAAAGGTGGTGAAATTTCATTTTTTGAAAAATACTTATTTTATCCAAAAAATGAATTTATTCTTATATTATGTCTAAGAAACACATAATATGGATGTTAAAATTATATAGAGTGTATAATATTTCAAAATGCAATTAATACTATTCATAACCTCTTTTTGAAAGGTTAGTTTAGTAAGTTGTGGTGAGCTCGAACTCGGTGTTGTGTGTAGCGCAAGCTATTGAATTACTTTAATGAGATAACGTACTATGAAATCTTGGGATGTTACATTCTCCCCTCCTTCAATAAATTTAATCCTCGCAATTTAAAATTTCTCTTCTAAAAAAAGTTTAAAAATTGAAAAATACCTTTGTGGAAAACCCACATCGGAAATTAGGTTAATAAAATTTAGTCTTAATAAGAGGGAAAGTGAAATGAAAAAGTCACCACCAAATTATGATCTCGATTAGGAGAACATTGGTGGAAATTAGAGAAAAATATTTGGAGGAAAAACATAAATATTTATTGGGAGTGATTGAGGTCATCAATCACAAATAAGTGTAAAATTGAGGGCCTCAAAGCCATCGATCTGTGATGATTTAAAATATCATCAGTTCAAAAAAACATAAGGTATTAGGATAACACATTTTTAGTTTTAAGATATCTTCCCTAAAGATTAAGAATTAATTTATTCATAGAATAAGAGGGAAATATATATATATATATATATATATATACTTGACAAGTAGAATTTCATCCTTCAACTAATTCCTACCATAAACTCATCTTTCACCCCAAAAGATAATAAAATTCAAAAATATTCTATTTATCCTAATCATATAGGGTTAAAAAAATGAATTTATATTCATTTGTCAGACTATTTAAAAAAACTACATTATACAAACTAGTACATCACGTAGGTCAGTGGTAGGTGATTCACCCTTGTCTCCCTTCGGTTGCGGGTTCAAGTATTGCGGCCTTGTCAGATGTGACTGGTTGTCACCCAACCTCTGGGTTGTCCTTTTTATGAAAATCCCAAAATAACATTAACAATTGTATCCAATTTCAAACTTAATCCATTACAACCTTTAGACTTATCAAAAATACTTCTATCCAAACTCACAGTCCAAAATTTATAAGAAAGTTAAACACAATGAAGATTCGTTTTTCCACGTAATAACATGTGAACACCTTCATCATGTATCTTTTAAAACATGGTAACACCCTGAATTACCATAAAACCTTATTGATTACATTCATGCTCCCTTATTCTTTATAGAATACTGGATATATTCCTTATATCCAAAAAAATTGAATATTCCAACAATGATGAAATAAACAAACTATTAATCAGTTCCAAGGAAGACAAGAATATCCAATATAATTTATCCAAATCAACCATATCTTATTCCAAATTCACTACCCCATTATCAAGACCATATTAATGATTACCTTTCTTTCAACCATGTATTTTCCAAAAAAGTGTATCTTGTTATTAAGTCACTTTTCTTAGAACCATTTAATCTCAAATTATTAATAAAATAGTACTACAGTACAATCCTTATTTATCTCCATAATTCATATAACCGGTATATTGTTGATACAACACTCAAAAGAGATAATTCTATAATAACAACATAAGAACACTAGTCATTCCTCTTCATCTGAGGTAGTATCATAACTTGATTATTTTCCAATAGCATCATTTGCGGTATACACTGATGACTGGGACATTGATTCGCATAGTGTCTCAATTCCTTGAAAATGAACCATTTTACATTTGAAACCTTTTTCCTACCCTTGCAATCATGTACTTGGTGTCATTTTTCTCCACCCTTATAAAAAACTATCATTCCCTTCAAAAATTTACCAAGTTGATTCCTTCCACAGTTGTCACATATGGGAAAATCCTTCTTTCCCCTCTTCCCTTAATCCATCTTTCTCTCTTCCATCATTTTCTTCTCTTACTTCCTTTCAAAGCCATAAGACTCAGATAATTCTTTACTTATCTTATTAACACATGATACTATGTCTTCATATGATGAGAATACATGAGAGACTATTTCTCTGCTAAATATCAGATTAATACCAAGAATTATATGATCCTTCTTACTCTTTGGATCATACATATTGATGGAGTTCTCATTCCTTCTATTGGGAACCATTTCTATACAATGACATACACTAGGTTAGTTTATGAATCACAATGAATAATTCCAAATATGTAAAATACCGAACATAAATTGAACAGTTTATGGATATAATCTGTAATCATAAAAATATTTTCTTTGAGGAGGTATATACTCATAAATCCTTGATAATGATTTGTAAATAAAATGAGAACTATCCTAAGAATATCCCCCGGGAGTGTCGTAACCAAGAGTTCAGAAAGGCCCACTATCGTGCACCAGTTCCCATTCAAGTCTAGCTCAAAGCGGTGTTCTCGGGATTTACCCCTAGGTACATCTATGCCAGAGCCACCTCTACCTGCTCGTATCCAGAAAGGGATGTATTTCTTGGAAAACTCACAAAATCTCTATAATATCAAAATTCTAGGAATTTCTTCTATACTAATCCTCAAAGTCTATCTTAGGGTAATGTTCTCTAATCAAAGTTTTTCTAAATCTAGATTCCATGGTTTGTACTAAACTTCCTCTAATACCAACTGTAACACCCCGACCCCAGTTACCCAAAGTCGGTGCATTATTTTAATACATTGGCATGATTACAAGGAATCAAGTCCTGAAAGACCAATCAGTTTAGTTGTCTTGTAAAATAGATTACATACATGAATGTTACATTACACTTTCTAACATAAAACAAAAAACTATCCTTTGATAATTTCATTGTTCCCTTAGATTAACCCTACATCTCAAACATAAAATACTTCTTGGGATCCTAGGAAAATAAAACATAAGAAAGCGGTGAGCTCATATGCTCAGTAAGGGTAAATAATTTCGCAGAAGCTATAAACTTTTAAGGCAAGATGTGTAATAATAAAATAGCCTTTTGAACATAAACTTGAAAATAATATGTCAAAATAAATCAAACATTACCATATAAATATGAACATGGATGTTCTACTAGTCGAATAATCACATGTGATAACTAATTTCATATTGAGGGAATTTATAGTACCAGACTTTAATTTCTATGTCAAGGCCTCATGCCATGACCTAGGGGCTAACTGTAATCGGACCCCAACCCAGAGAGCCTCTGTAACCAGACTCCATCCTGAAGAGCCTCTGTAACCAAAATCCAACCCGGAGAGCTTCTGTAACCGAACTCCAACCCAGAGAGCCTCTGTAACCGGACTCCAACCTGGAGGGTCTGCTGTAACCAGACCCCAACCCGGAGGGCTTACTTTTACCAGTCCCCAACCCAGAACATAATAGTACAATACATTTATCATAAGAAAAGGTTGAAATATAACATAAACATTCGTATTAAAACTAGCATAAAAAATTTTAATACTTTATCCATAAACCATGAATGGTATAAAAAAATGCATCCACAGTCAAACATATCACAAAACATTCAATAAAATATGGAAGATTTGTATCATAATAAATCAACATCAAACAAGTTTAAAATCCATTAAAGTATGTTTCCATAGATGAAAATGATCTATAAAATGATTTTAGAGAAATACCCCTTTTATTAAATCATTTAAAATCCTCAAAATTTATAAAGGTATTCATTTAAAAGGGATTTTTGAATCAAAGTGTCCCATACTACTTTGAAACATTTTAAAAAAATTATGATTTCAAAACATTCATGTACATATAAATAAATCCTTAAAATCATTTTGAAAACATGGACATTAATTAAAAGGGTTTAGAAAGATAAATCTTTAAAACATTTAAAATGATTTTTTAGTTAAAGAGTCCCTTAAAAATAATCCTTTTGAAAACTCTTTTATGAAACATGGGCATGGATAATAAATATGTCTGAGTAAAAACTTACTCATAACCAATCTCAGATAATAATAAGATTGAGGAATTAACCCTTACCTTGCACTTTCCTTTGGTCGGGGGTATGTTTAACCTCCTATATAATGACAATAGTATGTTATTAAATTATACCAAAACCATATTCATATTTATTGTATCATACATGATTCATTTATGACTTTATACTACCCATTTAATAATGATTTCCATGTTAAATTAACATTTTGGGTAATATTGTATTTCTTTATCATATGAGTTTTAACTTTTTATTCTTGATCATATCATTTAGATCATGATTTAAATGATTCCAAAATATAAACCTTGATTTATATATCATATATATTTATAATATAAATATTTATAATATATGTATATATGAAATGGAAGACACCGTTTATGGAGACAGTAGGTCATACGTACACATAAATGTTGCTTCTGTTTTCATATCATATTGAACGGAATTAAGTGAATAAGATATATGTAAGTACATACCTACATACATACATACATATATATATATATATATATATATATCTCCAGAAGCATCATTATGTCATATATTACATACTTATTAATAATATATATTTTTATAATCATCGTTGAATGGTGAACATGGAAATGAATCTCATCACATCCTGGAGACGGTAATCCGTACATACATACTAGAGATATTATCATTCTTTTTATTTAAAATCGTATGTAAATAATAATGTATTTAATAACAACTACACCACGACGTGGAGATGGTAAGACGTACGTACGCACGTATAGTGACATGTCATTCATAGGATGGATAAAATAATGAATATGGTTGTACCATATTTATAATAACATCCCAGTATATAGAAGATTTTAGAGTTATTATTTTATAAAGGAAACAACAAAGAAAGCGGAACTAGAAGAAGAAAAGAACTTGAAAGAGGTGATGAAATATTTACCTCTTCTTTGGGTTCTTCTTATTGACTTGATCAAAAGGGATCCTTAGGTTGGATTTCTGACCAAAGGAAGGCCTCTAAGATGAAGGGAGGATATTTGAGAGGATATTTGGGTAGCGTTTGGCCGAGCAAAATGGATTTGAAGGTGTGAATTTGAGAGAAGGGGGAGTGGCCTTTTATAAGGGGGGTGCGGGGCACCTTAGGAAAAGATTGAAATATTATTTTATAATAAAATCATATTCGGTTTACAATGGATCCAAATTGATTTATTTAGAATCTAAAGTGTTTATGGGTCTAAATCCTCTCAACAAATATGTTTTATACAAGTTTAGGTTACCATTTTAACCATATATTTTAGATTTAACTCTAAGTTAAATAATTTAACTTTTACTGTGTCTTCTTGTATTCTTAAACTATATGGTTAATAAACTTACTATAAAAATCCAAAAGAACCTAAAGTGGTTCATTAATGAAATATATAATATTATTTAATCCCTTTGGATGAACCTTAAATTTTTAGGAATATTATATCAACCAATAATATAGTATTTGTTTTAAAAATTAATTTATGTCGATTTTGACAATATTTGGTATTTTGTTTTTGTGAAAGTCATAACAACCTTATCACTTTGAAAAAAAATTATCTAATCAACTATAACATGTAATATTAACCTATAAAATTATTTTTATTCATCAAAGGTCTCAAATTACATTTATTTGGATATGTATAATATCAATTATTTAATCTTTCATTAATAAGGTAATTACTGCATCATCATTGTGTCATAAATAAATTTAATTATTTAATTTTTAAAAATTATAAATAAAATAAAATTATGTAGGAAATATTTTTATATTTATAATGAATATTTATAGTCTAATTTATATTATGTGTAACTCTATATTAAAAATATTTAAGTTATGAAAACTTGAATTTAACACTTTTAACTCTTCTTTAAATCAAATAATAATAAATGTCCTAATCTAATCCAAGTGGACCTAAAGGATCATATTTTATTCCTAAGATTGTTTTTGGTAGAATTACACTTATCCAATAGAATTTGGACTTGTGTTAGGGTAATTATAATATCATTTTTACCCTTAATTACCCTATTTACTTTTAATCGTGGTAAATAAAAGTAAAAAGTTACTATTCACCAAAAATTATTTTCATCTTATTGAACCACATTTTATTACTGATATTAACCGTATCTATTGTATTTTTGAAATTAAACTCATAGAAACAGTAAAACTAAGTTTTATACAAATTTTCAAATGCTCATAGGAGGTGGGTAAAAGACGGTAAAAAGATCGATAAAATTTTATATATCTAAACTTATTATAAAATGAATCCAATGAATTACATTGAACATATATAGGTATTATTTATATATTTTGATCTTTAATAAATTAAAATAAAATAACCAATTCTTTAAATAAAATGTTGGTTTTAACCAATAACGCAGTGTTTTTTCACTACTCATAAAAAATTGAAAGTTTTCAAAAAAATACCAAAAAATCACCCTAAGATAATTTCGATATTAAGAATTATAAAATTAATTCTATTTTACCAAATTAAAAACATAGAAGTTTAATTTATTAATTTAAAATTAATTTCCATTGTCAAAACCCAAAAGCGGGTTTTTAAAAAGTAAAAACTATCAAAAGATTGACATGTTTTATATCAAATTTAAATGTGAAATTACATATAATGAACTGAATTGTATTAAATGATAAAAATATAATCTAATTATACTTACAAACCATTCAAATTCATAATTTATCACTATAAATTATTTCTATTAAAAAATTTGTTTTTAATTAAAATTTAGTAATTTTCACTATTCATCAAAATATGAAAGTTATCAGAAAAGTACCAAAAAATTATCGAAACTAAATTTTTATGTCCCAATTCTAAAGAATAATTTAATTTAATTAAATTTAATATATAAAATTGTCAAATATTGGTTTTAAATAGGGTTATCTATTAAAAGGCGATGAAATTGCATTTTTTGAAAAATACTTATTTTATCCAAAAAAATGAATTTGTTCTTATATTATGTCTAAGAAACACATAATATGGATGTTAAAATTATATTGAGTATATAAGATTTCTAAATGCATTTAATACTATTCATAACCGCTTTTTGAACGGTTAGTTTAGTAAGTTGTGGTGAGCTCGAACTCGGTGTTGTGTGTAGCACAAGCTGTTGAATTACTTTAATGAGATAACGTACTATGAAATCTTGGGGTGTTACATGTGTGGTGGTGTTGCGCTGGGGGTAGGTGAGTGTCTAATAACTACTAAAAATTATTGTAAATGGTATTTCAATGTTTTTTCCTACTAGATGAGAGTAGGTTGGGGCTGATGATGTATTTTTATTGGAATTGCTAACTTCTATATTCATCAGCATCCACTAATTGAATTGGTCTTATCCTAAATTTATTTGACACATATTATCTCTCAATGAACACACCAATGTTGATAGAATTGTAGGTCAAACAAATAGTTTCCAATAATCTTTTAATTTCAATTTTTACAATCATGTATTTGATTTTATGATTTATGTATGTGAAATCTATTCAAAAAAACTAAACAAATATTTTATCAAGAAAAATACAGGGAGATTAGATAAGAAGAATATAACTCTCATGGTCATGTATCATGAGCCTTATCAATTGTAACTATTATTGGGTGGTGAATGAGGAACACAACACTAGTACAAAGTGACTCTTTGATGGGGAAATAAGAACCCAGTGAGAGGTGGAACCAAGCATTATTCGAGAACTAGTGGTTTTGGTATAGGTTAGTACCATAGGACTTAAAAGGTGGTGTATGTATCATATTGAGTGATGAAATAGTGGATGTCTTCGCTAAAGTCTAATATGGGACTCATAAATATATTGTCAACAAAGAGAGGAATACCACCCCATAGAGGATATGGACCATGCTCATAGTGGATAAAAAATGGATAGTATTTTTTCACCATGTCATGGTAAAACTCATGAATGTAATGTTTCATTTAAATGATTTATAAAATAGTGGAATCATGATCATTTTGGAGTCCATAGTTGAAGGAATAATAATGACTATAATATTCCTAAATCTCTTGGATGGCCCAAAGATGCCAAAATGATCACATATAAGAGACCCTTCTATAGTGAACACCGTAGTACATTTCTAAAGTACCTATGGGAAATAGGGAGTCCAACTATGAGAATGTTGTTCAACATGGTAGAATCTTGTAAGGTGTCTTAAAGAGAGATGTTGGAGGACCCATACATCGTGGAACTGGATGTGTTGGGTGTTAGATGTTTTGTATCTACAACCAAAACCACCTAATGAGTGTGGTGATGGGAATTTCAATAGGAATTTTTCTGGAAAGAGTGGTATGTTGTGATAAGAGAAGCACCATTCCATGTTTAGATATTAGAGTAACAATGTGGAATTTTTTGTGAGAATTAAATATGATAATTAACCAAATTTCATGGATCTCGTTATTGAAAAAAATACCTTCCATGGATAATGAATATATGTCCAATAGATATGGTTAAATTTTAAAATAAAGATAAAAGGGTGTGATTAGGGTGTTGACCTAAGCCTTTTTTGGAAGACCACACAAGAAATACCATCACAATTTATAGGTAAAAATTATCTCTTTGTGGAGAAATATTTAAAGAATTTATGTAAATTAAAGGAATATGTTTGACCATACTAAAACCATGTATAATTCCTAGAATTTTTGCGAAAAGTCTAGAGAAGGTGAATTGATGCCATCTCTCAAATAAAAGGGGTTGGTTTCTAGGATCTATATAACCTGATAGAGTAGTTAGAGAGATTATATATGAGACAAATCAAGTTATATATCTTAATTAGGAGTAAAGAGGCCAAATAATTTCATTACTAGATATGGTTCCATTCTATAAGTGGTGTCTTGAGATAAAAAGTCGCACACTACATCATCAAAACAATAAAGGAAAAATACTACAATGTAATTCAATCTTGTAATTATCTACATCTAGAGAATTGGAGTTCTATGTTTATGATTTTGTGGGATTCATAAATTCAACCCTCACACGATAGAGTTGTTCTCATCTAGAATATAATAAGGAAAGTATGTTAAAGTGAAGGGAAAATGAGCATCAAATAAAAACCATGATGAAAGCGAAGTCTCATGCTGATTAGAGAGAGATATACATGTCACTAAACTACTTAAGAATACCCATAAGTATATAAACTTTCCATCATTATCTTAAAGTAGTGGGTCAGTAGACAGGAAGTGGGTGTGACCCAGGATTGGAAATGCACCTTTCCAGACCTAATTATAACACATAAAGTGATTAGTTTTATAATATTTTATACCGAAACAATTTCATTTGTATGCCTAAAATTTGGGAATATCCTTTTCACACTTTTCATGAACACCCCCCTCACCCTTCCCCTCCCTAAAACACCTCCTGCTCCCTGCCACCGCCCCTATACACCCACACCCCTCCCCCTTCCCCCATAACACCCCCTTCCCCCTACCCCCTTCCCCCCCCCCCTACACACCCACCCTACCCACCCCCCTACCCACCCCACACCCCCCTACCCACCCCATGCACCCCTCGTTCCACCCTCCACATTTCGTTCAACTTTAACCACTTAATGTAAGGAAAATCATAGCAAAAAACTCAGAGACATGTCACTTAATACAAACATAACTATTAATTTCAATCTAACAAGGACCTATGAATTTAAACAATCAAGTAAAGGCTTTCCTCCATGAAAATTAATTCCATGCAAATCATGTTATTCACTTAGTGGTTACTTGGTCATTACAACACTTGCCTACTTGGGAAATTCCATCTTAAAAGTCTAACGACACTTAAAGAGAGTTTTGGTTCAAACAAATATTTTAATAAAAAGAGGGAAACCCCCTAAAGGTATATAAAAAGGGTCAAGTATAATGTGTGATTTATGAATAACAATGACATCAAGTATAAGAAAAACATCAATGCAATAATTTCAAGCAAGGTATACCACTGTGAGTTTTTGTAGACCGCGCACCTCCATTGGAGGGGTTTTATTAAAAAACCATGACTTGTTTATCAAATGAAACAATTATCTTAACTAACACTTATTCAATAATTTCAATTTAATATAAACATGAATAATTAAGAAGGAAAATAAATTAAATTTAAAACATTTTTGAATTAAAGAGGCTAAGAGAGGAACCCTACCTCAAGCTCAAGGCGCATTTGCTTTTGACGATGACAACTTGAATATTCCTTTTTTCCACTTTCATGCATGTGAAACTTCACATATATATATAAGGATACCTATCCCCTATTTACATATCTTCATGGAAAAATATGCACAAGGGGGTCCTTAGATATATGTTTATACTTTCATATACCCATTTACACTTACACATGTATGCATTTTTCATATCTATATATAAGCACACCTAGCCCCAATATATATATTCATACTTCCATGAGTTAATATATATAAAGAGGGAACTTATATATGTATATTTCTACCTATTCATACAAATGAAAGCATTTTTCAACAGTGACTTGAATCCACCTTAACGAATTCCACTAAAAACAACATCAATCAATTTCCCCTCTTATCATACTTTCATTTAATTCAGAAAACAAAGAATAATAAATAACATAATCATTCTATATTTACATATTGCAAGTTTATTTCCAACTTTAGGAGATTCATGAAATTTTGTAGGCAAATAAAATACTTCCACAACAATCAAAAATTTGTATATATCCTAAATTAATTCAAGAATCATCAACATATATCAATAACATGAATTCATGTTCTACTCATATGATTCACCTATTTTAAATTAAATTACTTAGGATTAATTACTTATTTATTCCATATGATCCTCTTAATAAATAAAAATTATTACTAATTACACAATTTAAAATAATAATAATGGATAAGTTTTGAATCCCTTTCCTCAAATGATGATTCAAAAAATCACAGCATGAGAGCAAGGAATGAAGAATGGTTGCACTACCAAGAACATGAAGATCCTTATAATATGTACAAAAAAATCTTGTTGACTACAAAACATAAACACACCAAATGATAAGGAATCCAAATACCATATACTTCCTAAGAAGATAAATAATAAGGAATGGAAAATAAAATTTGAGGTAATCACCTTGGATCTTAATGAGATCAGTCACTTGAAGCTGAAAAATAAAGAGGAGGGTCATGGATTGGGGGAGGATAGAGGAGGAGGGTTCTTCCATGATAGGAGGGTCACATATTGAGGGAGGATGGAGGAGTTGGGTGCCATTGTGATAGGAGGGTCATGGATCAAGAGGAGGGTCGTTGTGAGAGGAGGGTCTCCATGATAGGTCGAGGGAAGAGGGTCGATCGGGAGAGAATGGAGGAGGGGTGTTTCCATGAGAGGAGGGTCATGGATCGAGTGGAGGTTCACCGTGAGAGGAGGGTCTCCATGAGAGTTCAATGGTGGAGGGTAGATCAGGGAGGATGGAGGAGGATCTCAACATGGGCATTGGGTCGATCGGGGGAGGATGGGGGGAGCCTGATGGGTTTTGTAAAAAACTGAGGACAAATTTTAGCCATAGTTTTTTAATTAAACTATGGATAAAAATAGGCTATAGACACATACCTATAAAATTGTGGCTATAGGTTCGTGGCTATAGCCTAAATTTCTAGTAGTGAGAGTTGGTAGAGGAACATATTTTAAAATTCCCCATGGAAGAAGAATTTATTCTAGAGATACTAGTACTGTGTAAGAGTACATTAGAGGTTAGAGAACTAGAATGTTATGGATTTATATTCACCAAGGATAGTGACTCGTTATTAGTTTATAATAATGATCCTCTAACCTATACGGAAGAAGTAACTGGAATAGATGTTGTCAAGTGGAAAAAATCCATGAATTCTAAAATGGATTCCATGTACTAAAACCAAGTTTATATTTTGGAAAATCCTCCAATTTATGTAAAGACTATTGGTTTTAAATGGGTATTAAATAAGAAACTAGAAATGGATGGGATATTCAATACCTATAGAGTACTATTGGTTGAAAAATGGTTTAAATAGCATCAAGTAATTTACTATAATGAAACCTTTTCACCACCCTCTATGCTAAAATCCATCATAATTATGCTTTCCATTATGGCATTTCATGATTATGATATTTGGAAAATGGATTCCAGAATAGCCTTCTTTAATAGAAACCTTTAGGAAGATGTCTATATGATACAACCCAAAGGGTTTGTGACTCCAAAGGATTCCAACAAGGTATACAATTTGAAAAGATCCATTTATGGATTAAATCAAGCATCGAGGTCATGGAACATTAATTTTGATGAAGCCATAATGGAATTTGGTTTCATAAATAATGAATGTGAGTTTTGTGCCTATAAAAGGTTTATTGGGAGTGTGGTAATTTTCATAATATTATATGTTGACAACATATTACTTATTGGAAATAAAAAAACTAGTATTATTTTCTATTGAGGTGTGGTAGAATAAATGCTTCTCCATGAATTAATTGGGAAAGGTGACATACATTCTTAGGATCAAGATCCATCATGACAGATCCAAGAGGCTCCTAGGCCTAAGTAAAGTTACATATATTGAAATTTTATTGAAGAGGTTATGTATGGAACAATACAAGATGGGATTATTTCTAGTTTCACATGGAATTCATCTTTCTAATATTATTTCTCCTTAAACATATGAGGAAGTAAAAATAATGGCAAGGATTCCATATGCATTAGTGATTGGATCAATCATGTATGTTATGCTATGTACTAGGATAGATATTGCCTATGAATTTGGTATCAAAGGAAGTTTATTATAAATCTTGGTAACTAGATTTAGGAAAAAATAAATTTGAGAACATAACCCTATTTAAAATTTTAAAGATAATTATATGTATAGTATAATATCATAAATTTTTAGTAAGGTATAGAATGTTTGGTTTCCTGGAAACTACATCCATGTATGGATACTAGAAAGTGGATGAGGTTGTGGCATAGATGAATCTTGGAGTAAACCCACTAAAAAGGAAGTTTGGGTATCAAATCAATATTCACTTAGGGCATGATGATTTCGCCTAAGACTACACAATATGCTAGACACTACAGAGGGATATACTTTGGTTTATTCAAATGTTCATTATGAACCATTATGAAATATTTTTTTTTATTTGAAGATATTCCCAAAGATACTAGGACTATGATTATAAGATTATAAATTCCTAAATTTTCAATTTATGTTAAGTGTTTCACTAGATTTAGAATTATATATTATGATTTAAAATTCATAATGTTATGAGATAATTCAGTATATGCCATTGTTTAGAAATAAAACCCAGTGGAAAGAATGGAAACTGTATCAATGCACATAATCTATGTTGGGATTTCCATCTCAGGTAATACTATGAAGCTGAATTTAGAGTTGGATCTTGATCTAAAAAAATTATAACTATATTGGGGATGTTGTCTCTAGTTATGACCAATAACTTTGTTTGTATATAGTAGTCTGTTAATCCCCATTATGGTGAAATGATGTTGGACCACTTCATGAGATAGTAACCTCTATCATTCATTAGGAATATTAATCCATTAGTAGTTAAGAAATAAATCATGTCCTTGGAGAAGATATTTCTCACATTGGGGATTAGTGAAATAGATAAATTTATCTTGGTAGTTTATCATCTTAAGTGAGATATTAATAAATTGTGGTTATTGGTCTAGAATAGTAAGGAGTCGAGGGAAATAAAAAGTATGGAGTGAAAAAATTTAAAATATATATTATTTGAAAAAATACTTTCCTCGTGAGAAAAATGAGGACATTGAGAGGGAATTCCCCAGTTTGTATAAAATAGAAGGATAAAACGTTATTTAATATGAAGATAACTTTGTAAGGTTAGCAACTCATGTTACAAATTATGTATGTAATACAAAAAGAAAGATTAATAGATTATTTGATGGGATAAATCCTATAATTAAATGGGTATTAGTATCTCAAAAAAATATTATATGAGGATATAGTATCAATTTCCATCAAGATAGAGAAATAATTATCCAAGTCTTATGTTTTCTAGGAAAAACAAGAAAAGAAGTGGTTGATTGAGAACTCTAAAGAAATACAACAAAAGGGGAGAAGGTGTGGGTGTAACTTACAACTTTTAATAAATATGGAAAGAATAATCATAGAATATGATTTATTTGAATAGGTTTTTTCTTCAAGTGTTGAGAAAAAGGTCATCAGGATCGTGATTATAAGGGAAAGAAATAATTTTCCAATGTCTAATGCTTCAACTGTAAGAAGATGGGTCACTATTTAAATGAATACACCAAGAATCGAGGTAATTTTCTTCATAAAATGCCAAGGGATAAAGGATAAGATTATTTGATCACTATAGTTAAGGTTCAAGTACCTAAATGTGTAGTGGAAGTTACTTTGATCATAGCCTCAAATTTAGATACTACTTTATTTGATTTTAGATCTTCACACTCTTTTATATATTAAATATTTTCCAAGAAAACCAAACATTTCTCTAGCACCTTAAGAAAAGATTTATAAATAAATACCCCTAGTGGAAATATTATTTAAATAAGGATATTTTAGTAAGTTCCCATTATGATACATAGACATACCCTATTTGAAAACTAAACTATTATACCTATGCTTGAATTTAATACAATCCTTGGTATGGATCGTATTTTAAATTATAATGTAAAAAGAATATTGATAGAATAATATTGTGATTTGTAATGGATATATAAATTCCATTATCTTTAGAGGGTAGGCTACATCATCTGAATCATGTCTGGATCCACCTTTAGTATCTCTCCTTAATGAAATTCTTAGAGAAAAAGAGAATACACAACCTATGACTGGGAAAGTTATCCTAATAATGTAGGATATACTTGTTGTGTGGGAATACATTGATGTGTTTCTCAAAGAACTACTTAGACATATACCTGAGTGTGAGGTTGATTTTTCTATTGATCGCATCCCTCATTCAAAACCTATATCTATGACTCTTTATAGGATAGATATAATGAAATTCATGGAATTGAGTAAATGAATATAGTATATGTATGATAAGGGAATTGTACACCCAATTGTTTCAACATAGAGATCCCATATTCTTTTTGTTAAGAAGAAATATGTTTTAATTATGTTTGTCATTGATTATAGGGAAATCAATTCCATTACTATAAATAACAAGTATCATCTTACCTAAATTTATGACTTGTTTGATAAAGTTCAAGGATCTCAATATTTTTTAAATATTATCTTCATTATAGGCATCATAAACTATAAGTAAATAAGGAATATATTCCAAAGATGATATTTTATATAAATTATGCACATTATTAATTTACAAAAATTTCCTTTGGATTGACTAATTCATCCTTTTTATAGATTTGATAAACTGAGTATCAAGGATAATCTCAATAATTTTTTTGTGTAATTTATTGATGATATATTGGTATACAATAAATGTTTTTATGAGTATAAAATTAATTTATAAATTTTTCTTAAGAATCATAGAGAAAATGGGTTATGTGGAAAATTTATAAAATGTGAATTCTAGAATTAGGAAAAAAAGTTATTATCCATGTTGTCTCTAGGGATGGAATATTAGTTGATCCTTTATAGAAAAAGGTAGTGATATAATTCTCAATGCCAAAAAATATATAACATAGGTATATAGTTTTGTGGGATTAATAGGTTACAATCAAATATTTGTTCCAAATAATTCCTGATTAGCTAAATCATTAACCATTCTAACACATAAAGGGTTTCAGTTTATATGGTTAGAATAATATAAATAATAATTTGAAAAATTAAAGAGGATATTAGTTACTAATATTGACTTTACCATCAGGAAGGGGGAAATTTTTGATATTTTTGTGATGCACAAAATAAGAAACTTGGATTTGTCCTTATGTCGAATAAAAAGTTACCAACTTGATGATAGGAATATTAAAAAGAAAATCAAATTCATGAATTATGGGAATCTATTAAAATTAATTTTTAAATATGGTATATTTAAATTTGTAAAGAGGTTATGCGTTCTATTTTTTTCTGAGATAAATAGAATTATTAGATAAATCTCATACCTCAAATTTCTCTATACACCCTAGTAGCACCAAAATATATTGGGATTTGATGGAAATTTTTTTGTGGGTTAATATGAAATTGAAAGTTACAGACTCTGTAAAAATATTATTTATTTTTCAACAAGAAAAGGATAAAAGAAAATTCCTTATGGAATAATTCAACCTATACCTATTCTTATGTGGAAATAAGATGATATTGCTATGGAATTTTTCATTATATTTTTATAGATTCATAAATAATGATTCCATATGGGTTATTATTGATATCCTTACTAATTATGAACATTTCTTAGGTATAAGGTAAGATCTACCTCTTTAGGGCCTCATGTGACTCTATATTAATGAAGTTATGAGACTTTGTGATGAACCTCTTTCGACTGTATCTGATCATGATATGTGGTTTACTTTGAAATTCTGAAAGAGTCTTTAGAAAGATCTTAACACCGAGATACATTTGAGAACCACCTATCATCTTCAAAATGATGAGTAGTATAAAATTAATATTTATACATTATAATACTTTTTGTGGTCATGCTTAATTTACTTTTAAGGTGTATAGGATCAGTATTTAACTTTGGTGGAAAATGTGCAAGATAATAGTTTCCATTCAAGCATTAAAATAGAACCACATGAAGAACTGTAAGATAAGAGGTTTCATACTCTAACTTTTTGGGATGAAGTTGGTGAAAGGAAGATTGTAGGCCCAGATCTCATGGAGGAGACAACAGGAAAAGTACAGACTATTCAAGATACTATTAATATAGATCAAAGTAGACTAGAAATTTATACTGATAACCAAATGAAGGATTTCTGAATTTAAATCTGATATCATGTTTTCTTGAAGGTGTCTATGTGTAAGGGTATTATAAGGTTTTAAAATAGAGTAAAACTAAGTCCTAGGTATGTCAGGACTTTTAAAATTCGGGAAATAATTAGAGTTGTGGATTACTATTTGGAAATGCCACCTAGCCTCTCTAAAGTTTATGATGTGTTTCATATCACGTTATTGAGGAAGTATATGTCATATACAATGCATATTCTCACCACTGAGGAAATAGAATTGGAACCTAATTTATCTTCATGTTGACATTCTATCTAGATTCTTGACATTAGTAAATAAGTGTTTTAGAATCGGACAACTCGATTGGTTTTGGTACTTTAGAGACATCATAAAATAGAGGAGGAAACATGATAACCTGAAGTAGTTATGATGAAGAAATACCCATATCTTTTTATGAGGTGATATTTTGGAAATTTTTAGGATGAAATTTTTAAAGGGGGGAAGAATGTAACAATTGAGATTCAATTATAGTAAGTAAGCTTTTCTTTTTAAAGAAATGATAGCATAATCTACATAGCTTTATTCAAGAATGTGATTAGAACCTAAATTCTAAAAAAATTTAAATTTAATTTGATGAAATTATTTTCATTTCTAAATACATTATGTCAAAATTATATTTGGGTGAATTTTTTAGGTTTTTCAAAAATAGTTGATTTTAGGTTAAATAGTGAAAAATACTAATTTTACAAAAACTATCACTTTTATGACATTATAATGATATAAGAATAACCTGAAAGTTTATGAAACCATTTTTCTGGAACAAAAATATATTTAATAAGTAATATAATTCATATAAAAATATAATTTTGAACTTATAAATACATTCTTAACATTTTAGAAATCTAAGTAATGTTTTTGTTCAGATTAAAAATTATTTTTAGTTCTTCTCTTTTAATCAAGTATTTAAAAAGTTACTTTTAGTTTTTGGTTGATTTGAAAGAAAAATAAGTATCATTTAATTTAATTTAATCCAATTAATTCCATTTTAATGAACATTATACTTGATTTTTCTATAAAATCATTTTTATCCTCAAACAGACATTTTTATAAAAACGGTTTTCGTTGCATTTTATGAACTTATATTAAAATTATTTTTTACCAATTTTGTAAATTGAACCTTGTAAAATGCATTAAATATTTTTAATAATCATAATTAATATTATTTAATAAGTTAAACTTAATTTTATTTCATAATGAATAGTAAAAATGGTAAAATTTTGTTAACATGGTTAAGGTTAAAAGGGTTTATTGGGGGTTAAAATAAGAGATAAGGGTAAAAATACCACTTAAAATTGTATAAAACTTATTTTTTGAATATATTTAGACCATATATTATATTTCCTTATAATTACTATCCATTTTTTCCACATTCACAAGAAAATGACTTTATCTTATTTAAATATTTTATATAATTCCATTTGTGTCCCTCCCCTCACTTAAAAAAGGGAACCTCTTCTCCACCCTTATTCACAAACTTAGATCCATATATATAGAAAAATACATACCCAAAAACCTTCCTAGACTCCTTAAATTTGTTTATAATATTCTATTTTTACCTGAATACCATCCTATGAAGTTTTGAGGTTTAAGCTAAAGGAGATCTCTCAAAGAAGAGGTAATCATCTTACTTGACTCTTTCAAAATTTATTTCTTCTTCTAGTTCCTATAAATGTTTTTTACCCATCCTAAAAAAATGAATAAATTATCATAAATATATGGAGATGTTATTATTATTATGTTAAAACTATTTTCCACCTCCTTTTTATCAAATCAAAAATGAAATTATGGCATCTGTGTATGTATGGATTACTGCCTCCATGTAGCGACATGATTCATTTTCCATCATAGCCTAAAATTGATGGATATAATGATGAATTTAATAAATATATATGATATTTTTTATATAATTATGATTCTATAATAAAAAATTGTTATTTTTATTTATTTTCTTCTTTTATTTATAAAATGATAGCAACGTTCATGCGTACATATAGTGTAATTCATTTTTTTTATCTTTGAATTTTATGGATGGTTATAAATATGTATATAATGAATATTTATTATATTTATATTATTATTATAATTTTTTTGATAATGGAACCATGATCAAGATTCAAGGACCATAACTTCCTAATTGAAACATACATGAAGAATGAAATAGTTAACACATGAAATAATGATGATGATAAAAAAAATTAATGAGCAGGTGATGATATGTTCTAAGTAAATATTCTATTTATTATAAGTATGAATATGATTATATTATATATTTATAATAAATTTAAATTTATTATATATGAGGTTAAAATCACTTACAAAGTAAGACAAACCTAAGGTAACTGTTTTATGTTAAAATCTCACCTTTTACCAGGATTGTTTATGATTAAATTTATAATGATGAAATTATATGATCTATATCACAAAAGTATTATTTATTTTATTATCCTATAGTTATTTATATAATTTAAAAGTTTTCCTTTGATTTTTCTCTCACTATGTACTCAAAATTTTGAAAGAATGTTTTTAAGAAAAAACAACTTTATTTTCTATTCAGTCAGGAATATTTTTCATCCATGTATATATTTTCTTTAAAATGTTTTCAATAATTATTTTATTATTATATAATGATTGATTGGAGTAGTTTTTTCCACGTTTTAATTTCTATAAATAATAAAAAAGGAATCTTATTTTTTTCTAAAGGATATACGTTTTACCAAAGTTGTGAAGGGAATATTTGTTTTAACATTTACTGTATGAATGGATTTCTCTACCATCATGACTATTATTTTTCTTCAATATTAATTTACAATTTTCCATATTTATTTTAAAATAATATTTTTTCCTAATATTATGGAAAATTTTATATTTAAATAAGTTATTTAAAAATGAACATGGTATTTTCCTCAATATATGTTTCAGTGATCTTTTAAAATTATTTTAATCTATGTAAACATCCTTTGATGAATAATATGATTTAATAGGGATTTAATATAATTATATAATCCACTATATTAATTTTAATGGATTATTATCATGTTGATCTAGTGATTAATTAGGGTAAATATTAACATCTCATATGTTATCTTTTTAATACAAATGTTTTATGTGGATTATACATTGAATTGTTATTCATTTATTTTATATGATGAATAAATTGGACTTAGTAGGTGATGGGAAGGGTCTAATATAGCCCCTTGAATCATTGGTATGTCTCATGAGACAAATTATTTTGAATATTTAGTGTACACCTTTCCCATTTATGTATGATGCCTTATCACAAGGCCTTAATAATAAGATTATTATGTGTGTAATTATGCATTATATTATTATAAAACTATTTATTATTGTCCATGTGATTATTTATATTATTATATCATTCATGGATATATTCCCATTTTGTGATATTAGTTATATATTTTATTATTATTTTTCTTTATCATATTATTCATTATTATATTATTTTATGATATCTTCTATTGTATGATTTCCCTTACTAGTTATCTGAACTCACCCTTATTTATGTTTTTGTTTCCCTAAGATACTAGGAAGTGTTCTATGAATTATTTCAAGTATATTCTAGATGAAATAATAAATTTAACACTATAATGTTAAGTTCTATTTAATGCTTTCAATTTTAATGTGAGAATAATGTATGTTTATAGTCTCTCAATATTGTTAAACTATTTGATCCTTCAGGATGTTATCTCTTGTATTTTGTAAAATTGTAGTAAGATAACCACTAGATCTGGGTTACTAGAGTTAGCATTTTATAATTTAAATTCCATTTCTATATTCATAGGTGATGTACCTTAGTCGTGTTCTTTTAAATAAAGGATTTTTTATTAATAATAATAAGTTTAATGTGGTGATTTCATTGGAAAAACCAAAGAAAAAATTTTATATATAAAGTTTTCATGGTTTGGATGGATGTTACCAAAGATTCATTCCACAATTTTAGAATTTCATTTCTCCTGTGAAAACCTTGAGTATAAAGGGAGTAAAGTTTATGTGGAATGTGATGTACTAAGTGGTATTTGTAGAATTGAAGTGGATGCTAACTTCAACACTGGTTTTAATCCTTCCTAAGTTAGGTACTATGAATGAATTATTTTTACATGCATCAATATTAGGATAAGGATGTGCCTTGATGTATAATAATAAATATTTATCATATGGGTATATTAATCTAAGAATTCATGAGAATAATTACCTTACACATGACTTGGAATTAATTGTTATTATTAAATCTTTTATGGAGTTGTAGGTAATAATTTTTTAGTGAGAAATACTTAGTATATATAGATCAAAATAGTTTAAAGTATATTTTATCACCATTTTATCTACGCTTGAGATAAAATATGTGGGTAGAATATCATAAAACCTATTATTTTTTATCTTATATACACATAGGGAAAGGAAAATGTATTGATAGATTCCTTGAGAAGGAAAACTCTAACTCATTTGATAAAGGAAGTTGGGGAGTAGTGGCAGCTGATGAGATTATTGGAAGACATACACATGGATATGATATAGATAATGGATGGTGTGGTTATCTCTATCCTCAATGTAATTTACATTTCAATAAAGTGGATTAGTTATCTAATGAGAATTGGAAGAGGATAAGGGACACCCTTAATAGTGGGGAGACCATAAAGGGGTGGTTAGTTATAAGGAATTTGTTTCTTTATTTTGTGAGATGTATGGTCGTTCCTATAGAGATAAAGAGTGATATTTTTAAATACTTTAACTATTCGATCTAGGAAGTTCATCCCGAAGCTATCAAGATGTATCATGACATTAGTTTCCAGTTCTGGTGGCCATGAATGAAGAAAGGATTATGATGAATTTATTTATTATTAATAGGTTTATCAATAGATTAAAGTGGAGCATCGACAATTAGTAAGGCTATTATAGCTTTTATATAAATGGGAGAATGTTTCTATAAATTTTTTGATTAGGTTATCAAATTCATCACAGAAGTACAATTTAATTTGGGTTATAGTGGATTGGATCAAGAATTTTGTGAATTTATTATTTATATGAGAAATAATTCAGATATACGATCTTGGAAAGATTTATATGAAGAATATTGATAAAATTAATGGACTTATAAGGTCTATAATTTTGAATAGTGATCCTTGGTTTACATCTATATTCTTTAAGGGACTCAAGAATTCATTAAGGATAAAACTAAAAATGGGTCTGGTATATCATCCTCAAATAGATGGGTAGATATAATATACCATTCAAGTGTTGAAGGATATTCTCTAAGTCCCTACTTGGTACGTGTCACGACCCCCTCCCTCCAAATATACCACAATGATGGGAGAGAGAAAATGACCCCTAAGTCCCGCCTCCAATAGGCCCCGAGTTGGTGACTGGAACCAAGGGTATAAAAATCTCATGATATGGGAGGAATTACCCTCTATAATATAAATAGGATTTGAAGATAATATGAATAATCCAAAATAAAATCCATGGAATAACATAAAAGAAACCCAAACCATCCCATAATTCATATAAAAAAAGAAACAAATATAATAAAATTCTGCAAAATAAATACCTAAAAGTAAATCTAAAGCAGCGACATAGTAACTATCCAAAGGTTCAAGAAAAAATTTTCCAGCATAGTTCATGTAATCCTCCTAGAAACCTAAAAATATTTTTATATACTTAGGGTGAGAATACAAGTATACTCAGTAGGAAAACTAATGTCTCTCATGTACATTTGAAAGAAGAATACTAATGCACCTATGAGAAAATAGCAGAACCAAACAGAATCTATACAGGTATACTAACCCAACCCAGTTTCACCAAGGAACCCTCACCAAATAACACAGTACAAGTAATATAATATAATAGTAATCACATCTATAAGGGTTCCCCACACTACTTTCCTACAGGTATGCTTCTCTCACACCTAATATCGTACATCCTGGAGCTCTCATCCCTTTTGTATGCCACACCACCTAAAAAGCACAGTCACAACACACCATGCTCGAAGACACCTAGGATCACCACCCCATAGGCATGGCTACATAACACCTCACCCGAAGACACCTGGTCACACTACCCCATAATCATGGCTACATCACACCTCACCCAAAGACACATGGGATATCAAAACCACCATCTAATACACTAATAGACCTTCGGCCATCATAGTCTATGAAATACCTACATTTTTTGGAAGATATAGTAGGAAAGATTGAGTACCTGTCCATCCATACTCCTCACCAAATTTCAAGAAAAATACCCCTCATGTGACTATGTGGGTTTTGGCTCATAGTGTTCGATGTGGGTGGGGTGCGTATAGAAATAAAAATAATATACAGGTATATATATATATAATATCAAACACTTAATCCCAACCTATGGGTTCAAAAACAATCCAACCAACTCACAACATTGTCACTTTTGCTACCACCTCTAAATTCATAACACCACACAACAATCCACAACCATATTCACATTTCCAACCAATTTTATTTAATCGTTCATCTATTCATAGAAAAAAGATGTTGAATAGGTGAAGTTCTCTTTATTTCCCTTGATGGGGATAAATTATGAGCTAATCCCTCCCCCCACGCCAGGGAAGGGTCCTCCACCATCCGACAAGAGTGATTAGCCAGCATTCTTCACCCCATTCTCTAACCTTAATTTCATCCATTCCTTCCTAAAGATCTCACTTATCCCTAAATTCTTAGATATGTTTGATGGCTTCCCATGACTTTTACTCTCACAATCGGATTTAACTAATGATTTTCCATTATTGAACCTTACATTGATAGCTTGGTTAAAACAATGTGTTCCATCAGTGGATACATTTGATAGGTTTATTTTTTGATCTTAGTTTCTATAGGAGCATTATACAATGGGTATCCATGAAAATAGTCACATAATGATTCAATTCACTTTGGAGAGTGACTTTTTCTAGGCTTGGTCTAGTGCTCCCCGTATCCACGATGGTTTTTGGTTCTTCTTATTTAGGTTGACCTGTTATTTATATCTAAAATAAGATACCACTACCATGGTGATTTGGGTTAGTTTCCCTAAAATTCCACTCCATTTCCAAAATCCTTCAGTTATCCATATGTTAGGGAACCATTTGGTCTATATCTATGTTCTGATAGTAGAACCAGGTCTATTTGTCATCCTATTTCTCTGAGAATATATATAGAGATTTATGTTTTTATATTTCCAAAAAAAATTGTTTGCATTATAGTTGGAGAAGAGTTCTTCTATAATAAACCTATTGTTTTTTATTCATGGATGGACTTTTGTTCCTCGTGAAAGAAAATGGGACACTTGATGGCAGTGTGTTGGAATCGTAGATTGATCTTATTTCATAAGTTGGATGCAATATTGGATTGAAAAGGTAGGGGTTTGGTGTCTGGTTTGGGTGTTGTTTCGAAGGAATGGGTACAATTTGTTGTTTTATTTAAGCAATATAGCTCCTCAAAAGTTATACTATTAAGATCACATAAGGGTGGGGAGTTGGTGGGGACAAAATTGCCTGCTAGTCCTGCAGTTGAGTTGAAAACTAAGGATGCCAATATATAGAAGGAGGCATGACTATTACTTCCTAATCCAAAAGTTGTTGACATATATAAAAAATTGAAACGTGACTTGGAGGGGAAGTGTGAAATAGTGTTTGTGGATCAAAAGAATGCAACTATGGAGACATCCAATGAGGATGCAGTGGTAGTATGAGATGGAGTTAGAGGCAAGGAGGTGTTGTAGAATAGTGAGAAAATGTATTGGCCTATATAAATATTGGAGGAAGTAGGGGATGGGTTAATGCATCAAGTAGGATGAGATCAATAGGGTCTAGTTTCACTGTTAACATTTGTAATTGATTTGAATTTTTTGAGGTTTAATGCTCGGTACAGGAATTAGGGGATAATTTAAAAGATGGATTGGGTATACAAACATCAATACCAGTGAAGATACTCACTGATAATCAAATATTTTTTGGGTCATATTAGGAAGATGAGGTTTCTATGAAAGTTTTAGTGGATAGCGGTGATGAAGTTTATAAAAGAGGGATACACAACCCACAGAGGAAAAGGGGGTAAAAGGAGAAAGGGGTCCAGGTAGCTACATTGTGTTAAAGGGAATGAATTTCAAATCATGAAAGGACTACTATCAGTTACCCAAGTTGATGGGAAAAGGGTTTAATAAAATGAACAAGGTGATGAGTGAATCCATGTCTCATGATCAGGGAGATAAGGAGAGTTCAATTTTTTGAGTGAAATTTAGGGAGGGGAGTGTGAGGAGGACAAGGAATACAAACAAGGAAGTTTTATGATGATAGTTAAAATTCATTAAAAGGTATTAACCAATAGTATGGTCAAGAAAATAGAGGAGGATGGGGATAAAAGGGAAGAATGGGACCTCATCATCCACTCCAATGAAGAAATGTTAGAGGAGGAATTTGAGGTAAATGCTATGCAGGAGGAGTTTGATAGGATGGTTGAGAGGATGATTCGACTAGACACCAATGAAGAATAGTGTGTTTGGATCAATAAACAAAATCAAATTTTGACATGTGGCTTTAATGAAATAAATATTAGTGTGGAAGAGTTTATCCAAACCTGGGACAAGATGGTCTTCAATTTTGAAGACCTCATTATGGATTTTTCTCATATGAATGTCATTGATATCCAATGGAATATTTATAGAGGTAATATCTCTAATAGACTTAAAATTTATTTTAATGATTCAGTTATTTATTTTGGAGTTGGTTGGTGGATTTTTCTAAAATTGAATGGTTTCCAACTTTTTCCATAAATGTGATTTGCTTAATAAAAAGGTAATTTCCAGTCAGTCATTTAATCATCTCATTATTTTCATTAATTAAAATCAACCACATTTAAATACACAACCCACCATTTAATTATTAATTAACTATTTTAACCCCATTAACCAAGCCAATCCATGTCATTTCAATTATCATAAAACAATTATTTATTTATTCCATCACTACTTGGGAATCTAGTACAAATAAACCACTACCTCACCACCCCAAAAGCATAGCCAAAAAACCACCATGATGCCCCAAAAGAACATAAAAACAAACCATATCACCTATCCAAAAGCATGGCCAAACAAACCACCTCACCACCCTAAAATCATAGAAAAACAAACCACCTCTCTGCCCTAAAATCATGGCCAAAAAACCACCTCATCACCCCAAAAGAACATCCAGAAAACCATCAACCCCACAAGACCCAACCACAAATTTCCATCCCAAAAATAATGGCCACACACCACATAACATCAAAATCCATTTATGGATGTATAAAGGGGATTTTATCCCATTCCACTTTATTTTAGGGGTGTTATCACACAAACCATAATCTTAGGGAAACCATTTATTAACCAGATATAAGTAATTAACAAATTTCTATTTTAGGGTGATATCACAAAAATTAAAACCAAAGCATCATTCATAGAACATATATCCAATGTAAAAAAATACCCCAATGTTCACAATTTTTAGTTGGGCATCAAGGTCAAACAATCCACAGTATCAAAAATAACATCAAAGATGTAAAATCATACGAATCAAACCACATTTAACCCTTTCAATTTCAATTTAACCAATTATTTATCTTTTATTAAGTTTGTAAAACCATAAACCATGGGTAAAAAAAATTAAAACCCCTCCTGCATGGTACAAAATAAAGAGAAATGAGGTAGTCCCTACCTCAAAAAAAATCTTCTTTGACTCACTTCTCATTGTAGGGGGAAGAAAAAATGCTTGCAGCCACAACTGCACTACAATAAAGAATAGATAATCCTAAACCACACCCAAAGACCATCAAAACGCATCACAAACACACAAACCAAAACAAACTACACCACCATAGTGAAACCCTGAATAAGAATGGTAGAAAACCATCCAATAAGAAGAAAGGGATTAATAAGGATTGCCAATGAACAACCACCAGGACCAACATATCAAAGAGGGAGGAAGAGGGCTTGAAGAACTCCTCCAGGAACCTACAGTTTTCCAAAAATGAGAGGAAGAAGAATACATGGCTGAATGAATGAAAATTCAGCCAGAAATAACTTTTAAAACTGAACTACATTAGGGATTTATGTGATGTGTAATCCCCTCTCACATCGTATAATCCCCAGAGCTTGGTTTTGATAAAAAAACATTGTCTTTTTATTATTTAATACCAAAAATCTAAATGTCATGAACCAGTATTAAAAAGGCCATGAAACCAATTTTCACATTATTTAATACACTTACAAGGTGTGTATTTCCTACAAAAATTCTGTTGCACCTCTAGCTTCCACCAAAAATTCTAGAAAACTCCCCCGAAGGCCTCCAACAAACAAAATTAGAAAATTAATGGATCGGGAGGGCACAAAATGTTACACCAGATACATATCAAATGATTCTTTCCCTCAATAATCCAAAACCAAGCCCAAAATAAAAGAGATCTGAACAACCACCCTGCGAGATACCTCTCAATGATCTTGTCATACCTCAAATGATACCACTAGTCAAAAAATCCAAACCAAATGACCACAAACATCTCACACAACCTCATCATCATAAAACCACAACTACAAACGGTCTCCTCTCACATATCCACACTACCAAAAAACCATTGCCCAACCATCTCAACCTCCATGTAGCCCAAACCAACAACTGCTACAACCAATGAACTGCACTATTCCAAACACATAAATTGATGAATTTCTTCATCCATATCAAGATATTATCTACTATGGGTGGAACTGAATTTCTCACACAGGTTTAATCTCATCGCGATTAACGTGTCTCAATTAAGAATCAGGTTATACCCTTTTCATATGTGATGACTTTATCACACATCACACCACACACATTATAAACCATGGAAAACATCTCATCTTATAAATAGAATGATCCAAACATCACATCACAAAGTAAAATAGAGAAAATAAAAACTCAAAACAACTCCATGTACTGGGAACATATCTATGTCTCTCACTCCCAATTACTCTCCTCTAGGCCACCATGCCTCCACAACACGTGAACCAAAGAAATGGTCCATCCACATAGTACCTTCTCTTGGAAATCATGGATCTCTACCAGCCTGTCCGCAAACGTTACAACATCATCATTATCAAACTATCCCCAATCAATGACATGGGATTCATCATGAAGATATTGGCGAATATAAGAGATTTAATAAGATATCATGGATCCTCTCTAACTGAATGGGTAACACCAACTGATACACCACCTCACCAACTCACCTAAACACCTCAAAGGGCCCAAAAACCTAGGAAAAGCTTACTCCATCTTCCAAACCTCCACTTCTAACATCAAGGGGAAACCTTCAAGAACATTTAGTCCCCAATATCGAACTCCAAGTGATTCCTCTTGAAATTGACATAAGTATTTTTTCGGTCTTGAGCTTCCTTCATCCTATAATAAACAAGCTAAACTTTATCTATCATGCTCTAAACCACATCGGGACTAAGAATAGTTGTCTCCCCAACCTATGTATAGTACAAAGGAGAACAAAATGGTCTCTTGTTCAAAGCCTAAAATGGGTCCTTTCCAATGGAAGATTGATAGATATTATTATATAAAAACTCCACCAAAGTTAGGTGTCATACCCAAGATCCACCAAAGACCAAGATGCATTCCTGAAACATATCCTCTAATATCTCAATAGTCTTTTCTATCTGCCCATATGTCTGGGTGTGGAAAGTAGTGATGAGGCATAAGTGAGTTCGAAAATCATGTTGCAATCCCATTTAAACTCATGAGATAAAATGTGTGTCCCGATCCAAGATAATGGAACTTCGAACTACATATAACTACACCACCTCATCCATGTACCTCTTAGACAAAGCATCCTTTTTGCTTGACTCTTTGTTCACTAAGAAGTGGGATGATTCCATCAACTGATCCACGATCAATCGGATAGCATCACAACCTCCCTGATATTTGGGTAACCATGTGATTGAATTCATCTAGATGTCATCCCATTTCCACTTGGTAACATTTAAGGGCTTCAAAAAAATCCTGGAACATGATTCTCATCCTTTACCTTCAAGAAAACTAGACACCAAGCTATAAAATCCACCATTTCTCATTTCATCCTGGGCCACAAAAAATGTATCTTCAAGAAATGGTATATCTTGGAAAGTCCTAGTTTTACCACCAAAGGTGAGTCGTGAAACTCACGAAGGACTACCCATGAATCACTACTAAAACAAACAACCTCCCAAAAAACAACATCTAGTTTTGACCATCCTCTGATTATCCCTCTAAATCACCACCATAGAAAAAAATGATCGTTCATCACCTCTTCCTCTGAGTCTCCCCACTAATACTCCTCCACCTACTACATCAGAGAAGACTAAACCAATATCTAAAACAAACATCCTATACCACTATCCACCCTTGCATCTAAGTTGAAGGTTTCAAACTCTTTTATTTCCATCCAATCATCCTCAAATTTCAGAATAACAATATTCCATGACTTCCTGCTCAAAGTGTTGGTCCCAATATTCCCCTTTCCTAAGGTGTAGGAGATCTCAAAATCATATTCTTGAAGAAACTTCATCCATCATTGCTACTAAAAATTCAAATCATGATAGTAAAAGATATACCTCAAACTCTTGTGATCCATGAAGACCACAAATCACTCCCCAATGAGTTAATGTTGCTACAACTTTAGCGCAAACACAACTGAGGCTTTCTCTAGATCGTGGGTGGCATAGTTACAATCATGGGTAGGTAGCTTCCTAGACCCATAAGAGATCACTTCCTTCTACTGGATCAAGATGCATTATAATCCTAAAATGGAAGCATTACAAAACACCTCAAACATCACCCCTTACTCAGGAAAATAAATCACTGAAGCACTAACCAACTTCCCCTTCAGGTAACCGAATACTGCCTAGAACTAATAACTCCTCACAAAACCTTGGCCTTTCCAAGTAAAAATTTTCAATGGGGATTCAAATTGAGAGAAATAAAGTAAAAAACCTCTAATAATAGCCTTTAAGACCAAGAAAACTATGAACCTATATCATGTTCTTGGGTACTTACCAAGAAACAACTGCTTCCACCTTTGATGAGTCTACTGTCACACCCTACTGAGACACCACATTCCTAAGGAAATGCAGCTCTCATGCCCATAACTTACACTTAGATAACTTTCCATAGAGCTGGTGGAGTTAAAGAACCCGTAAGACAGTTCTATGATTCTCGGCATGCTCCTCTTATGACTTCAAGTATATTAAGATATCATCAATGAATACAATGATGAATTGATCTAGGAAATCATAGAACATAGAGTTCATAATCCCCATGAACATAGTAGGAACCTTTTTAACACCTAATGGAATTACTGCAAACTCAAAGTTCCCATACCTATATATGAAGGAAGTATTCAGGATATGACCCTCCTTCACCCTAAATTAGTGATATCCAAAACACAAATAGATCTTAGAAAACCAAATTTTCCCTAGTGGTTGGTTAGAAAGATTATCTATCCTCAGAAAAGGGTAACACTTTTTTACTGTCACCTGATTCAACATCTGGTATTCTATACACAACCTTATAATACCATCATCCTTATTTGAGAATAATAATAGAGCACCCCATGGAAACACACTAGCCTATATAAAACCCTTATTCATCAGATCATCTACCTAAATACTCAACTCCTATAACTTAGAAGGTTCTATATAATAAGGAGCCAACAAAATTAGAGAAGTACCAGGCTATAAGTATATCTGGAACTCAAAATCTCGTCTAGGGGGTACCATCATAACCTCCTTGGGAAAACATCTAGGAAATCCCCAATGACTTTAATAACCTATACCATCCCAGCATCCAGTGATTCCACCAACAACTCAGTCAAAAAGGAAAGAAGAGGCTCCACACACCGACTGCCCACCTGACAACTCCACTCACCAATGAAAACCACACAATGGTTATCCAAATTCAAAACCAAGACTCTCATATGGAATAATTTTATAATAGTACATATAGAATACAACCAGTCAATATCGAGGATAAAATTGTATAGTTGTATTGGTAGAAAGAAAAAATCCCCATGGGATTGATGGGTCCCATCATCAATCTACATCCCCACACACATCAAACAATATGGTCTAGCCTCTGACCATTTTAGTCAATACTAAGTGCATGTAAATCATCTCTACATCTATCCCTAGAGCATGGGTTAGAGTGGGTACAAAAAATGAGTTTGAATCTCCTAAATCAATTAAGGCATAAAAAATTGTACTAAACAAATTGATCAAACCTATGATGATCTTCGATCCCTCTAGAACTCCTACCTCCACTACATGTAACTGACCACACCCATCTCCTCTACTTCTCTACTAAATACCACATCCATATCCATGTTCAAGTCACATTCCCTGAATGAGAGGAACATCCTAAGGTTGGCCTCTAACTAATATATCTCCCCTCATTAGAGTATAAGCCTACTGCCCTTACTGCTGAAATGGTCTCACTAGAAACTTCTTCTGAGGCTGGTGCTAAATTTTTCCACCTCCACCGAAATGAGATTGATGAACCAATGGGCACTAGTTTTGGTGATTTTCATGAACCCCACAATCAAAAAAAAATTGGCACAAATCTCCCAATAAAATCATAGAAACCAATGGCCCTAGAAGTCCATAAATAAAGATGATGAGGTCGGTGCCCTGCTGGTTGAAACCTTGAAGGTCATGGTTCTTGAGATGTTACACTAACAAATCTACTTCTCAATGAACCCTATTAGTTCCCCTCTCATGGTAAACCTCACTATGAGTTCATCTAATTGATCACTTCCACCTTCTTCTAAACCTCTAGATACATTGGAAATGTAAAAGGAGTAACTGCATACTAGATAGAAGGAAAGAGTGCCTCATCAAGATGTCTTTCATAATACTCCTCACCTAGAAAAAATCTGGGGGAAAACAAAAAAGGTCCTTGAACCTGATTCCTAGCTCCTGCACTAATATAATCCCCTGATAAAGAGAAAAAATCTCCTACCTCTTTAATACCTTCATGGTCGACAAAAGGAATTATGCCTGAAACTCCTTATGGAAGTTGACCCACAAAACATCTACCTCCTTCCACTCACCAAGGTACAACATCCACCACTGCCACGTAGCTTCCCACATCTGAATAACTTCCAAAGGTACCCAGTACTTCATCGAGGCCTAGATCAAACTGAAAGTAATCATGAGCTTCTCCAGTCAGCTCACTGTCTCCACATTTGAAACACGGCCCTCGTACTTTCCCAAAGCCTGCCACTAGAAATCATAAAACTTCTTATTCCACTGATCATCCTCCTCAAATAGATCAAACCTATGATGATCAACCTTATTATCCTGTTGAAACTCAATTTCCAGAGCCACACACAAATGAAGAACATGAGACATAGCTAAAAGGAAAACAAATAACTTCCTAAGCTTAGTAGTGTGGAAGTTTTATTTATATTTATTTTAATTCAATTTATTCATTTTAACCTTAATAAAACATCCAAATTAAAATAATATCCCAATTAATTATAATTCATTTACCTTTATTATGTCTTTAACCTACAAGAAGGTCTATCTCACTTGTCTATTAAATATGCTCAGAGTTCGTGCACTGGATCATGGGGGGACCAAAAATCCCTTGTCCTAGCTGGTCTCCCTGACCTATGTCATGTACCAAGGTCAAATAGCACTGTTTCCATACCAACCCATGAAAATATCACTATTCCTAACTTCAAAATTCATATTATCTCTCAACCTATACTTTGATACCACTCTGTCATGACCCCCTCCCTTCAAATATACCTTAATGAGGGGAGAGATATAATTACCCCCGATTCCCACCTCCAATAGGCCCAAGGTTGGAAACTAGCACTGAGGGTATAAAAATCTCATGAATATGGGAGGAACTACCCTCTATAATATAAATAGGATCATGATATAAGATGAATTATCCACAATAAACTCCTTATCATAATATAAAACAAACCCAAACCATCCCACAATGCATGTAAAAAAATAAACAGATCTAATAAAAGTCTCCAAAGTAAATACCCAAAAGTAAAGCTAAAGTAGTGACATAATAGTTATCCAAATTTATGATATAGAAATTACCAGACTAGTTCACATAATCCTCCTAGAAACCTAAAAACAGTTTTATATATGGAGGGTGAACATACAAGTATACTCAGTAGGAAAACAAAAGTATCACTTGCACATGTGAAAGAAGCATACTAATGCACCTATGAGAAAACAATAGAACCAAACAAGACCTATATAGGTATACTAACCGAACCCACCTTCACCAAGGAATACTCATCAATTAATGCAAACAAAGTAATATAATATAATCAAAATCACATTGATAAGGGTACCCCGCGCCACTTTCCCACGGGTATGTTGCTCTCACACCTAACATCATACATCTCGGTGCTCCCATCCCTTCCATATACCACACCACCCCACAAGAATAGTCACAAAACACCTTTCCTGAAGACACATGGTATCACCACCCCACAAGAATGGCTGAAACACACCTTGCCCGAAGACACCTAGGCTTGCCGCCCCACAAGCACGGCTACATCACAGCTCACCTGAAGACACCTTGGCTATCACAACCACTATCGGATGCACTAACAGACCTTTTTCCATCACAACATATGTAATACCTACCTCTCCTAGAAGATAGGGTGGGAAATATTGGGTGCCCATCCATTCATACTCCTCACCATATGTCGGAAAAAACAACCCCCATGTGACTATGTGGGTGTCGTCACATAGTTCTCGACATGGCTAGGGTGCGTATAGAAATCACAAGAATATAAAAGTATATATATATATATCAAAAACTCAAGCCCAACCTATATGTAATGCCCCAAATCCAGTTACCCAGAGTCTGTGCATTATTACATAACATTAGCATGATACAAGGAATCATGTCCCAAAAGACCGATCAGTTTAGTAGCCTTGGAAGTACTAGATACATTCATAAGTTTTAAATTACATCATGAAATAAAAACATCAAATAAATTTTGTCCCCTTTTGAACACACTTATATCCTTATCCTATCCTTACAGGTCAACCATAAAATACATCTTCACATCATGGGAAAAATAAAACATAGAAAGGGGTGAGCTTAGATGCTCAGTAATGATAACAATATAGTGGAAACCTTCATAAACAATAATAAACATTTAAGGAAATGGATAAGACTAAAACAAAAGCCTTTTAAACTTAAACTTCATCATAATATGGAAAAGATAAAATCAAATAATTCCATTTACTTATTCACATGGATATTTTACTAGTCAAATAATCACATTCAATATCAATAGCCACTTTCATAATGATGGAATGAATAATGCTAGACTTCATAACCACATAGTCAAGGCCTTGTGCCAAGACTACAAGTAAGATTTTGTCAAGACCTTGTACCAAGACACTAGTTTGTCTCATGAGACCTACCGATGCATCGAGGAGCTATATCGGGCTCCACCTGTCACTTACTAATTTCAATTCATTCCTCATATGAAAAGATTTAAACATAACATAAACATTCATATTAAAACTAGCATACAAAATGACAATACTTTATCCATAAACCATGAATGGTGTAAAAATAACACATCCACAATCAAACATATCACAAATAATTCAATACAATATGAAATATTTGCATCATAATAAATCAACTTCAAACAAGTTTAAAATCAATCAAAGGATGTTGACATATATGAAATGAAAACTACTTGAAATAAATACCTCTTTCTATTTTGAAATCTTCTAAAAGTCACATAATTATAAAAGAAAACATTTATTTTGAAAATATTCTTATAATATTTTATGTTAAGCTTCAATGAAGATATAATGGTAGAAAATATCCACACCCGCTATATAAGTTAAAAAAATACATTCTTACCTTAATTTTGTTGAAAAGGTCATAAAGTACCTTGTATGGAAAACGAAGGAAAGATTCCTTTAAACCCTTTTTATAAAACTTAAAACAAGGGTATAAATGACTTTAAACTATAGTCTAGTAAATAGTAAAAAAAATTGAAATACATTTTTAAGAAACATGTATGTGGATGATAAAAAGGTCCTAGTAGATACTTATGTATTAAAAACCTCGGATAAATAAAGAGATTGTAGAATTAACCCTTACCTTTTACTTTTACTTGGTAGAGGGTACCTTAAACTCCTATATAATAGTTAAATAATTGTTATTAAATTATAAAAGAACTATATACAAAAATATTATATTATATATGACCCTCTAATATTTCTTTGTTAATAATATTTTAGTAGTATCATCGTTTCAGGTGTTAACTGATTCGTTTTCCTTTATATGCCTGGTTACGTAAGCCATGTTTATTATGGATAGGATGTATTTGATTCATATAAAGAATTATATTATGTTTATAAACATTATTTTTAATCATAAAATGAAGGTTCTTCTTGAATTATTACGATGAGGAATGAATCTCATCGCGTTCGTGGAGACGGTAATCCGTATGTACGCATGAGCAACAATATCATTATATTGATGGTGAAATAGTATATAATTGGATGGTATATCATATATGAATAATAATTAACATGTTATATTTATTATTTACCTCATTTATATTCATTATTGTACCCATCCAAAATGATTAAGTGTTTGATTAACAAACTACACCACGGCGTGGAAATGGTAAGCCGTACTTACGCACGTATGGTGACTTTGTCATTTATAGGATGGATAGAATAATGAATATGGTTTTACCATATTTATAATAAAATAATAGTATATATAAGATACTGAAGTTATTATTTTATAATGGAAACAACAAATAAAGAGGAAGTGGAAGAAGAAAAGAACTTGAAAGAGGTGATGAAATATTTACCTCTTCTTCGGGTTCTTCCTTTTGATTTGATCAAAAGGGCTCCTTAGGTTGACTTTATGACCAAATTAAGGCCTCTAGGAAAAAGGTAGAAACGTTTTTAGGATACTTGGTCAGGTTTTGGCCGAGAAAAATGGCTTTGGAGGTGTTAAATTAAGAGAATGGGAAGTACCCTTTTATAAGAGAGGTGAGGGTCACTTTAGGAAAAGCTTTAAATATTATTTTATAATAAAATTATTTTCTGTTTATAATGGATCAAAAATGATTTATTTATAGTATAAGGTTGTTATTGGTCAAAAAACTCTCAACTAATAGGTTTTATACAAGTTTAGGTCACCATATTAACCTTATCTTTTTTATTTAACTCTTAGTTAAATAGTTTGTCATTTACCATGTCTCTTTGTATTTTTATATTATATGGTTAATAAACTTACTATAACAAGACAAGAGAACCCCATGTGGTTAATTATTAATATATATAACCTTATCTAAGTCCTTTAACTGAAACTTAGATTTTTAGGAATATTATATCAATTAATAATATAGTATTTATTTTAAAAACTCAACTATATCAATTTTGACACTATTTAGTATTTGATTTTTTTGAAATCCATAAAAACTTTATAACATAGAATAAAATTTATTTAAACAACCCTAACATGTCATATTAACCTATAAAATTAGTGTAATTCATCAGAAGTCTCAATTTACATTTATTTGGATATTTTTAATATCAATTATTTTAATATTTCATTAATAAGGTAATTACTGCATCATCATTGTGTCATAAATAAATTAAATTATTTAATGTATAAAAATTATAAATAAAACACCATTATGTAGGAAATATCTTTATATTTCTAATTAATATTTATAGTCTAATTTATATTGTGTGTAACCCTATACTAAAAATGGTTTAGTTATTAAACTTTGAATTTAACTCTTTTAACTCTTATTTAAATAAAATAATAATAAATGTTCTAATCTAATCCAAGTGGACCAAAGAAGATCATATTTTATTACTAAGGTTTTTTTTTGTCTAATTATACTTATAAAATAGAATTAGGATATTTTTTAGGGTAATTATTATATCATTTTTACCCTTAATTACCCTATTTACTTTTAACCGAGGTAATTAAAAGTCAAAAGTTATTATTCACCAAAAATTATTTTCATATTATTGAACCACATTTTACTTACTGATATTAACCATTTCTCTCAATTTTTTGAAATTCAACTCACAGAAGTGGTAAAATTAAATTTTATGCAAATTTGCAAATGCTCCTAGGAGGTGGGTAAAAGACGGTAAAAAGTTCAATAAAAGTTTTATATATCTAAACTCATTATAAAATGACTCCAATGAATTACATTGAACTTATATAGGTATTATATATCTATTTTGACATAAAATAAATTTAAATAAAATAAATAATTATTTAAATAAAAATTCAGTTTTAAACAATAACTCAGTATTTTTCACTATTCATCAAAAATTGAAAGTTTTTAGAAAAATACCAAAAATTAACCCTAAGCTAATTTCGATATTATGAATCCAAAAATGAAGTCTATTTTGAAGGATAAAATTTATAAAATTTCAAAAATTGGGTATTATTATTCATAACGGCAAGTTTGACTGGTTGTGGTGTGTTTGAACTGGAGGTTGCATACAACACAAGTTATTGTATTATTCAAAGGAAAATATATCGTGGAAGATTGGGGTGTTACATTATCCCCTCCTTAAAATAATTTCTTCCTCGAAATTTCTATAATATTACTGCATAAAAAGATTCGGGTGGTTCTTCATCATAAGTTCCTCTGGTTCTCACGTTGCCACATCCATCTTATGGTTTCTCCATAGAACTTTTACCAGACTAGTTGTCTGGTTTCTCAGCACTTATTCTCTGGTATCAAAAATTTTGAAAATCTCTTCACAATAAGACAGATCATGTTCCAGTTCAATTTCCTCATAGGTGAGTACATGCATTGGGTCAGGCATGTACTTTCTCAATAGTGATACATGGAACACATCATGAACTTTGGAGAGACTTGGAGGCATTGCCAAACGATAAGCTACAACTCCAATTCGTTCTAGAATTTAGAAAGGTTCGATGTACCTGGGACTCAATTTACCCTTCTTACCAAAACATATAACACCCTTCCATATAGATACCTTCAAGAAAACATGGTCTCCTACTTGAAATTCCAAATCCTTCCTTCGGTTATCGACATAGATCTTTTGCCTACTTTGGGATGCTTTGATGTGGGTTTGGATAATCTTCACTTTTTGCATTGTTTCCTTAACAAGTTCTGGGCCTATGAGTTTTCTTTCACCAACATCATCCCAACAAGTTGGTGTGCAACATCTCTTTCCATATAACGCTTCATATGGTGCCATCTGAATACTTGAATGGAAGCTATTGTTATAGGAAAATTCTACCAGAGGTAAATATTGATCCCACATACCTTGAAAGTCAAGTGAGCAAGATATAAATATGTATTCTAAGTTTTGAATAGTCTGTTCTAATTGTTCATCAGTTTGAGGGTGGTAGGCAGTGCTTAAATGAAGTTCAGTATCCATGGCCTTCTAAAGACTTTTCCAGAATCTTGATGTAAAATGGGGATCACAATCAGAAACAATCGATAGGGGTACTCCATGAAGTCTTACAACTTCATTAATATATAGTCTTGCTAATTGCTAAACGTTCAAGTGTTAAATATTCACTTATAGCAAGAAAATGTGCTGACTTGGTAAGACGATCAACAATGACTCATATTGCATCATTTCTTCTAGGATTCTTTGGTAGTCCCATGACAAAATCCATCGTAATATCATCCCATTTCCACTCAGGTATGGTAAGAGGTTTCATGACTCCTCTAGGATGTTTTCTTCCAGCTTTCACTTGTTGGAAAACCATACATCTTGACACGAAATCAGAAATATCTCTCTTCATGTTGTCCCACCAAAAATGTTCTTTCAAATCTCTATACATCTTAGTTCTACCAGGGTGTATAGAGAAATTGGGACTATGAGCATCATACAACAATTCCCTTTCTAGATCAGTTATATTGGGAACACAAAGTCTCTTCCCAAATTTCAAAATTCCATCTTCATATACGAATTCAATCAATCTCCCATCATTCATAGCTTTAATTTTCTTTTGAAATTCCTTATCATCAGTCTGAGAACTTTTTATCCTTTCTAATAAAGATGGTTTGGAAACCATTTGAAAAGGCATTGATGTTTCACCTTCCATGGTTATTCCCATATCCATATATACTATATCCATGTATATAGGATCCTTTTCAACTCTCATCATGTTCAAAACTCCATGATCCTTTCTGCTCAAAGATCAGCCACCTTATTTTCCTTCCCCGGGTGGTAGTGTATAGTGCAATCATAATTCTTGAGTAGTTCATGTCATCGCCTTTGCCTCATGTTGAGTTCTTTTTGTGTAAAAATATACTTTAAACTCTTGTGATCAGTATAAATCTCACATTTTTTACCATAGATATAGTGTCTCTATATTTTTAGATTAATGAATACAGCTGCTAACTCAAGATCATGAGTGTATAGTTTTTTTCATGAATTTTTTGTTGATGTGATGAATAGGAAATAAATCTATCATTATGCATAAGGAAACAACCAAGCCCTTTCTTTGAAGCATCGATATAGATAACAAACCCATCATTACCCAATGGTAGAGTCAAGATAGGAGCATTAACTAATCTTCTCTTCAGTTCTTCAAAAACTTCTTCACAATCTTTTGTCTAAACAAATTTAACCCCTTTACGTGTGATCCTGGTTAATGGGTTAGCCAACTGGGCAAAATTCTAGATGAAATGTTGATAATAACCTGCTAAACCAATAAAACTACATACCTCAGTTATACTCATCAGTGCTGGCCATTATTGTATTTCCTTGGTCTTTGAAGGATCAACAGAGATTCTATCCTTAGAGACAATATGGCCAAGAAAATAAATCTCTTGAAGCTATAATTCATACTTGCTAAACTTTCCATATAATTCATTTCTTCTAAGGGTTTTTAGAATAGTTATCAAGTGATTTTCATGATCTTTGTATCTTTTTGATTATACCAAGATATGATCAATAAATACCACTACAAAGTCATCAATATATTCCTTGAAAACTATATTCATTAGATCCATAAAGGCAGAGGGTGAATTAGTCAATCCAAAAGGCATTACTGTAAACTCGTAATGCTCGTACCTGGTTCGAAATGTTGTTTTCAGAATGTCTTCCTTCTTCACACACAACTGATGATATCCAGATCGAAGGTCAATCTTTGAAAAATATTGAGATCCATGAAGTTGGTCGAATAAATCATCAATTCGAGGTAGGGGATACTTGTTCTTTATTGTTATAGCATTGATCTCCTTGTAGTCAATGCACAACCTCATAGATTCATCCTTCTTCTTAATAAAAAGGATAGGGGATCCCCATAGAGAAACACTAGGTCGAATAAATCCCTTATTACTCAATTCCTCTAGTTTTTTCTTTAGTTCCACTAATTCCATAGTGGCCATTCTATAATGGGTCTTCAATATGGGCCTTGAACCAGGAATTAAATCAATGGAAAACTCAATTTATAATTCTGTAGGATGTCCAAGTAAATCCTCTGGAAACACATCATCATATTCTTGCACAGTAGGTACGTCCTCTATTCAAACATTCTTTACCTCACCCATAGTTATTTCATTCTCTTCTTCCCCAATAATTTAATTTAGTAGTGCTACTGGGGGTGGATCTAGATAAGAATCAGGTGGTGACGTTTCTTCTCTAAAGATAAGGTACTCCTTATCATCATCGAAAATTGTAATCTCCTTCTTCTTACAATAAATTTTCACATCATGGTCCAAAAACCAATCCATTCCTAGGATTATATCAAATTCATTCATGGGTATGATGATAAGATCAGCAGATAAAGAACATTTATATGCCCTAATGGGAACTAATTCACAAAGCTTTGTTGCGATGATACTTCCCTTACGTGTTTTTACTGACAACTCCCTTGTTAAGTCAAATTGAAAATATCTAATTTTTTTAGCAAACTGGGAAGATTTGAAATAATGTGATGATCCAGAATCAAATAAAGCATAGGATAAACTTGAGGAACCCATTAAATTACCTGCCACCACATCTTTTGGAGATTTGACCTTAGCAGTAGTAATCGCATAAGCTTGTCCTTGCTCCCTTGGCCTTTTCTGAGGTAAGTTCCCCTGGTGCTTAGGAAATTCATTTGCATAATGCCCCTTTTCTCTACAATTATAGAATTCAACATTGGAAGCCTCTTTCTTCCCCTTGCAATCACGAGCTTGGTGGCCTTTTTCACCACACTTCTAACAGACACCCATTCCCTTTAGGCAAGTATCGGGGTGTTTCTTCCCACATTTACCACAAGATGGATATTCAACTTTTCCCTTCTTCCCATTATTTCCATTTCCAGATTGTTCAGTATATCTCTTTTTCTCTTGCTTTCCTTTAAAGTCATAAGACTTAGAGAATTAATTTTCTATCTTGATAGCGCATGAGACAATATCTTTGTATGATGAGAAGGATTGTGAGACTAATGATCAATAGAGAAATGGTTTTAACCCATCAAATAATTGATCAATCTTACTCCTTAGGATACGTATATAATCTATTGCATGCCTTTCCAACCTTGTAAAGTTAGTCTCATACTTTGCGACATTCTCATCCTCCTTTTGCATCAGACTCAGAAATTGTATTTCTATATCCGCTCGATGATCATGAGGAAAGTGTTTTTCTAATAAAATCTCTTTAAACTCCCTCCATTCCATGTTTGATACTTCTTCATCTTCCTTTTTGTTTTGGATTAATGACCACCATTGATCTGTATCTCTTGTGAGGTGATAAACTATCATGAAAACTTTTTCCCTTTCGCTACTCCCCAAAGCATGAAACATTTTCTCTAAGGAACTTATCCATTGATCAGCTACTAATGTATTCTTACTCCCATTTAATGTTGGTGGTTGTTTCCTCATGAAGCAGTCTAACATTGATCCTCTGCATTGTGGATCGGGGTGCTCCATATGGGTAAGGTTATTATTCATAACCAGAGTGAGTTATCCCAGTATGGTGATAAGTTGATCAGCACCAGTTGCATTACCAGATTCACTATAATTATCTTGAGTATGAGGGAAATCCCTACATGGATTACATGCATTGATACAGTTTCTATTCCTTCCACTAGGTGTCATTTCTAAAAAATGTCATACACTAGATTAGTTTATAAAATTGCAATACATAATTTCAAACTTGTAAAACACTTAACATAAATTGAACAGTTTATGGATATAATCCATAATAATAATAATAAATTATTTGAGTAATTATATACTCAGAAACTATAACGACCCATACTTTACATACATTGTTAGTACTTCAAAATTGAATTACACTTATTAAAACATATAACAAAACCATGAAAGGATCGTATAGGTATAGTGTCTTTAGAAACTGGGAAACATAAACAACTGGTTCATAAAGCGTCTACACTGTCTCCCATTTACTTCATCATATCTATAGTTCCTTTTGGCATATCTTACTTAATAACCTTCTTCCTGGCCTGGGGAAAGAAAACATACAAAAGGGTGAGCTCAAATGCTCAGTAAGGGTAAACAAAAGAAATATCAATCACATCATATTCATAAGAACATAACATTTTGGAAATCTTACCCTACCAAAAGAGATCATAATTTCATAACATGGGATAAATCATGGTAGTGAAATGTAATCACAATAATCATAACTTAAAACATGAAGCTTTGTGGCATACACACATAATCATATAGAATCATTTCTTATTATTCAAGACTCATTAGAAAGACTATCTTAGTGGACAAAGTCCATTTCTGAACCGAGTTCATTCCTCGTTTCAGTCCTGTTTCACTGAACCGGTTTAACCTTCCGTTCAAGCCATATCTATCTCATGAGATATAAAATCTTTACCCAATTCATTGGAGGGAGATATAGGTCTCACCAATCTCATAATGATACCATCCTTATGTGTGCCACAAAATCATAAATCATACATCATTGCATAACCCATGTAATAAAAATGGGATTTTTAAACATCGTGACATCATAAAACAATTCATATAAGATAAAGGAATTCATAAAAATAATTCCATCACAACATAATCAAATCAATGTAATAATAGGGATAGAAACAGAACCCTTTATTATCTTAGATGGAAAATAATTTTGATAAAACACTTGAACTCCATTCATGAGGAAAATATCCTTTCTACTTCAAAAACACTTTTCCTTTCTTAACATGTCATACAATTATAAACAAAAAGAAGTTAATTAAAAATAAACTTGAAAACTTGTAAAGGAAGATTCTTGGAAATAATGTTTTAAAAATCCATTCATGCCGTATAAGTTAAAAAACATTCTTCTCGTACTTTTGTCGGAAAAGTCAAAAAGTACCTCGTACGAAAAACGACAAAAGATTCCTTTCATATCTTTTACTAAAAACTCACTGAAGGGTAAAATTGGATTTAAAAAACTGTAGGTGGATGGAAATAATATTAAATATTGAGGAAACATGTATGTGGATGATAAAATACACCCCAGTAAATTCCAAAGTATAAATAATCTCGGATAAAAATGAGATTGTGATATTTCCCTTACCTTAGGTCTGATTTGCTTCGTAAGTGTCTAAACCTCCTGTATAATGATTTAAATAATGTCATTGACTTATTCCAAAATCATACTCATTGTTATGATATCATATATGGTCATATTCTTATCTTATTATTAGTAATATTTCATTGCTACTTGTTATTCAGGTGTTTATTACTTTTTGTTCTTTTGCATGTTTTGTCAAATAAATTCTTATTCTTCTTTTTAGGTTATAGATACCTCATTTAAATAATTGTATTAGTGTAATATATATCATATTTATTCACTCAATTCATTTATGTAATCATTATGCAATGAAAATCATGTAGAACGATTCGCATCACATCGTGGAGACGGTATTCCGTACGTACGCACGAGCGATGATATCATTCCCATGATCGTGGAATTGTATTGGAGTGTATGTATACTATTTCAGAATCAATATAAATTTACAATAATCATATATATTCATTCTTTACACCATTATACCCATCCAAGTAAGGAAAATAGATTACACCACGGCGTGGAGACGGTATTCCGTACGTACGCACACGCGGTGATTTCCTTTTCCGTAGGATGGATAGATGGTGAAATAGGGTTGTTTCATACATATAATAACATATAAGTATATGAGTGATACTGATGTTATTAATTCATAATTAAACAACTAAATAAGAAGAAGTGGAAGAAGAAATAAAGTTGAAAGAATCAGTAACGGACATTACCTCTTCTTTGAAGCGCTTCTTTGAGACCTCCTTTTAGGGCACTAAAATTGGTCTTTGAAGAATACCAGGACCTCTAGGATATTTCTAGGGAAGTGGAGAGGAGAAATTGGCAGGTATTGGCCGAGCATGAAGGCTCAAAGTGGTGTGAGGAAGAGAGGGAGGAGGTTCCCTTTTATAAGGGAGGAGAGGGGCACCTTTGGAAAAACTAAAATTATTATTTTATTATAAATCATTATTCGGTTTTAAATAGCTCAAAATTGATTTATTTATAAGCTAAGGTGGGGATGGGTCAAAATACTCTCATCCAATAGAATTTGGAAAAGTTTAGTTTACTATTTTAACCTTATCATTTAGATTTAACTTTAAGTTAGATAATTTTACTTTTACCGTGTCTTTTTGTGTTCTTACACTATAAGGTTAATAAACTTACTATAACAAGCCAAAAGAACCCCAAGTTGTTTATTATTAGTATATATAACCTTATCTAAGTCATTTGGCCGAACCTTATATTTTTAGGAATAAAATAACAAATAATAATATAATATTTGTTTTAAAAACTATTTTATGTCAATTTTGACACTATTTAGTAATTGATTTTTTTGAAATTCATAACAGAATGATTAGTTCAAAAAAAGTTAATTAAATTCATACTAACATGTCATATTAACCTATAAAATTAGTTTAATTCATAAAAAGTCTTAAATTACATTTATTTGGGTATTTATAACATCAATTATGTCAATATTTCATTAATAAGATAATTACTGCATCATCTTTGTGTCATAAATAAATAAAATTATTTAATGTCTAAAAATTACAAATAAAATACCATTATGTAGGAAATATTTTTATATTTCTAATTAATATTTATAGTCGAATTTATCTTATGTATAACCCTATATTAAAAATTATTTACTTATTAAACTTTGATTTTAACTATTTTAACCCTTCTTTAAATAAATTAATAATAAATGTCCTAATCTAATCCAAGTGGGCCTAAATGGTCATATATTATTCCTAAGGTTGTTTTTGGTCGAATTATACTTATCCAATAGAATTAGGACATGTTTTAGGGTAATAATAATATCATTTTTACCCTTAGTTACCCTATTTACTTTTAACCGTGGTAAAAAAAGGTAAAAAGTTACTATTTACCAAAATTATTTTCATATCATTGAACCACATTTTACTTACTGACTTCAACGGTGGCTCTCGGATTTTTGAAATTCCACTCACAGAAGCGGTAAAATTAAGTTTTATGTAAATTTGAAAATTCTCCTAGGAGGTGGGTAAAAGACGGTGAAAAGTTCAATAAAATTTTTATATATCTAAAATTATTATAAAATTACTTCAATGAATTAAATTGAACTTATATAGGTATTATGTATCAATTTTGACCTAAAATAATTTTAAATAAATTAAATAATTATTTAAATAAAAAGTCGGTTTTTAAATAGTAACCCAGTGTTTTCACTATTCATCAAAAATTGAAAGTTTCCAGAAAAATACCAAAATTTCACCCTAGGATAATTTCGATATTCCGAATCCAAAAACCAAGTCCATTTTGAAAAATAAAATTTAAAAAATTTCAAAAAGTGGTTATTACTATTCATAACAGCTAGTTTTAATAATATTTTAATAGCATATCATTGTTTAGTGAAACTCGGTATTGCGTACGACGCAAGCTATCAAGGAAGGTCGTGATTGTGTGTAAAGCAAGCCAAGCTAGTGTTGTGTGTAGTGAAAGATTAATTTGATGATTTATATAAAATAAAAACAAAATGTTTCTTATAAATGTCTCGGGTGTTACATTCTACCGCCCTTAAAATGAATTTTGCCCTCGAAATTCGTCACTTGTAACAAACATATGAGGATACCTCTCCCTAATCATATCTTCAAGCTCCCATGTAGCTTCTTCTAATTGGTGGTTCCTCCATAAAACTTTCACCAAGAGAGTGATCTTGTTCCGTAGGACTTTTTCACTATGATCGAGAATCTCTATCGGTTGTTCTTCATAAGAAAGATCTTGTTCCAGCGGTACAACTTCTGAGTTAAGTACATGTGAAGGATCAGGTATGTACTTTCTCAGGAGAGATACATGGAACACATTGTGAACTTGAGAGAGATTCGGTGGAAGCGCCAATCGATAAGATACCTTCCCAACACGATCCAGTAATTTGAAAGGACCGATATACCTAGGGCTCAGCTTTCCCTTCTTTCCAAATCTCATTACTCTCTTCCAAGGAGATATTCGTAAGAATACTTTATCACCCACTTCAAACTCTAAGTCTTTTCTTCGGTTGTCAGCATAACTTTTTTTCGACTTTGAGCTGCTCTTATGTGTTGTTGAATAGATCGGACCTTTTCTTCCATCTCATCAACAAGATCAGGTCCTAATAGCTTTCTTTCCCCAACTTCATCCCAGCAAGTTGGAGTCCTGCATTTCTTTCCATAGAGAGCTTCATAAGGATCCATCTGAATACTGGAGTGAAAGCTATTATTATAAGAAAATTCCACCAAAGGTAGGTGTTGATCCCAACCACCATTGAAATCCATAGAGCAAGCTCTCAACATATCTTCTAGAGTTTGAATTGTCCTCTCTGACTGACCATCTGTCTGAGGATGATAATCAGTGCTGAAACTCAACTCTGTATCCAGATTATGCTGAAGACTTCGCCAGAACTTTTAGGTAAACCTCGGATCCTGATCAAATATAATAGAAAGTGGTACTCCATGAAATCTTACCACTTCCTTTACATATATCCTGGCAAGCTGATCCAGAGAGAAATCCTCTCTAATTAAAATGAAGTGTGCAGACTTTGTAAGATGATCAACTATGACCCAGATAGCATTATTGCCTTTGGATGTTTTAGGAAGTCCTGTGACAAAGTCCATAGTGATGTTTTCCCATTTCCGTTCGGGTATGGGTAATGGTTGTAACATCCCCTTAGACTTCTGTCTCTCAGCTTTAACTTGCTGACAAACCAAGCATTAAGAGACATATTCAGCAACATCTCTTTTCATACCATCCCATCATAAGTACTCTTTCATGTCCCTATATATCTTCGTGCTTCCAGGATGAATAGAGAATGAAGAACTATGAGCCTCATCCAGCAGCTCCTTCTTTAATTCGGGGATGGGAGGAACACAAACCCGATTCCTGAACTTTATTATCCCATCACAATCAAGGTTGAATTTAGGAACATTTCTCACCTTCTTTTGTAACTCTACATCTTCTTTCTATGCCTATTTAATCTTAACATGTATAGATGGTTGAACATTCATTTGAGAAAGATACGATTTTTTCCCTTTTATTATAATTCCAAGATACATCCTTTGTAAATCCATAAATATTGGATCTTTTGTGATCCTCATCATGGATAAACTGGCATGTTCTTGTCGACTTAATGCATCCGCCACCTTGTTTTCTTTCCCAGGGTGGTAATGAATTGAGCAGTCATAATCCTTAATCAGCTCCAACCATCTTCTTTGGCGCATATTTAGTTCCTTTTGTGTGAAAAATATACTTTAAACTTTTATGATCAGTATAAATGTCACACCTTTCTCCATAAAGATATTGTCTCCAAATATTTAATGCAAAGATTACTGCAGCTAACTCCAAATCATGAGTTGGGTAATTTTGCTCATGGATTTTCAACTGTCGTGAGGCATAAGCTATCACCATATCATTTTGCATAATAACACACCCCAATCCCTTCTTGGATGCATCATTGTAGATCACAAACATTTCTCCACTACAAGGCAGTGTGAGCACAGGTGCACTGGATAACCTTCTTTTCAACTCCTTGAAATTCTCTTCACATTCCTCCATCCAAACAAACTAAACTCCTTTCTGATTCAACCTGGTGAGTGGATTAGATAATCGTGAAAAATATTTCACAAAACGTCGATAATATCCAGCCAAACCAAGAAAACTTCGGATCTCAGTTACTGTTGTTGGTCTCGACCATCTTTCGATAACCTCTGTTTTTGCTAGATCTACAGATATCCCCTCTTTTGAAGTTATGTGACCCAAAAATGAAACTTTTTGAAGCCAAAATTCACACTTGGTAAATTTGGCATAAAGATTCTCCTTTCTCAGGGTCTTCAATATAATTCTCAAGTGATATTCATGTTCTTCCTTGCTCTCTGAATATACAAGAATATCGTCTATAGAGACTACCAAAAACTGATCAAGATAGTCTCTAAAGACTCTATTCATCAGATCCATGAAGATAGCAAGGTCATTAGTAAGACCAAATGGCATTACTATAAATTCATAGTGTCCATAACTTGTACGGAAAGTCATCTTTGGTATATCCTCCCTTTTGACCCTTAATTGATGATACCCTGAACGAAGATCAATCTTGGAAAAGTATTGAGCTCCGCATAGTTGGTCAAATAAGTCATCAATGCACGGGAGAGGATATTTTTTCTTGATAGTGATCTTGTTAAGTTCTCGATAATCAATGCAGAGTATCACTGATCCATCTTTCTTCTTAACAAACAGAACAGGTGCTCCCCAAGGTGATGCACTAGGGTGTATGAACCCCTTATCAAGATTCTTTTGGAGTTGCTTCTTCAATTCCTACAACTCAATTGGGGCCATTCTATAAGGTGTCTTTGAAATAGGTAAAGCACCTGGTACGAGTTCTATTGAAAACTCAACTTCACGATTTGGTGGAAGACCCGGCAATTCCTCCGGAAAGACATCATCAAACTCCCGTACAATGGGAATATTCTTAATCGTGAGTTTCTCACCAACCATTTGAGATAAATAACCTTCATTTAGTGGAATCAAGACCCATAAGATGGAATAAATTTCCACTGGAAGGTTATGTTCATCCTTGCATCGATAGACGATCAAAGATTGATCTGGAATATGAAATGTGACTTCCCTTCTTTGGCAATTGATATGAGCTCCATATAGAGAAATCCAATCCATGCCAAGAATCACATCAAATTCCACTATAGGAAGGATCACAAGATTTGCAGGAAGCACTTTCCCACAAACTTCAATCGGAGAAGAATTATAAACTTTTGATGTGACTGTTGTGCCATTAGGGGTTGTCACAGCTAACTCAACATCTAATTGTTGAGGTAATACGGTGATACCGTTAGAAAATTCTTCAGAAATAAAGTAGTGGGTGGATCCAGAATAAAATAAAACATTTAATACTTTAGAGTGGATGGTAAGTGTACCTTTCACCACTTCGTTATCGTACTCCACATCGCTGATAGAAATTGCATGTGACTTTCCTTTGTCTTTAGCCTTAAGAGTTTGTTGATGTCGATCATAATCAACAACCCTTGGATTAGGGCATTTATTGGCATAATTCCTCATCTCCTTGCACTTGAAACATTGAAGTGTAGTAGGTTCATTTTGTGTGTCCCTTCCGATATTTGCATCATTAGACATCTTCTTCCCATCATTGTGGCATTCAAATTCCCGATGACCTTCCTCTCCACATTTGAAACATTTACTTGTCCCTTTAAGACAATTCCCTCCATGTTTCTTTCCACACTTTGAGCATAAATGAAAGCTCATATTCTTTTCAGTGTGCTCTTTAGATTTTCCTTTTAATTCCATTTTCCTCTTCTTATCAAACCCATATGACTGATGGGTTACTCCAATCTCTATCTCAACTTTGAGAGCACATCGAACGATTTCTTCGTAGCTATTGAAGTCCCTTATGGCTAACGCCCTTTGAAGACTTGGTTTTAAGCCACTAAAGAATTGATAGATCTTACTCTCAGGTTGGATAATAATACCAGAAGCGTACCTTGAAAGTCTTGTGAAATTTTCTTCATAGGTACCAACAGATTCATCATCCTTTTGCTTTAGTTCAAGAAACTCCTTCTCCATCTTTGTTCGGAGAATACGAGGGAAGTACTTATTGAAAAATAAGTTCTTGAAATCGTCCCATTACATGGACTCAATTTCATCTCTTGGCCTCGTATTCTTGATAATATTCCACCATTGATCAGCATCACCTTCCAAATGATACACTGCTAAGATGACTTTATCATGTTCAGAACATTGAAGAACCAACATATCTTTTCAGTGGTACTGATCCATTAATCAGCCACTAATGGATCAGAAGACCTGCTGAATGAAGGTGGACACTACCTCATGAAGGATTCAATAGAATGTTGCTCCATCCTTTGCTCATTTGGAAGTCCTGCATGATTCATAACTTGAGAAAGTTGTGTGAGCATGGCTACAAGATTTTTCATTCCAGCTCCAATAACGTTTGGTTGCTCAGGGGGACAATCATTGCATTGCCCGTCGCATTTCGCATTAACACGGTTCCTTCGGGTTCCATACATTGACTAAAACCAAGAATAATAGTGTGAGAAACACTAATTATAATAGGAAAAACACATAATCAAGAATAAAATTTTACACTTAAGGTCTTATCATAGGTTGTTCATGTCCATTACTAAGATCGTGATCTATGCTTACACTTATCCTTAGGGTTCTTACTAAGGCTTTCACATCCTAGTTTCCAAAGGTTGACTATACCTTTCCTCTAATACCAACTATAACGACCCATACTTTACATACATTGTTAGTAATTCAAAATTGAAGTACACTTATTACAACATATAACAAAACCATGAAAGGACCGTATAGGTATAGTGTCTTTAGAAACTGGGAAACATAAACAACTGGTTCATAAAGCGTCTACAATGTCTCCCATTTATTTCATCATATCTATAGTCCCTTTTGGAATATCTTACTTAATAACCTTCTTCCTAACCTGGGGAAAGAAAACATACAAAAGGGTGAGCTCAAATGCTCAGTAAGGGTAAACAAAAGAAATATCAATCACATCATATTCATAAGAACATAACATTTTGGAAATCTTACCCTGCCAAAAGAGATCATAATTTCATAACATGGGATAAATCATGGTAGTGAAATGTAATCACAATAATAATAACTTAAAACATGAAAATTTGTGGCATACACACATAATAATAGAGAATAATTTCTTATTAGTCAAGACTCATTGTCAAGACTATCTTAGTGGACAAAGTCCATTTCTGAACCGAGATCATTCTTCGTTTCAGTCCTGTTTCACTAAACTAGTTTAACCTGCCATTCCAGCCATGTCTATATCATTAGATATAAAATCTTTACCCAATGCATTGGAGGGAGATATAGTTACCACCCATCTCATAATGATACCATTCTTATGTGTGCCACAAAATCATAAATCATACATCATTGCATAACCCATGTAATAAAAATGGGATTTTTAAACATCGTGACATCATAAAACAATTCATATAAGATAAAGGAATTCATAAAAATAATTACATCACAACATAATCAAATCAATGTAATAATAGGGATAGAAACAGAACCCTTTATTATCTTAGATGGAAAATAATTTTGATAAAACACTTGAACTCCATTCTTGAGGAAAATATCATTTCTACTTCAAAAACACTTTTCCTTTCTTAACATGTCATACAATTCTAAACAAAAAGAAGTTGATTAAAAATAAACTTGAAAACTTGTAAAGGAAGTTTCTTGGAAATAATGTTTTAAAAAACCATTCATGTCGTATAAGTTAAAAAAACATTCTTCTCGTACTTTTTTCGGAAAAGTCAAAAAGTACCTCGTACGAAAAACGACAAAAGATTCCTTTCATATATTTTACTAAAAACTCACAGAAGATTAAAATTGGATTTAAACAATTGTATTTGGATGGAGATAATATTACATATTGAGGAAACATGGATGTGGATGATAAAATACACCCCAGTAAATTCCAAAGTATAAACAATCTCAGATAAAAATAAGATTGTGATATTTCCCTTACCTTAGGTTTGATTTGCTTCGTAAGTGTCTGAACCTCCTGTATAATGATTTAAATAATGTCATTGACTTATTCTAGAATCATACTCATTGTTATGATATCATATATGGTCATATTCTTAGATTATTATTAGTAATATTTCATTGCTACTTGTTATTCGGGTGTTTATTACTTTTTGTTCTTATGCGTGTTTTGTCGAATAAATTCTTATTCTTCTTTTTAGGTTATAGATACCTCATTTCCAGAATGGTATTAGTGTAATATATATCATATTTATTCACTAAATTCATTTATGTAATCATTATGCAATGAAAATCATGTAGAATGAGTCGCATCACATTGTGGAGAGGGTATTCCATACGTACACACGAGCGATGATATCATTCCCATGATCGTGAAATTGTATTGGAGTGTATGTATACTATTTCAGAATCAATATCACTTTACAATAATCATATATAATCATTATTTACACCATTATACCCATCTAAGTAAGGAAAATAGATTACACCACGGCGTGGAGACGGTATTCCGTACGTACGCACGCGCGGTGATTTCGTTTTTCGTAGGATGGATAGATGGTGAAATAGGGTTGTTTCATACTTATAATAACATATCAGTATATGATTGATACTGATGTTATTAATTCATAACGAAACAACTAAAGAAGAATAATTTGAAGAAGAAATAAAGTTGAAATAATCGGTAACGGACATTACCTCTTCTTTGAAGAGATTCTTTGAGACCTCCTTTTAGGGAACTAAAATTGGTATTTGAAGAAGACCAGGACCTCTAGGATATTTCTATGGAAGTGGAGATGAGAAATTGGCAGGGTTTTTTCGAGCATGAAGGCTCAAAGTGGTGTGAGGAAGAGAGGGAGGAGGTGCCCTTTTATAAGGGAGGAGAGGGGCACCTTTGGAAAAACTAAAAATATTATTTTATTATAAAGCCATATTCGGTTTTAAATAGCTCCAAATTGATTTATTTAGAAGATAAGGTGGATATGGGTCAAAATACTCTCATCCAATATAATTTGGACAAGTTTAGTTTACTATTTTAACCTTATCATTTAGATTGATCTTTAAGTTAGATAATTTTACTTTTACCGTGTCTTTTTGTGTTCTTACACTATAAGGTTAATAAACTTACTATAACAAGCCAAAATAACCCCAAGTTGTTTATTATTAATATATATAACTTTATCTAAGTTATTTGGCCAAACCTTATATTTTTAGGAATAAAATAACAATTAATAATATAATATTTGTTTTAAAAACTATTTTATGTCAATTTTGACACTATTTAGTAATTGATTTTTGTGAAAATCATAACAGAATGATTAGTTCGAAAAAAGTTAATTAAACCCATACTAACATGTCATATGAACTTAGAAAATTATTTTAATTCATAAAAAGTCTCAAATTACTTTTATTTGGGTATTTATAACATCAATTATGTCAATATTTCATTAATAAGATAATTACGGCATCATCTTTGTGTCATAAATAAATTAAATTATTTAGTGTATAAAAATTAAAAATCAAATACCATTATGTAGTAAATATTTTTAGATTTCTAATGAATATTTATAGTCTAATTTATCTTATGTATAACCCTATATTAAAAATTATTTACTTATTAATCTTTGATTTTAACTATTTTAACCCTTCTTTAAATAAATTAATAATAAATGTCCTAATCTAATACAAGTGGGCCTAAATGGTCATATATTATTCCTAAGGTTGTTTTTGGTCGAATTATACTTATCCAATAGAATTAGGACATGTGTTAGGGTAATAATAATATCATTTTTACCCTTAGTTACCCTATTTACTTTTAACCGTGGTAAAAAAAGGTAAAAAGTTATTATTCACCAAAAATTATTTTCATCTCATTGAACCACAATTTACTTACTGACATCAACCATGTCTCTCAGATTTTTGAAATTCCACTCACAGAAGCAGTAAAATTAAGTTTTATGTAAATTTACAAATTCTTCTAGGAGGTGGGTAAAAGACGGTGAAAAGTTCAATAAAATTTTTATATATCTAAAATTATTATAAAATTACTCCAATGAATTACATTGAACTTATATAGGTATTATGTATCAATTTTGACCTAAAATAAATTTAAATAAAATAAATAATTATTTAAATAAAAAGTCTATTTTTAAATAGTAACCCAGTGTTTTCACTATTCATCAAAAATTGAAAGTTTCCAGAAAAATACCAAAATTTCACCCTAGGATAATTTCGATATTCCGAATCCAAAAATGAAGTCCATTTTGAAAAATAAAATTTACGAAATTTCAAAAAGTGGTTATTACTATTCATAACGGCTAGTTTTCATAATATTTTAATAGCATATCGTTATTTAGTGAAACTCGGTATTGCGTACGACGCAAGCTATCAAGGAAGGTCACGAATGCGTGTAAAGCAAGCCAAGCTAGTGTTGTGTGTATTGAAAGATTCCTTTGATGATTTATATAAAATAAAAACAAAATATTTCTTATAAAAGTCTCGGGTGTTAAAGAAACCCTTCATAATTGTTTGTAAAGAAAATGATAATTATCCTAATCATATCCCTTGGGAGTGTCGTAACCAATAGTGCAGTGAGGCCCGTTGTCGTGCACCAGTTCCTGTTCGAGTCTAGTTCAAAGTGGTGTTTTCAGGTTTTACCTCTAGATACATCTGTGTAAGATCCACCTCTACCTTCTTGTGTCAAGATAGGGATTTATTTCTTGTAAATCTCATAAAATCTCTACAGTACCAAAATTCTAGGAAGTTCTTCTATACTAATCCTCAAAGTCTATCTTAGGGTAGTGTTCTCAAATTAGAGTTTTTCTGAATCTAGTTTCCAAGGTTTGTACTAAACTTCCTCTGATACCAACTGTAATTCCCTGAACCCAGTTACCCAGAGTCAGTTCATTATTAGATAACATTATCATGATACAAGGAATCATGTCCCAAAAGACCGATCAGTTTAGTAGCCTTGGAAGTACTAGATACATTCATAAGTTTTACATTACATCATGAAATAAAAACATCAACAACATTTTTTCCCCTTTTGAACACACTTATATCCTTATCCTATCCTTGAATCTCAACCATAAAATACTTCTTCACCTCCTGGGAAAAATAAAACATAGAAAGGGGTGAGCTTAGATGCTCAGTAAGGATAAAAATATAGCAGAAACTTTCAAAAATAAGCATAAACATTTATGGAAATGTATAAAGCTAAAACAAAAGACTTTTAAACTTAAACTTCAACATAATGTGGCAAAGATAAAATCAAATATTCCCATTTACTTATTCACATGGATATTCTACTAGTTGAATAATAACATGCAATATCAATAGCCACTTTCATAATGATGGAATGCATAATGCCAGATTTCATAACCACATAGTCAAGGCCTTGTGCCAAGACTACAAATAAGATTTTTTCAAGGCCTTGTGACAAGATACTAGTTTGTCTCGTGAGACTTACTGATTCATTGAGGAGCTATAGTGGGCTCCACCCATCACTTACTAAGTCCAATTCATTCCTCATATGAAAAGGTTTAAACATAACATAAACATTCATATTAAAACTATCATACGAAATGTCAATACTTTATCCATATACCATGAATGGTGTAAAAATAACACATCCACAGTAAAACATATCACAAAACCTTCAATATAATATGGAATATTTGTATCATAATAAATCAACTTCAAACAAGTTTAAAATCCATCAAAGGATGTTGATATATATGAAATGAAAACTATTTGAAATAAATACCCCTTTTTATTTTGAAATCATTTAAAAGTCACATAATTATAAAAGAAAACATATATTTTGAAAATATTCTTATAAGATTTTATGGGAATCTTCGACAATGATATAATGGAGGAAAATAGCCACACCCACCATATAATTTAAAAAAACACATTCTTACCTTAATTTTGTCAAAAAGGTCATAAAGTACCTTGTTTGGAAAATGAAGAAAAGATTCCTTTCAAACCATTTTATAAAAAGTGAAACAATGGTATAAATGAATTTAACCCATAGTCTAGTAAATAGTAAAAAAAAATTGAAATACATTTTCAATAAACATGGATGTGGATGATATAGAGGTCCCAGTAGATACTTACGTATTAACAACCTCGGATAAGTAAAGAGATTGTAGAATTAACCCTTACCTAGTTCTTTTCCTTGGTTGAGGGTACATTGACCTCCTGTATAATAGTTAAATAATTGTTATTAAATTATACAAGAACTATATGCATAAATATGATATCATATATAACCCTCTAATATTGCTTTCTTAATAATATTTCAGTAGTATCATCGTTTCAGGTGTTAACTGATTTATTTTCCTTTATATGATTGGTTACGTAAGCCATGTTTGTTATGTATATGATATATTTGATTCATATACAGAATAATATTATGTTCATAAACATTATTTCTAATCATAAAATGAAAATTATTCTTTAATGATTACGATGGGAATGAGTCTCATCGCATTCATGGAGATGGTAATCCGTACGTACGCACGAGCAACAATATCATTATATTGATAGTGAAATAGTATGTAATTGGATGGTATATCATATATAAATAATCATTAACATGTTATATTTATTATTTACATCAGTTATATTCATTATTATACCCATCCAAAATAATTAAGTGTTTGAATAACAAACTACACCACGACGTGAAGACGGTAAGCCGTACGTACGCACGTATGGTGACTTTGTAATTTATAGGATAGATAGAATAATGAATATGGTTGTACCATATTTATAATAACATCACCGTATATATAATATACTAGAGTTATTATTTTAGAATGTAAACAACAAAGAAAGAGGAAGTGGAAGAAGAAAATAACTTGAAAGAGGTGATTAAATATTTACCTCTTCTTCGGGTTCTTCCTTTTGATTTGATCAAAAGGGATACTTAAGTTGGATTTCTGACCAAAGGAAGGCCTCTAGGAAGAAGGGGGAAGGTTGGGAGGATATTTGGGTCGGGTTTGGATGATCCAAATGTCTTTTGTGGTGTGAAATTAAGAGAAGGGGAAGTACGCACATGAGTCTCAGCCTAGTTGGTGAGGTATCCTTAAGTGCATCCACAAGACCCGGGTTCAAAAACCAGGTAGAGGAATATTTTTGGGGGGGTACTATAGTAGTACTATATTAGTACTGTAGCAGTATTATAGCAGTACTGTAGTAGTACTATACACTACGCGCTACTGTAGCAGAACTGTACACTGTACAGGTACTGTAGCAAAACTGTACAATGTGTGGTACTGTAGCAGTCACTATAGCAGCCATTGTACCAGGTACTGTTCAGAACTATAGTAGCTGGAACTATTAACCTTAGGCCACTAGTTTGGGCTTGGAGTCCTTAATGCTTTCGGGCCACCCAGGCCTTCGGGTCAGTAGGGCTTTCAGGCCACCTCAAGGCCTTCGAGCCACATGTAGGTGCCCTAGACACATTACAAAAAAGAAGAAGCCCCAGAAGAGGATTTGGAGAAGGTGCACTTACCAGAGTAGAGCCAAATTGATTTTTCAGAATGAGAGGGTATGTATATGCCATCGGGACCAGCCTGTGATTTCACGGGAATCCTAGCCAGACGGCCATGCAAAGGTGGAGAGCTACTATCATGACATAGATGCTGGGGAGGGGCAGTTCCTTGTAGATAGTCTGGTGGAATTCCCTAAGACCTTCGGGTCATGTAATATCATAAGCCTACATGCCTTGTAATATCTGAGCCTATGGGCCTTATAAGGGTTCCCCATCATCCATTGAAAGGGGGGTTATCAAAAATCAATAAAAATGAAGTCCTTCGGGCCATTCGGGAAAGGGAAGGGGAAGTACCCTTTTATAAGAAAGGTGAGGGCCACTTTAGGAAAAGCTTGAAATATTATTGTATAATAAAATCATTTTCAGTATCTAATGTCTTAAAAATGATTTATTTGGAGACTAAGTTATGGATGGGTAAAAATACTCTCAACCAATATGTTTTAGACATGTTTAGGTCACCATATTAACCTTATCTTTTAGATTTAACTCTTAGTTAAATAGTTTGTCATTTACCATATCTCTTTTTATTTTTATATTATATGGTTAATAAACTTACTATAACAAGCCAACCGAACCCCGTTTGTTTCATTATTAATATATATAACCTTATATAAGTCCTTTGGATGAACCTTATATTTTTAGTAATATTATATCAATTAATAATATAGTATTTGTTTTAAAAACTCAATTATGTCAATTTTGACACTATTTAGTATTTGATTTTTTTGAAAGCCATAAAAACTTTATCACTTCGAATAAAATTTATTTAACCAACCCTAACATGTAATATTAAGCTATAAAATCAGTGGAATTAATCAGAAGTCTCAATTTACATTTATTTAGATATTTATAATATCAATTATTTTAATATTTCATTAATAAGGTAATTACTGCATCATCATTGTGTCATAAATAAATTAAATTATTTAATGTCTAAAAATTATAAATAAAATACCATTATGTAGGAAATATTTTTATCTTTATAATGAATATGTATAGTCTAATTTATACTGTGTGTAACCCTATATTAAAAAAATTTTAGTTATTAAACTTTGAATTTAACTCTTTTAACTCTTCTTTAAATAAAATAATAATAAATGTCCTAATCTAAAAAAAGTGGACCAAAGAGGATCATATTTTATTTATAAGGTTGTTTTTGGTCGATTTATACTTATCCAATAGAATTAGGACATGTGTTAGGGTAATTATGATATCATTTTTACCCTTAATTACCCAAATTACTTTTAACCGTGATAAATAAAAGTCAAAAGTTACTATTCACCAAAAATTATTTTCATCTTATTGAACCACATTTTACTTACTAATATTAACCGTGTCTCTCGGATTTTTGAAATTCAACTCACAGAAGCGGTAAAATTAAGTTTTATGTAAATTTGCAAATACTCCAAGGAGGTGGGTAAAAGACAGTAAAAAGTTCAATAAAATTTTTATACATCTAAACTCGTTATAAAATGAATCCAATGAATTACATTGAACTTATATAGGTATTATGTATCTATTTTGACCTAAAATAAATTTAAATAAAATAAATAATTATTTAAATAAAACGTCGGTTTTAAAAAATAACTCAGTGTTTTTCACTATTCATCAAAAATTGAAAGTTTTCAAAAAAATACCCAAAATTCACCCTAAGGTAATTTTGATATTCCAAATCCAGAAATGAAGTCCATTTTGAAAGATAAAATTTATAAAATTTCAAAAAGTGAGTATTACTATTCGTAACGGCTAGTTTGATTGGTTGTGGTGTGTTTGAACTCGAAGTTGCTTACAACACAAGCTATTGGATTATTCAAAGGGAAACGTACCGTGGAAGCTTGGGGTGTTACACTATGGGTTCACAAACAATCCAACCAACTCACAACATCATCACTTTTTATGCCACCTCTAAATGCATAACACCACACAACAAGCCGAAACCCCATTAACATTTCCAACCAATTTCATTTAATCATCTCATTATTTTCATTAATTAGCATCAACCAAATTTAACCACAAAACCCACCATTTAATTATTCATTAACCATTTTCATCCCATTAACCAAACCAACCCATGTCATTCCAATTATTATAAAACAATTATTTATTTATTCCATCACTACTCGGGCATCTATCACAAAGATACCACCACCTCACTTCCCCTAAATCACGGACAAACAAACCACCTTGACACACCAAAAGAATATCCAAAAAAACCACCTCACCGCCCCAAAATAATGTCCAAATAAACCACCTCACCTCCCAAAAAGCATACACAAACAAACCACCACGCCACCCCAAAAGCACTACCAACAAACCACCTTATAGCCACAAAATCAAAGACAAAAACCATCATCCCCACAAAAACCAACCACACATTGCCACCCCAAAATCATGGCCACACACCACATCACATCAAAATCCATTTACAGATTTATAAAGAGGATTTTATCACATTCCACTTTATTTTAGGGGTGTTATCACACAAACCATAATCCTAGAGCAACCATTTATTAACCAGATATAAGTAATTAACCAATTTATATTTTAGGGTGATATCACAATAATCACAAACAAAGCATCATTCACAAAAAAAAATATCCAGCACAAACAAATCCCCCAACAGCCACAATTTTCATTGGGTCATCAAGCCCGAACAATCCACAATATCACAAATAACATAAAATCTATAAATTTTTGTGAATCAAGCCCCATTTACCTCTTTCAATTTTAATTTAACCAATTATTTATCTTTAATTAATCCAACACAACCATAAACCGTAGTTAAAAAAAATAAAACCCTCCTGTATGATACATAATAAAGATAAATGATGGAATCCATACCTAAGAGAATCTTTTCCAACTCGTTGTGCATCGTAGGGCGATGAAAAAGTACCTATAACCACAAACACACTACAGGAAAGTGAAAATCAACCAAAATTGCACCCAAATACTATAAAAAATCATCAAAAACACACAACCCAAACCAAACCACACCGATATAGGAAAACCCTGAAGAATAAGGGGGAAATCATCCAATAAAAATGATGGGATTACCATAAATTTTCAATAAACAACCACTAAGACAAATGAATCAAAGAGGTAGGAATAGGGATTAAAGAACTCTTCAGGGTGCCTAGGGTTCACCCAAAATGATAGGAAGAATAAGTCATGGATGAATTAATGAAAATTTATCTGGAAATAACTTTTAAAACTACACTACATCGGGGATTTTCATGATTTGTAATCCCCTCACACGTCATGTAATCCTCATGGTTTGGTTTCATTGAAAAACAAGACACCTTTTTATTATTTAACCCTGAAAATCTACTTATTGTGAAATGGACTTTCACAATCCATGAAACCAACTTTGACATCATATAATACACTTACACTATGTTTATTTTCTGTAGTAGTTCTTCTGTACATCCAACTTCCACCGAGAACTCCCAAAACCTCCCATGAACACCTCCAATAACCAAAACTAGAAAAGTAACATATCGGGAGGGAAAAAACTAGTATAGTATGTGTGAACCCAATGGAAATGGAAATGAAACCCATATTTTCCTATATTTGGTATGTGGGAACCTAATGGAAAGGAATCTAAAATTCCATTATACGGTGGAAACCTCACTTCCTCCAAAATAGGGTGGAAATTTTATAGTGTAAAAAAACTTTTTGGAAAAAATATTCTTACATCTACACACTACAATGGCTCCTCATCCCACCTTATAACCACTCATCAAGATATTGTGGGAAAACTATTATTACCACTACACCCTCCTTGTTTTTTCATCATAAAACCAATATGTTGAAATCCTGTGAGCATGCTTCCACCACCCTATAACTCCCCCTTTCCCACTTCACACATAATAACATATCTTTCAATTGGTTCAATGATGGGACTATGGGAATGGTCTAATGATGGGACTATGATGATGATACTATAGTGATAGGGTTTAGTGATGAAAATATGGTGATAGGTTTGGTGATAAGATTACAACAGTGGTTCAACGATATGGGTGATATAATAGGTTCAGTGGTGGTTCTTCAATGTCAATAATTTGAATACTATTTTAGTGATATATTTCAAGAGCTATAGTGGATGATAGATAGAATGGTGGTTGAATTTTAGTTTCAGATCATACCTATAGGGGGAGAACAAGGTGGGGTGGGGTGATCTATAGTGGGAGATATGGGGAAGATGATAAGAATGTTTTTTCCATTAAAAAATTTATATTTTTGTTCAATAATAAAAAATTTCTTCGATACCAAGAATGATTTTTAACACTATTTCTATTTTATTTCCCATTCTATTTCCATTTCCAATTCTTTTTCCTTCAAAATTCATTACATCATACTAAATAGGACTTAAGTGTGTGTGATTGATTTTGGTAGGTATTGGTAGAATCATATTCCATTTGTATAATTTAAATATAATGATAGTAATCATTCATTAATCTATATGTAATTATTTTAGGAATTGTATGGTTAACCATGTCAGTTTCCATTATGTTGGGTCGTGGTTGGTGAGAAGACTCTTATAGCACAAAATTAGGCATAAGAAATTTTGGTTCATAGTAAATTGATTTATAAATGTATAATTTCATATTAGAATCATCATAATTATTATATTAATAATTGGTAGAGAATTTTTACATTTGATTTAGGGAATAGTATGTTCTTGAAAGTCACTCATGTATTATAGAAGATAGATTGGAAAGAAATGGAAATTAATGTCATGTTATACAGGGCCTTTTTAGATAATTAAGTAAATAGGTGATATGGATTTTATATTTTATATTCTATAATTTTATATGTTGATTCATAATTTTCTCCTAGTTTCTCAGTTGAAAAAGTATCAATCGGATCCAACTCATGTTTTGAGGTGGGAGGTAGTTGAGTTGGAACTTAGTGCTTTTTATATGGGAGAAACATGGAAAAATACAAAAAGTGACTTGGGAAATTATGGAAAAGTTATGGTATTAGTGGAAATATGTATTTTATGATAAATATATTTTGTTTCTTTTTAGGATGAAAAGTCCTATAGCGAAGAAAATTTTAACACCTTGTTTTTCAGGTTTCATTTTAGTTTCACTTATTTTGATATTTATTGGATATTTTTATATAATTTCATTGTGTATATAAATGGATGAATTATTAAGTGACTTTATGTTATACCATTGGATTTGGTATGGGCCATTTACCATGTAGTTCAAGTTTTATGGTAATTAAAGTTTTTAAAAGAATTTTGGAGAGGTTTCTTTATGCCTAAATAGTCACTAACACGGTCTAGAAGACTATGTGTGGAGACTATTAATTTTGAGAATTTAGGTCCATATAGTTTTTCACAATCACTTAAACTATCCTAGGGATCATGCATAATGATTGTGCATTTTTTAAATTTAATTTCAGTAGGGAATACATGGTCAACTACATAGTCCTAGGGATTGTGAGTAATGATCATGAAGTTTGGTTTAAATAACATGGTTTCATCTTTTTATACCTAAAATTATTCTAAAACATCTCATTCCACATATCAAACTAACTTAAGTGATTCTATATACATCCTATATTAATTTTTAAAGTATATTATCATCTCTTAGATAGATAATGCATGAAAATCATATGTTTTTTAATCTAATCTTAGGTAAAACTGTGATCTAATTTATCTCTCTTATTTCTCTCGATATCTCTCTTATATATAGACTTGGTTATACTATATTATGAACCTATGTATGTGTATTTAGTTATTTCATTCATATTGATTAAATATTGGATGATTTATCCCATTGATGTGATTTTAGACTGTAATTTTGAGGAATTTCCAAGGAAGATATGACTATATAGGTGGGGGTAATCCCTTTTATAATAATGGATAATTTCTTTTAATATATTACTTCATTATGATTGATTTTGGGTTAAAATAGAATAGTTTCATAAATTATTTGAAATTTTTTATTTATACAATAAATAAGTATTGTAAACATAAATGATTTTTTTTCTAAAAAATAGGGTATTTATAACCATTACTATTTAGAGTTGAAGAAGGGGTTTTCCAATAGATTCACTTTTATTTATTGATTATAGGATAATTTTAATAATTATTTTATTATTAATTTGATGAGAAAATATATTTTCATGATTTTTTGGATTCTTTTCATGATGTGTGTATTTTTTTTAAAGGTAATTAGATGAGACCATGTTTTTGAAACCTCTAAGTCTCAACTGTGGTGAAGTGGTAACTTAGTGATGATGAATTAAGGTGATAAATAGTTGGGATAACCATGGATGAAAGGAAACACTCTCTATGGTGTGATATTTGGACATATGAACATGGATTTGTACCTTGGTAAAGTAATCTAGCAAATGAATTTTGTACTATGCTCAAAATTGTCTTATCATAAGGATAATTTTTGAAAATGGATATTTTTCATTAATGTTGAAAAATAAAGATTTTCCAAAATCTCAAATAGTCCCATTAACTATGTTATGAGCTTCCCATACTTCCTACTAATGATGACCCAACCAAGGTGATACCTACAAGAACATGTAGAAACCTATGGTGAACTACAAAGGTCATCACCACATGTTGGTAAATCATCTATGCCTACTTTGAGTAATGACTAGCCACTTTTGAATCAATTATACCATTTATAAGGTATCCCATAGCAATATCGGCCCGATTCTCACCAAATCACCTGCCTCTAACTAGTATAGAAGTGGGTGGCATGTTCAAACATATAAATCCTCACAATGATACATTTCTATTGATCCCTAATAGTTGTTATTGTATACAAACTCTTATAAGATCCATAAAGATATAACATGTAATCCTAAATAATATCCTCAAGTACCTTAATAAACTTCTCTAACTACTCATTTCTATGTGTATGATAATCCATACTCAACTTTATCTGAGTTCCAATCACATTCGATAATCTATACCAAAATTGAGATGTGAACATTTCTCTATTAGATACAATGATTGTATAAATCTCGTTTTAGTGAAAAATATCTCATATATAAAGCCTACTTAGTTCATATAACAATGATGTATCTCAAATAGTTAATAAGTGTGATCCCTTTTTCATCTTATCTATAATATCCCAAAACTTATTTTGACCCTTCAGAGTTCTTGGGATGCCCAAGATAAATTACATGATATCCTCATTCCATTTTAAGTGGGAACTAAAAGTGGATAAATTAATCTCACTAGTCTCTATTGATCTAAATTTTCCTTCAAACAGGTGAGGCATTGGGATACATATCCCACAATTTTTTTTCTCATGTCCAACCACCAAAATCAGTGTCAAATTCCATGGTAAAGCTTCATTAATAATAGACGTACTACCCATCGAGAGGTGTGAGAGATCCTCATTAATTCATCCCTTATAAAAATTTGGACTTCAAACCATCCATGTATATATATAACCTCATTATCATCCTAAGTTAACCCTAGAAGGGGGTTTACACCAAATAGTTTATCCCAAATCACGAAGTAGTCTGAATTGGAATCTCGAGTGACCTTTACCCAATCCAATAAGGATGATGTGATTGAAGGAGGAGTAAAATCTAGCACTTCTTTCTCATCAGTCATTTCTAGGTACTATGTTCAGATAAGGCTCAAAAATGTCATTCCTCATGGATTCCCTTTTAATATTCTATTGAGTTTTTTTATTGAGGGAGTTTTCCATAACATTCCCCTTCTCCAAGGAATAGACCATATCAAAATAAAACATTAAAAGGTACTCAAACCAATGAATCTGTCATTGATTCAAAACCCTTATGAAAAGACACACCCCAAAATATTGTGGTCTGTGTAGATTATAAACCTCCCTAAATATATAGTGATTAAAAAACATTAAATTATAAATAATAATTTCTAGATCTAAATCATGGATGGTGTAGTTCCACTCATGAGGCCACAATTTTTGAGACCCTTAAGTAACCAACATGTCCTCCTATATTAATACATCTCCCAAACTAAACCCCAAATCATTCTAGTAAATAGTATATCCCAAACCCAGGTCAGAAAAAATAAAAATCTATGTACACTTTATCTTCCCTTTAACTCTTGAAATGTGTCCTCACACTACTCAGTACATTTGAAGTTCACCTACCCTTCTTATTCGATCCAGTCATAAGTTATTCTTATTGGGAGAAATCCTAAAAATCCATCAATAATAGAATGTTAGGATAATAAATCTTATAATATAAAAAACATTTTGGGTTTTACCCAAGTTTTCATTATATTCACCTTATATGGAACAATATAAATGCAAACCTCATATATGACATGGCATAGGAAGTGCACCACACAAATCCAAAAGTCTCACTTTAAGATCTTAGTATAAACCTCATGCACTAAAAGTGTACCTACTATCACCTCTAAATGTTATCCTATGAAACTCAGGGCTCTATGAGTTTTCCAAAATTTCTTCAATAAACACTTCCATAAAGTAGTCTATATTGGGGTGAAATATCTTGTTCATGAGAGATTTAAATACTTTTGGAATATTCATCCAGATAAATGGAATCACTAGGGAAACATACAACCCATACTCACTCTTAAACACCATTCTTAGAATGTATTAAACCCTAAATCAAAGTTAATGATAGACTGATCATAGTTAAATCCTAGAGAAGCATCAATATCCTATCAACTCAACAAAAAATAAAATATTCATATAATTGGATACTTTTTATTCACCATAATCTAGTTTATCTTCTAATATTCTTTACATAGCATCAAACAATCATCTCATTCCTTAAAGAACCCTAAAAGATATACTCAAACAAAAAATCCTTTCACCTATAGATCCTCAACCTGAATATTTATTTTCCAAAATTTGGATGGTTTTATATGGTGTGAGGGTATCAATAAGGGATCATCACCAGGAATAATATCAATGGTGAACTCAATATCCCTCTCAATAGGTAATCTTGAGAAATAATCAGTGGTAAATATCCTAAAAATTATCCACTATTAGAGAAATATTAGTTGTAACCATCACCCAATCATCCCCAAATACCATATTATCCATTTAGGTAATGATAGAAACTAACTGCTAAATTTTAGGTCTAGCTTGACCTACCTAGAAATCCCACACTCTCATAAATTTATATTAATAACATCCTAAATAAGTGAAGGAAACTCACCTTTGGTAGCAATCGATGTGATCCCAAAAGTGAGTTATTAATATATACCAAATGCTACATCAAAACATTATAATCCAACATGAAAATTCATATAATTTCTCATATCCACCAAAACCCATAGAAAATCCATGAAATATGTTAACCCAATCCTATATTCTTTCTAAAGGTGTGTCAAAATTCAATAATCATGTAGAATACTTTATCACTAGCTCAAAATTAACCACCAGATGAGATGAAGTAAAATAACAGGTTTCCCTTATGTAAAAATAATCATAAGATAATTTATAGGTGACAAGAACCATACTTCTCACTATAAATGGATCCTTGTCAGCATTTGTTGGAACCTGATCCATTGCAAAAAATTGGCCTATATCAAACCCATAAATCTTCCCTCAAGATCCCTAACTTTCCTATATAATGGCTGAGATTACCGAACCCTAAAATAAATATGTAATACATAAATTTTCATGAATATCCATTTCATATCATAATAAATCACAACCCATAATCTATAGGTTTAGTTTCTTCAGATAATAAATATATAAAAGACTTATTTTATAACATCATGAACAATTATCATATTCGCACCATACTTTACCCCCTTCTAAACATATCATATATTATACTCTTCTTTATAACATAGGGAATGTAAATATAAGAAATGGTTAAATCAAACGCTTAGTAACTAGTGAACATAAGCGATATCAATCATAGATCATAAATAAGTGTAAGACAAACATGTGGGTATAAGATAATAATTAGGTCATATGAACATAACATAAGGAAAAGATACCCAATAAAACATGGATCCTAAATCATGAATCATAAAATATTTCTTTTGGTATAACATAATAAATGAGGTATATAAATGTTGAAACATGAGACAATAATCATGAAACATAAATCATAACATAAGAATGTGTCATAATAAAGATATATGGTATAAACATAAGAGTGGAAAATAATTTTTTATGTCAAATCCCACTTACAAGACCATTATCACATAGTGGGAAAAGTCTTATAGTGGATTAGGTTTACTCCTTAAGCAAAAGTAGAATCCTTCTTTTATTTACTAGATATTACATAAAAATCATGGTTCCAAGTAGTTCAGGTTTCACTAGGATGCACCTGCATTTTTCATTATGATGTAATGTTGTATGATTTTTACTTTTTTCAGGTTCCCATTTAACCCTTAAAAATGGATTTTGTTGAAAATAAAAAATTTAAGTTAGAAGTATGGGGTGCACTCCACATTCCCATAAACATAGTGGATTAGGTTCACACCTCGGACCCTTGCATTTCATCTCATGAGATATAAAGGTTTACCCAATTCACTGGAGGTCTATACAATTCTAATCCTACCTATCTCATAATGAAAAACCATAAATATGTGTTATATATGAAACAATCCATAATTATATCATAGCATAATTAACCCATGATAATGAATTTTTTTTTATAATAATCATCACAAAAAATGAAAATGAATCTTACAGAAAAATAAAGTTGATAGTTCCATTTAAATGTATCCATATTGAAACATACAAAAATTTAAAGGATATTGATATAGAAAGAAAAAACCTTATTAGAGTATTATAATATTTTTTATAAAATAAGGATAAATATACTTTAAATTTTGATAACATTTTAATAAAATATTTTATAATTAAATTGTTTTAAAAATATTAAGAAAGTGAATAAAATTTACTTTGTAGAATCATGAAAACTTAGAAAAGAATATTCATAAAGAAAATAAAATAAATAGTGGGAGACAACTACCATGTGGAAAATATTAAAAAAAATATTCCATTCACACTTTTTTAAAGGATGTTAAAGTCAATAGAAAATGAACTAATGCATTCATAGAAGTCAGGATAAAGTAATTCATAAAAGTATATGAAAAACATGGACATTGAAGAAAAAGTTTCTCACTTAAAATCCGACATAAGGTCGGTTCCACTTACAAACGTCATTTTGGGTTAATTATAAACTGACGAGAGTAGAAAAGATAAAAAGGTAATGTAAACCTAAAAAATGACCAAATTATAATAAAATATATGGAGTTTTAGAGATAAATAATTTAACACCCCAAGATTTTACTATATAATTTTCCTTTAATTAAACATTGTGTCGATAGTTTGTTCCATGTAAAACACCAAACTAAAATGAGACATAGAATATTAAATAAATATTATTAAAAAATTAATAATAATAAAATCTATACTAAATAAAATATAGTAATAAATTATAAATACAAAAAAAATCTATGACTAATAACTGTCAAAGTTTTAAAGGGGTATTTTTCAATAGACGTTATTTTTTATATATATATTATATTTTAGTTTAAAAGATAAATTTATAAATTTTAAAATTTGAATTTTTTAGAATTAAATTAATCTTGGAATTCATAAAGTCAAAATTATCTTAGGGTGAATTTTTTATATTTTTTTAAATATTTTATTTTTAGGTAAATATTGAAAAAAAATACTGATTTGGCTAATACCGTCACTTTTATGACATTATCATAATACAATAATGACTTTAATGTTTATGAAACAATTTTTATATAAAAATATATATTTATGAATTAAAATAAATCATTTTAAAAAACTATATCAAATTTATAAAACCCATTTTAAAATTTTTGGAAACATAAGTAATATTTTACTCTAATAAAAACTATTTTTGGTTTGTTTCTTTTAATTAAGTATCCACATTGTTGAATTCAGATTTGGATTATTTTTAAATATAAATAAATATTATTTGGTTAATAATAAACCAATTAATATCATATAAATCAAAAACATTCATAATTTTTTCATAAACAAAATTTTTATGCTTAAAATACACTTTTTCTAAAAATGAGTTTTTATGTGTTACATGCACTAATGTTAAAATTCATTTTCTTTCACATAGAAATATTATTTGATATAATTTATTTCATATTTTTAATAATTGGTTACAAATTTTGTAATATTTTATATTTTATTGTTATTAATTAAAATTAATTTACTTAGGTAAAAATTAGTTACCCAAGTAAAAACCAAAAAAAAAGTGAAAAATATAAGTGTAAAAAACTTAATTTTTTTTTTGAAAATGTGTGTATGAGTCTTGATCAAAATTTAAATTAAATTCATCTATTATTTTTCAATATTGGATTCATTTATCCTTATAATAGTAACTTTACCTTTTATATATTACAAAAATATCGCTCCCCTTCTTTATAAAAGAAGTCATCCCCACCCCACTCTTCTTCACATCCAAATCCACTTATATTAAATCAAAACATACCCAAATAACCACCCAAAACTCCTATAATTTTTTATAGGTTCTTTCCTTCTCAAAATACCACTTCCTAAAGATTTAATCCATTTTTTAAAGGATTTTTTCCAAGGAGTAAGATAAAAATCCCGAATCATTCTTTTTTAATTTATATTTCTTTATTTATTGTTCTAACTTATCTGATTTTAATTTTACCATTATTATATAATTAAATAATTATTTTTTATACTTAATGATATTATTTTTAGGGAATAATAGTTATCCACCTTTCCTCTCTTCCCTTAGAAAAATGATAACAGCATTCATGCGTACGTACGGAATACCACCTCCACAAAGCAATGTGGTCCATTTTTTATAACTACCTTCCATGGATATTTAAAATGGGGTATTTTATGGATTGATATGATATTTATAAAATTATTAATATTCTGAAATTATAAATAATTACCTATATTCCTCATGTTCTATGGATATGAAGGCGCCACTCGTATATATGTGCAGACTACTGCCTCTACGAAAGTGACATATTTCATTTTTCAACTAGTATTTAATTATTTATAAAACTCTCATAAAATATGATTAAATAATTTAATAAAATATAAATAATATAAATAAACTTCTTTGATAATTATTTTATTCTAAAAGAATCACTTTCCTAACCACACACACCCAAGGATTATAGTTTGTTCTTGGTTAGGTCATTTTAACCACCTATATAAACAACACTATAAATTTATTTCATGGATGAATATAAAAAATTAAATACTGGTATTATTGGAAATTAATTATCAAAAAAGTTTTTTAAGTTTTTTGGAATGGTTATATCAATTTTTAACTCGTTATTAATATATCAACTTTGTTCCAAAAAAACTACTGAAAACAAGCTTGTCACTGATCCTATTTTAATGAATTATAACTAAAAAATTATGGAATAAAATTATAACATTATAAAATCATTTTAAAACATATATTATAGTACCTATAATGATCTTATAACTGTGGAATTTGAATTGATAAACAACAATCGACATCACCATTACAAAACTAGTACTCAAAAAACAATTGAACCTAATAGCATTCGATGGTGAAAATAAAATATAACTAAAAAATATATTTGTATTAAATGATTATAAATGAATTTTATAAAAGTTTATAGGTATTAATAAGGTTATAAAATAGGTTATTAATATATTTATTTTTTTATATATGGGGTTAGAGCGTGTTTTGACTAATAGAAATTAAAGTTAAGGGTGTTTCGTCTCAACTTTCTTTCTTTGAGAGATATTTTGTTTTATGAACCAAATTTATTTTAAATGGTGTGTATAATACCTATTTAATATATAATATCATGAATTTTATTTCATTATTTTTATTTAAATATCAATTTCAAGCTCTTTATTTCTAGGGGTTTCCATTAAAACATCTCTTAAGTTGTAAGGGTTTTTCTTAACTCAACTTATTTTCTTAAGTCATGATGATTCCTTTTTACTATATTTTTATGATATGTTATATTATGTTATATTATGATATTATAATTCCTTCCCTATATCATTTCTTTAGAATTAAATTAATGGATTTCATTCCTCATAAAATTTGGTGATGTTAATAATTAATCTCATTCTCTCTAAACATGTTATTTTTCTTCTATATCTATATTTACTCTTCCTATTAATGTTCTCCTTTATTATTTTGATATCCAATTATTTTTTATTTATATTAATCTTAAAATTTCTCTTGAACTATTTTCAAATGAAATATGTATCACTCTATTTATTATTTCAGTTTCAATAATGGTATTTTTAAAATAATAAAAAGTTTTTCCCTTTCAAGTTCTTATTTTTATCTTTCACTAAAAATTTCTTATAGAAAACCCTTATTTATTTTTTCAAAGATTCATTATTTGGATTTATTTGGAATTTGTGATTTAATGAAAGGTTTCTATGTTAACTTATTTAAAATTATTTTTTGAAAGTGATTAATAATTTCATCACTTTACAATAATGTTAAGAAATGTTTTCAAAAGTCTCTTTTTCATGATTTAGCTTCCATATTCCTCTTTAAATATATAAATCCTATAGAGTTATGTTTTTTGAATCACCCTAAAAATAACTCTATGATATACTCCTTTTAGGTGATTTAATGTTGGTATTAGTTTATCTCATTTATGATTTTAGTTTATGTGGTACCCTTGGAAAATGATATGAAACCCATTTTCTTTCCATGAATTATTTGTGATTTGATAAATGATTGATTTAAAATGGTACAAATATGTATAGATGATGATGGGTGGGATTATATATCACCCTATAATTCATTGGTTAAGGTTTTATATTTCATGGCATAATTATATTGATAATGAACCTAATGAGGGTTAGTTAAGTTTACAAGATTGATCATGAACCCAATGAAGATTAGCTAAGGTCACAAGATTGAGTATAAACCTAATGAAGATTAGCTAGGTTCACAAGATTGAGTGTGAACCCAATAGATATTATATATTAGTTCATAAGATTTAGTGTGAACATGATGCAGATTATATAGGTTCACAATATTGAGTGTGAACTTGATGAATATTAGCCAGTTTCACAAGATTGGGTGCGGAATTGATGTAGTTTATTAGGTTCATAATGTAATGGTTACCTATAATTATGATTATGTCATATTTCTATGTTATATTACTATGATTACACTCTTTTCCTCATGTTTAATTCATAATTATTCTATACACTTTTTCCATGGTTCATTTTTTGTTAATTTGGTCTTTCGGTCCACCAGTTTGGGCCTCGGGTCCTTTAAGGCCTTCGGGCCACCCAAGTCCTTCGGGCCAGTAAGGCTTTTGGGCCACCTCAAGGAATTTAGGCCCCCTAAAATTGTGCTCAAATGATCATATAGACTCTATAAGGAGCATACTCCATATTGGGATTCAGAGGAGATGCATTCACTAGAGCAAAAGCTAAGCAGATTTGTCAGAAAGAGAGGGTATGGCATTGCCATAGGGACCAGTCTATGCTTGCACGGGAAGCCGAGTCAAACAGCCATGTGAAGGTGGAGAGATGATATCATGATGAAGAAATTGGTATGAGGAGTTCCAAGTATAGTCTGTATATTTCCTAAGACCTACGGGTCGTGTAATCTCTAAGCCTGTGGGCCTTGAAAGGGTCCCCCCTCATCCCTTGAAAAGGGGGTTATCATAAATCAATAAAAAAATAAGGCCTTTGGGCCATTTGGGTATGATAAGTATAGAAGGAATTATATGGTGGATTTATTATGGAGAAATATCCCCATGTATTGTAAAATAAGTTTCTTATGTACCTATTCCTCAAAGACACTAAACCTTTCATTCTTAGGATTGTGTGAAAATTTTTAAGATGAAAGGATTATTGATGTAAAATAATTAATTAAGTGTGTTTATATATCTTAGGTCACCTCAAAGAATGTATAATTTCCTCTAATGGGAATTTATACATAGACAGTCTTGATTTCAAAGTGATATTAGAAAAGAAACTCTTAACTTTACTCTTGACTTACATTAGAGTTGTTTAACCTAATGTATTAAAAAAATCATCTTAATAACTTCTTTATAACATTAATCATATTTATTAAGTTTTATACTCTTTAATTGTAATTATTTATTTCAGTTATAAAGTTTATTTGCATCATCAGATGTTAGTATCTTTGATTCTCTCATGCAAGTTTTGGTAAGATGATGTCAATTTTCATTCTTTAATAAAAATTTATTCAATACTAGATTATTCAAGGTAGTGGAGTCATTATGTTTAAATTATTTATTAATCAACATATTCATTTTATGTAAGGTATGGGTGTGGTTTATGATAAAATAATTAGCAATGAGAATGTTCTAATTAATTTAAAAATAACAACGAGTTTCTTTATAATGACCATTCATTTTTTGTTATCCTTAAAACCCAAATTCATAATATAAATTACTTTTTAATATCTTATATAACCATTTTTAATATATTTATACTCATATATGATGGAAATTATAGTGTTTTTATGGCATCAATTATGTAGGTGGGCGAACTGACACAAACAAGAACATTTTATATTAATGAATGAGTGAGTGTATAGATTTATATAACAGTAATATAATTTTTACATAAAACTAATGTTTCTAATATAATATCATTAGAGTGGATTATGATATTTTAAAATATTATAAATTATAAGGTAATTGAAAAATATATAAAATAACTATAATCATATATGGAATTTCTCTTTCTTATAATAGGTTGCTTTGGAATAAAGGATTTAGGCCTCCTTATTGGGATCAGAAGATACCAAACATCAAAGAAGACTTTAGGAGATAAAAATGGGTATATATTAAAGATATAACTATAACACACCAAAATTTTAAAATTTATTTTATTTAAATAATATATTTTATAACATGTTGTATACGCAACATCAAGCTTAAATGAACCACGATATACTATAGAAATATTATTACTTAAATTTAATTTTAATTACGCAATTGTCGGTTTAGAAGGTATGAATAGGAATAAATGCATTATTAAATATATGTATAAATTTTTTCCATAATAAAATGAAAAATTAATCATACATTGATTATTAATTGGTTGTAAATGAAGATAAAATATTTTAAAGGTAAGATATGTTTTTCATAAAACGGTTTTTATGTGTGGAATGTATTTTTATCTAAATAGATTAAATTGGTAATTATTCATAAATGATTATGATAAAATAATTATATTATATATATCCAATTTAATGAATTATAATTAATTTAATTATGGTTATTATGCAAGTAATGATAATAAAGTCATTTTATGCTTCAAGAATACATTTTTATCAAAAAAATGGTTTTTATTGCATTTTGTGCATGAATATTAAAATTAATTTATGAAAAATTTATAAAATTTATTTGAAAAAATGGATATAATTTTTTAAATCAGAATTTCATAATTGGAATAGGATTTTTTTGGGGTTTTTTCTGAAAAGATTAATTTTTTAGTGAATAGTGAAAATTTTATATTTTTGAAAAAAAAATCATTTATTTTGTTTAAATAAATTTATTTAAATGTATCATTATGTTTTTTATTTGGTTATAAATTAACATAAGATACATTTTATTAAAAAAATATAATTAATTCCACACTAATTATACTTTATTTTTTAAATCATTTTTATGCTTAAAAACACATTTCTTTAAAAAAACTGTTTTTCATTGCATTTTGCACACTTATATTAAAATTTATTTCTTCAAATTCTATAAATTTAATATTTAAAATTTAATTTTATATTTGGAATCATTGTTTTTATGTTTTATAAATAATTCAATTTCATTTTCAGTCATAATGAACAGTAACTATGTTAAAATTTTGTCACAATAATAATGAGTAAAACAGGTTAATTAAGGTTAAAATATAGTATAAGGTCTCAAAATCAACCCAAAACTTGAATTTATTTCATTTTATGGGTTTAATTTGACAATATACATCCTAAATTATAAAATATGTCATTTTTTACACTTGGCTTTGATTATGTCCTTTAAATAAATTTCAGTTAAGAAAAACTAAAAAATGTCACTCTCTTTCTTTTAATATCTGTAATATGTTTTAATAAGGATAATAATAATATATGAGTTTTTATAAATAATTATTTTTAATATTAATAAATTATTTTTATGATATAAATTTATTTTTAATTTTTATATATAGTATAATTTCCTTGAACGCGTATGCAACGTCGACGCAATGCTTACACAAGCAGTAGAAAAATAAAATAAATGATTTTAAAAACATTAAAAGTAATATATTTTGGATTAATTGTGATTTAACATGAATTTATTGGATAATTATAATGTATATTTTATGTTTAAAGATATTATATTCGAATTACAATGTTATCTTGATTCCTTTAAAGTCAAGATATATAAATAATCCTGAAAATGACCTGAAATGGTATTTGATGTTTAAAATTTATTTTTAAATGATTAGAAAATTATAAAAATTATATATTGACTTAATTTGATGTAAAATTATCTAAAATATCATTAATCTTTCATTTATGTGCTAATTTTCATTTTTAAAATTACTTTCATGGCCCTTAAAGAGTGAAAAATTTTGTTACAATGATTACGGTTAAACAGGGTTAAGGAGGGGATTAAACTAAAAGATAAGGTTTTAAATGAAATCAAAACATATCTAAAATTTCTTGGATGATTATATTTAGACCTTATACTACATATATTATAATATAATGAAGTTTTTATACATTTTACATGACTTAAACATATATTATATATTAATATTTCAAGTATTTACAAGTTTGTCACCCACCTCACTTATAAAAGGGAATCTCTTTTCCTCTCTTACTCACTCCTATTGAGTAATGTACCACAACTAATATCTACCCAAATACCTTAAAAACCTTTATAACCATGTACTATAGTCCCTAATATCACAAAATTACAAATCATAGAAGGATTAAGGTGTAATCCAAATGAGGTTTTTCAAAGAAGTAGTAAAACTCTTAACCGAGTTCTTTTATTTTATTTCTTCTTCCACCTCGTTAAAATATTCTATAACCATGATGATATAAAAATATAATTATATTAAATATAATTAAATTTTATTATTTTAATTTCACAACCCTTATTCATCTTTTTTCCATCCCATGGTAAATGAAAGCATCGCTAGTTCGTACATATGAACTACCATCACCATGAAGCGATGTATTTCATTTTCCATCACCATTTTTCATGGATGGTTATTATTATGGGTTTAATTTTTATATTATATATTTATATAATTATTATTATTTTTTAAATATAATATATTACTTACCTTCTTATCCTCCCATGGTTTGGAAAATGACAACATCACTTGTGTGTACTTGTGGACTACCTCCTCCACGAAGTGATGTGATTCGCTTTTAACTACTACCTCACATGGATGTTAATAAGGATGAAACTAATGGATAAATATGAAATATATAAAAAATTTATAAATATTTAAAATTAAAATATTATCTAAATTATTTATTTTCCATCTAGTAGAAAAATGAAAACATTATTCATGTGTACGTATAGACTATCATCTCCATGAAATGATGTAATTCATTTTTCATGACCACCATACATGGATTGTTATAAAATTGTATTTAATAAGTAAAAATGATAATTGTTTCAGAATTAATTTTTTGTATATGATGTTATAATGATCCCTTTGACCTTAGTCAACCTACAGAAGTTGTTCTGGGATTATGAACTGAATGTCCTAAAAACGTCTGACGTAAAATTAATTTAACTAATAACTATATAATACTTGGTAATAAATGAAATAAAAGGGATTATGGTAAGTTAATAAACCAAAAAAAATATTAAATAATTAAATAATTAATATAATTTTATTATATAGGATTTAAAGAATGTACATGGCTATTCAGACTCAAGGTAATAGATTCCTCATTTCAATTTCCTTTCCTTGAGACTTGTACCATTTTCACCACATGTTTTATTTTTAATGGTATATTAACTATAATATGGATGTATTAAATCATTAATATACTTAAAATAAATTTCTTTACAAATAAATTTCAATTTATATTATTTAACTTACTTTTTTTATTATGAAAGTCACAGTGGGTTTTTCTTTAAAATCTTGTTTTAAAGTATTCATTTCAAATATTTTTCCTCCATGTCCATGTTCATTAAAAAATTTCAATAATGTTATTACTTATACTTAAAAGGTTTTTAAATTTAATTTTAAAATTATTTTTACTTACTTTAAAAAGTTTTAAAAAGGACTGTTTTAAAATTTTACCATATGGGTTATTTTGATGTTTATTTAGCAAAGTTTCAAAATAATTTTTTTCTTAACATATATGGAATGAGAATAATTTCACATTATTATGTATTTTTTTTATAAATTATAATATTCAATTTTTCATGGTTTCATAAAGTAAATTCAGTTCCTATTATTTTTGAAAATTTTTTATTTTAAAGTTTTCTCAAAAGAAATAGATATTTCTCCCTAATTTTATGAGAAAACAGAAAGTGTTTTGCTTATGGGTAAAAATGAGTTTTTCAAGGTTTTTATGTTTTAAAAGTGAAATATTATAAATTTTCTATCATGATACAGTACTTTATCATTATATATGATGAAGGATTAGATTTATATAACTCATGGTGGTGGTTGAGCCTAATATATCTTCTCAATGCATTGGGTAATGATTACTCTTTGAAAGAAAAAATGAGGGAGACATCCAAGTTGGTCACACATATGGATTTAAATGATATTTAGTTATTATAACATGTTATAAATATGATTTAATATGGGTTGTGAATATTATGATCCAAGATACCTAAATTATTCTTTAAAAATGGTTTTTATGTCAATATTTTGATTTAATAAGGAAATAAAAGTTTATAAACTTTAAAAGGTGAATGGTTTGTTTTTTCATGGAATGTTTTAATGAGTTTTGAGATACCTCATGAAGACTTTATGGGTTTTTATATTCTTTTTAATGGGTTTTAAAGTTTTTATTTGAGTGTAGATTTATTTTCACATATGGAAATGTTTTATTTTTTTCTCAAAGTTTTATTGTAAAAAATATATATGACTTCATGGGCTTTCATGTTTTTCACTAAACTAATGGGATTACATTATTTTTATATACCTTAATGATATTTTTCATCATTCCATATTTTCAAATGTTTTTAATAGGATCTAAGTATGTGTAGTAATAATAGTAAGGTTAGTCATTCTGCTATGGTCACTCATCTTAAAAGATAAATATGTGTTTTGGATGAAATAAGAGTTTAAATTTTGAGAATCATGTTTTGTCGAAAAAATGGACATTTTTTTAGTGTTCACTATGTAATGTAATGTTTTTATTAATTATTTAAAACTCTAAACATAAAAGATCCTATAAAAGTAATAAATTATAGCACATGTTATAAATCATGCAGTTATGGGTTGTTTATCTTATGGGGCATTATAGTTGGTATCAAAGGAAAGGTTTAGATAAATTTTGAGGTAAGGATGATTCCAATATGGATATTTTAAAAAATTTAGATGCTATAATGGGTTAATAAGTTGAATTTTAATCATATGTTTAAATTAATAGATACCCTTTTTAGGTTTTTTGTGATGAGATTACTTTGGGAGAAATTTATTGAGTTCTAATAGATGTTTGAAGTATATGTAACCCTTGATTCTGAAATGTAAAATAGTTATTTGAGGAATAATAAAGTTATATTTTATGGATATAAGTTTAAAGGTATTGATAAACTTTATGGTAGATATGATCTTTGATGTTGAGTTAATTATGGTTAATTGGGATAAAAGGGTTATTATATTTTAGAAACATATGTTTTATCATATAAATAACCATAATGTTGAAAATTTATTTGGTGAATACGTGATTAAAGTTAATTTTTTAAATAATTTCACTATATTGGGAAAATTATATGATTAAGGTAGATTGAAATATATTTGGATAAGATGGGAATTAATTTGAGGAATAAAGGTTGGATTATCTTTTGGAAGCATATATGATTTTATTATGGATTTATAGTGATTCATAATATTTATGGAAAATATTATCATATTTTGGAGATTATATGATTATGATATATACATTTTTTGTATGAAAATTTAATATTTATTGATGTTATTTAGAGATAAATGTTGAGTTTATCTTGTAATAATATGTGATCACACAATTATAATATTTATGATTCTATTTTGGTTTGGAATATTTTGAAAGGTTTTAAGGTTAGTTATTTATGAATGATATAAGAAAAAAATTGGGTGTTATTATTGAGGCTTTATAGATTAATTTTTGTATTTCCTTGTATGAATTTTTATTCACACTGGATGTTATCTTAACTTATTATAACCAATTTTTTGGTTTTGATTAATGGAAAGAAGAATGAAAAATGAATTTTAATCCCTTTTTGGATATTTTAATCCATTATAATTTGATTTTAGTGCTTCAGTAATGATAAATTAATTTTGAATATTCACTTGTTGTAGTAATAGATGTGATATAAGTGAGAAAATTTCTCAAATCACAGCCAAAGAATGAAATTATACTTATGAAATGGTAAGAAATAATGTAAGTATATTTTCTCATGTTCTTTATCTTGATGGTAAAAGAATCCCTCAACTCTAGAAAAGAATATTGAAAATGAAAATGTCAACATTTTATAATAATTTATTATTAATTTATTGTATCTTATCTTCCCCAAAAATTATAACATTATCTCTTAAATTTCACTAATTTTCAAGTCTATATTTTCAATTCCTGATAATGTTGTCTTTATCTGCGAACCTAATTATATATTATTCTGGTTGACCTTCGTATTTACCATTTCAACTTTTAAAATAGATGTTTTATTATCCATTTTTATTATTATTTCTTTCAAAAAAATGTATTTTTAAATATTAAAAAGGTTTTCCCTTTCATGAATGTATGTTTTATCAGTCACTCTATGGAATTTATTTTAAAAAAAATGTTTTAAACCCTTTTTATCATAAATAAGATAGAATTTAGAGGATAAAATTTATTTAAGGGGGGTATAAAGTAAAATACCAATATTTTAGAATTTATTTTTTTTAAATAATATATTCTATAGTGTTTGGTATATGCAACACTTAGCTTAAATGGATTGTGATATACTTTATAAATGTTATTCCTTAAATATGATTGGTGTGACCTAGTCATTAGTTTGGAAGGTATGAATATAAATAAACGTATTATGATATTTATACAGGAATATTTTCATTAATAAAATTAATAATCATTAATAAATTTATTATTATTTTTTTTGGAAATGAAGATAAAATATTTTAAAGGTAAAAGAGATATTTTTCATAAGATTGTTTTTATGTGTGAAATGTATTTTGATCTTAATATATTAAATTAGTCACTATTTATAAATGATTATAATTAAATAATTTGATTATATATATCTAATTTAATTAATTAACATTAATTTAATTATGGTTATTATATAAGTAATGCAAATAAGGTCATTTTAGGCTTCAAAAATACATTTTATTTAAAAACTAGTTTTTATTGCATTTTGTGTACAAATTTTATAATTAAATTTTTCAATTTTTATAAATTTTATCTGAAAAAATGTATATAATTTTTGAAATCTTCATGTAATAATAGGATTAGGGTGATTTTTTCTGATTTTTCTAAAAAGATTCATTTTTGAGTGAATAGTAAAAATGCTGGTTTTTTCAAAACTACTATTTATTTTCTTTAAATCAAGTTATTTAAAAGTACCATTATATTTTGAATTTTATTTTAATTTAAAATAAAATAATTTTATTAATAATAATATAATTAGTTCTATATGAATCATAATTATAATTTATTTAGTATAAAATCATTTTTATGCTTAAAAACACATTTTTTCTAAAAACTCTTTTTTAGTGCATTTTGCGCGGTTATATTAACATTAATTCATACTACTTATATAAATTTAATATTTAAAATTGATTTAAATTTTATAATATTTATTTTTATATTTTTTAAATAGGTTAATTTAATTTTTATTCATAATGAATCATAATCATAATAAAATTTTATCACCACGATAATGAGTAAAATGGGTTAATTAAGGTTAAAACAATGGGATAAAGTCACAAAATCAACCCAACACTTGAAATTATTTAATTTTATGGGATTAATTCAACCATAAACATCCTAAATTATAAAATATTCTATTTTTTCTGATTTACTTTGATCATGACCTTTAAATTATTTTAGGTTAAGAAAAATTACAAAATTTCTTTCTCTTACTTTTAATATCTATAATATGTTTTCATAGGGAAAAAAAGAATATATGAAATATTATAAATGGTTATTTTTAATATTAATAAATTATTTTTATTATATTAATTTATTTTAAATTTTTATAGATAGTATTATTCACTTGAACGTTTACGCAATGTTGATGCAATGCTTGTGAAACCATTAGAAACATCAAATAAATGATCTTAAAAACATTAAAAGTAATATATTTTGGATGAATTATGGGGTTAAATAAATTTATTATATAATTATAATTTATAAGTGATTTTTAAATAGTTTATATTATAATTAAATTGTTATATTGATTCCTTTAAAGTCAAGATATTTGCATGGTCCCAAAAATGGCCTTAAATGGTATTTAATAATTAAAAATTAATTTTAAATAACTATAAAATTATAAAAAAAAACATTTCCTAACTCAATTTTATAGGAAATGTTTTGGTAATATCATTAATTGTTCATTTATATTCCACTTTTAATTTTAAAAATACATTCATGACCCTTAAAGAGTGAATATTTTGTTACAACGGTTATGGTTAAATAGGATTAATTAGGGGATTAAACCAAAAGATAAGGTTTAAAATTAAAACTAAAGCTGAATAAAATTTATTTTTTAATTATATTTATACCTTATCCTACTTATATTCTAATATAATTCAGTTTGGATCCATTTTACATGATTTAGATACATATTATATATCAATATTTTAAGTATTTAAAAGTTTTCCACCCACCTCACTTATAAAAGGACATATTATATCCAATATTACTCACATGTCATGAGATATTTACCCCAAACATTATCTATAAAAATTCCTTTAAAACCTTCTTCACCATTTCCTAGAGGTCCTGGTCTCACCAATGGACTAATCCTAGAAGGCTTAAAGTGTAAGTGAAAGGAGGTTTTTCAAAGAGGTATAAGTCTTAACTGAGTTCTTTCATTTTATTTATTATTAAAACTCCTTACAATATTATATAAACATGATTATATAATAAAATAATTATTTTAAATAAACTTAAATTTTATTAGGTTTATGGAACAACCCTTATTCATCTCATTTTCTATCCAATGGGAAATGAAAGAATAGCTCATGCATATGTACAGCCTATCGTCTCTAATAAGTGATGTATTTCATTTTCCATCACTGCATTTCATGACTGGTTATTATGATATATTTAATGTTTATATATGATATTTATAAAATAATTGTGGTTCTATAATTATAATATATTACTTACCATCTTACCCTCCCATCCTTTAGAAAATGATAATGTCGTTCATCCATACGTGTGGACTACAACCTCCATGAAGTGATATGATTCGTTTTTCATTAAAACCACAAATGGATGGTCATAAAGATGGAAATTATGAGTAAATATTATATATATTAAAATTTTAGGATTATATAAAATTAAAATATTTTCTACTTTATTTCTTTTCCAACAAGAATAAAAATGAAAATGTCATTTATGCATATGTACGGACTACTATCTCTATGAAATGATATAAATCATTTTCCATTACCACTTTACATAGAGGGTTCTAAAATTTCATTTAATGTATAAAAATTATAATTAGTTCATGATTAATATTATGGATATTATGGAATAATGAACACATTTACCATGTTTAACCTACCAATTTTGTATTGGTAATATGAATCGAACGTCCTCAAAACATCTGACATAAACTTAATCGATTTGGTAACTATATAAGATATGGTAATAAATGAAATAAAAGTTATTGTGGTGAAAGAATAAACACGAAATATATTATTAATTAATTAAATAATTAATATAATTTTATTATTCTAGAGTTAAATAATGTACGTGGTGAGTTAGACTCGAGGTAACGGATTTCTCATCTCAATTTCCTTTTGTAGAGACTTATGCCTTTTTCACCACATGTTTTATTTTGTGTTGTGTATAAACTACCTTATGGATTTATTTTATCATTAATTTAATAAATATAAAGTGGTTCAAAAATAAATTTTTTTATTATTCTTCAATGTCCTTTGGTTTCAAAAGTTATGAAAGCTACGACAAATATTTCTTTAAAACCTTATTTTAAAGTATTCATTTAAAATATTTTCCTCCATTTTCATGTTTATTAAATTGTTTCAAGAATTATATTGTATATAATTAAAAGGATGTTAAATTTAATTTTAAACTAATTTTTAAATACTTTAAAATTTTTTAAAAATGAATGTTTTTTATATTGATTGTATGGTCAATTTTGATGTTTATTTACCAAAGTGAAAAAAGAATAATTTTTTAACATATATATCATGAGAATAATTTCTCATCATCATGTAATATAATTTTTTTAAATAATATTATTCAATTTTTCATGGTTTTATAAATTAAATTCAAATCCCCTTTTTTAAGTAATTTTTTGTTTTAAAACATTTTCAAAAGAAAGGGATATTTCTCATTATTTTTATATAAAAAATGGAAAGTGATTTTGTTGGGAAAAATCCATAAAGTCAGTATATTAGTATTTTTTGGGTGATTTTTTTTGTTTACAAAGACATATAATTTTATTCTATTATGGTTGGTGTTGTCAAACCAGATGCATTTAAGGTGGTGTATTTTCCTAATGTTTTCCAAAAAATTTGGCCTCAAAATCGGGATTTGTTTTATGGTGAAGGAAGGATTTCCACAAAGTATTTTTGACAAACTGTGGATAATATAAAGGAGTTCAAGGATTTTAGTTCATGGACCAAAAAGTTTAGATTTTTTGGACCCCATATTAACATAGATTCTCTATGCGGACCGCAAAGAAGGTACACGGAACGACAAAAGAAAATCATCAAAGGAAATATTTCCTCAAAACAACACTATGCGGACCGCATACCACGCTATGTGAACCTCAGAGGAAATATAGATGGATATTTAAGTTTTGTATAATAGGGTGGTTATTTGAATCTTTCATGAGTTTAGTTTATGGGAAGTGTTTAATTTTTAGAATGTGGTGATTTAATGTGTTTCGCAAATGATTAAATGCACTATGTGGACCGAATAGCAAGTTCAAGGTGAAGACTATACCACAATAAAGTTTTTGGTATTTATTATTAGTCGGTTTTATGGGATTTTTTTATATAAATTACCATAATCACATCATTAATAGATTTAAATTCACTTGAGAAGATCATCTCCAGAAGAATTCAACTGAGTCCAAAAGTGGTCCACGGAGAAGGAAGTGATTCATGAGGGAACAATTCCATGAAGGAATTGGTTAATGGGGGCACAATTCCAAAAAAAGTGGTTAATTATGGAAAAAATCCATGAAGTAATTGGTTTTCAAAGAACCAATTCCATGAATGAATTTGTTCGTTAAAGTGGAATTCCACAAAAGATAAAGTGGTTCGTGAGGGAGGGTTATGTGAAGGCATAGTTCATAAAGGAGGTTTGTTTTCATGGAACTGTATCTCATGAAGGAAAAGTGATACGTGAGGCATTATTTTTCTATGAAGTTATGGTTTTCAATGAAACATAGGAATATTGTGATGAACTCACACAAGGCGATGAAAGGTAGTTTGCAAAGTAAGTGGTTCGCAAAGTAGGTGGTTCATGAAAGAGGTTTCTGTAAAGGGAAAATATATTTTGTGAAAGGACTCTTCACAAGGAAATCATTATGAGGAGAAGTATATTTTATCTACAAGGTGAAAGTAGGAATTCATGGCCCACTTATATTGGAAAATATTTTTAGGGTCTTGTGCAAGGATATGTGCCGGGATTACCCAGTGAACAGTATCGTTGTCATATTTTAATTCTAAAGGAGAAGAAGATGGAGGATTTTCATTATTAGACTATATTTTTTGATGGAGTTTGTTCACTTCTACATAAAAGGAATTTAAATTAATAATTTTCATAATTTTAAAGATATTTTTAAATCTAAGGAATAGGTAGTTTTTATGTCTACAGTAAAGAAAAGTTTTTTTCGGGTATCTGGAAAAGGATAAGTGTTGCATCAAGGTGTTTTCACAAGAGTAAAGAAGTATCCAAAAAAGAATTTCAATAGTATATATATCTACAACTAAGGATGCATTAATTATTTCCAATGAATATGCCTACATTTTTGTAAACTATGTGTGAATCCTTTCCAAATAAGTGAGAAAAGGAAAATGAAGAAGGTGATCACTTCCACTAGAAGTGAACCATTGAAGGAATGATTGAGGGAGTGGACCTTGGGAAGTAGTAAGCTATCCCTAAATATTGTAAAGGTAGTGATATTAGAAATATAATTGATCAAGATCAAACCATGTATTGGTAGTGAGCTTTATATGATTTATTACATCGGCACATTACTGATTGTATACTCCTTAGAAGTATCCCACTAAGGGTGAACCAAGTAAAAATCTATGTGTCCTTGTGTTTTCTTTCCTACTTTAATTTTTATGCATCATCATTAGATAAATATGGAAATTATAAGGGAAATATAAACACTAAATATAAAATAAAGTGTCCCTTATAATATAGAGGTTAATATCCAATGGGTCAATAAGAATTTTGAAAAGAATATTCATACCCTAATTCACCCCCTCTCGGGGTATCTAATCCCCTTTAGGACCTAACAGCTTTACCAATAATTTGAAATGATTTTTTCAAGTGTTTTGTGAATAAAAGGTGAAAGTTTATAATTTTTTATTCATGATACATTACTTAATAATTATATATGTTGATAGGTGAACCCAATATATCTCATGATGATAGGTGACCTCGATATAGCTCTATAATTAATTGGATAATAATTAGTCTTTTAAGGTGAAATTGAGGAAGATAACTAAGCTCATAACATTTAATTAACTAAGATTCAGTATTTATAACAAGTTTTAAAAACAAGTGAACATAATTTATAAATATGATGCTCTAAGATACCATGTTATGCATTCAAAAAGATATTTTTTTGAAATATTCTCATTTCATGAGGAAATAAAAGTTTATAAACTTTAAAATATGAATTCTTTGTTTTTCAAGGAATTTTTTCATGAATTACCATATACCTCATGATTACTTTATCATTTTACCAATGGTTTTTAATGGGCTTAAATGTTTTCTTTGAGAAAATATTGATTTTAACATGTGTAAATATTTTATTTATGTGATCAAATTTTTATTGCGAAAAATGTATACATATTTATGGGTTTTTATATTATATTCCTTTATTTTTATATCCCTTGTTGACCTTTGTTTTATTAATTTCATGTTTTCAAATGTTTTTCATAAGATATAAGAATGATTAGGAACTATATAAAGGTTAATATTTCCACCATGGTGACTCATATTAAAATATGAAGAAGTGCTTGGAATGAAATAGGAACTTAAATTTTGAGAATCCTTTTTTGGAAAAAATGGACACTATGTTTCAGTGTTCCCTATATAATGTAATGTTTTCCCTAATTTTATAGAACTTTAAACCTAAAAGATCTTCAAAATGTAATGAAGTGAATATTTTTTTATAAATCATGTATTTATGATTTTTTTTATGTTACAGAGTGTTACAATCACCAAAGGATATGAGTATTTTGGAAGGTGTGGTGGAGATATATTTTTATAAGTTAAAATTAGGGACATTTCGTTAGAAACTTGAGTTAGGTGATGGGTAAAGATAGAATCCCATAGGAGTTATATGAGTTAGGTAATGAAAAATTGGTGATAAATGTATAATTGAATCTGACACATGAAAAAGAACTTCTATAAAGCTTAAATGTCAACTTAATTACACAAACTTTGAGGCATGTTAATTTACCATTTTTTAGCCATTTTACCATGTTTGATCATATATTGCGGTAATTGTTTTTTTACTAAAAATATAATATAACCTTTGTTACTTAATTTAAATGTAAAGATTATAAATTTATAATATTTAAATTAATTGAATTATTATATATGATAAATTCAATTTTTAAATAAAAACACAAAATATATATATATATATAAACTGTTTTTATTAAAAAATGACTTTTTAAACATTAGGTGTTCTTAATCATATTTCATATTAATTTCTCATTAAATGAGTGTTAATCTGTTTTTTATACATATAAGCATTAAATTTTATTAGATTCATCCTTAAAAAGTAATAAATTTAATTTATTATGATAAAAATATATAACACTTAGAAAAACAATTCTTTGAAAAATTTTGTTTTTTAATAATAAATTATTTTAATCACATCTCATTAAAATTAATTATTTATCTACTAACCATTCAATTTTATCAATATATTTGTGTTATAATCTTTATTTTAAATTTCTAAATGCATCAAATCACTCTTTAATAATAATAATAATATGTAATGAATAAAAATATATATTTTATAAAAAAATATTTTAATGAACTATTATCTTTTTATTTCCTTCAATAATTATTTATTATATGTGAATTATTTCATTTTTAATTTATTAATATCTATAAAAAATAAACAACTTTAATGTACCTGTTGGATAAAATTATATCTAATGACCATATAACCAATGATCGTATATCCAATGATTATATGTCCAACAACTATATAACCAACAGTCATACTACATTCCTGTATATATCCTTAAAATTTTATATAAAATAATTTATCCTATTGTATAATATGTTTATAATATTTCTAATATGTTTTATTCTTTCTATAGTTATCATTGGTAGTATGATCTTCATAGAATATCATGATAATGAGAATCTCAACCTTGTGGTATTTTTATTTATGTGTGGTTTCATTCCTTCAGTGATTTTAAATATTTTGTTATCTTTTGTTATCTTTTTTCATTTTCTATTATAATATTCTACTATAATGAAATAATGATTTAATCTTTTCATTTTTTTCTTCATATATCACAAGTTATCTAGGTATAGGATTTATTTAAAGGGGTATACATACTAAAATCAAGGGGTGTTACAACATCCCATGGTAGTTGTAGTTGGGGTGGTGCCAGAGTGGTAAACCCCATAATCCTACATCCAAAAGACCAGAGTTTGAATCCTAGAAATACCCTTGGGGGATTTATGGTGTAGGTAATGATGCAAGCATGATGAGGGAAGGTGATGATGTAGGCATGATGTCAGTAGGCGGTGACACAGGAATGACGTGGGTAGGATGATGCAAGCATGGAACTACATTGGGCCTTCAGTTCATGTTCATTGGCCACTTGGACTTGAGTCTATGGTATATTTAATGGGTCTCCCTCTACCCAGATAGAAATAGGTCTTTTATTTTATAATAAAAATAGGCTTTCCCCCAATTTTTTAAAAAAACACTCCACAGTAGCACTTTCTAGTGCTGACCTTGGGACCCACCGCCACATCCTTACCCAAACTTTCTCAATAATAACCAATTGTATATCTATAGTGATCCCCTTAACTAATATTGGGAAACCTAAATCTAGCATGATCCTTATCCTATACCAGATTTAGTTTCCCTTCTATAAAAATGTTGTAAGTGTCCCTCCCCTCTGTAAGCATATCACTCCTTTAGTGGACTTAGAGTCATTGATCACACATAATCAAGATTCCCACATTGAAATCATACAATAGGGTCACCCCCTAAAGTATTTATTGAAGAACCTTTCACCTAACTTTTTTACCAATTTCTACCCTAAAGTATCTCCTCATCTCTCCTATTTATACTACTGGAAGAGCTAAAACCAGTACCACTAAAAAGAGGAAGTATCCTAACCACTCCACTCTCTACACAACCCTAACTAGTAATGATAAATCTATGTACTGCCTCTAAATAGGGAATTAATCTAAAATCCTCAAATATAGTCAAATATTTGATCGTAATCCTCTATCAAACCTATAGACCTTTTGTTCATTATTCCATTCTAGTAAAGGTGAAAAGTCGAGAAGCTCTGAGAAACAAGTCACATAATCAATCATTGATAATCTTTCCTAATGGACCTCTATAAACGCATATACCTAGTACAGTTTGAGAGTCTTCTAAAATAAAGTGCCTAGGTAAGTGATGATGTATCACTAAGAAGGGGTTGAATTTGTTATACTCTTTTTATAATTTATTCTTAGAAATTAACCTTTATGACTAGTTAGAGTCTCAATATACTCTCTTTTAAATCACAATATCAATCATATGTAACTAACATAAAGAAATATAAGACACAAAATATTTTTTATAAGGTTCACCCTCAATGTGGGTGACTATATCCTTTGTGTGTTTGGTTTGAGTCTAATACATAGATTTTATCCTAATATCAAAAGTTATTATAAGAGAGGATAAGGTATCATCCTTTACCCCTATGAATCTATCTTCTGGCATCAACTATCTCCAGATAGATATTTATACTAGTTCCCACTAGTTGAAAACAAGTGGTCAAAATAGAAATAAAAATATCATCATTAATATTTAGGATGCTTCAGTGTCAATGATTGATCTCCTATAATCCCTAATAATAATCATCAAGTAATCCAATATTCTTCTTCTTGAGGTTTTGATTATCAATATTATTCAATAAACATAAAATAGATTTGACTTGAATTCTCAAATTAATTCCCTTATCTTTTTTATATTTTTATAAGAATGAGTGAATTAATCAATAATTTAGAATTCAGGAATTTCTAAAAAATCTAGGCACTCAAAGAATTCTAGAATATTATGTCAAATAATTTGAACAATATTATTCATCATGATCTTCTCCCTATAACAGATCACAAGGATTTTTTACCCATGATCCTAAACTCAATTTTCAAAAAATACCCATATTTATCATTCAAATTGGTTAAGAAAATCTCTTAATAATTATTCTAGCTTTGACCTTAGTTAATTTTTTTCAAAAATTACTATTTAAAAATCCTTTAATAATCAGGTAGTGATCTTCTCAATTAATCTTTATTTCATTTTCCTTCTAACTTAGCTTGAATCACTACTCAATCACCAGAATCTTGACATTTAATCCATGAAGAATAGATTAGTGTCTTATGATGTTAATATTCATAAATCTTGTATTTTTAAAATTAATAAACCTCTTGAAATAAGTATAATATCTCATGTAACACTTCAATTATCTAAAAAAAATCTTACACATACTTTAGATTATCTTTAGTATTATCAAATATATCTTCTATATTCTCATGAGAATATTATGTATGTTCACTAAAATATTATACATGTATTTTCATATCTTCCATATTAGATAGAACATATTATATATCCCATCACTTTTGATACTTTACCAAATTTCACTCTATAATATCCTCCATTTTATATAAAATATATTACATACAACCAGTGAAATATTACGTATTGGCTTAAAAAACATCCATATGATCAAAAAATCTTACATATCACATAGTGGTTTTTCCTTTACTATATTTTAGTATTAACTTCAGAATATATCTTCCATATGCTTCAAATATTGTGTGTGCCATTTACAAAATTTTACATATCACATTATGCACTATTACTTTTCTAAATTCTAAAAATTATTCAATTCCATAATTTATCTCTAGAATTTCTAATTAAAGTTTAAAAATAATCAACCACTCGACTTCATCTAAAATCACTTAAAATACATGTATAATATCTCAAAAACATTCTCAATAACTTCCAATTATCTTCACTCAAGTCTGAAAACAAATATGATATGTCTTCAACAACTTCATGGGATATTCAATCTCCCCCTTAGAATTTGTTATCAATGCTAACAACTCACACAAAATATAATCAAATAATTGCCTTTATCAAAGATAAATTTTCTTATACCATGCTAATATAAGAAGAAATTTTTTAGATAATTTCATCCCTTGATGATAAGAAATTTTTATCTAGCAATTTTGTTGCAAACCCTCTAAATTAATTAACTCATTTCTCCTCATTTTTTCAATAAAATTATATTTGGGTTAAAATAGTAATATAAAATATTTTTATACTTTTCTATCCCTTTTAAAATAGAATCCAAATGAATGTGAGGCATGACAAAATGCCTCAAATTAAAGGGAAATTATGAACATGAATATTTATCCTTAACTCTTCAAATTTATCCTTTGGCTTGGAATTTATGAAAATATTAGTAATTTTATCCATTTATAGAATATATTTTAGCCTATCATCACTATTTTCATAATTTTATTTGATAAAATGATATTTGATGTCAATTTTTTGAGATCTAGAGTGGTGTATTAGATTCATAGATAGATCAATTGTACTTTGATTATTATATGAAATTCCTAATGGCTTCTCAATTCTCACTTTTAAGTCTTTTAATTTATCTCTAATCCTAATAATTTGTGTACAAGAATGTGTATTATCCATATAATCATCCTTATTAGTGCTCAAAGTCATTGAATTTTTCTTCTTGAAATTCTAGATCACACAACATTCTACCAAGAAGAATGTACCACCTGATGTTGATTTCCTATCATCACAATCTTCAGCCCAATTAGTATCAATGTACCCAAATAGGTTAAACTTCTCACCTCTTTTATATATAATCCCACAATTCAATTTATCATTAATTTATTTAAGAACTATCTTAGTATGCATCATGTGTGATTATTTTAGATAACATTGGTTCCAAACACACAATGTTACTACATAAACAATTACAAGCACAAATTTAGTGAGATAAATTAATCTTAAAATCAAATTTATTAATTTATATTGATTAAAACACTTCCATATATCAACCTCACTCATATTTATACCAAATTTTATGGGTTTGGATACCAATTTAGAGTATTCTATTCTAAAATTTTTCAAAAATTATTTGGAATATTTTCCTTGGGATGGAAAAATAAAATATTCTTTTTAAAAAACTTTCAATATCATAACGAAGATAATTTCTCCATGTACAGGCATTAAAAATTGATTCTTCATTTATCCAATAAACACTTCACAAGTACACTCTTTACCACCTAAAAATGATTCTTTCAGTATAAAAAACAACAATAAGATTACTTGTGCTCTCATTTTTTACATAACTATTATTTTAAGCATTGTCTTTTGGTAAATTCATTTCCTTCAATAAATTGTTCAGTTTGTAATACTAGTATCTAGGGGACTATTTTAACCTATACAAATCTTTATTTAGATTTAATTCCATAGTTACATCATTATAAAGAATAAAATATTTAGTTTTTTCAATATATACTTTTTATTCTAGTTCTCTATTCAATAAAGAATTCTTTACATCCATTTGATAAATCTTGTATCATTTTTTAGATGTAATATCTAAGAATATTCTTATGGATTTAAGTCTTTAAATAGGACAAAAGGTCTCCTAAAAACCAACTCCTTCAACTTAAGAGTATAATTTGATAACTAAATTAGATTTATTTCTTGAAACGTCACCTTTATCATTGATCTTATTTCTAAAAACCCACTTAGTTCTAATGATATTTTTCCCTTTTGGTCTTGGAATAATATCGTAAGTGGAATTACTTTCAATATAATCTATATTTTAATTCATTTAATTTATCCACTCTTTGTTCTCAAATAATTCAATAACTAATTTTGGATCAACTTGAGAAATAAGGGTTGTTTGATTTTCAATTCTTAACATTCTTTAGTATAAACTAGTCTTTTTGATTTCCAATTGTATTTTTAGGTTCCAGGTGTTTATTTATCATATTATGTATAAATTTATCATTCCTAGTATCACCCTCATCATCAATGTTCTTATTTAAATCAATATTTACATCTCTCAATTAAATTACTACTTCTTCTTCATTTATTTTTCTATAAATATTCTTACTATATTTATTTAAAATTTAAAAATATGCTTCATTTAGATTACCAAAATTTTGTTTAATTTCAATAATACTTATAGAAAATATGCAATATTTTGATGTCTCTTTATCTAGAATTAATATCCTCTTTCATTGGGTAAATAACCCATATAAACTCCTTCCATGGATATTTAATCAAATTTTATAAGATCTGAATTTTTTATCTTCATAAATCATGGGCTAACAAACACTTTAAAGTACTTAATTATGGGATAATTTTTGTACCAAATTTTATGTGAAGTCATGTTGGATTTAGGCCTCAAAAAGAACATATTTTTTATGTTCATATTTTTACTCATAGATTCTCTCAAGAAAAACTTTAAAAGCTTGAATTATTCTAGCATGGTTCTTCCCATCTCAACCAAGCTCCTATTTTTCCTCTCTAAAACTCCATTTTACTGATTTTTATATGGATAATTATACTGATTCTTGATCCCATGACTGAAAATATAGGATTCAAATGAATTTCTAGTGAACTCTCTTCCATTATTATTTATCATCTTCTTGATATGAACCATTTTCTCTTTCTCAACTTCTCTTGTGGAGATCTTGAAAATTTTCATAGTTTTATACTTGTTCTTTATAAACATAAAATTTTTAATTCTTGTAAAATCATTAATTAATGTGATGAAATAGAGATCGATTTTAGAGTATTGATGTCTAATTGTCCCAAATAAATCTGAATTAATTAATTCAAGTGGCCTCATGGACTGAATCTCTACTCTTTTATGACTTCCTTTTATAATTTTTAATTTTTCTTATGTTTCAAAAAATTATTCACTTTCTATTTTTGACTAGGTAAAATATATTACCACATCACCATTTGAAATTTTTATTATAATCCTTCGAAAATGATGGAAGAGTCTTCAATTACAAAGTTTATTCTCATATTTTGAGCTTAATCAACAAGTATCACCTAAATTTATAATTTAGAACAAGTTACCACTTATTATTTCTCCCTTTATGATAACTCTTCCAGGATTTAATCATTTAATATTGAAATAATTCCTTCTAAAAATTAATTCAATCCCATATTTAACAAACCTAAAAACACTCAAAAAAACTAAATAACATTCAATAAATTATGTTTGATTCCATCAACAAATAGGACATCTTTTGACTTAGGTTTTTGAGTTCCAATCATAGTTGTCCCAATTCCTCTAATATTTAAAGAGATTTCATTCCAAAAAGTGACTACACCTCCATCATGTTATTAAATTTTCTTTAATATTTTTTTCTCCACCATATGAGATGATTATCCATTATCAAGTACTCGTAACTTGTTTCTCTTTCTTGTTTTAAGATCCACCTCAATAATAAGTGACTTATTATATTTTTATATTCTATGAACCTTATTATCTTCAGCAGCTTGAAGAGTTTGTCCTAGAAGTGTTTTGATACATTCTTCAGCACAATGATCTTATTGGTCACACCTTACTTAGATTTCATCTAGGAAATCAAACCTATTCTCAGTATCCAATATTGATAGATTTATGTTCGCATCTTGCTTCTTCTCAGAATTATTCCTCATTTTCTCATAACTTTTCCCCCTCACTTTATGAATCCTTTAACTCTAATGAAATGAAATATTTTAGCAGAAAACATATCCATTATTCCCATAGGCTCTAAAATACCAATAATATCCTCTAAAACTCAATCTTCCATGTAATTTATAGATTTATCTATGAAATTCTACTTGCTACCCCGGTGTATTCTAACCTTCCTTTTTATCTTTAACTTTTATAAATTTCCCTTATTAGGTTGTTTCAAAATTCCCTTGATATATAAGTGGTATTATAATGATTTTTATTAATCCAAACTTACTCATATTTTCCTTTAAAACCTTCATTATTATCCAAAATAGATTTAACATTCTTGTGGTTCATAGGTGTATATTTTACCTAATATTATGAGAATAATTATTATAAAATTATGATGCCTCTACCTTTACTACCAAAACTTTATTATATTCATATATCATATTATTTATGGTATTTTTATCTTCAATACACTTTGATTGTTTCTTTTTTAATTCCACTTCCTTTTTAATATATTTCTCTTTAAAATCTTTTATCATTCTTCCTCGTTTGGTAATTTTCACTTTGAGAGGTTTGATTTCCTCAATATAGTCATTCTTCTTATTGTGAAATTTATCTTCACATTCATTTATCTTTACAATATCCTTCTTTATAAATCTATTTTCTATCTTTATTTTGTTATTTTTTTCAATACATGCTTCAAGCATGACTTTAAACATGTTTTTACTGTAAGTATTTTCACTTTGTTCATCAATACTTAAGGTTTATTTATGTTTTTCAACATAATCCAAGAATTTTATAAACTTTTTAGTAGTGTATTATTTATATTGACTACTTGTAGTAAATTATTCATCCTATTCCTTTTTTAAAAATACTTTTTCTCTTTCTTCTTGTGAAATTATTCATTCTCTTAATATGCTTCTAACATCTTTAATGCTCTTACCCCATTTCTTCTCAATTTTGTCTTTCTACTATTCATCTTCATACTCACCACTTATATTATTTATAAAATCAATCAATAACTTCCCAATTCTACCACATTTAAATAATTTTAGTGGAATATTTTCTTTGTACTTTCCCTTTTATTTTATAAAATTAATTTAGAGGAGAAAAATTATTATATGATATACTTCATCCCTTTAAGACTATGAGGATGAATAATTTTTACTTTATTTAAGCTTGATATTTTTCAAATATTTATAATAAATTTCCTTTTACTCATTGATATTATTTTTAAAAATAGGATTCTTTTTCTCAATTAATAATAAATAATAAAATTATTTAACTCTGTTGGACTTACCTGTTTTGATAATCTCAATTATGATTAATTGTGTTTTGATAATCCCAAATGATGTTTATTGATTAAAATTTTCATTAATTTAGTTAATGTTCAAGTGATTAATGTCAAAATATAAAAACCGATGAAATATGTTCAAATTATATATCTTTCATTCAAGAACATTCGGTTAATCCTTGTAATGTTTTATCCTAACTTAATTTGTGGATAGTTTGCATAAACATACTAACAGATACCGATACATAAAGGTCACTGGTATGCAGACAGTTACCGTTACACCCGAGCTATAGATATAGTAAGTTTACCGGTATGCACAAGTCGACCGATACAGAGTAACCGCTACTGTTATGAAGTCTACCGTTACAAGCTCACCGGTATGGTTCACTGGTACATAAGTCTACTACTACAAAGAGATACCGATAAAGGAAGTCACCTCTACTTATAGTCACTGATACAAGGAGCTACCGTTACAGAGAGTAACAGCTATCGATACAAAGTCAACCATTACGAGTCCACCACTACAAAGTTCAATGATACAAAGAGCTACCGATGTAAACCATTAACTATTTCTCTAAAATCTATCTTTGTTTGGTTATTAACAATGGTCATATTTTGTGCTTTTAATGCAACCTATATTAATTAATGATGTCTTTTGGATGTCAGGAAACCGTACCTCGTACAAATCATTCCTATTGACAGAGCTCAAGGAACATATAAAAGGGAACCTCGAGCTACTGAAAAAGGGAGATAGAAAACTTCTTCAACACATATATACAAGACAAGTTTCGGGATATAAACGAGGATATACATACATAGAAGAAGAAGGAAGAACACATACTGAATCTGTAGTACCTGAATATTCAAAGAGTGAAGAGATTCAACAACTACACCTACACTCAAGGTAATCAAGCTGATCAAGCTGGACCTCGAATTCAAAGAACAAAAACGATACTCTATTTTTCAAACAACTTACAGAGAAGGACTCAAGCTTCATTTGTTTCAAATCCAAGGAGTCTAGATTTTCACTGAAAACACATAGAGCATTCTAAACTCATATATACTTGTTTAGATCTATTGTGTTTCATTTGTTTAAATTTTGAGCAGTGTGTGTAATCTGTATTTTAAGCACACATTGTCTCCTGTGCTGAACTGTAGGATTTCTAAATCCTTACTCAATCTTCCTCACTCACTTGTATCCCACTATGGATAGTGGTAGAGGTCAAGTGTGACCTGAATAGCCTGTGTGATGTTGTTCATATTTCCCACGAAGAACTGTGGTAGAGGTCAAGTGTGACCTGTACAGTTTGTGCACTATTGTAAAACCTCGATCAAAGGTGTGGATAAAAGTTTTATATAAACTTTTTGAGAGTAATAAGTCTCTAATTGAGACTGAACCTCTTGTTTAAATCTACTGTGTTTTTTTATTTTAGATAAAACCTTTTTTAACATTCTTCTGCTAAGAATTTTAAATATAAATCTATTTTAAAAGGTAACTCTGATAGTTAAACTAGAAAGTGTTTGTATTTATTTTAAACCAGTAGGTTAGTTTCAAAAGCTAATATAATCTGTAGATTATAATAACTGAGAACTAATTAATATCTTGAGAACCTAAATAAACCTTTATTGTATTACAAATTCACTACAGTTTAGCTTGTTATTTTAATTTGGGGATTTTTAATAGAAATATTTTAAATAGAAATTTTTAATAGGTACTCAATTCACCCCCCCCTATTGAGTATCCACTCCGACCAACATTTGGTATCAAAGGGTTTACTAAAAGGTTTTCAAAAAACTCTATTTGTGAAAAGTTTTCAACAGTGATTTTATTTGTATCTTAAATATCTTAAAATTTCTGTTAATTCTAAATTTTTATATCTTTATATAACTTAAGTGTTATGGATAACAGATTAGAAGGTGTAGCTACCAACAGGCCACCCTTTTTTAATGGTGTAAATTATTCCCAATGGAAAATCAAAATAAAAATTCAATTTAGAAAGTATGGGATTTGATATTTGGAATGCTATAGAGACTCAGTATAAGATTCCAAAAACTGTTAGAACTACTTGGTATGAACCTACTAAATCTTCTTACAATAATAATTTCAAAGAAATGAATTCCATGTATTGTGCTTTAGGAGATGAAGAATTTAATCGAATATCTGCTTGTAAGACAGCTTATGAAATCTGGGATACCTTGGATATTTCTCATGAAGGAACAACCAATGTTAAAGAAATGAGACTAAACACTTACACTATTAAATATGATAATTTTAAAATAAAAACTGATGAATCTATTTCTGATATGTTTCTCAGGTTTAATGAGATAGTCAATACAATGAGCTCACTTGGAAAGGTTGTTCCAGCTAAGGAGCATATTATGAGAATACTCAGGTGTCTTCCAGAAAGATGGAGAGGCACATCAGTTTCAATAAGAGAATCAGGTGACATAAGTTCACTGTCAGTTAAAGAGTTGATTGTTAAGTTGATGATGTATGATGAATAGCTGAAAGTAAACAAGGAAGAAGATGATGAACCTAGGAAGAAGTCTGTAGCTTTTAATACTTCTGCTTCATAAAATAAGGACAAAGGGAAAATTCAAAGTGAAAGTGATAGCTCAAGTTGTGAAGAAAGTGCATCAGACAGCGATGATGAGATGGCTCAAATAGCCATACGATTCAAGAAGTTTTATAGGAAAAAGAAGTTTTTCAGAAAATCCAATTACAAGGGGAAGTATGACAACAAATGTCATTAGAAGAAGGATTGGAAAAGGACTGATAAAAGTGATGACATAGTCTGCTACGAATGCAAGAGGAAAGGACATGTCAAAGTTGAGTGTCCAAAATTAAAGTACAAGAATAAATATGATTACAAGGACAACAAATACAAGAAATCTATGAAAGCAACCTGGAGTGCTTCATAAGATAGTTCAAGTGATTTTGATTCCAATCAGGATGAAAAATCTCAAAAATCTAATATGTGTTTCATGACAAACACATCTGAGGTAACATTGGATACTCCTTCTTTAAACTCTTATTATTCTGGAGATGATTCTGATTCTAATTCTGAAAACATGTCTAGTGAAGAATTATTTGAATATTGTAACATGCTAGAGGATACCTACAACGAGCTAAAAGATAAGTATAAATCCCTAAAGAAATAGCATGCTTTAACTAGCACTATCAAATCTGCACTAGAAGTAGAAAAGGAAAAGAATGCTCAACTACTAAAAGAAAATATTGAACTCAAATTGTCTAATGAGAAACTTAGAAAAGACTTAGAGAAGTTCAAAAATGGAAAGGACACTCTAACACAAATTCTAGGAAAATAAGTAGCACCAAAGTACACTACTGGTTTAGGCTATCATCCAAGATAGAGACATGTTGCAAAGAATAGATTTATTCCTAAATCTGTACAGTATGCTTCTGGTTCTGTTTCTGGAAATTTTATGCCTCAACTAGCTATTCACATAGTTATAGATCAAACAAGGTTTATCTATCAAAATCTCTTGATTCTGTTAAGTATATGAGACCCATTAGAAAAATCTGGTTACCAAAAGTTCTGCTTTCTAACCTGTCTGGACCCAAGAAAATCTGGGTACCAAAATCATTTTCTTTCTAAATCTGTTTTGTAGGAAACATGCTTGAAAAGTTGGTGTAGGAAGATATGGTACTTGGAAAGTGTTTCTTAAAGACATATGATAAGATACTACTCATTTTTTAAAAGCTTAATCAAAGTTGATGGAGGACATGTCACCTTTGGGGATAACTCAAAATGAAAAATCATCGGCTTAGGCCATATTGTTAACACTAATTCAGTGTTAATTTATAAAGTTTTATTTGTAGATGGATTAAAATATAACTTGTTAAGTATTTCTCAGTTGTGTGATGATGGATTTAATGTTAAATTTAAAAATTATTCTTGTAATGTTTTTAATTATAAAAATGTTTTATTGTTTACTACATTAAGAAATGAAAATGTTTATGCTGTAGATTTGAATTCTTTAGCTAAGAAAAATATTACCTACTTAAATGATTTTCATAAAGAATCTTGGATTTGGCACAAAATATTAGGACACTACAATATACACTCACTTAGAAAAATGACTAGGAAGAACTTAGTTAGAGACCTACCTAAATTTGAATTCTCAGCTGACAAAGTTTGTAATCGTTGTCAAAAGGGAAAGCAACATAAAGTTTCTTTTAAATCAAAGAAATAAGTTTCAACTTCTCAACCTCTTGAGCTAGTTCACATGGATTTGTTTGGACCATCTAGAGTTTCTAGCTTAAATGGGAAGCACAATGTCTATGTCCTTGTAGATTATTTTTCTAGATATACTTGGGTATGTTTTCTAGCTCACAAAAGTGAAGATTTCTCTTAATTTATTAAATACTCCATGTTTGTAGAAAACCTTAGTGGACTTAAGATCAAAACATTGATAAGTGATCATGGTCATGATTTTGAAAATCATGAATTTGAATCATACTGATCACACAATGTCTACAATCACAACTTCTCTGCCCCTAGGACACCTCAACAGAATGGTGTGGTAAAAAGAAGAAATAGAACCCTTCAGAAAATTACACGAACTATGCTTAATGAATATGATTTACCTGTTTATTTTTGGGCTGAAGCTGTAAATACAACTTGTTTCATTATAAATAGAGTTTTGATTAGACCAGTACTTAAGAAGACCCCTTATGAATTATGGAATAATAGAAAACCTAAAGTTAGTTATTTTAAAGTTTTTGGTCATAAAGTTTTTATTCTAAATACTAAAGACAATCTAGAAAAGTTTGCATCCAAGAGTGATGAAGGAATATTCTTAGGATATTCAATTACTAGAAAAGCCTATAGAGTTTTTAATAAAAGAACCAAATGTGTGGAAGAATATGTTCACATCAAATTTGATAAAACTGATCCGCATGAACCAAAACCTTCTCTTGAAAATATTGAAGAAGATTTGTCTGTTCTGAACCTTAATGATAAAATTAGTTAATATTTTGTAAAGACCACCAGTTCTGGAAATATTTTAGAATCTACTGCTGGTGAACCCGAACCTAGAGAAGAACTTGAAATTTCTAGTCCTACCTTTACTAGATCAACTAGTATATTAAAGAATCATCCTTTAGATGTTTTTGTAGGTAATCTTGATAGAGGGACACAGACTAGAGCTTCTTTAAGAAACTAGGTTGAACAACAAGCCTTGCTTTCATAGTCAGAACCTAAAAATATCAATGATGCTATCAATGATGAATTTTGGGTAATGGCTATGCAAGAAGAGTTAAATCAATTTGAAAGAAAAAAAGTCTGGGAATTAGTAGAAATACCTAAGAACAACTTGACCATAGGCAAAAAATGGGTATTTAGAAATAAGGTTGATGAATCTGGAAACATCATAAGAAACAAAGCTAGGTTAGTTGCACAAGGTTACACTCAAGAAGAAGGAATTGACTATGAATAAACCTTTTCACTCATAGCTAGATTAGAATCCATTAGGATCTTTCTTGCTTATGCATCTCATCTTAATTTCAAGTTATATCAAATGGATGTTAAAAGTTATTTCTTAAATGGTTATATAATTGAAGATGTTTTTATTGAACAACCACCTGGATTTACAAATCCCCATTTTCAAAATCATGTTTTTAAACTTTCTAAAGATTTATATGGTTTAAAACAAGCTCCAAGATCTTGGTATGATAGACTTACTAATTTTCTTATTTCAAAAGATTTTACTAAAGGAATTGTTGATCCCACTCGCTTTATCAAAAATATTTCCAAAGATGTTTTGATAGTAAAAATATATGTTGATGATATTATTTTTGGATCTTCTAAAAATTCTTTATGTACTGATTTTTCAAAGATTATGCAAAATGAATTTGATATGAGCTTAATGGGAGAACTCAAATATTTTCTTGTATTACAAATTTTTCAAAATAGGGATGGTATTATTATAAATAAAAGTAAATACACAAAGGATTTATTAAAATGTTTTTTTGGATAGTAATAAGGGAAGTGATACACCTATGAGTACCACCTGTAAGTTGGATGATGATGAAACTGGGAAACCAGTTGATCAAACCAATTATAGAGGTATGATTGGAAGCTTACTTTATCTTACTGCTAGTCGACCAGATATCATGTTTAGTGTATGCATGTGTGCAATATTTCAATCTAATCCTAAAGAATCTCATTTTCTTACTATTAAAAGTATTTTCAAATATCTTAAACATACTACCAATTTAGGATTGTTTTATCCAAAAGGATGACCTTTTGACTTAATAAGTTATTCAGATGCTGACTTTGCTAGTTGCAAGTTAGATAGGAAGAGCACATCTGGAACATGTCATCTATTGGGAAAGTCCCTGGTATCTTGGTGTAGTAAGAAATAGAACTATGTTGCATTGTCTAATGCTGAAGCAGAATACATTTCTGCTGGTAGTTATTGTGCAAAGATTCTATGGATCAAACACACTTTGTTGGACTATGGATATGATTTTAAACATGTTTCTATTAATTGTGATAAAACGAGTGCAATTAATATATCTAAGAACCATGTATCTCACTTTAGAACTAAGCACATTGATGTAAGGCACCACTTTCTAAGAGATCACTATCAAAAGGGGGATTTAACTCTTGAATTTATAGGCATTGAATGTCAACTAGATGATATATTTACAAAACCTTTAAGTTCATAGAGATTAAGTTACATTAGACATGAATTAGGAATGATCAAATACCCACACACCTCACCGTTAGACAAACCTCACCGTTAGACACACCTCACCGTTAGACACACCTCACTGTTAGACACACCTCACCGTTAGACACACCTCACCGTTAGACACACCTCACCATTAAACAAACCTCACTGTTAGACACCTCACCATTAGACAAACCTCACTGTTAGACACACCTCACCATTAGACAAACCTCACCGTTAGACACACCTCACCGTTAGACACACCTCACCATTAGACAAACCTCACTCTTAGACACACTAAACTGTTATAGAAACCTCACCGTTATGATACCTCACTGATAGTACTTACCATTATAATCCTCACCAGTATAATAGTTACCGATATATCGCACTATTTTAAATTTGTGTGTTTTAAGCTGAGACACTTTATTGTTTTAATATTTTTTTTATGTTTTTGATTCCCAAATGATATAAGTCGATTCGAAGTCACATTCAATCCACTGCAAACTCCACCCTTCTAAGTCCTCACCTAACCAAGCCTCTGAAATCTTGTGAACCCTAAGTTTCTTATTTTGAAAATGGCCCGAGTTAAGCGATCGAAAATTAATGAAGGTAATGAGCCAAGTGAAAAGCGAAAAAAGTCCGGTTATGGAGCCACTGGAAGTAGTTGTGGTACTAGTAAAGAGAAGAGAAAGTCTGAGAATCCGCATTTATCGAAGAGGGAAATAGTAATTGATAAGGATTTGTGTGCTAAGTGGTTGATGTCAATCAAGTCTCTGATTTTGAGGGTTTTAGAAGAGAATGTATGGCTAGATTGTTTTGCAAACAACAATGGGCATTATTACCCGAAACTAGTTAAGGGGTTCTATGAGTTTGTTAGATTTGAAATGAATGAAGATAAGAATAGAATGGTTTCTGTGGAAAATGATAAGGATATATCTTTTTCATCTGATGAATGGGCAGAGTGCTTGAAAGTTCCACACGAGGTTGAGTTTGGATATTTTTCTAAATCAGTACCTAGAGCTAGTGACCATTTTGAGTATGAGGCTACTTTGCTTGAGTTAACTGGGAATGGATCACCTAGAAAAGTGATTACTGCTGAAATGGAAGGAGAAAACAGAATGTTGTTTAAATTAATTCAATATGTGATTAGTCCCAGGAGAGGATATTTTCCAACCCTGAAGTTTCAGGATATATACTTGATGTACTTGTTTAGGCATTGAGTGAAGGTCAATCTCTGTAGATTATGGATGATTCAGATAAAGGATATGACCAGACCTAAATCAAAGACAAATACCTTGTTCTTTGCTAAGTTGATTTCCATTTTGTTAAAAGTCAAAGGTATTTCTGAATCTGGGGATGAAACTGTTGTTTTCAAAGACAATTTCTACATTACTAAGACCATCTGAAAGTATATGAAAGTAAGCCGGAACCCTTGTAAGAAACAATGGGTGAATGATGATGGTAAATTGTATGATAAATTTAATCATGTGAATCATCCTTTTAGGCCTAAGGATGAGAGGTATCTAGGTCTAGAACCTAATGAAGATGAGAATGCTTATAGTGATGATGTTGATGATGAGTATGAAGAGACTTCAGTGGAAGGAGGAGATCCTGACCTGCCTCCTAGCCCTACACCTCAGAGTATTTCTTATGGAGGGGCTAGTCCTCCAACTACTTTACCCAGGAAAGAATCTGATTCTGATAGATCAGATGAAGGTACTTTAAGTTTGAGTCCAGTAATTGGGAGTTTTTCTATGCCTGTAGAGGCTGGTTTGGTTGAGATGATAGAACCTGCACCAATCCCTGATGAGCCTCTTGTTGGTGAAATAGAAATAGTTGTGGCTGATTCTTCTGAGGAAGAACTGCCTTCTGAGGCTACTATTGATGTACATGTCTAGGAGAATGCACAAATTGAGGGGGAGCGTCCCATTAGACATGGTACTGTATTAGTGCTCATGAGATTGAAGATTGTACAGAAGATCCAGGTTTTGTAGTTTTTGGGTTGGACTATTCTGATTCTGAAGATGAGACACCCATCAGAAGACCACATGTCAGTTATGATATCCTTTCTAAGAATTTACCTAAGGATTTAGTAAGAAAATATGACCTAGAACAGTTGAAGTCTGATCTCAAGACCTGCTTTGTGGAAGAAATGAGAAGAATGGAAACCTCTTTAATTTCATCCATTCAATCTGTTCGGACTGAATCTGTATCTAGTATTTTGGATGAAGTCAAGACCTACCAAAGTCAAATTTCAATCTTGGCAGAGGATGTTGAATCTATAAAGAAATTAGTTGTCTCTATGGAACCTTATATGAGTTCTAAATCTCAAGCAGACAAGGATTTGTCATTTGTGAAAAGTATAGTTGGTCATATGGTGTCAGTTTCTGAGGAATTTAAGAATTCCATGAAACATCATGTCAGCACCCAGGACCTTGTTGTGAAAAATATCATTAGTGGGATGACTAAATCTTTTAAGGAAATAGTAGCTTTTACTGTTGCACCTCTGAGTTCTCCCAGGCCTTCTTTAGATGTTGATCAGATTAGAGTTGTGATGAGAGAAGAGCTTGGACAGTCTTCTACCAGTGGCTCTGTATACTCTACTACCTTGACCCAAGTGGTGACTACCACTAGGGATATAGGAAAAATTGTTCAGGATTTTATGAGGGAGGTCTCTACTTCTCAGAAATAAGTAAAGGACAAGGTGGATTACTATTTACAAAGGGTCTACAATAAACATAAGTTGAACAATCACTTCAAACTTTTATTAGAAAATTTGAAATTACCTCCTATGACTCAAGATTTCAGAGAGCAAGTGAGTAAGCTCAAGGAGATGACTCCAGCTTTGGAAAAATTCCTAGAAAAAAAGGATGAGTTCATTTATACTATGAAAAGATGAGGAGGGATTATCATGGATTTTAGGAATCTCTTGTTGCCCTTTCTGCATGTTGATGCTCAGCCAGTGATTGTACCTCCAGCTTTACCTGCATCTGGCTCTCCTGCTTCTACAGTTCAGATGACCTCATCTCAAGCCATCAGAAGCTTGACACCTATGATTACTCAAAGAGGTACCCACTATAGGCCAGGAACAGTTTCAGTTGCTAAACCTCCAGTGGTCATTTTTGTAGTTCCCAATCCTTCAACCATAGCTACCCAGCCTGAGTCTACCTCAGATCCCAAATGAAAATCCAAAGTGGACATTCAAGAAGTGGATTGAGTGGGTCTAGATGAGTTTGATAGGGATCATTTGTACCTTGTGTATAGTTTTTGTAATCCTTATGTACTTTTGACTCCTTAATATATACCTATTTTGCAATCTATTTATCTCGGTGTTTTACCTATGATGCTTACTTCATTTATTGTCTACTTTTCCTCTGATCCTCCACTTTATCTCTTATCTTCTAACTCTGATTCCCCATATTTTATGTTCTCTAATACATTCCCCACATCCTTATCTTATACCTCCCTTCTTTTTTATAATCCCAAAGGGTGAGACATGATAAAGGGGGAAATATGATAGAGGGGGGGGGGGTTATTTGTTAAAAGAGGTACATATGCCAGACATAGCTATTAATAGTTTATCAATCTTCTCTGATATATTTTCCTTTTAGAATTTATATTTATCTCTGAACCACATTTCACTTGTGTTGGAACACACTGAGAAATAAGAATAATTGTATTTTAGTCTGATACATTTGAATTACCTGACATAATTTGTGATTATCAAAAAGGGGGATATTGTTGGACGTACCTGTTTTGATAATCTCAATTATGATTAATTGTGTTTTGATAATCCAAAATGATGTTTATTGATTAAACTTTTCATTACTTTAGTTAATGTTCAAGTTCTTAATGTCAAAATATAAAAACTAATGAAATATGTTAAAATGATATATCTTTCATTCTAGAACATTTGGTTAATACTTGTAATTTTTTATCCTAACTTAATCTGTGGATAGTTTGCATAAACAGACTAACAGCTACCGATATAGAAAGGTCACTGGCATGCATACATTTACCGTTACACCTAAGCTACCGATAGAGTAAGTCTACCAGTATGCACAAGTTGATCAATATAGAGTAATCGCTACTATTATGAAGTCTACCATTACAAGCTCACTGGTATAGGTCACTAGTACATAATTCTACCGCTACAAAGAGCTACCACTAAAGGAATTCACCTCTACTTATAGTCACCGATACAAGGAGCTACCATTATAGAGAGTAACAGCTACCAATGCAAAGTCTACCATTACGAGTCCACCACTACAAAGTTCAATGATACAAAGAGCTACCGATGGAAACCAATCACTATTTATCTAAACTCTATCTTTGTTTGGTTACTAACAACGGTCATATTTTTTGATTTTAATGCAACCTATATTAATTAATGATGTCTTTTGGATGTCAGGAAACCGTACCTCATACAAATAATTCCTATTGCCAGAGCTCAAGGAACATATAAAATGGAACCTCGAGCTACTGAAAAAGGGAGATAGAAAACTTCTCCAACACATATATACAAAACAAGTTTCTGGATATACATGAGGAGATACATACATATAAGAATAAGGAAGAAGACATGCTGAACCGGTAGTACCTAAACATTCAAAGAGTGAAGAGCTTCAATAACTACACCTACACTCAAGCTAACCAAGATGATCAAGCTGGACCTGGAAGTCAAAGAACAAAAATGATACTCTATTTTTCAAACAACTTTCAGAGAAGGACTCAAGCTTCATTTGTTTCAAATCCAAGGAGTCCAGAGTTTCAATGAAAACACATAGAGCATTCTATACTCATCTATACTAGTTTCTATATATTGTGTTTCATCTGTTTACATTTTGAGCAGTGTGTGTAATCTGTATTTTAAGCACACATTGTCTCATGTGCTGAACTGGAGGATTTTTAAATCCTTACTCAATCTTCCTCACTCACTTGTATCCCACTGTGGATGGTGGTAGAGGTCAAGTGTGACCTGGACAGCCTCTGTGTTATTGTTCATCTTTCCCACAAAGAACTTTGGTAGAGGTCAAGTGTGACCTGGACAGTCTGTGCACTGTTGTAAAACCCCGATCCAGGGTGTGGATCAAAGTTTTATATAAATTGTTTGAGAGGACTAAGTCTCTGCTTGAGACTGAACCTCTTGTTTAAATCTACTGTGTTTTTTTATTTTAGATAAAACCTTTTTTAACATTCTATTTCTAAGTATTTTAAATATAAATCTATTTTAAAAGGTAACTCTGATAGTTAAACTAGAAAGTGTTTGTATTTATTGTAAACCAGTAGGTTAGTTTCAAAAGCAAATCTAATCTGGAGATTAGATTAACTGAGAACTAATCAATCTATTGAGAACCTAACTGAAGCTTTATTGTATTACAAATTCACTATAGTTTAGCTTGTTATTTTAATTGGGGTATTTTTAATAGAAATCTTTTAAACATAAATTTTTAATAGGTAATCAATTCAACCCCCTCTTGAGTATCCATTCTGACCAACAAACTCGTTAAGAGAAAAATCATCTTTTTCCTCTAGAGTATATAACTTTACATCAAATATATCTGGTAAATTTCTCATCATCTTAGTGAAAATAGTTTTCTCTTCCAAAGTTTCTTCAAAACCTCTTATATTAATAAAAATTTCATTAACCCTTATAAAATAATCATCAATAGTCTCATAAACATTCATTATGATATTTTTAAACTTTAATCTAAAAATATATAGCTTATCTTATTTTACTTTGATATTCCCTTAAAATATATTTTCAAGATTATCCCATGTTTATTTGGAATTTTTAAGTCTCATATCTTTTGTATATACATTGTTATATAAGGTCATATAAATTGAATTATTTTCTTTTCCATCAACCTCTAAATTTATTTGATCAGTAAATTTCATGGGAGAATCTCTATCAACTAGTGTAAAACCCACTTTATAATCCTAAAAAAATATAGTCCAATAGAAATATGATAAGGAATCATATTATTTTTATTAACATAATAATCATTTTCATAAAATGTAGGCATACCACTATTATTGATAGAATTCAGATTCTCCATCCTTAAATTTAAACATAATAGGATCACTCAAAGGGAACCTAGATTATCATTGATACCAATTAAGGTTCCTAGGTAAGTGATGATATATCACTAATAAAGGGGGAATGAATTAGTGATACTCTTTTTACAATTTCTTCATGGAAATTAACCTCTGTAAATGGTTAAAGTCTTGATCCACTATTTTAAAACTCATTATCACCCATATAAAACTAAAATAAAGAAATAAAAGGAACACCATAATTTTTATAAGTTTTTTCCCTGATGTGGGTGACTACATCCTTGTTATGTTTTAATCAAGTCAAAGACATATATTTTATCACTAATATAAAAAATTATTACAAGAGGGGAGAGGTATCATCTGTTACCCCTATGAATCTATATCCCAACAAAAAATATATCCTGATTTACATTTATAATGGTTCCAACTAATTTACAACAAGTTATCAAAATGAAAACAATAATATCATAATTAAGCTCTGGATGCTTCAACATTAAATATTGATCTCCCACAAGCCTTTAGAATAATCATTAATAAATATGAGTTTCCCCTTCCTCATAACCTGACAGTCCAAAATATTTAGAAAAAATGTAGTAAATCATAATGAATTATCAAACTCATTCAATTCCCTTTTTTATATTTTCAAAAAACCAAATGAATTAATCAATAATTTAGAATTATATAATTTCCAAAAAAAATAGGTTCTTAAGGAATTCCAGAATATTTTCTTAATTGATTTGAAAAATATTATTCCTCATTATATTCTCCCTCTAAATCATCATTTGGGTTCTATTCCCATAATCCACAACTCAATTTCCACAAGTGGATGCATTTCTAATTCAAACTAATCAAGAGAATCTTCTAGTGATTGCTCAAGTTTTGATCTCAATTAATTATTTTCAAATCTTTATATTTTAAAATAAAATAATAATTGGGAAGTGATCTTCTTAGTTAATATTTATTTAATTATACTTCTAAATTGGCTTGAATCATGATATTTGATCCATTAAGAAAATATCAACATCATCTAATTTTAATCCCAAGAAATCTCACATTTTAAAAACCGATAAACCATATAAGTATAATATCTTATGTAAGACTTCAGCGAACTAAGAAAAATATTATATATGATCTAAAATATATTCCAAATTTTTTAGATATATTCTGTTTTCTCATCAGAATATTATATATGTTTAATAAAATCTTACATGTTTCTTTTCATATCTTCTGTATCATGAATATTATATTTCTTATCACAACACTTTCCAAATTTCACTTTATAATATCTTTACTATCATCTAAAATATATTACATAACACCTATATAATTTTATATATTGACTTGAAAACCTTCTATATGATTAAAATTTCTAAGTATTATAGAGATGTTTTTACTTTTTTGTATTCTAGTATGAACTTCAATATATATTTTTTGTATGCTTCAAATATATTATGTACCATATATAAAAAAATTGTATCACAGTATTCTCTAGTAATTTTCCAAATTATTCAAATTTTTAAATTCCATAATTCATCTATAAACTTTCCAATTCAACTCTAAACATTCCCATCCTCTAAAATTCATCTAAAATCACTTAAATTGAATGTTTAGAATCTTAAAATATTATTAATAACTTATAATGATCATTACTCATGGTTGAAAACAAATATAATATACTTTAAACAATTCCATGGGTTATTTAAGAAATAACTCATCAAAGAATGTGATCTTAAAGGCCTCTCATTTCATTCCATAATGCCTCTTTATCTGGACATAATACCCCACCATCATCTAACCATCCCTTATATCATAAAAGAATCCAACTTCACTCACTATTACATAGGTATATTAACCAACTCAAAAGTTCTCTAGATCATGTTGATACAACCCACTATATCATTAAGTCTTACATATCCCTAGAAGGTAAGAGGCTACTGCATCTAAAATTTCCTAATGAATTCTATCATAGTTCCCTCATCTTAGTATACTTATATATCTCCTACTCATACGAGTCAAAAAAACACTATCTTGAAGCATCTCAACTCCCTAAACTCTAGATATAGCCTTAGGATAATGATCAACTCCTCCCTATTAAATATTTGTGGGTATATTGGGGGAATGTACAACCCCAAACCTTTACTAATCTATAAAAAAATTTCAAGGAAACATGGTTCTTAAATGAAAAAATCATTTATTTATAAACAATTAAAAACAAATTAGGATTTCATAATATTTAAGAAAGGGTGGGTACGCACTCAAAAAAACTTATTCCTAAACACACAACTCAATATCCCCAAACTTTAATTACACATCTTATGCAAGTCAATCACACACCTTAAAGAAATTATTATTTCTTCACCTCTCCTGGACAATAAAATTATATAACCCTACCACTTACCCAAGGTTCAATTTGGCATCACAATTATCTATTTATATCATATTTATATCAAAGAAGTAATCAAAGAAAATCTATCACCAAGGGTTATAATTAATTAGAATAACACTGCTAATTTATTAAAGGCAACATAAAATAACTCATTTTTTCCTTTAATTAATGAAACCCATTTTTTTATAACCATTTTCTAACCACATTCAAGCATACACATGTCCTGTAAACTTATGTGATGAATATGATGTATATACCCATTCCCTTTTTCCATGTTCAGATAATATTAAATGATTAAATCATAATTAAAAACATTATTTTTGAATCAAATCCTAGCATCTATGATCTGTATAACCAATAATAAAAATCTCAAAAATCAGGTGACATGGGTTTCCACTATACATATGTTGGATATACACAAGTGTGTCTTCCGAACCAAGTTCTGACGAACTTATCTTCAAGCCCCAAAATCACAAGACAATAAAAAATGGATATAATTCCATTTTTAATGCCTCAATACAAGTTACTAGGTTTTATAAAAAAATCTACATAACCTCAAGCATGTATCCTCATATACTAGAGGTTGTTAACTAATAGAGAGGGATAAGTCTATATATTAGGGTGATTATGCCCTATATATCATGATCAATAAATAAATAATGATAGATCAACCATAAAATAAGATACAACATGATATAAAATCGTGGAAAAATAAAAACCATATAAATAACATCTCTATGTAATAATAAAATGTTAAACCATGATATTTATACATCCATAGTCAAAATAATGATAACCATAGGCAATAAATTATATATATATTAATAAAAAATAAACAGAAGAATGTATGAGGATAAACTATAAAAATATACAAGAGTATGCCCTGGAACTTCCTTCGTCTCTATGTTAAGCTCACCCAACTCAACCACCCATTATAGGGTCTTTCCCCTTCCTTATATCATGAGTAATGAAATCCACATGTTCATTAAGGTGAACATGCAAGGTGTGTTTATGAAACATGGTATGAAATTGACAATGGGTCCTTAAAATAAATCCAATTTTATATTTTATATCATTAATAAATAATAAATAAAAACACATCAAAATATACACCCAATTTGGGTTATCATGAACTAACTGTAGGTTCCAGGCACGGCGAAATAATTCTTTGATGGTATGAAAAACTCGTATTTTAGTATTAATTTATGTATAATCATTTCCAAACTTTATCAAAACTTTATGTCTAATGAAAATCATAGATTAATTTACTATATTAAAATTCTAGTCTTAGAAGAGGAGGATCTTCACATGTAATTTATAATTAATTTATGAGAAGATATAGAATTACCTCAAATTGTAATTCAACTTTCATTGATGATATGGTTAAATATATCTCATCATACCATCATTTCACTACAAGATATGAAACCTCTATTTTTTATCCACAAATTCACCACAATCTCTAAATGTTGTTGTAAAATCGTCAGGTGCTAGCACGGATGATCCTGATCACTTGTGTTGTTCGTGGTTGATCATAGAAGTATTCTTATCAAAGGAGGAAGAGATATAAATGATCTCTAAAAGGATTTATATTGGAGTAAGATATAGTATGATATAGATATCTAGATCTATCTCTATATCCATTTTTTACACTAAAATAAATTTTGAAAAGTTTTATAATTAGTTATTTATTATGGCAGGTTTAGGGTTGGTAAATCACACACAAGCCCCTAACCATATTTATTATTCTTTGTTGACCCCATGTCTATTAATAATAATATTTTTATTATCAATCACTTGACATTTGAAACAACTTAATAATATAAATAAATATCACTTACACCATTTCCAATTAGACTATTAATCTCATCCTTCCTTCCCTCATCGATATTTTTCGATCCTCGAATAATGAGTATTTAATAAATGTCAATGAATTATTCTATGATAAATATAATAAATAATGTATTTTAAAATATTTTAAATAAATATTTATTATTATTATTATTTAACTCACTTATTATTTTGAAAAAATCGTGATTAAATTATGTTCATCAACTAAACCTGAATAAATATATTATTTATTCTAACCTTTTAAATTCAAAATCAAAATTTAACTAAGATTGTAGATAAGCTTAGTCTGTGACCCTCTAGGCCTCTTTCTTAGTGAAATTAGGCATAACCATCTAAATTATAAGTTTAGAGTCTATAAACAATACAATTCTCCCATATAGAAATAATTTAATGTCTCAATGACATCCAACTTTCTACTAACACTTACAATGTAATATAATCATTTTATCATGATATCTCAAATAAAACAGGTTATATGTCAGTGCCATAAACCTATACACTTGATGTATCTTTCTTTAAATTTCTAGAAATGAACTTTCCCACAAAACACTATGTTCATAGATTTATGTAGGTAGTTCCATTCCCGTCAAAGGGCCTGAGACATTAACTTTTGTTAAGGGATGGAAGGAACAAATCCTTTCTAGAAGTATCCATTAATGTAATATCAATTTTCATGTACCAAATGTATCATACCTATCTGCAATTATATTTCATCATAGTTTTCATTAATACATCAAAGCATTAAATTCATGATATCCATTAATGATAATATTAAAGTATAAGGATAAATACATATGTCCGTAGATAATGTAAAGACCCCGACCCTAGTAGCTCGAAGTTGGTACCTTAATTTATTACATTGGTACTAAGTACAAGTGATTGAATCCCAAAGGACCAAATATTTTAGTGTCTTTGAGAAACCAGATACAAACATAAGTTTTACATTAAAACTTTAAATATCATACAATGTAGAGACTACATTGTAAACATCCCTATTATACTAGATTATCTTTGCATGTCAATAATAATATACATCTTAGCAACCTAGGGAAAAATAAAATATGAGAAAGGGGTGAGTTCAGATGCTCAGTAAGGGTAAGTATACAATAGAATCTATCATAAATAAACATAAAAAAAATAATTCAAGGAGAATAACACATATCATTAAAACATAATCATGAGCATAATATGGCAGGAGTAAAATTTAATCAAATAATTTCATATAAATAATCACATGAGAATGAAACTTAACCATGGATATTATACTAGTCGAATAATATTATGTATTACCAATAACTAATCTTATAATGAGGGAATGAATAATTTGGGACATCATAAAAATACCATTAAGGCCTCATCCAAGAAGTCTACATAAATGGGTAAGGCATCGGCCAAAACCCGGTTTAGTTTGTCTCATGATACCTACTGATGAATTGAGGACCTATAGCGGGCCCCACCAAACACTTACTAAGTTCGATGAATTCCTCATATGAAAGAGGTAAAGCATACTAAACATTTAAATTCATATTTAAACTATCATATTAAATGTAAATAATTTCCTCAATCAGTAAACATAATCAAAAACTATCTAGAGTAATATGGAGAAAATGTATCAAGATAATACATCCCTAGTAAAAATGATCATAAACCATTCAGTAAAATATGGTATGTGGTATAATAAGATATCAATCTCAATTAAATTTAAAATCCAATAAATATTGTTGATATAGATGAAAATACTCAAATAAAATCTTTGGAAATTTCTTGAGAGAAATACCACTTTTACTTTGAAATCATTTATTTAAAAAGCTGCACGATTATAAAAGAAAATAGTTTATATGAAAATGGCATTGTAAACATGTAAATTATTTATAAATGAATTAATGCATCATTAAAGTGGTAAAATACATTCATGTCGTATAAGTTTAAAAAAACATTTCCTTTAAACTTTGAAAAAAGGAAACATTTAAAAGATTATTTTTAAAAGAAAGTGTGAGTGTTAACCAAATGAATTGATTATGTTTATTAGCTATAAATTCACATAAAAAAAAGAATAAATACAACATAATATAATAAAAATTAATTCCACACATAATCATATCATGAAATAATTAATTTAGTAGAATTTTAACCCAAATAATGGAAATTGGTTTAAAAATTATCTTATCACTTTGTAGATAGTTGAACTGTATGCCCCATAAAATAAATTTTCATCAAATTAATATTTGGATACCATGAAGATAAATTTATTGATGATATTATATATCAAATGTAATTATACATTCACCACACACAATAAATAATTTGGTAATAAGTTATATCTCACATAAATAAAAGTGAGATGAGAAAACCATTACCTAATGTATGAAAGCATTATGCACTTTTTCTTAATGACCTGGATAATAAAATTAGATGTATTAATTACTTAATTAAAAACCTCTCCAATATATATTTTAATTATTAAAATTTTATTAAGTTCATTTATAACCATTTTGATGGGTTATAATGTTTAATTTTGTTGTTCAGGGTGTGTTCGTTTTCTTAGTTTTCATGATCGGTTCGCTTGTATACAAGTATGAAAGTTTATGTAAAATGAGAATAATCCCCCAAAATTAAAATTATATGTTATTAATGAAAATATAAGAGTTTAAATGATATTATATATCATTTTTTTATATGGTATGATGATGATTCATTAGATAAAATTTTAATGAAAATGATTTAATTTATTTTGGCAGTTTTACCACCATCACGAATTAGTATCATTTTATTTAATAATATGTTTATATAATTGTTACAGAATATTATATAAGTTTTAATACACATATTATAATTTGTTTTAACCATAAAAATTGTTTTAGGACCATCCTTGAAGGCGGTAAGGGAAAATTAAAACTCATCATCCGTGAAGGTGGTGAATCGGCACATCACGAACGATGTTGTCATTTTTAAAATAAAAGGAGAAGAGAAGAGAATTTATGATGGATACTCCATTAACATATTAAAAATATAGTATATATATGATATTGGAGTTATAGTTCTATTTTGTAAAGATGAGGTTAGGGGAGGGTAATAAAATAAAATAAATTAAAAGGGAAAGAGGGAGGGTTTTACCTCTTGAGTGTCGTCTCCTTGAGAACCTCCTTAAGGCGCTTGGAGATGGTCTTTTGGTGAGACCTAAAAGGGAAAAACATGGGGAATAGGTTTATTAGATTAATTGGGTAGAATATAAGTAATATTAAAAGATTATAAGTTGTCAGTATAAGGGGTGGTAAGGGGTGGTATTTATAGTGGAGAAGAGGGGTGTTTTTTGATTATTTTATTCATTGGTTTATTATTTTGGTCCAAGACTATCAATAGTGTTGATTCTTGTGACTATGTATAGTAACTAGTGCATTTGAGTTCAAATTAATGGTTCTTAAGTCCTCCATGCACCACACATGAGTCAAAATTTCATGTATTTGACTTATAATTATTAAATACCATAAATTTCTATATTTCACAATTCATCAAAAAAATCAACTATTTTAGAAAAATCTCAAAAATTCACCCTAAATTTTTCTTGAAATATAGGTTTCAAAAGTGGTCACCATTTTATGAAAATAATTTTCTAAATATGATAAATTTAATTTTTAAATAAAATCATCATTTATTCAAAAAATATCAATTTTAATATTATAACTGATTTTGTGACCCTTTGAAAATTTAATTATGGTCTCATAAAATTATCTTATTATTATAATAAAACAAAATATTAATTTATGAAACTATTTTTTTAAAATAAATTTTCATTTAAATTATTATATTAATTATAAAATTGTAAATAAAAATTTATGTTTCACAAAAATACCAACACTTAATTTATCATTTTTAAAACATTTATTTACATATTCTATGATATAAATATATCATATTTTTATTTATGATATACCTAAATTTTATTTATGCTCGCATAGGTGAGGTTATTATCCTAATGGACATATTACTATTTCTAGAGGTCACATCACTCTTCCAATGGTTATATTAATATTTAATATTATATTATGCTTAATTTAAGCTCAGTATTGCATGAAATGTAAGCTGTCAAAGATGTAAAATTTAAAATATACATGCCATAAAATATTGGGGTGTTACATTCTTTCCTCCTTAAATAAATTGTGTCCTCTCAATTTGAAATTTTACTTCAAAAATAAAATTTTGATACTTGAAAATTCTTTTGTGGGAAACCCACATCGTAAATAGGGTTAATAAAACATCCTCTTAATAAGAGGGAAAGAGAAATGTGAAGGTCACCAAAATATTAGGTTTTAGAATAGTATAACATTAGAAGAATGTGAAAAGATGGACATCGAAGAAAAATATAACTATTAAGTTCTGATAGAGAGTGATAAAGAACATGGTCATTAGAAATTTAAGCATCACAAAACTGTAAATTTGAGATCGGCTAAAAAACCATTTATTTCTTAGTAGGAAAAGTAAACAGTTAATGTTTTTCTTCCAAAATAATTTTCCTAGGAGTTGAGGGATTATTTTACTATCCAAATAAATCACTTTAGAAAATAAACTTACTTGTTTTCATTCCACAATATATGCATAATACATTCCTTTGGTTGTGTTTCAGTCTATTTCCACTTCATTTCATACACCAGAAGATGGATATTAAATATGAATTTTTCATATTTTAAGCCCTTTTAACAAAACACAAGGTATTTAAGTCATTAATTAGTCCTCTAAATATTTATCAAAACCAAAATGGTTAGCATAAGTTATCCAATATGATAAACCATACTTTAACCACAAACAATAATATCCACAGTTCAATTTAATCCATTCCATAAGTAGTTACCTTAAGACTCGTTCAAAATAAAATTTTCCAAATTCAATGTAAAAAAATTATAAGGAAGGTCACTAAATTTACATAATCAAATTAACATTAGATCCCCCAAATGTAACATCCTGAGTTTTTAGAATGGGTCGAAAACCTCTCTATTTATGAATTTTTGAAATTGGGGGGTATTCCAGTTCCTTTTTTGATCATAAGAACTCAATTCCGAGTTTTTTGTTAACCTGATACCTTTTTTTTATTCATTTTTTAAGGCTAAAAAGGTTTAATGGGTTTTTGGAATGGTTTTGGGTACGTTGGAGGCTCGAAGGATTATTTTGGGAGTTGCAGGTCAAGGCGCACGATTTGGGTAAACCGTGTAGCCTCTCCCAACTAACTGTGCAATCTAATTTTGAATTACCACATGGTTTTGAAAACCATGAGGGTATTGTTACATGTCCATGCATGAAACTTTACAGTTTTTGTAGAGGGATTTCACACAGGATTAGGGAAAGCTATGTGCAAGTCACACGAGCAGTGCCACTTAGGTAGTAACTCAACACTATAGCACGCATGGTTCGCAAACAATTTGGAAAATCATTTGAGCTAATTATGTGGCCTTTAAAATGGGTGAAATTAATTTTATTCCCTTATCCCCTTTTTATTCTTTTACTTATTTTTTCTCCCCTATTGGTCACACATTGTATAGGGAGCCCTTCCCTTTTCTTCTTCTGCTAGGGATTTCTTCTTGTCCCTTGTCTGAGCTCTATTTCATTCACCATCAGGTGAATTGGAATCGTATTAGTAAGTATATTCTTATACATTATTCTATTTTCCTTTTACTTCACCTCACATGCTGCTAAATCTATGCAATTCATTTTTCCCTATTTTTAGGGTGTTCAAAGGAAATGATGATTTATTCTAAATTGGTCAAATTTAGAGATTGATACCGGATGTGCCAATATATATGACTCAAAGATAGGTGGTATATACCATCCTTCATGTTTTCGAGGAATTTTAGGGGTTTAGGATTTTAGCATGTCATTGGGTAGTTGAGAAAGACCCTTTTTTTATTTTGACTGCTTGATGTTAAATTGATTGCATAAACTTATAGGATTTTGTTGGGTATGTCCAAACCATATTCGCTTGTGCGAGGCCAGTTTAGAGGTCTTTGAACACCTAGGTAGTTAGGTTGGGGTGTTTTTCTTTATTTTAATTTAATTTTTTTATTTAAATTAAAGTGAATTTCATATATAAATTTATTATGATATTTTGTTGAGATCCATTGGGTCATAAAGGGCTTGACCCAAGGATTGAAAAAGAAATGGTTATATGTTTGAGGTGATGTGATCATTAGGATGGGCTTGGCCTAGGTTACTTGGGTGGTGTTGAACATCAGTTGAGAAACTCAGTCATCAAATTGAGGTATTAAGGATGTTAGGTTGCGGGAATGGCCTGGGATATTTTGATGGCATGGCCATTGATTTTGAGTGAAACAGTTGTAGGGGCATGAGGTTCTATATTTGGTGTGGCTGAGGTTCTATTTTGGTGATTGTTGCTCACCCATGATGGCCAATGAGTTGTTTGGAGTCATGTGAACATAGGTTGACTTAGTAATGAGGTGGTTTTGACTAGTCATGTGGGTAGAGGCCCCTAGTAGTGCAGTTTAGGTATTTGGTTTGGGGTTGTTTTCTATAGATAGCCATAGGGATGGTGAGGAGCCATTTGATGATAGCATTGAGGCTGTCGTTTGGGGATGAGGCTCACCATTCTTAAGGCCATTGATCCATGACTATTTTTAGAGGACAGAGATCATCGTTACTTGAGATTTTGTGCTTTGAGCCAATAGATATATTACTTTGAGGAAAGAGATCACTATGCCTCTAGACATCATGCTTTGAGCCTACGGTTTCTTTCGAGCAGGGGTCCAAGGGACCAATTCCTATTTTATTTGACATGCCTTCGAGATGTTGATGAATTGTTTTGGACATGAGGTGTTAGGAGGAACATAGTGTCGGGTTACTTATTTAGAGATGGAACCTGAGGGTTCACCTAGGAATTCTACATCCATGGATACCTTGGGCCATAGGCCAAGGATCCTATCTTATTCAGTGATTATGGCATTGGCCGAATCATGTGAAAGTTTCCTAGTAGCTTTTGAGCACTAGGGAATCTTGTTTGTTTCATTTAAATTGCAAGAGATATTGTCTTGATTATATTACACACCTACTTAAACACTTATGTTGGGTATGCAAGTGTGGTTTGTATCCTACTGAGACTTGTTCTCACACCCTACATGGGCCCTTCAGTATTCATGTAGATTTTATGTTGTTGCATTCAATTAAAGTCTCGGTTTTATGATTTGGATCCTAGTGGTTGTTTATCATGTAATCTTGGCATGGGACCTTAAGTTTCCTGCCTCAGTTGGAGCTTTACTTTTTGGTTTACTTTTCCTTTTTAGCATGATTTTGATATATGTATATATTGTGATCTTCCATTAGAGACCCCTTATATATATTGTATTGTATGACTATATTGGATGTGTGATCTCTTTTAGTAGCTGCAAGTGGTATGTTTTTTTGTTTATTTATTTTTTCTACTATTGACTATTATGCTTCTGCTATTACTTGATATTGATTTTTCTTCCTCCATGGGAAGGTTTGTTTTGAGTCTGGTAAGTATTTTCTTTCGATTCATGTTATATATCTTTACTCAAACCATTATTATATCATCCCCTAAGGGTATAGTCTCGCCATTATTATTATTTTAAACCCTCACTACTAGTTTTAATCCTTTATCATATAGGTAGGTGCACCTATGACTAGTGGAACCTGACTCGATAGCACTATTTTGGTAGCTAATCGGGTATGTGATGCTACAAGTGGTATCATAGCCATTCTTGACTGGGAATTAGTAGTGGTGTTCGGCTGGATACTAATGATTTAAAATGATTTTATTTTATTTTGGTCTTACTATTTGAGTTATAGTATATTAGATATTAGGATATTGGTAGAACTGGTTTTATAGCTCATGTTTGGGTGCCTACAGCCCCAAGCACAGGTGACAGACCAATTTTCTAGGTTGGGATTTGCTGTTCTGTTTTGTTCATTTTATAATTACTTTTATTTCCACCATTAGTGTCTTACTTGGAATGTGAATTGTTAATTATATTAACTTGTAATCCTTGGAATGGTAAGGCAAGGAAGGAGATGTGAACCTTGGCCTAGTAAGGCAAGGTGTGTTTTCTATGCATGGTTATGCTTTCTATTAGGCACATGATAGGATTTTTAAAATATATATATGAATGTGAACCTATTATATAAAAATGTTGTGATATGTGAAATGTGATATTCCATGTGATGTGTGTGTGTGTGTGTGGTCCTGGCTCTTATAGAAGTAGGTAGGCATATGATTTGGGGTGATTTTGATCATTGGTTTGGGTGACTTAGTCATCGGATTAAGGCGAAATGGTTTGTCAGGACAGGAGAGGCCTAGGGTATATGTGATACTTGGCTCAGTTATTGGTGGGTAAGGAGGCCATGAGGTTGGAATTTTGTGTGTAATGGTTTCTATGGGGGAGAGTAAGGGTAGTGAGTTAACATTGCATGTTACTTCTTTACCTATCTGTGATATTATATGTTTTCTTTTAGGTTTTCTAACCATATTGATGGTATTTAGTGGGTTTCCACCTAAACTGCTTGGATGGAGTGTTAGGAAGGAAAGGATAGGGTGCCGCTAGAGCATGAGAAGGTTCAGACAACTAAGGTTTAGGAAGGGTATGTATAGTCTCAAACTTAGGCGTAGGTTCAAGTGAAGGCATGACAGACACCAGATTTGGTAGTGTTTGGGTTGTCGCTTGACGAACAGCTCAGAGTGAGCTTGGTACAAGTTATCTAGGGTATTGATAGGGGAGGTTAGGGATTAGATCCTTAGATGGAATATCTGACTCGGGAGTTCCAATCGCATCACATTCCATTTTCCAAGGTGAGGGTGGTCCATAGGTGGCTGATAACTAGATCGAGTCCATGCAGATGATCTTTGAGTAGCAAGATATGCCTCTAGGGAAGAGGGTGAAGCAGGAAATGTACATGCTCATAGTACCAGCTAAGAATTGGTGGGATGTTCAAGTGTAGGCAGGAAAACATGAGGGACTATCCTAGAAGTAATTTGAGGTTAGGTTCTTCGAGCCTTTCTTCCCAAAGACACTAAAGGTGGAAAGGGATTGGGAGTTCTTGAGACTTCAGTAGGGTGACATGTCTATTATGGACTATGCAAAGACATCCACAGAATTGTTTCTCTTTACACCCAACATGATGAGTGATGATACCTTTAGGGTGAGGTGTTTATAGGATGGTTTATGGTATGATATTCTGGTGTAGGTAAACATATTTAGGTTAACCTCATTCTTATAGGTGGTGAACCAGATTCTCATAACTTAGGGAAACTTGATGGATAGGTAGTACTCGATTCAGGTGATGACTTTAGGTGATTTCAATGGAGACACTCCAGATAACATGAAGCAAGTCCAGTATGAGTTGCATTAGGGAGGTTAATCCAAGGACTCAAGAAAACCACCTCAGAGTAGATCCTCTATGGTGTGCTTTTAGTGTGGGAAACCAGGACATGTCTGTACTAAGTGTGAGTGGCCTCCAAAAGAGTATCAAATATGTGGATAGGTTTTAAATATCAAGTTTTCTAGGAGAATCCTTCTTAGATAGATGGAAGTCAAGGATTGGGAAAAAATCAGGGTTCTGAGGCTGGACTGGGAGTGGTACCAAGTGATGCTAGTTGAGATTCAGCAACACATGGATATTATTTCAAAGATAGTGGGACCCAATGGTGGGGTCAATGGCTGGTGGTTATTGTAGCACCATAGGGAGGTTAGGATTCAGGTAGTTGGGATTCAGTATAGGTTCATTCCATATAGATTCTAGGTTTATAGCAAGCTGGTGAGCTGACGATGGTTAGAGGTACGTTGTGGGTGTAGCCATTTCTTTTGTTTTTCTTTAACATGTCCTATTGAGGCATGTCTGTTTTGGGTGAATGAGGTGCATGGTATAAATGTATGGACTGACCAGACACTGGTTATAGGTTGAAACTAGCTTGATTTCATTATATATGTGTGTGTGTGTGTTTGTTTGTATGTGTGTGTATGTGTGTGTATGAGGTGTGTGGCACCAGGACTTGTATGTTAGCATCGATGGATGTGTGTTTATTGAGGTATGTTGGCATCAGGGCGTCAAGGACATGTGGGTTATTTGAGTTGTGTTGGAATTTGGGCATCATGTGGATGTCGTACTCAATTGAGGTGCGAGGCAGCAGGATATATTTGAGCATTTTATGAGATGTGGGACCTCATTGGTTCTATGTGTGACATGGGCACAAGGTAGGCACTAATGCGGTGTGGAATTCGGATGGGTCTTAGGTATGACACAGAAGCACCTGATGAGGTGTAGGAGTGGAGATGCATCATGATAGGACTTTTGAGTACTAGGATGGTTGAGGGACCATCAATTTTTTTGAGTTTTGGGTTGGAATATGACCGGGGTAGGTCACTCCTAAGGTGGGGAGCCCCCTTGAGGAATTTGACTTGTGTCCTTAAGACTGGGGTGCTCCATGTTAATTTTAATGGTATGGGTATGTTCGATACCATCTCTGGGTTTTTTTATAGCTTGGGTATAATAAATGTCAAGGTGGGTAGATTTTAACGTCCTAGGTTTTTGGAATAGGTCAAAAACCTCTCCCTTTTTTAATTTTTGAAATTGGTGGGTATACCAATTCCTTTTTCGATCATCGGAACTCAATTTTGAGTTTTTCATTAATCAGATACCTTTTTTTAGTCATTTTTTAAGGCTTGGAAAGTTTCATGGGTGTTCGGATTGGTTTTGGGTGAGTCGGATTCCCAAAGTCATGTTTTGGGAGTTGTAGGTCAAGGCGCATAGTTTGGGTAAACGGTACGGCCACTCCCAGCTAACCCTACGGACCAATTTTGAACTGTCGCACAGTATGGAAAACCATGCGGGTAGGGGCGCACATCAATGCATGAAACAATACTATTTTTGCAGATGTATTTTTCATTGCTTGTGCAGAGTTAGTGAAAACTATGCACAAGGCGCAAGGGTAGTGCCACTTAGGTAGTACCTCAACACTGTAGTATGCATAGTTTTTGCATGGTTTAGAAAACCATGCAAGCTAACCGTGCAGCCTTTAAAAAGGGTAAAATTAATTTTCTACCCCTCTCCCAATTTTCTTCTTTTCTTTATTCTTTCTTCCCTCTTTATCATGCTTTGCATAGATATCTCTTCCATTTTATTCTTCTTCTATGGATTTCCCCCCTCCCTCATCCAAGATTTGTTTTGTTCATCGTTAGGTTCTTTGGAACTATATCAGTAAGTCTCTCCTAACCCATGCTTCTATTTTCCTTTCCCTTTGCCTCATGGACCACTAAATCTACGTGAGTTATTTTTCCCTGTTTTTATGGTGTTTAATGGTAATTTTGAAGGCATTGTTGTTTTTTTATGATTGGCCTTTCTTAAATAAAAGGAGATAGGTCTTTTATAAATTATGAGGAGTTTTGAAAGTAGAATCATCCCATTTTTTCCCATTTCTTGACCCAACTTACTCAATCAAAACATGTGTAAAAAAAAGGTTGGAGATTCCCTTTAGGTCACCCTTCACCAGATGTCTCTAAAGGGATTATTGAATGAGAAGATGAGGCCTTATATAGGGTTCAAAAAAGAGTGATCTATAAAGGGTACAACCACTCCTAAAGATTACATTTCCCTCAGCAGATATTCTTGGGGAAACTATCCCTCCTATCGTTATAATGCTAATGTGACACATGTAATGTATTATGCATCGATGAATGTCGACGATACAAAACATGAAGCTGATATAGGGGAAAAGGAGGAGGATGTTTCCATTTAAAATACATTCCATATAAAAATAACTAAATAAGGCATGTGTACCAGGAAATAGAGGCTCACTAAAAATTTAGGGATGCCCTCTAATGATCCATTATCACCTACTTAGCGAGCATCTTATAATTAAAAGGGTAAAGGTGTGGTTGTATCCCACCCATCACCTCAAGAGGTTAAACCTCTCACACTTGAGGAAATATTTTCTCAATATAAGGAAGATATGGAGGAGTTAAAAAATAAAAATATGGAACTAATTCAAGGAAATGTCCCTACTAGATATATTATTTAAGCAGAGCCTCATCTCACACAGCCAGCTGATGTACCTCAGCAAAGAGGATTTGTTGTAACAACCGAAGTAAAGTTATAACATCTACTCAATGTGGGATACTGACAAATTATATAAATAGACCCCACAGTGATGAGATGTTAGGAGTTACATCTATTAGGAATGAAACCAAATATTGGTCAGATGAATCCTCATAGGCCAGCTCATGTAGGTTACCCAATGCAAGTATAGGAAGAGCCATCACAGCTGGCTCAACCTGTTGTTCCCACTATTTAGGCTTTTGCCTAGTTAGTCATTCCTCCCTAGATCATAAACACTATTGAGTCACTAGTGGCTCAATTGGAAGCTATAGAAGTATGATGTACACCAATACAACTAGAAAGGAATACATACCCTAAATGGGTGGATGTGACGCTTCTCCCGCCAAACTTTTGGAATCATATATTCCAACCATTCAATAGGTCGGGGGTCCAGAACAACATCTTATACACTTCATGTATTGGTTTGGTCTCATGATGGGAACCCTTTAATATCAAAAGGCATACAACCTTAGGTGTTTCATATAGAATTAGAGGGACTTACCTTCATATGGTATACCAGTTTACCATCTAGATCAATCAAGGGGTGGGAATATCTTTACCAAAAATTCCTCTATCAATTCAACTCTACACTACAAAAAATGATAGTCCTAAACCTATCAAGTTACAATAAGAAAAAGTACGAGAGGGTATCATATTTTATTTCTAGGTGGAAGGTTTTGACTTACTCCCTGAACCTGAAACTCCCTCAATAAGACTTGTTGGGTCTTATCATTGAGATCATTCATGATGAGTTGTGAACACCAACTATCTCGGTACAATATCTAGGTAGGTTTTGAGATCTTTAGATAGTTTTAAAAAGGTTATAGGATTCTATTTTGCGAACCATAGCCAAATCTAGACCAATTCCAGTAGCTCAAGGAAATAGAACAAGCATAGTGGAAACTATGGCAATCATTTTAAAATCTGCCTTTACGCTGGCTCTATCTCTAAAGCCCACACCTCCACACATAAAACCTCCTCTTGAATGAAAACATAAGTTGTAATACTCACATAAGGATGATTAAAGAGAACCTAAACACTCCCAATTTTAATACCAAAAGAATAAATTCTATTCATTTCAAGATGAGTAAGTTCCAAGTTACTTTATAACAACTATGAAAAAATAACATGCTAAAATTTCCTAAGACTAAGAGGTCTAACCAAGTGGGTCTCAATGATTGGATGAATTATTAACCCTTTCATTAAACATTGGTCCCACCATTAGAGGGTGTTTTTTAAAACTCATCTTGCAAAATATGGTTGAATTTGGGAAAGTAAAGATGGGTAAACTATCAGTATAAGTGACATGTGTTTCCTCCACCACTCCAGAAGAAGAAGGAAAATGGAAAGAAGTTATAAGAGTGTACAAAAGTTTAATGATTTTGTGATCAGAAAAAAAATCGACCAAACCCATGATATCCTTATGATATAGTTGAATCAACCAACTACACCTTCAGTTTACTCTTCCATAATGCAATCAACATCATCATCACTGCAACCCTCCAAAATCCAATCTTCCAAGAAACAGCATGGACAAAAGAAAAAAATAGATACAGGAGGATAATACTATAAAAATGTCAAAGAAAGGCCTAAATCTATTAGAATCAATACCTCCATCCCAAGGAACATGGGAGCCATCCCACCAAATAGTACCATAGGAATTATTCTACCAGGAAGAATCCTCATAAGATAAATAATTAATCTCTAATTCCATTAATTTTACTCACTTAATGGATCCCTTATCTAATGATAAGTAGGATTATAAACATGATTTCCATGTTCTAGATCAAATAAAGATAGGTAGAGGCAACAAGATCTAAGGAGGAATGGGAAGACATGGCCACGGATGAATCCAATATTATGGCCACATCCCCACCCGATCTGTTTATGCTTCTGAGACAAAAGGAATGGACCTTCCGCAAGTATAAGAAGAGTATGGAATCACACCCACATTCTTTAAGATTTTTCTAGACTTGATCATCTTGTAGGATCGACTGAAATGGGTGAAACAGTCTGATCAACCCAAATAGCTAGGCAGTACAAGATATAGTAATACAAAAATAGTGAAAATTATCTCAACATCTATTCAGTAACCCAAATCATATTCCCTGATCACATCAACCTCTAAATTTCATTCTAGGGAATAGTTTCCCACAAGAAGATGAAAAAACTTTAACTCAAAAATACAACATATTTAAGTAGTTTTTCATGGTTAAAATGAAACTTTCAATACTAGATGCTCTTAAATTATCAAAGGATCTCATATTAGCACTTTTAGAGGCCCTATTAATCCCTAAGGAGTTAAAATATGAGGGCACTACCACCAAGATATACTATGTAGATATAGACCCTATAGAATGTCATGTAGTTATCTTTTTTATAGAATGGGGAAAGGATATTGTGATATAAGGGAACATCAAGCCCTTATATGTGTCTATTAGACTAAATGACATCGATATTTGCTGATATTTCATCGACAATTGCTCAGGGTTCAATCTCATTATCATTCCTAGTCTTTTGGAAAGATATAGTTTTCAATATCCTACTAGGAAGGCCTTGATAATACCAATATATGTAAATCCCTTCATCATATCACTAATGTCTCAAATATTACATCAATGGGAAAATTGGGATGTTATGCGATGATAAATAAATGTTTCAATATTTTGAGGATTAATACATTGATGCATAATCTTATTATAGAGAAGGTATTTAACCCATTACTAATGATGTTGCCTGAGTTACCACCCCAAATGGTTTGGAAATGACCCCGACCAACCCATTTAAGGATATCGGTGATGAATATATCTTACCTATCAACCGGATTGAAGATATTATTTCAGAATTAGGCATGTATTCATCAACCCTCATGATCTCATTCATGTCATATAAACCTAGAAATTACAAAAAATATTCTAATCCATCTATCAATGGAAATGCTTTGAGTGAAAATTCCCTTGCTCTATCCTAATAAATTCAATATACCCTGACTTCATTGGTTGAATATGAAGAAATTGTTGTGTCACTACTGGGGAATGGATATATCTTTACCCCTAAATATTACAATATAAATCTTTCCACTAGCTCTAAAGATTCCCCTTCATCACTCATCCATCTCAACATGGGAATGAAATAAGTAGGAGAATAATAGGAAGAGGAAAAGAAAGATGAAGAGGAAGAAGAAGAGGAAGAGGAGGATGAACTCAATGAATCTCCTCCATCATTTGAGTAAGGTGTCTCTACTATTATTAATGAACTCTGACAAGTAAATCTGGGAACGGAAGAAGATCCAGACCTATGCTGATCATTGTGGATTTTTCCATTGAATAATAAGAGTTATATACCAATTTCTTAAAGTAGCATTGATATGTATTCACCTGGAATTACACAGAAATGTCAGGCCTCAATCTCTATGTGGTTTCCCACCACCTGGCTCTACTAGAAGGCCATTGTGGCTACAAATAAGCAATCAGGAGAACACATCTGACTCATACTTCTAAATTTGAAGCTAAATTTGACAAGTTTATCAGATACAACTTCATTTGGGAAGTTAAATACCCAAAATGGATCACCAATATAGTCCTAGTAAAGAAGAAGAATGGGAAAAACAAAGTGTGCATTGACTTCAGAGATCTCAATCGCCATTTTATGAAAGATGACTTCCCAGTTCCAATTATAGAACTTAATAATAATGAAATTGCCAGCTACCAAGACCTCTTCTTTATGGATGGCTAATCAGGATATAAACAGATCTGAATTCACTATAAAGAAAAATAATCCACTACCTTCAGGGAACCCCAAGGAGTATATTGCTATCAGATGATTCCCTTTGTCCTAAAACATACCGGTACTACATACCAGTGTACCTTTCACTACATATTCAAACACTTTCTAGAAAATTATATCGAGTGTTATGTCAATTATTTGGGGGTAAAATATCAATAATGTACTGACCATCTTGTTGACCTTGATATAGTTTTTAACAAACTATGATTTTTCAACCTAAAAATAAACCCCCTAAATGTGTTTTTGGTGTAACCTAGGAAAATTTTATCAGCTTCCTAGTATACCATCATCACATTCAGGTTGATACTAAGAATAAAAAGGATATCCTTGACATGTTACCTCCTCAAAACTTCAAATATCTAAGAGAAATATAAGGATTATTTGCCTGTATTCGATTCTTTATAGAAAACATTGATGGAAAGTGCTTTACCTTCAACAAGTTGAAGAAAAAAAGGGGTCACATATCTGTATACTAATGAATTCCAGGAATCATTTGATAGTATTAAGAAATATTTGTTGAGCCCACCAGTTTTTATTCCACCTATCGAAGAAAAGCTACTCATCTTATATGTGACAAACTTATGGAGATCACTGGGTTCTTTCATTATACAAAATAATGACACTAGAAATGAAAATAGTCTCTATTATCTCATCCATACTAGGATCGATACTGAGACTCATTATTTATATATCAATAAGAATTATCTGTCATTAATCTTTATGGTTTATAAATTGATTCACTACTTAAAATATCACAAGTTCCATTTGGTCTCTCAAACTGACCCTCTCAAGTACATCCTCAACTACCCTATGTTGACTGGATGTTTGATATGGTGGGTGGTCATCTTTTAGAAGTTTGAAATCTGATTCATATCATGGAAGGAAATAAAGATAAAAGCTTTTATATATTTCCTCATAAAACATCCTTCTTTGGAAGAAATTCCTATGAATATTAAACTTCCAGAAAAAGAAATCTTCTCTATCCAAGTCTTCCCTAGAACCTGGGAGATGTACTTTGATGGTGCATCCATAATCTCAATAGAAAAAGAATAGAAGACCCCAAGATCAATATAGTTATGTTGGGATTTATCCTTTTCTCTCCAACAAAGGTATTTTTTCTTATTCTTTCCTATTTTTGGAAGGTTGCAACAATAATGAGGTAGAATACTAGGCCCTCATTACAGCTTACTAGGCCCTCATTACAGCTTTAGAATAAGTTATATAAATACAAGTGTACCATATGAACATCAAAGGTGAATTAGAGTTGGTAATCAAGTAATTCAAAAATGATTACACTATCTTAAAAGAAGATATGATCCCCCTTCTTATCTATGTCTGAGGATTGATGGTTGAATTCACCTTGGAGTCAAAATTGACTCATATCCAACACTCACATAATGATTAGGTAGATGCATTGGAAAATTCAGCTACAAATTTGGTAGATCTAGATAGATATGAAATATTCATCATCATTACACATCACATAATGGTATCACCATTTTTTCAAAGTATCATGGAATAGATCAACAAGGTAAATTTTAGCCCTAAACTAAATAATCCTATGAATGGTTGGATGACACCTAACTTGGACTACCTAAAAAGTGGTATTCTTCTATCCAAAAGATCTTGAAAAGATAAATTATATGATATGAAGTCAAATTCATCTTCTATGATGGATGGAGTCATCATATGGTCCTTTATAAATGAGGCTTTGATGGAATCCTACTTAGATGCATTGATGGAGAGGTGACTATCACCATTATGTAGGAATTTTATGCTAGTTATTATGGTGTATATCATTTAGGAACTAATATCTATCACAAAATCAAAAGGCTTTTATATTTATGGCCATAAATGATGCAATATTATACACAATTCACTAGAAAGTTCCATCCTTTTCAAGTGAATTCCAAATTCATCCATCAACCCCCAGATTTTTTCACACTGCCAAATACTCCTGGTCATTCACCATATGGGGAATGTATGTTGTGGGAACATACCCTACCACTACATCAAATTAGTTTAAATATATTCTCAATGATACTAACTTCTTCTCTAAATGGACTGAAGCAATACTACTCAAAGAAGGCGGGACAAAAAACATTATCAATTTTTTGAATTCCAACATCATCACCAAGTTCGGTGTCCCTCATACAATACTGATGGACAACGGAACCTACTTTTTTCCTTAAAAATTAAATTGTTTTTACTATTAATATAGCATTGAGTCTAATCATTCATCCAGCTATCATGTAGTGAAAAATAGATAGATATAGGTTTTCAACAAAAATTTATTGATCATATTCCAAAAGATGGTGGATAAGGACAAGAAATCCTGACCCGAAAAGCTCCTTAATACCTTATTGTCCTACCATACCAAAACTTGTACCACTACACAGGCAACCCCATATTCACTATTCTATGGAAAAAATATGATTTTTTCTTATTTAATTCCAATTTCCTTCACCCTTTATTATCATTTGTAATCAATTTTCCACATATGATCAATCCTAGAAATTTTTGGATGAATTATAAAGACTAGATGAGAAAATACTACATAGATTATATCATTTATAGGTTCATAAAAACTGGATATCTTGATATTTTAACAATAAATTTCACCTTAATTCATTCCTTCAAGCGTAACTGGTATGGGTCCTTAGGACCCCGATGATACTTGGGAAGAAACTTCTGAAGCTTGAACCAAAATTGGAAGGACCTTTTTCCATCCACAAGGTTTATTCCAATGGAGTATATTTTTTGATCACCATGGATAGTGAGCATAATAAACCCCCTACCAATGCAAGATTTCTCAATAAATATTTCATGTGATGAATGACACATATGGTCCTAGTCATATGAACCAAAACTTCAAGACACCATTCATCCTCACTGCATGATGCTAAACTGCATGGAGTAGTCCTTATCGCACGACCTTAAAAATCCAAACCCATATCATCATAATCATAATACATTAAATTGTATGAAAATGTCTTCAGCATATGATGTTAAAATGTATTCTTACCCTATAAATCAAGCATAAGATGTCCTAGGCAATAATCTTAGTAATCCTTGTGCAATGAGTATGGGGTTCCTCTTGTGATATGATTTCCTGAATTCATGGGAAACTCTTTTTATGAGATTATTTCCCAAAATCCTAAGTAAATATTATTATGAGATGATTTCTTAAACTCCTAGGAATTATGGGATGATTTCTTGAATGTGTGGTAAGATTTAAATGCATAATCCCTACATCCCTTGTCATCACTCCTTTCATAGTACAAGAATAATTACTTCATGGCATCAAACAACATAGAATGTTGAGAAATATATGTTTCGTGTTTCTCACTTTGATGAGATACGTAGTGATTCCTAGATTCTACATCTTGTTCTAGCTGTAATATGATAAATGTTGCCCCATTCTCTACATATAAGTCAAATTAGTGTAGGAAATACTTACCTAGAACTATGTATGGTTTGATTCCTATTTACATAAGATATGTAGCAACACCTAGACCTTCTATCTCAGGTCAAGCCACAAATTCTGAACTCGTCTATGATTTTCTTCACTAGAGTTTGACTTTATGTCATTAATTCACATAAAATTACTCCTTACCAACTGATGAATCCACTCCATACCCTCTTTTTTTAATCAGTCATTTCACCAAAATTATTTTAATCTCCTTAATTTGTTAATAGAATCCCTCACCATTACTTGTTTCTCATGATAAGAATAGCTCATGTGGGCTTAGGAATCTTGGTAAGGACCACATCTCATTATCGAGTCACTTTGTGATCCAAGCACTATGACCTTAAACTATGTGTACTTTATTCCAAATGAATTTTTACAATACAAGACCACACACCGCCTCTTTATATCAGGTAACCTACATCCTTTTCGCGTGATGTTAAACCATATAGTTTATGTCTCTTTCATATGAAGTTAAATTTTCCTTTATTATGGCCCACTCCTGAGATAACCATCATTATCGGTATTGGTCCCCTACCACACCTATATCTTAGAATTACATGTGGATTGATTATAGTCATAATTAGGTACATAGTGACACTCAGATTTTACATCCTATCCTAGACACAATATAATAAAATTCCCCTTTCCCCACATAAGAACTCGATAGGTGTGGGGAGTCTCTCCCAGAACTATGTGTGGTTTGATTCTCACTTTGATGAGATACATAGTGACTCCTAGATACTCCAACCTGGTCCCAGCTGAAAAACAAAAAAATGCCCTTGATCTCTTGTGTATGAGATAGATCTGCATAAAAGAGTCTGGGGAGGGTTCTCATTTCATTTTTTAACTTTTATTCAAAAAAATTACCCTCCCTACCTATAGACCAGGCCTATATAGGTAAATTAATCTATAATTACAAGTGGCTTGATTCATGTTGCCACAGGATACATAGTGATGCATGTATCTAAAATATTGGGTCTAGTTATAAATTTTACCTTCATTAGATACAAGTTAGACCTATGTATAGAACACTCTACCTATTCCTGATCAATTTTATACTAAATTCACCCTTCATACTTAAGCACATTTCTTTCACAAAACATACTTCATGCCTTGGGAAATTCATATCTCCATAATATTTCCTTTGTTTTTTAGTAATAAGAGTAAATAACTCTAAAGGACACTTTTGTTTTAACTATTCATAATATGCCTCAAACATGGATTTTCATAATATGCCTCCAAACATGGATTTTTAATCAAAGTCTTTTTTTCACTAAAGGAAAATCCTCTTATCTTTGTATGCTTTGATGAAATCGTAATGGAAACTAATTTTTGAACATGGTCCATGGTCATCCATTATATGTGTGTCCCATCCCACTCCTTCAAATATTAGAACCCAAATTCCATGGCTTATAGCCTTCACCCTTCATGCCTAGAGAATTTCATAGCGTTCTTGGCTGATTCACCATGAAATTTCTGGTCTTTAATGCAATGCCTTAAAATGAACACTAGACGTATTTATCATATGAATTTAAGATTCATGGTTTATGTCCCCACTATATGACATAAAACTGTGTATTTTTTTGTCCCTCTCCTGATAGGACCATCATTCTAGGTGTCATTCTCTTATCGTAGATTTATGTCGTAACTATGTGTGACTTGATTATCATCCTGATGAGATGCATAGTGATGCCTGAATATTTTATCCCAGGATTAGTCATGAACACTACACTAATACTCATATCCTATGTATGATCTATGACTATATTAATATCCTTCACTCGGTCATGGCCAGCATCGGTCTAAATGCCTCTAGAAAAATCCAGAAACCTTTCAAAAATCACACTTCATGTCTTGGAAAACTCAAATTCCCATAAATTTATTTTGGTTTTTATTGATAAGAGAATCCAATACCAAAGGACACCATTTATTTGACTATGAATTATATTCTTAAAATGTGGCTTTTCATAATATGCCTCTAATACTCTCAACTAAAGGAATATTTATCCCTAGGAAAAAATCCTCTTATCTATGTACGCCTTGACAACATTATAATGGAAACTTATTTTCAAACATGGTATGTGGTTATTCCTTGGTAACTTTTCCCATGTCATATATTTATGTCCAAAAATTCCTAGATCATGGATTAAAAATTTTCCCTCCTCATATCCATAAAGTATTGGAGAATTCTTGGCATGTGAGCCTTACTTAGGTCATTATCACTATAACTCATGGTTAAAACTGTTCAACCTAAAACATCAGTTGCACTGGTTCAGATTGTAATACCTTAAACTACCAATTAAAGAGACACAGTGTTCACTAGGATGAAAAGCCTTAAATGTAACCCTAGTAAAGAGTCTATTTTTAGCTCTCCAGAAATGCACTCCACATGATTTAGGAAAAATGGATCAATTAAAATTAAAAAAAGGCACACAACTTGTTAAGTCAAAAACCTATAAATGGTGGCCTAAGAAAAAGCCAAATCTCACTCGCTAAGTCATCTTATATTTGACTTAGAAAAAAATTAGGATGATGATGAAAAAGACACAAAGTTTGAAGGACCTATCATGTGGCTCTAGAAACAGTCGAACTACACTCATAAGGTCCCGAGACCTTGTAAAAACTTAGAGCATCTTCCTCTTAATATCATTATAAAATAGGGACATAGACATAGATGGTTGAGGAAAAAATTATTCTCATTTATAGAGAAAAATTCATAGGATCATCCACAATTTGGAGACTCTATATCATAATTTAAAAAAGTCCATCAACATAACTTTTAGATTTTTGGAGGGCCTCTTGAGCCATATCAATAGCCTATCAAAGCCCAGCTAGCTTGAAAATCTCAGCCTCCTTGGAAAGGTAGAGCTCCTCCATCATGGCTGAAATGGAATTATTTCCCTTAGTGTGAACCTATTATAGTGAATGGTGAAGATGTACTAGCTCCCCTATTATGGTATCCATCTATTGTTGGAGACATAATATTTTAAGGACTTTACCATAAAGTAGTTTCTTTCACTCCTCTAACTTTTTGGTGTGATTAAGATCTTCTTGGGATAGTTTAGCCTAGATATCATTAGTTTTTTTTGAGTAGTTTTACTTTAATGAGGAGATGTTGTGACTCATGTTCTCACTCCCGTTAGTGAATGATTTCCTTCATAGTATAGTGGATCACATGGTAGTAAAATCCACCATACCCTAACATGTTAAACATGATATAGAGCTAATGAAGGTTTGAGGGTAGATCCACTATAGGTGTCTTCAAGAATAATTATTAGATGTCTTCCCATATGAATTTTTGACATACCCAAATAACATCCTGAGCCTCCTAGTTTACCTAAGAGATAGTCTCAAGATGAGAGGTATACTCCGGGATTAACTCAATTATGGAAGAAACTTACATTTTCCTTTTTGGATTAATGTTACCACCACCTTGCACTATTGGTTGGGTTGAGTTAGAGGATTCACCCTTAAGGTTTGACCAGTGAATCTGATGGAACTAAAAGATGAATCAAATTAGACATTATTATTGGAAGATAGTAAAGAGAAAGGTAAAAGTTGATTGAAGGGGTTGATGAAAACCACTTATTGATGGGTCAGCTACTTGGATTGATTCCTCCCTAGAATACTTGACCTTAGAAATTTGAATCAGGATATCTTGGGAAGGAGTATCTTCCTTATCTTTCTCGGGACCCGCTATGGAAAGATCCTGAGAATTCCCCACCTCAAAACCTTGAGCTGGTGTTCCCTTGGAAACAAGATCAGGAGGGAACTTAATTTCCTGATCATGGATCACCTTGGAAATGTGTTATATGGAAAAAACTTCACAAGTCAAGGACTTTGATTTAATGAATTAGGCATAGGGAGGTCAGTCGTGTGGGAAAATATAAAAAGAATAAAACTCTCCTCTATCCAATTCCCTATCAAAGTTCCTAAACTCCTCTAGAGAGTTTGAGATATTAATATTTTTAAAACATATTCAAATTCCATTAGTTCATTATATAATGCATCACATATCATAGAATCTTCACTGGTAAGGGTATCTGAGACACTTGAAACATGACCCAAATTGTCTTCACCATCAATTATGTTTGTTGGATTCTCATTAGGCATAGCTTTTTTGGGCTCCATTATATTAGATTCAGTGGTGATGATTTCATTGGATGGCATGAGGCCCTAATTGTCCCCTTATGAGACAGTTTCAGGACCAGTGGTGGTTGTCGTAGGATCCTCTAGTATATCAGGTGGATCTGAAATATCATAAGGATAAAGAGTCAATGATGGATACATAACACCTTATGATTCACATTGTACATTACCATAATTCTCATCCACCTCCAAAGTAGTAGTATAAGATGTGGTCTCACCCCTCGACACTCCTCCTATCGAGGGGATGAACTCACCAATAGTAATATATGCCTCATCAGGGTATCCTCCTCAATTATTAGAGGTTCAACTCAATCCCCTTGAGATAAGAGAGAGGAACATATTATATAATACACAAGCAAGATGACATTCATGTTATAGATAAATTGATAACAAATGATTCTGTGAAAACTCTCCATGACTAGTTATGCGCTTGGTCGATGTCTTTATTCTCCATAATCCATTTTCCTAAGATTGCGAAATACTGGAACTTCATCCCATAAATACTAGTACTAGAGGAGGGAACAGAGCACATTCCCCCTCCATCTCCTCCTCCATGAGTCTTTATCCTAGGAAAAACTCCCCCAATTTAAGGGTGGATCCCATAGTCCTGATGGGGGTGCCCATCGGGCCATATTTTGGTGACTCGGGCTCTACCCTTGGTGCCTCTTCTTCTTCCCTATAAAAATTAAAGTCATGTTTTTCCTCTCAAAAAAATAATGAATGAGGAAGGGATAAGAAAATATAAAAGATTCATACCTCACCAACATCGATGAATTCTTTCTATTCATCGGTTGCTTGATCATCCACCCCCTCAATAGATTCCCAGTTCATGTTTATAATTCAGTCATCAATGGTATATACAAGATTATCTAATTCTTGAAGGTAATTTTCCACTTTATCAGTATTAGTGTCATGATAGAATATCAAAGGGTATTGGATGTATCCATGATGTGGGACATGTATGCCAACTTAGAAAAATATCTGTAAGTCCTCAATGTCAGAGATCATATCTTACCAGAATTCAACTACCTTGGGCCGCATGTAATCTAATGATTATATGGATAGTTGTAAAGAGAATAGACATATTTTTATTTTACTGTATTTTCAGGCCTCTCCATCATGATAGGAGGTTGGGAAGTAAAATCATGAGTTTCCTCCCAATGATAATGACTAGACCACCGGGGCTAGACAGGTGTGGTCTCCTCAACTCTAGCCTTCTATGTGGACTGCATCTGATATCATTTAGAAGATTTCATATACCCATCATTATAATACTTGAGTTAAGCCTTTTTACCTTTATTTTACCATATATAAGTTTTCACAAACTTGACTTAGGGGATGCTTGTTGTTAACTCACCTTAAGGGTATGATGAAATCCAAGTATCAGCATATCCAGAAGTCAACCCAATAGATTCACCTAATAAAGGAAACTTGATTACTACTTGAGATACCTTTATATCCATGAGGAATCAGAGCTGTCAGGCCATCATTGGGTGCTTCTCTAATCAGGAATGTATGGGAGGGGATATGATTGGTTGCTCAGGAACATAAATTGTAATTTATGGAGCATAAGCTTCACAAATGACCTCACCATCAATCTGGGTTTCTAGCACGCTATCTCTGAAAGATATCATGTACAACCTTATCTCATCATCACCAGGATCATTGCCTAAAAATTTCCAATTGGTGAATGAATAAATTAAATCCCCCTAATAGGTTCAGGTTCTTCAAATCTTTTCCATACTTCAAGGATAGAGGTTGGATTCTAGAAACAGCTTAGATGAATGGTCAAAACTAGCCTCTAGGAACCCCAACTTCACTCATCACAACTTAATAACTGAATTTTGATGTTATCTATCCCCAAAAAACTTTAAATGGACCTGAAATTTGTAAGGGGGCCTTCCGTGTATACACATACATTAAGAAATGGTAGATCTTTTCCAAGATAGGGGATTCCAACCCCACAAGATTTCCTTCAGCCAACCTGGATACCATGATGAACATCATTGTCCACACACCACAATTTGATTCATAGATTGGAAATATGTAGATACTCAACCACATAACTATAAACTCATGAGGTGGGTTTTGGTGGGGATTTCAAACTTGACTATGTACCCCCACCAATAATATTTTTATTTATCTAGCATAATCCAGAACTTATCAGGGATGACCCACTTTTACAATGAAGGAAATCCCATTGGGAATTGGAAGTTATGACCTTATCCTTTTGTCTCCAAGAAAACCTTCATCCACACCTCAGAATGGACATCTCCCCTTGGGTGAGGGTCTTCCTTCCGGAAATCTTGGGCTACTTGTAATTGCTCGTGAGCCAAAATAGGTTCTCATTAAATATCATCCCACATTGATTTTGGTGTAATGAACTTGTCATATATCTCATTGAGTATGAGTGCTCCTGAGATCTTATAGACGTCTGATAAACTGATGTTGAATTAGGGGTGTCCATGGGTCGAGTTGAGTCGGGTTCAACAATTTTTTTGACCCAACCTAAGAAAAAGTGGTCGGGATGGGTCGGGTCGGGTCAAGGATGTTTCTAAGTTTAGACCCGACCCGACCCAACCCGTATCAGATTGGTTTGGGTTGGGTTGGGTCGAACAGGTTGTGAAAAAAATCAACCGCGCCTCCTGATAAAAAAATATCCCACACCTACACAATGTCTTCCTCCCACTTCATCTTCTTCACCATGCCATGCACGAACACCCTGCCCAGTGACGAATCGACCCTCTAGATCAGACTAATGGACCACTCTATCTATTTTATTCTAAATTCATAGGAAATCTTGGCGGCTCTAGAGCATCCTCCTTCTCCCTCATGGTGGTTTTCGGCTCTCATCTTCGGCTCGGTGGATCTCTAGCGAGGGCTGGAATTCTTCTGCAAGGTGGATGTACTCGATCTTCAGTCGACCATAGAAGATGTGTCTTATGGTTAAGAGAAAATGGGAGGCCACAGATCATCCTCAGTGGTGGATTTTGAAAAACAACATAGAGAGGGGAAGTGGTGTCGATATTCATACTCAAATTGGGACGCTTCAATGAGAGATTTTGGGGTTTATATTTGGGTTCACCAGTGGCAGTGAGCTTCACTAGGCACATGGTGACCAATGAAGGTGTTTTCAATTGGTTTTCTTTTCCAGTGGATCTTGGTGTCCCACATTGGGTTCATGCGGCGTTTCTCTTCTCAGCTCAGTGAGCTATACTGTATTAACAACTTTGGGATTTTCATTGCATTTCACAAAGGTCGGCGTCACCGCCACCTAGTTTCTCAACATCATGTAGTCAATGCTATATATGACGCCCACAGAGAAGGATGTGGTGAATTTTATCTTCATCGTGAAGCTCCTCCACTAGCTACTAAGCTCTATAGACGTCCTCTCCCCCCAATTGGGGAGGTGCTAGGGTGAGTCTGGGATCTGAGGCCTATGATTGTTGATGCTGGAGTAGGAGACAGTCAAACCACAACCAGCTAGAGTTCTGGTAATAGTTCACTCAGGCGCTGTATCAACTCTACAGTGTTTAACTAGTTGGAGGCAAGGCATCTAGTGGTGGGGGTGCTTTTGGAGATGGCAGTGGAAGAGATTTATATAGTGAGACTCTGGTCATCGTGAACTTCATCACACAGGGGATCACCCATGGGGTAGTCATCGAGTTCATTGGGTTGGGTCGGTTCATTTTTACTCCAACACGTGACCTAACCCAACCCGACCATGGGTCAACCTTAAAGAACCTAACCCATGCATATAGATTTTTGAACCTGACCCAACCCGTTCGGGTTAGGTCAGGTCGGGTCGGGTGGGTTCTGGACACCCCTATGTTGAATTCTCTATTTTTAGATGAAAAGTATTTTTTTTTCAGAATCCATTGGCTAATCATATCAAGAATGATGTATGGTTACTTGTACACATATGTGTGGACCACCTATAAATCCTCATAGATGCTGACTACATTCAGTTCAGATTTGAATTCAGCATAAGTATTTCAAACCCAGTAGACCCTCATCCACTCTAGTTAGAAACCTCCTCCAATGCGGAAGTCCCATTCTTATTTCCAACCTTTTAATTGGTCTATCTTGGAAGCACGAAAGAAAAAAGATTAGTAGTGTGGCTTTGATTTAGAAGTGTGATGATTCATATTCAGAGCATATATATTATGATGTATGATACATGTAGAGGGTAATGTTCCCTTGTTGATAAATGCACCCATGGATGAGATGTTTTCAATGGTAAAATTCATGTTATCATGGAATCAAGAAAGTGAAAAATAATGTATAGACTTCGGAATGAGTATGTCTCTAAAAATTTTGAGGTCATAAAGTAGAAGTAGTTCACTTTTAGGATATTTGTGGTGGTGCTTATTGAAATACATCTCTAGATATAGAAGATAGAATTCATGAAATTCATATTAATCTATCCCAATAATATCCATTATTTTCTTGATGTATGCACTAGCTTGTTTATCATAAACTCAAACCATTTTGGTAGCCATTGGAAATCTATAGGGAAACACCAAGATTTTCATTAAAGCAAAATTTTTAGTTTGGGATATTCTAAGAAAGAAATATTGAAGGAAGGACCTCATATAGGTAACTTCACCCAAGTGATCTCGCATAGGTCAATTCTCTCATGTGACCACACACAGGTCACTTTTCCTAGATGATCTCATGTAAGTCACTTCTCCTAGGTGACTGGCCAAAGGTTCTTCGCTGAATTAACATCACAAATGATTCTCACACAAATGAAGTAATACTGTGAGTATGCAAGTAGAATGTATATGAAAATGATTTCATGAATGAATTATGAAGTGAGAGCTTCCAGGTGGTCGAACAATGTGATTGAGGGGGGACCACTGGCAGGCAACAATATTTATAAATTAGTGGTTTCCTGCATGGTTTCCCTGTGTAACCAACTTGTGTGGTCCACTTACATGACCATCCTATATGGTACACCTGTCTGCTCAAATTATGTGGTCCATATGATCACCTCTCCTTTGTGTGATACACAAGCTATAATTTTCACTAAACTTGGTCATGAATGTATAAGAACACATAGAGTCCAACAAATAAAGGATCCATTAACATCTATGCTTCTTTCTACCTTAGGATCAAATCCTCTTCTTCCAATCAGATCCAATCCTAAGGGGGAAATTTTTTGAAACTCCCTTTTTCACTTAAGGATTAAAATATTCAAATAAAAATATTTTTAATTATAGGGAGGAGGTAAAGGAATCAATGATGTACAAAACCCCTTTTCTCATATGATCTCCCAAGTTAATCTCATTAAATTCAAGCTTGTGTGGTCCAACATGTATGACCAACCCCTCGCACATGTCACACCTATGAGAGGACCTGAACGAGTGACCTATGCAAACCACCTCCTTTTCCCAGGGTCCCAAGATTTCTTATAAATAAGACCTGTTCTCTCCCCATTTGAAACAAATGGAAGAACAAAAGAAGGATCGAATCTCTACTCACCCTAGTCCTTCACCTAAGTCCTCAAAACTCTCCAGGTTTCTCTCCAATCCAAAAAAGAAGATGTAATTAATGAGAGTACAAAGATTAGGGTTCCTATATGGCTTAAAACACCAAAGGGCCTACACATGGAGCAACTTACCCCTAGTCTAGAAGTACTATGGTGAATTCCCCTTCCCAACCTTGAGACTTACATGAGATACTTCTAAGAGAACCTAAGGAGACCCTTGGAGGTACAAGAAAGGACTCTCCCAAGTTTAGTTTCCCAGGTTGTTCTTTATACAATTTATCCCAAGTAATACTTGTGTAAATTAGCCTCCAAGATCACCCAGGTATTACCTAGATGAATCGAAAGACATCTCACCCAGGTATCATGTGGGTGAAGCACCCTATAGGACCTCTTTTCACAAATCCAATGATAGAATATCCCTTTAACTTGATTCCCCATCTAGGGGGGAATCCAAGACCTCCAACAAAGCCTCTAGATATATGTGATCAAAACCTAGGGTAAACCAACATTTCATATTGATCATACATTCATATGGTAAATGAATTCCCTCACTTAACCTCTTGGTAGGTAGGGTCCTTAGAATATTTGTGATTATACATTATCATGGTAATGAGGATCCTAGTATTAGTGATGGTGGTAGATGGCTTCTTATACTGGGTGGAAAAATCTATTTCCTAAAATATGAAGAGAATCAAATAAAAAATCCTCTTATCATCTGTCTCCTTTCCCTAACCCACTCTTTCATATATAATAAGGGAAAGAATATGGGAATCCTTCCTGGAGTAAGCCCCTATTCTTTCTTTTGGGACGTCCCCTCGACTTCCATACCCTCACCCTTGTCCCCCTGTGAATTAAGGATATCTTGTGCATTGATAGATATTTCACTTCATCTTGTTTCTCACATTGAGCATGACTCATGTGGGATTAGTGGTTAGTGGCGATCATATCATCAGCATGATCAATTATCCACCACTTGGGCCTCCTACTCAGTATAATCAACAAACAATGTTATCACCCTCTCAAAGGGCCATAGTCCATATGAGGAAACCCTTCAAAATTCTATATTCATATTGAAGGAACTTTATGGGCTTCCTTTGTAGGTATAAGCCTCACAAATTTTGAACTATGTGATATTTGATTCTTTTCCAAATAGGATACATAGGAAACCTTCTTAAGGTAAAAATCCAACACCCTAAACTCACCCTAATCTTCTTTGGGCCATATTCCCAATAGGGTCATATCCAACCTGGGAGAATATATCCCTTCTAAGTCCCTTGTTCAATTTTAGCATAAGTTCCACACCATCCTTTACTAGGAATATTCCTCCTATACATCCTCATAATATTATGTTAAACTACATGGTTTGGTCCTTGTCACATGACCTTAAAAGGTATGATGTGTCCTGTTAAGTGGCACCAAACTACATGGGGTATGATTCCTCTCATGAGTATATATAGGAATCCCATATCATGGGAACGATACCAATATTGAAATAACTCATGTATCCCTAGATGATGATAAATTCGAGAGCACATAATTATGTGTCTTAAAACTAGCACCATGAAACAGTAAACATAACCAAGATAGAGAACCTCTGATACATACAGATGGTTCCCCATCAACACAAGTCTCTAATTGATTATTAATATATAGGGGTGACTGGTTACATATTTTGAATTGAAAAGGGATACATGAATATGTCTTAAATATGTAAGATATTCCCATAGTATGTGATAATTCCCCCCAAATTTGTGTGATGAGCCTAACCTTCCATCCTATTGACCAATATGAGTTCTTAAGCATTTTTGGCTAAGTTCATTAATGGTTGAATTCCTTGTAAAGTATTCCTATAAGATATCATGTATATGATAGATGTTTAGTGTTTCAGGTTCCATGAACAAACCCCTTTGGAAACCATCCCACCATGAAAAAAAGTTCGAAATGGTGGTGGTTGTATATGAGATTATCATATTGTATGATAATTCTCAGTCTGATCACCATATATTATATTAGTTATAGTACTTGTTTTTTTGTTATATGAGGATGATTTTTAGAAGTTTGGATGTTTTGTATGATTGTTTAAACATTGAACAGTCAATGTGGTGATTAAGTTGAGGATTTTAAGTGTTGAAATGTTGTATGAAATCTTTAAAATGTTAATTCAATGTAGGAACATCTTTTGAGGTTATTTGAGGCCTATAGGTATGATACTCTTGTAATGTGTGGCATTCCATTATGTCAAAATGATAGTTAGAAATCCTTATATCTAATTATCTCAATCTCTCATTTCTCTATTACCTTTAAAACTAATGTTCTAGAAAACCATGTCTTGAGAGAGATCCTTCCTAAGAATATGGATATTTGTGTGATCCATAAATCCCTATAGAGGTAGTAGAATTTTAGATACTTCCCATGATCTCAATCAAATTATTGTGAAGTGCTTTGATAGGTCGAACTAACTGGTTTAAGGTATTCTATTCTTATTATTATTTGTTTATATTAATTCCAAACATATAGATAAATTCTAACTTTAATAGGATTTTGGAGTTATTATTCCAATGTGTTTTAGATGTTTTACATCCCTCTAAAACACTTTTCTCCCACTATATAGTTAGTGGGATATCATGGGATTCTTCCTCGCTAGATTCATCACTGGGTACCTGGTAGAACCTGGTACTATATTTTAATAGAGGTTCACCCACATCTGATATGTGATCATCCACTAACTCTCAAATAATTCCCAAAATCTTATAAAATAAATCATAATAATTTAATAAAATAATTAAAATTTCATCTAGATCATATCTCAAAATATGAGGGTCATTGAAACTAGCTATTTTTTATATATTTTTTGGTATATCCTAACAGTTTTAGAAATATACAAAAATATCACATTTTTACAAAATAAATTACCACTTTATAATTTATTCATGTATGTTGCACATATAAATTGAGTTTTGAATGATGAATAACCCCATGTATATTTCTCTTTAAGTTTTTTTTAATCGATGATTGTCATGGAAAGGCATGAGTTATGATAATATGTTAAGATTAGCATGAGTAGAAACTCATGTAATTCCCAGTGTTACCAAGTGTTGATTGAATCAGGAAAGATTTGGATTTCAATGTAATAAAATTTGAGTGAGATTGAATTTTAGGATTCAATTCCAATGGGATACCATTTATAATATTTTTAGGAGTTTAAAAGTAAGAGTTTGGAGATGGGTAGACATGAGGATGATATCAGTGGAAATTTTTCATCATGTAGAATAAGAAATTAGGTTTGGTGAGCTACTATAGTACCTACTAAGAACTCAGTGGAATCCCACTGGGAGTCTTATGGGTTATATGGTGGGGTCATACCACTTCCCTTTCCATTGGGAATTTTAGTACCCCCAGTTTCTAGTATGTAACCCTTACTTGATGATTTTCATGGTTATAAAGTTTAAGGGTGATGAATGGGAGAGTTGGGAGAAATTTGGAAGTAGTTTTGAGGTAAAATGGAAGTAGCATGGGTGTCGCACAGGTGGCGTACGATTTGTCTAACTATATGGCCAAACCGTGTGTAATTGGTCCTCTTGAGGCAGTGGCTCCAACACGGTTGGAGCATGGTTGGGGATACCATGTGAGGAAACCATGTGAGGGTCTACATAGGTAGAAAATAATGCATAGTTAGCGCACAATTTGTCTAACTGTGTGAACTAACTGTGCGGATGGTTTAAGTGAGATCCTAAAAAAGGGGATCTCACACGTTTTTGCCTCTAAGTGTCCTGTTTTTTTTCCTAAGTGGTAATAACTCGGGATTTCTCTTCCTTGAACATAGGAGAACCTCTCCCAAGAATTTTTTAGGTGATCTGAAGGCTTTCCTTGGTTAATCAAAGTCGAATTCTTGAGGTATATGATCGTTATTCATTGTTCTTGATCGGTTTATTAGATCTACTTAGATCTACTTTTCCTCTCCTCTTGGTTTCTTATATCTACACCCTTTATGGATATATCTAGGTGTTTGGATACCAAATATGATGAGATTTGGTCTTTATCTTTCTAGGAGAAGATATCTAAGGCAGGTTCTTGGAGAATTGACCTGGTTTCCTTATGCGTTCTCCATTCATTGGGGTTTTCGTCAAAACCTTCTAGGTAGGAGGATTCTTTCTTGACTCAACTTAGTATAAATGATTGTATTTATTTCAAATTTTATGTTTGGTGTTGAATTTATTGTGATTTTTTTGTTGAAAACTTGTTGGAAACCTTCTTGAGTGATGGTTGTGAAATCTGGAAAATTGGGGATTTTGAATGAGTGCTTTGGTTCTTGATTTTAAAATGTGCATTTTAAAAAAGGGGATTTTCCTGGATTGTTGGCACATAAATTGGATTTTATGTATTCAATAAAATGGAAGGTTTTATTGAAATTAAATGTTTCTTGAAATTAGTTGTTCTTTGGTTTTTAATAAAAGTTCAGTTTTATTGAAGTGGGTTATTTTGGTAATAGAAATATTTGGAATAAATGGTGTTGGTGTGAGTTCATGTTTAACGTTCCCTTAGTAAGGGATGAGTACCATTGGGGTATGAGGTACGTGACCCTGGATCGGGGGCATGTGTCATTGGGACACAAGGTAATTGGACGAGAGACCGCTCATGAGTATGGAACTGTCAAACAAAGAATGCATGTGTGGGTTTGTTGTGAACTATGGAATGGGTATGCCAAATGATAAGAATAATGGGTTTTAAATCTTTGATTAGTTATTTTTCTGGAAAAATAACTCACTGAAAATTGGTTTCATTTGTTTTTGTTTTCACTTAATTGCAAATGGTTTTTGGAACTTGTTTATATTTGGTTATAAATTGTTTCGGTAAACTATTTTATATAATTGTGGCTAAATTTTCTATCCTAGTGGCTTTAGTAGGGAAGTCATTGGGGAAAACCTACTGAGTTTTATACTCACCCCTTTTTTGGAACTTTGGTGCTTTTTTTTGGAACAATTTTGTAACGTTTTCCACATTTTTAGCACTACCTCATGATATTTGGGATGTTTGGTGATCGTAGAGCTTGGAGCTTGTGGAGCATGGAGTCTTGTGGTATCTTGAGAGTCTTTAGTAGTTTATATGTTGTTTACTTTGATACTGGTTTGGCCTTCCAATATTGTACACTTTTATGTGGTTTTGAGATACATGAAGTTATTGAGTTGTCTTTCGTTTGTTCATACATCATATAGCAAATGTTTTGGTTATGGTTGGTTGGTTGAATGGTTTATTTCTTAAAGGGGTAAATCATCCCCCACTTGTATTGAAACCCTTAGGAATTTATTGCCAGCTTTTTCCATCTTGGGGATGTCACTTAAGGCCAATTAATGACTTGTTGTGCTCTCAAGCTAATGAGAATGAGCGGGTTATTACAAATGGTATCAGTATGGTCCTTCCTTTGTGGTATACATGTTATCGTCTTGTTCAGTCCATGCATAACAAGTGGTCATCAATGTTATTGGTCTTGGAGTTGAAATTATTTCTTGTCTATTACTTGGTTTTAAATCTTATATAGGATTAGGATTATCAGAACTTGAACTGTATAGTATAAAATGATGTAGCTAACCCTTTTATGTTGAACTTCAAGTTACCAGGGAGTTGGGTACATAAGTGTTTGGAGACACTTCCAGGATTTAGAAATTTCATTATCATGGGTTTAGCCAATGAGACGAGCATCGCATGCATTGTAGAGGGATGAATTCCCACTAGGATTTCATATTTCATTTGGAGTAATGATTTATGATTTTTTTCAAGGTGTAAATTTTTTAAAAAAATACAGAATTTCTTTTCAAATGAAAGATTTTGAAACAAATATATTTGGAATTTTGAAAATGGTTTAATTTTCAAAAAGAATGTTAAATGTTTTCAAAAATAGTTGAACATGGAAAAAGGTTGTTTTGGAAAACAATTTTGTGATAGTGATGTGATAGAATTTGAAATGTTAAGCCATCAGTTGCTATAAAGTGGTATTGACAGATTTTGTTGTTGGTTTAGAAAATGGCACCTGGTAGGCATTGTCGAAACCAACCTAAAGAAGTGGCAGAGAATATGGTTGCACCTGAACCACAGGTGAACCAAGAGCTGGTTTAGAGTATCATCTAAGATTTTCAAGCTATGGATACAGGGAACTAGAGGAATGATCCAAGATATGTGGATCATACCATCCAGTTCATAAAGCAGAATCCATTGAACTTCTAGGGTGATGCTGAACCTGAGAAGTTGGAGGTGTGGCTCAGTTGGATGAATCGTGTCTTTAACTTCATTAGCACACCGGTAGAAATAAAGGTCAAGATTTCAACATACATGCTCGAGGATCTTTCACTCCAGTGGTGAGATTTAGCGATGCAGGCTAAATTGGATGAAGGCCTTACATGGGAGGATTTTGAGGAATTGTTTAACAAACAATTCTATCCTCACACATTTAAGATCCAGAAAACAACAGACTTCTTCAACCTGAAATAAAAGAGACTCTCTATCATATATTATGTGGATAATTTCATGAATTTAGTCCTTTTTTCACCAGAAGTTGCGGCAAGTGCATCCTTGAAGGCATGCATCTTTGAATCGGGGCTACGATGAGAGATTCGATCAAAGATTGCAGTACTCTATATTACAGATTATACAGAGATGGTGAACAGAGCAACTGTGGATGAACGTGATATCTCGGGGTGTATGGGAGGAGATATGATGATACCCATAAGGAGTGGTGGGAACTCAAATGCTGGGAGTAAGTGAAAAAGGGACACCTATTTTCAAGGTGGAAGTGGAAATCAGACAGATGGATTAGTGAACCTTCCTCCACGACCCCAGAGCAAATTAGGTTACTTTCAATGTGGTTCGCTCGACCACATAAAGCGAGAGTGTACAGCACAACCTATAGCATGTCATAATTGCACAATATAGGGCATCTTTAGCGCTATTGTCGCAGTACTCCAAGGTTAGGTGCTCAAGAAACTTCTCAAGCATCGCAAGCATCATATTCTTCAATAGGATGAGGACAACAAAATCAGTCCATCAGTATAGCAGAACTAGCCATGGTGATTCTATAAATACCATGACTCCTTAACCAGGGTAATCTCAGAAAATCAATAAGGAGAACAATGTAGTGACGAAGCAATTGTATAGAGCTAAGGAGATGATTATCGATGATCAGGCTAGACCATCTACGGTGAGAGGTAAAATTCTTTTGAATCCTACCCTTGTGCAAGTTCTCTTTGGTACTAGTGCATCACGTTCTTTCATTGATTTTCATACTGTTGAATTCCTATGTTTAAAGTTGGAATTGATCCCTTCTATTTTAAAACTGCAAACTCCTCTTGGTTAAAGAGAATGTCAAGACTTTGTGTGTCGAGCATGTGTTATAATTGTTGATGAAGCTGAGCTGAAATAGAAATTCTCAATGTTGTAAATGGATGTATATGATGTAATCCCGGGAATGGATTGGTTGACAACATTTAATACTTACATCGACTGTTATAGGAGGACAATCAGTTTCACAACTGAGGACGACATCAAGCATCTCTTCAGAGGAGAGAGGATGGTAAAGAAAGGGTAAAATAGCTTATTGTCACCAATGGTGGGAACGATCTCTTATCAGTTGGAAGCGTTGACATTGGCATCAATGTAAGAGATCGAGGAAATTAATTTTCCATTAGTTTTTGATCAATTTCCAAATGTATTTTCCGAGAACTTATCAGGGTTACCACCTATAAGGGAAGAAAAGTTTATGATTGATCTTCTTCCCAGGACCAGTCATATTTCCCTTCCTTCTTATAGGATGGCACCAATAGAGTTAAGGGAATTGAAAGTGAAGTTGAAAAAATTGGAAAGCAAGGGTGTCATTTGACCAAGTACATCTCTATGGGCAGCACCAGTCTTGTTCGTGAAGAAAGTAGATGGAACTCTTCAACTATGTGTTGATTATCATAATCTTAACAAAGTTACAATAAAGAATAGATATATACTTCCATGCATTGATGATATGTTTGATCAATTAAGGGGAGCTCAATGATTCTCAAAAAATTGACTTGTGATCTAGATATCACCAATTGCGAGTTTGGAAGTAGGATATGCCAAAGACAGCTTTCAAAATCAGATATGGCCACTACAAATATGTAGTTGTGTCTTTCAATATAATGAATGAACCAACAGTCTTTATGGATTTAATGAATAGGATATTTCAGTAATATCTAGATTATTTTTTTGTGGTGTTTGTGGAAAAAATCTTGGTGTATTCAAAGACAAGGGATGACCATAAGAAACACCTATAAATAGTGTTATAAATCCTAAAAGATCTTTGTTTGTATTCAAAATTATCAAAGTGTTATTTTTAGATACAGGATGTAAATTTTCTTGGTCATTTAATTTTTGAAAAAAGTGTTTCTATTGATCCTGAAAAGATAGAAGTTTTTTATCTTATGGAAACCTCTAAATAATGTCTTCGAGATACGAAGTTTTCTTGGTCTATCTGGTTACTACCGATGCTTTGTGCACGATTTCTCATGACTAGCTTCACCAATGACAGCTCTGACAAAGAATAATGCTCTTTTCCAATGGACAGAGGAATTCCATAAGTCCTTCCCAGAACTAAAAGTTTGTCTTACATTGGCACCTATCTTGATCTTGCTAGAATTAGGACAGTGGTATGTGGTATATTGTGATGCTTTAGGATCAGGGTTGGGTTGTGTTGTGTTCTCATGCAAGGAGATCATGTGTTTGCTTATGGTTCAAGGCAGTTGAGGGTGCATGAGAAGAATTACCCAACACACGATTTTGAGTTATCTTTAGTCTTCCATGCCTTGAAAACATGGAGACACTATCACTTTGGTGAGAAATTCACTGTGTTTACGAACTGAAAAATCTTGAAACACATTTTCTCACATCAATATTTGAATATGAGGCAAAGAAGATGGATGGAGTACCTCTAGATGTTTAACTTTGACTTGATGTATACACCAGGGAAAGGGGACTCTATGGCAGATGCATTGAGTAGAAATTCATATGCTCAGTTGGAGAAATAAGCTTCAGATGAATGGAAGTTGATGTCAGTCCTAGCTAACATGCATGTGGAATGTGAAATCTAAGGTGATGTTGCGGTTTTCTTCTCAACTAAGCTTGTTCCGGATTTGGTAAATATGGTCAAATAGGCATAAACATCTGATGTATAATGTCTAGTTATGAGTTCAAAACTCAATGGTGGGGAGACCATTGAGGGCTAAAAACTTAATGGGAGTTCATTTTTGTGCTTTAGAGAATGGATGTTTGTACCTATGGATTGTTAGGAACAACTCCTTCATGATTACCACCATTCAAGATGGGTTGTACATCTAGGTACACATAAGATGTATAAAGCATTAAAGGTGCATTTTTGGTGGAGCGGCATGAAAAGAAAGGTGGTTGAGTTCGTCTCGCAATGATTAACTTTCCAGTAAGTTAAAGTAGAGCATCAGAGACCAACAAGAATATTGCAGTCTTTATCTATCCCAGTGTGTAAATGGGAGCAGATAGCAATGAATTTTGTTATAGGCCTTCCAAGAATGGTCCAGAAACACAATGACATATGGGTGATAGTGGATCGGCTTACCAAGTCAGCCCATTTCATTCCAATTATTGAAAACCGTATGGTGGAAGATATATCTAAAATATATATCCAAGAAGTGGTAAAGAGTCATGGCGTACCGGTTTCAATCATCTCAGATAGAGATCCAAGGTTCACATATCATTTTTGGAAATCCTTACAGAAAACCATTGGGACTCAGTTGACTATGAGCACGATGTATCATCCTCAGATAGATGGACAGTCTGAGAGGACAATACAGACATTGGAAGACATTTTTTAGGATTGTATAATGGATTTTGGTGGATCATGGGAGGATAATATACCCTTGGTGGAGTTCTTATACAATAACAGTTATCATACCTCGATACATATGGCTCTGTTTGAATCATTGTATGGGCATCCTTGTTGTTCTCCACTCTGTTGGGTGGAAACATGTGAAACTTTACTAGTTGGGCTGATCCTTATCCAAGAAACAATGGAGAATATCCAGTTGATTAGAAATAGGATGGAGATGGCTCAGAGTCGTCAGAAATCTTATGCAGATCACCGTCAAAGACCGTTGTTGTTCGCTGTGGGTGATCATGTCTTCTTGAGGATATCTCCAAGGATTGGAAATTGTTGTTTCGAGAAGTAGGTAAAGTTATATCCTAGATACATTGACCCTTTAGAGATACTAGAGTGGGTCAGAGAGGTGGAATATCGGTTGGCATTAACACCACGGTTCAGTTTGGTGCATAATGTGTTCCATGTATCTCAATTGAAAAAGTATCAGCCTAATCCTGACCATGTGATCAAATGGGATCATGTTGACTTAGAGTTGGATTCTTCATTGATACATATCCTGGTATGTATTTTGGATATGCGAGAGAAATTCTTGTGTGGAAAAATCATCGTTCTAGTGTGGTTTTTATGGCATCATGGTCAGATCTAGGAAGAGACTTGGGAACGTGCGAAGGAAATGAAAGAGAAGTGTCTATAACTCTTTCACGACAGCTAATGTTTTCTACTTTCTGAGGATGGAAAGACCAATGGTGGGGAGAATGTAGTACCCCTGGTTTCTGGTATATAACCCTTACTTGATGCTTTTCATGGTTATAAATTTTATGGGTGATGAATGGGAGAGTTGGGAGAACTTTGGAAGTAATTTTTAGGTAAAATGGAAGTCGCACGAGCAGCGCACGGTTTGTCTAACCGTGCAGCCAAACCATGCGTAATTGGTCCTCTTGAGGTAGTGGATCCATCACGGTTAGAGCATAGTTAGGTATACCATGTGAGGAAACCATGTGAGGATTTTCCTAGGTAGTAGCTAACGCATGGTTAGCACACGGTTTGTCTAATCGTGTGAACTAACCATGCAGATGGTTTAAGTGAGATCCTAAAAATGTTGATCTCATGTATTTTTGCCTCTAAGTGGCCCTTTTTTTCTCTTAAGGGACCATAACTCATTATTTCTCTTCCTTAAAGGTAGTATAACCTCTCCCAATCATTTTTGAGGTGATCTGAAGGCTTTCCTTGGTGAATCGAAGATGGATTCTTGAGGTATGTGATCGTTCTTCATGATTCTTGATAGGTTTCTTAGATCTACTTAGATCTACTTCTCTTATCCTCTTGGTTTCTTATATTTATTCCCTTTATGGGTAGATATAGGTGTGTGGATTCCAAATATGATGATATTTTGTCTTGATCTTGCTAGGAGAAGAGATATCAGGTGGGTTCTTGGAGAATCGACCTGGTTTCCTTGTGCATTCTTCGTTCATTGGGGTTTTTGTCAAAACCTTCAAGGTAGGAGGCTTCTTTCTTGACTCCACTTAGTAGAAATTATTGTATTACTTTCAAATTTTATGTGTGGCATTTAATTTATTGTGATTTGGTTGTTGAAAACTTGTTGTAAACCTTCTTGAGTGATGGTTGTGAAATCTGGAAAATTGGGGATTTTGAATGACTGCTTTGGTTCTTGATTTTAAAATGTGGATTTCAAAAATTGTATTTTCTTAGATTGTTTGAACATAAATGTTATTTGATGTTTTCAATAAAAGGGAAGTTTTTATTGAAATAAAATGTTGCTTGAAATTGGTTGTTCTTTGGTTTTCAATAAAAGTTTAGTTTTATTAAACTGGGTTATTTTGGTAATAGAAATATTTGTCATAAATGGTTTTAGTGTGATTTCATGATTAACGAGACCTTAGTAAGGGAAGATTACCATTGGGGTACAAGGGATGTGACCCTGGATCAGGGTCGTGTGTCATTAGGACACAAGGTAATTGGACGAGAGACCTCTCATGAGTATGGAACTGTCAAACGAAGCATGCATGTGGGGTTCTACTAGGAGGCCAGTGGTGAGGCCCTATCCTCACTTAAATTAGGGTTATTTTTTATTTTCATAGGTTTTTTAGTATTAGGGATTTAATCAAGGAAGATCCCCCCCTTTGTTCCTCTTCTTCTCCTTCTTCTCCTCTATTCACGGTGGTTTAATTGTATTTGTTTTATCATTTAGGTATGATATCTTCATTTCCTTATTTATTTATTACTTTACATTCTTATACTCTTATTTAAGTTGATTTTATTAGTCATTTGAGATATGATTTCAAGTAATCATGGTGAATCACTCCAAGATAATGGGATTTAAATTCAAAAAAAATAAAGTATATGAAGTGAGGAAGGTAAAGCAGTTTCAAATACCAACTCAACCATAAAGAGGTAACTATTAAAATGATGACATGTCATCCATTTAGAGGGAATTCATGTCTTAAAAATACCTTAGAAATTTTTAATTATCAATTTTATTGGTAAGGAATATGAGGTTATTTTTTAGATAACTTTAAGTTATACAAGGTGTGACAACAGGCTAAGTATCAACCCATGAAAAACAAAGGCATGGTACGGTGCTTACTCACCCCTAAACAGATTTAAAAAGACCTTAACATGGAGTTCATCAAATAATTTCTTAAATCTAAAAGTTTAACTATGATATTAATAGAGAAAAAAAGTCAACTAAAGTGCTCATTTTTTGCTTTAAAATTTCTCTTTGCAAATTTCAAGGTCATTGAGGCCTTTATGAATAACATTGTGGTTTGTAAAAATTTCATAGAAGTATTATTTTAGATAGAGATATTGTCTTCAATAACCAAATTAAGGTTGGTTTTTTCAAGGCTAGTGAGATTTAATTATCTATATCCAACACTTATCATCCCCAATATGGTAGAAAAACAAAATAACTAAACAAGTTCCTCAGACAGTTTCTTTGGTGCTACTTATTTTACTAGATAAAAAATTGGGTTTCTTACCTTCATTGGGTTGAATGATTTTATGGCACTACACAAAACTTCAATCCCAGGAATAAGGTGACCCATGGAAGACCCACTACTTTTACTTCCTATATTTTAGTAAAATCACACAATCAATAATCCTAAACATATATTCAAAGTTATGACCAACAACTTTACATGGTGAAATTAAAAATTAAAAAATCTCAAACAATGATGCACAATAGTTGTACTAAGTTCATTAGTAATGGTGCTTAATGGTATGGATACGACCAGATAAATCCAAGTCGACATGGATCAAACCTAAAAATATTGGGTCTATTTTGGTTTAATACATGTTTAGAAAATTGAATCTAATATGATGCAAAATTTAATTGTACCAAATCATTGACCATTTTATAATTTTAATCAATATTAAAAATAAAATAAAATAAAAAACTTATTATTGATAATTATTAAACATTAAATACATATTTTTATCACATGCACACATGCCATATATTAGAATTGGTTCCCTAGAACCAACTAACTTTATGATTTATATTATTAAATATTAAAATAATTTAATATTAATAAATGTATTTTCATGTGATTATTATTCTTCTATATATCATTAATGTGATAATTTCCTTATAGTATCTTCCACATTGAAAGGTAAAATAGTTCCCCATTATAATGAGAACATTGAAATGATATGATGATTTATTAAATATATGTTTTAAGGTTGAATGAAATCATCTGAATAGACATTGATGATAGGGGCTTCTAGAGGTGGGATGCTCATAATAAATTGAGACTTATTCTTATGAAGTTATACCTTAGTAATATTCAAGAGGGGGGGTTATGAGAACAAACCCACATGTAATAATTCTGCATGTTTTATGTGTTATTGGATATTCCTACCTATGGACATGTGTATTGGTCATTGGACTTGAGATTATTATTAACACATATCATGATTCACACATTTTGACGTATTTATGAAAATCATGAAAATGTATGTTCGTAGTGAGGTAGGATGTGTTGGGTGCGTCACAAGTGATATGGAATTAATGAATAAGTCAATAAAATATTTTTCCCTTCAAAATTATTGGAATTGGATATCATTATCACTTTGATTAAAATGGAACTATCTGATAAATCCATGTCCATAGTTAGACATCGACATATTCATTTCTATAAAGTTAAATAAAGATAAAATAAGCATATAGAATCATTAAACAAAGTATGCAATATATTTGTTGGGATATTGAGACAAAGAAATTATATTACACAGTGACCATTCATAGGAGGTTTTTTTCATTACAAAATTTACTTATTTCTTTATGGATGTAAAAATGTGTTCCTAGAAGTTGATCTAGGACTTTAGGTAATCATGTTATAATGATACTGAGAAAGTGTCTTAGAGGGTCACACAATAAGTGTTTCCAAAACCTCAATTAAATTCTATTTGAATTTGACAGTTTGAATAAATAGTATCCCCAACTTATGGTTTAAGAATTATTCAGGTATAATTGATTGTATTAATTCAATCACTAGTTATTTAAAATAATATATATGTTTATTTAATATCAAATAAATATTTATTTGTAATGTAATTATTAATTATGAAAATATATAATATTTATTTAACTCTTTTTTATTTTCAAGGTAAAAAAAAATTTGTTTCATTCTACTAATATTAAATAAATATTTATTTGTTATTTTAGTTAATATAATATTTATTGATTTACTTAGTGAATAATATTGTTATATTTATTAACTTAAATAAATATTCATTATTCTATGCTCAATAAATATCAAGGAGGAAATATGAACTGAGTTAAGGGTCCACTAGGGATGACATATTAAATATCAAAGTATAAAAAGTAGATTTCATGTTGGGGTTTTAACATCATTTATTTGATAATTTATCTTGATAAGGATACAGAAAGGATTTTAACATCGGTTGTTACATAACGGACTTTAAAATCCATTACAAAAAATAAAACATGTGATTTTTCCTCATTCCTTCAACTCTCTCGTTACTAAAACCCTAATCAATTATCTTATAATTGCATTCTCCCATGCACAAACCTCTTAGATTGATCAATTTTTTACTTATTTTTGCATATTTTCTCCTCTCTCATGGATTGGTCAGCCTGTTCCACCTCCCTTGGCTTCATTCGACCCCCCAAAGGTATGTTTTAGTCATTTCCTTCGAGTTCCAGCATCGTCATCACACCAATTTCATTTCTTACAATCTATACTCTATCAATCGCTATTTTGGAACAAGTTATTTCAAATATTCCACAAGAATCATCATATTTTATAAGTTAAATTTTTATTTATTATTTTATAAATATTTATTATCTATTTTTTAGTGTTTGTAAATTATTTTTTATATTTATTAATTATTTATTAGTGACTTTATTCATTTAGTTATAAATTCCTACGGTTATAATTAGTTTTAGATTATAATTTCTGTATAATTATAAAAAAAAAATTATGATTGTAAATTATGGGTATAATTTTTTTATGGTTTTAATTATTTGTATTTATAATTTTTTGTGTTTATATATTTTTTATTTTTATTATTTTTTTTATATTTAAATTTTTATTTATTTGTAAATTTATTTCGATTATAAATTTTTATAAATTGTATTTTTTATTATAATTGCTTATTATTCTCAATCATTTTTTGGTTATAAAATATTTTTAAGTTATAAATTATTTGTTATAAATTTATGAATGTTTAAATATTTATATTTTTTTAGGTTTTAAATTTATTTGTTCATATATACGTTTGTATGTTTCTATATTTTAATATATTCATCTATTATATTTTGATTTTAGGTAATTAATGGATTATCATTGGATAAATACATGTAAAAATAGAGATTAATATGAAAAAGGGGTTGGTAATTTTTTGTAATTTTCTAAACAAAATCTTGAAAACAAAGATATGGTTTTTTGTCCATGTGTGAAGTTTTTTAATATGAGAAAATCAAGGTACAAAGAAATAAAATACCATATGATTTTTTATGGTCAATAGGGGAATAATGGTTAATTTGATCACATGGTTTGGTTTTGATATTAATGGCTAAATGTTTTGTTCAAAAAAATAGGAGGGAAAGAGTGATATTAAAAATAGTGGAGTAATGGTCATCACTGAAGAACTGAATTTTCAAGTTCCAAAGATAAAAACACAATTTCAACATCAAAAATATATTTTGGAATTATTGATGATATATGGAAGATTGATTGTACTAAATTTTTAGTACTAGTGTTTAAGTGTAAATGGGTTGACAATAACAGTGGCATGAAACATGATGAACATGTTTTTTCATTTATTTATTTGAAAAGATTTAGTTTCAAAGAGGAATCATTTATCATGGTGATGCATGAAAAACAAATATTTTTTTTTATTAACCCATCAAATTATTAGTGTTTCATCACTTTTCAAGGGAGAAAATTAATTTGGGTGATGAGAATGTTGATGAAGCTGAAGACTTATCTAAGATTTCTTCATCTGTTAAATTATTACCTAAGGATAACAATGACTGTGATATAGACATAGTCCATAAAACATGAAATGATCACATATAATGGATATGATAAAACACTCTCTTACTATCCTAATTAATCATGTGAATATATATTTTTTTATTATGAAACTTACACAATTAAAAAAATATATTTTAAAACTTTTATATATTTAAATATATAGATGTTAAGAATTCCTTTCATTTTTGTGATAATATTTATATTTATTAGATTCAGGTATCCAATTTTTGTTGAAAAGGTATACCTTTATCATTTTTTTGTGAGTATTTTCTTTATATTTTTAATTTTTAGGTATAAAATTTTATTCAATAAAATATTTATAATTTTTTCTTATTATGAACAATAACATTTTTACTTATAACATTTATTTATTTCTAATAAGATATAAGCACATAAAATTACACATTTTTAGGTGATAATCATTTTTTCATTTTTTTTGTTAATTTTTATATTCCTTGGTTTTAGTTACAAAATTTTTAGGTTGAAAAGTCTAAAATTCAATGTTTTTTTTATATTATGAATAAAAAAAATTATAATAATAATTTAATTTTAATCAATTATAAGTAAACAAAATTTCATTTAAGTAGCATACATATTTCTAAATAACAGACATGAAGGTAGGGGAATCGAGGTATGCATGTTCCTTCATATAAATATATCTATAATAATTAAATTATTTAATGAAATTAAACTTATATTTCTTGGAATTATGTCTAGAATATCTTCTTATCCAAATATAATGGTATCTAAAGTTGGTAGGTGTGGGATTACATGTTTACCAAAACTTTCACTTGCACATGGAGATAAAAGGTTGATGATTGATTTTGATGATGATAACCACCTAGTTGTCCAACTTCCAAGTAGTTTAGGAGTTACTTAGCTATGCAGATTCATTGTAGGATAATTATTTTATTCCATGATTGTATGGGAATTGACTAGTGAGTGAAAGATCAATTATGAGAGTCTATAATGGTAAAATTTATAAAATTGTTTATTTAGTTTTTCAATAGTTTAAATATTATACATTTCATATACTGATATTTAATCTATCCAATTACATATGACATGTGCCTTTTAAGAGATGAAATAAATTAAGAAAAGGTTTATATCCTTTACATAAACTAGATAAAGAGATTTTAAGACAATGTTTACTTCATATTATATTTTTGGGAGTAAAAGGAATCAAGATCCATGCCTTAAGTATGAGTTTATAGATATGGATACATAAGATAATTTTTTCATCAGTCAGTGAGAGGAATCCTTTATGGTATGTGATTTTTGTTTATAAAATTTATTTGTTAAATTAATTTTAATTACTTAATAACTTATTCATTTGTTCCTATGTAATAGACCTCTAGTAGATCTCACCAAGAGTTATGGTCCCTGAATTTATACCCTCATATAGTGTCACATGGAGGGTATTCTTTATTAGAGGATCAAATGATTGATAGAGAATTTAATAAAATAAGTGTCAAGTCAAGTAGTGGATTGGAAGAGGTTTAATACAGCTTGCCATCTCCTATCCTTCATTATGGAAAATGGAAAATGGTGAAGATAGTAGAAAAGGTGAAGTGTATTACTGGTCCAACAAAAGAAGTAGTTGATAAGATTGTAAGTAATTAATTATAATTTTTCTTCAATGTTATTATTTTTTAAATTCATCCCACTAATATAAGATTTAAAAATATTATTTTGTGACATACTTCATGATCAATAAATGTGGGGGACCTTTATACCTAAGGGTAGGATTTATATTCTTATAACTGTTTTAGGAAGGCCAAAAAATTTGGGCTACATCAGAGGATATAATGAGGGTATCAGTAGTAGAAAAGTTTTTAGTCACTCTAGTACAACATCAATAGAGGAAAAATAAAAGTGAGAAATGGTTTCATCAAAGTTTAAGTTTTCATAGTTGAATGAGTCTATTGATGATAAAATTAAATCATATTTATAGGTTATGTTAGTAGAAATGATGAGATAAATGAATCCTGCACAACCTACCTACCTAGATCCTCCACTTCCTTATTTAGATCCAACTATTTAATATGAGTTACATACTAGGGATACCCATGTACATATCATAGTATATAGAATGTTATATCATTTAAGGGATTATTTAAATCATCATCTTATGCAGTTGGGTTATGTAAGAGTAATAGTAAATGATATAATTGACGCAACTACTCCTGTTTTGATACTTGTTGAGGATATGACCACGGTTGGACAGAGTATTGGACATTTTTTACTTTGATCAGAAAGTATTTGTTGTCATTTGATATATGAGGTATGTTTTGTTTTTTTATTTACATTTAAAATTAATATTAATTATACTTTTTTATTACACTTACCTTATATAGGAGTAGCTAAAATTAATGGAATAATTGCGAAGGATATGAGAATTTTAGGAATCAGCACATTTAGATACTTCACAAGATATTGATGGGGGAAAAAGGTTAATAAAGGTTTTTTTATATTAGATAATTATTCACTGATGTGAATTGACCTTATACCAATAGTTTTAAAACATTAGTATAGGTTGTTGAACCATTGGTATAGTCTATACCAATGGTTCCCTCAACCGTTGTGTGGAAGGTTGTGGGGATAGACCTATACTAATCATTTCAAAGTAATTATTGGTATAACACCACCAGATTTCCCTCTAACCAATGGTTATAGCAAATATTTTGTATGAATGTTATACTAATGGTTTAATAAACCATTAGTATAGCCCTTAGCCGCTAAGGAAAGTAGTATCCCTTCCCATATGGGTCCAGAAACTGCACACACTCCAGACACCTACACCCACACACTAAACAACTTAAATCCAATATAGAAGAATCTAGAAACAAATTAATTCATTTAACCAATCACAATACACATTTAAAATAGTATATATATTTTATGTTTTATATTTTGTTAGTTGATAGATAAAAAAACAAATCATAACACATATATGAAATCATGTTCAGTTATTGAACATCATGTATCATAAATATCAGTCAAAAATATTGGGGATCAATCTCTCTCTCATAGCCACTACAACCATCACTGCCATCACCATCATCACCAATATAATCATCACCATCTTCATTACCATCAATTTCACTATCACCATCACCATCACCATCACCATCACCATCACCATCACCATCACCATCACCATCACCATCACCATCACCATCACCATCACCATCACCATCACCATCACCATCACCATCACCATCACCATCACCATCACCATCACCATCACCATCACCATCACCATCACCATCACCATCACCATCACCATCATCATCACCATCATTATCACCATCAGAATCACCATCACCATCATCATCACCAAGTAAGTCATCATCCTAACCACCACTAGGGTTGTCATCACCATCGTCTGATGTATCATATAATGAACGTATCTTCAACATGCATGTATCAAAAAATATAGTAGTATTGGGTGAGACTGATGGACATAATGCTTTCATAACTTTCATAAATTACTCATTGGTCTTTTGACTTCATTTATGCTCCTTCATGGAAATTGTTTTGGCCACTCCTACCTCTACACAAGCCTTTGCTACCTCTATATGAGTCGTTTCCAACTCAATGATACCAGAACTATTAGAGGTGCATAAAGTGGGCCAATACCTAGTAGGGACAATACTCTTCCCTAGTTAACAACGTACTTTCCCTCGGTGATCATCTTTTTATATCTAGTGAAAATGGTCATTTGGCCCAAAGTTGTCAACTTCCAGCTAATCAAGGGCCTCCAAAGCACATTGTTTCCAATATAAATGAAATATTTAGTTACAAAGTATATATTAAATTTTAAATCACAAATATAAATCTTAAAATCTTTTTTTTTTGTTTGTTCATTTACAACACTTCTAGTTTCTTCTTTTTTCTTGAGAAAAACAATTTTACTCAAGGCACACGACCTTTAATGTTCAATAATGTCCTCTATAATGACATAGAATTAATAAAAACAATATTAAATAATACTATATTTTAAAAAAAATAACTCATTCTAAACAATATTTAACTAATAATAACCCAATCCAATTGAACTAAATTTCATTTAAATGTATTGTATTATCCCTAAATGAGTGAAATTTGAATCAATAAATACAAAATAAACAAATTTGGATTGTTTTGGTGAACCTGTATTCAGATTAGTTTTTTTATTATTGTAGTGGGTTAATTTAATTTTGTATTGGTTTTATTAAGTTTGGATGAATTCAGTTTGAGTCATAATTTTTTAGGTTAATTTGGCACATTTTGATCTAATTCATCTTTTTTGGTTTAGTTGTGAATAAAACTTATTAATTTGAGCTAGTTTGGGTCAATGTGATTTAGTTTAGTATTATAAATTTAAGGTCAACTTAATTTTGACTGTTTTATTTTTTTGGTTTAGTTCAATTTTAGTTAGTTTAGTTTCATTAAATTCATGTTTCAGTTATTGTAGTTCAATTCAATAAAATATATTATTTAGATTGATTTTATACATGTTGTTAAAATTGAGTTCATTTAAGTATTGACTGTATTTATTTTGGTTCAATTTAATTTTATTTTTGTTCAGTTGGTTCAAGTATATTAGGGTAATATTATTCTCCATTAGTTCAACTCTGTTTTATTATGTTTGATTTGGATTTGGTAGGTATGGATAGTAAAGTTTATTTATATTTAGTTTCATTATATTCCCACCACTTTAACTACAGTTTATAGTTAACAAATATATATATATATATATATATATATGTTCATATTAAATGAATCTATTTATATGTTGATATGTTAATATTAATTGAAATTATGCAAGTATTAATAAATTTTAGTACTTACATGTTAATATAATTTATATATATAACTATTTATATTTTAATATTATTTGAATTTATTTTCCTATTTATATCTTAATATTAAGTCATACTATTTATATTATATAAATTGAAATATTAAATGATTTTATCAAATTATTTAAATGTGGTTTAAAAACTATTTAAAATTAATTTTAAAATCAGTTTGAAAGTAGTTTTAAAAACTATTTAAAAGTTTTTTTAAGAAATCTATTTAAAAGAAGTTCTAAAGACTATTTAAAAGTTTTTAAAAAAATGTCTAAAATCAATTTTAAAAACTATTTAAATGCATTTTTACAAGAAGTTTTTAAGACTATTTAAAATAATTTTAAAAAACATTTTAAAATCAAGTTTAAAAAACTATTTAAAAGAAGTTATAAAAATAGTTTAAAAGTTTTTTAAAAAACTTTAATATCTACCATTAATATACTTAAATCACTTTCATAATTGGTAAATCATGTAAATAAGGTAACATGGTGGTTGTTTGAAATCTTTTATTAGGAGGTGTTGAATTAATATGATGACATGTTTTTAAAAGGGAATTATTGGGGTGTTTTTTTATTAAATTGGGTGATGATTGTTTCTAGTGTTATTTATTTATAATTTTTTTAAATCATGAGGTATTGGTGGTATGTTTACATTTAGAGGTATTCTATTGAATAATAGTAAATTGTTCTATGAGTTAAATATGGTAATGGGAATTGAAATTGGAGTGGAATAATTGGTTGCCCATTAATAAACATAAAAAGTTAACATTTCTTGAAAAATATATGCTGATAATTTTATTGGAGTTAGTGTCTTGATGTTATAGTTTAACTAGTAATTTGAGTTAGGTGGTGATTTTCTGGGATGTTCTCTTAGTTTCTTCATGATCTAAGTTTTATAATGGAATGTGTGTGAGTTGGGGTGTTGTGTGGATACTAAATTAAAGGTAGAAAGGTTGTGTTTTGTATTTAAGTTGTGTTAGGCATGGGATAGTTCCAAATATAAAAGTGATGAGTTAAAAAGGTAAAACTAAGGCCCAAAATGTGATGTAGACTAAGCAGGCCAACCAAAACATAGAAATTCTACCCCCCCCCCCCCATGATTTAATATAAGGACTTTAATAACCTAATGAACATGATTGGGTGGAATTATAAACATTTAAAGGTAGATATAATGTGGAGCTATATGCTTCATTGTCATTAGTTGAATTGGAATTTATTATTTAGGTCCTTATCCATGTTCTGTGATTATGTTTTTGTGTTATATATATTCATAGTTTTTTAGTTCTCCTACTAAAAAATTAATTTTTTGAGCCATTTCAATAATGTTTTGTTCATTTTAAGTATATTTATAACACACCATGTGTAGAACCCTACCCATTTATTAAGGTATAAGCCATTTTCATTTGTGTTGGTACCTAATTAAACACAAGTGTCCATGAAGAGTACATGTTTCATCTCATGTTTTGGCATTTTCATTCACCCCAAAGTGTGTATATACTTTGCAGCATCCTTGTTTTTTATTTCTTTTTTATGATTCCAAAAAAATAATATTCAATAAAATAAAATAAACTATTAATGTAAATCAATGTCATTTTCAATCAAAAACCTCAAATTTGAATGATGCCTTAAACTCACTACTCTTCCAATGAGAAATCATTTCCTTGTATTGTGTTAATGGACACTCATTTAGGATAGTTATAGCCTCTAAATTTTTTCTAACTCTAGAAAATCATCCATTATATAACTCGTGTTTATATACCCTCCATAGCTCACCCATTCCATTAGTATTATAGTCCTTGCAACTTCACCATCAAAAAAATTATAACAAAGCTACTACCAAAATATTGATTCATATAAATATAATGAATTTTATTACCCATATTTGAGCTCAAGAATTATCCTTTATTTCATATTCAAGGTGTCTCTAAGAGATGACTTAACAAGAATGATATCACTATATTTGGAAAGTGCTACTATAAAAATCCTGCATTATCTCTAATTGTTTCCAATTATTTGATTGTGCTCATTATAATTAACCATCACATTTGTGTGGTGGTTCTAGACTTCATGCATGCATGTACGCCCACACGTTGTGTTGAACCAGCACATGAAACTTCATGGTATAGGGGAAACACATCCTCATCATCTAATCTCACTGTTGCAATATCTATTAGGGGTGATGAGACTTTTTCAATTTCTGATCTTGATGTTTTATTCCCATTGAACACTAGGGATATTTTATTTTCCTTTGAGTCATTTTTCTTTAAGGAATTTTTTCCTCTGTGATTGTAATGGGTTACCTATTTTTCCATTTTTAAAAGAGGTTGTATTGTTTTTTATTTAATAAATGGGGCTTCACCTCCAACCTATTTAAAAAAATATACCTGGTCTAGGTTGATCAATTATTGTTGATAGATCCATGGGTCATGAAGGATCAATAACCTATATTGTACCAGTGGGTTCCAATGTCTACTCATGATGATCAATGTGCTCGGGAGGTTTAGAATGCATCAAAGCATAAGTCAAAGGAGCAAAAACATAAAATCTTGGAGAGAATAAAATGGTAGGAAATAGATCTATCATAGATGTCTGTGGAAATGGATGTTATGGATTGTGAGTGAGATCCATCATCAGATAAGTAAAATATAGATGAAGAGGATCATATATAAATAGTGGTAATAGTATAGGTGGTTTGAATATCCCTAGTGCCTCTAAGGGAATTTTGGAATAAGAAATTGTGATATGTGGTATATCTAAGAAAAGATATGGGTGTAATTAGAAAAAATGAATATTGTGAGTATCTCTAGTACCACCTCCCTTGAATCTTCAGGTTTGGCACCATTGTTACTAGTCTGGTCATAGAATATTTGTCTCTTAGGTGTTGGTTCCTGATTAAAATTTTAAAAATTATTAATGAAATGAAATTATATGTTATTGAGATATATATATATATATATATTTGAAATATTATACTCATAAAAGGAACTGAAGGATATAATCTCATCTCTCTTATACAACAATTATTATCAGACATTCTCTTCCTTCATATCTCTTCAATTTTTTTCATTTCCTACATTAGAAAAAAATATATACATTTAATTATAAATTCATAATTAATGTGTAACCCAAATAAAAAATAAGTGGTGATGTGAATTAATTAAGGGATTCCAATTTTGAAGCGAAACAAAGGATAGGTAGTGACATAGCATAATAATATCATATTTAGTGGCAATAATATCAAAACATAAAATATGTGTCATATAAAAATAAACACATTATAATTATAATGTTAAACATGTATATGATATGGTTTTATTATTATATTTTCAATTCGATCTAATTCAGTTTAGGTTATGTCATTTTTTCATTTTGGTCATTTGATTAGGTAATTTGGCCATTTTTGGGTTGGGTTATTTGGTACATATTTTGGAAAGGCCATTTGGTTTATCTTTGATTTAAGTTATTTTTTCATTCTATTATGTCATTTGGTTGGTTTTGGGTTGTTCATTTGGTTCATTTTTGGGTTATATCATTCAATTAATTTTCTTCATTTGATTCATTTTGGTTCAAGTCAATTTCATTTTTTTTTATTCTAATTAGTTTAATATGTTTTGGTTCAATTAATCTTGATTTTTTTCTTATTAGATTTTTTTAGTTTTGTTTAGTTTGTTAGGTTCTAATACAATTCAATTCAATATTAGAAAATTAAAATCAAAGAAAACTACAATCACTTTATATTGAAAATGCACATAATGGTAAATTTGGATACAAAATGAAACCAAAATTAAATAAAATTGGATAGTACCAACCTAAAAGAACCAAGCCAATATAAACCAAAAAACTAAGAAAACATATGGTTGATTCTATATATTAGCCACCACAAATTTAGGTTCACAATAAACTCTAACAATTGGACCAGTTAAGTTATCATAAGTAATAAATTGATTGAGGTTAATGGGGGCAGAGATGGTGTCAATTTCACCCCCAATATCATCAAAAATATTTATTGGAATTACTTCAATAATGAAACTGAATTTAGGTCTTGGATGATCTTTTATATAAAAAACTTGTTTCACTGATAATACTAAAATATATGGATCATTAGTTTCAAGTATTTGAGTCATTTCAATAACTATAAATTCACGGTCATCAATAAATGTGCCATATCTAATCATTGAATCAAACCACTTGTATTTCATCATAGTGACTCGGCCATGGGAGTAATAATCCAATATTAGAATTTTCTCAACAAATATATAATAATATAAATTTTATTATCGAATCATATTATCTGATTCAATGGAATAATAGTCGATCATTGTAGTTACCATAACACCATCATGTTGTGTTCTCGTGTTCATTTCTTGATTAGTGATAATAAATTTATACCCATTGATCATAATTGATTTTCATTAACAAACCATGTAATAGAACCAGAAGCCAAATATCCTACTTATTGAGAGATAGAGTTAATAGGTAAACTCAATGACAAAAATATAAATGAATATTAAAATTAAATGAATATTTATTTTTTATTTTATTTCAGTAATACTTCTACCATTTATTTTAAGCAAGCAGGAAATTCTTTGTTATGAAAATTCTCTCTCCTTATCAAAGGTAATGAATAGTTATTTAAATTTATAATTTGTTTTTATTCCCTATATAAAAAGATATAAATACTTGAACATATATATATATATATATATAATTACATGGGATGAGATAAAATTTACATGTTTAATTTACTTGATGTATTCATCAAACAAATCACTGTTAAACAAGACCGTGTGAGTGGCATCTCCCTCTCTTAAAGGCTTAATGTAGATAATTCATATGATCTAGTAATTTACCCTATTTAGGTAAGTGATGGAAATCTAGGTTAGATTTACTCATACTACTCATCTTAATTTCTCATGGGTTGGTTATGTCTCATTGTCACATCAAATAAATGAATTGAATAAAAATACATACATTCTTGAGCCAAGTAACCTTTCACAATTGACACATCATAATGATTTGTGTTCTAAATGTAATAATTCAATGTGTATATATTTATTTCAGATGGATATGTCCAAAAAAATACCAGGTCCTCAATGAAGTATTTTTTTTGTAAGATGGATAGCTAGATGCAGTATTCATGTAAAAATGATGGAGGAAATATTTTTTATAACTCACACAAGATTAATGGTGCCTCTTCCTAAAATTTTTACAAGAAAGTCGTGGAAAACTTTTTAGAATAAATATCACTATAAAAATGGTACAATAGAATCACTATCACCCTTACATTATTAGAAAATATATGATAGATTACTATTGGAATCAATTCATGAAGAAGGATGTGATAGTCATGAGTTTTTAGATATTTTAACTTTAAATATCTTTTGTTGACCCATTTTGATATGTTTCATGAATGGAAATTAGGAACCCTAACAGTATCTAGTACTTCCAAAAATTTATTATTTTCTAAAGGTGACATAACATAAAAATCACACATAACTTTCCATTTATTTTCACTGATACACACAGGATGCAGTCTTGGTCTGATACCCCAATCCACCAAGTCACATCAAGATCATAAATCATATTTTTTCTTCCTATTTAAATTTATAATATTTTAAAGAAACATTTCACATATATATTTTTTAATTTACATTATTTCTAAATAATGTTGTAATAAATTGGTTAGAAAATAAGGAAACTCAAAGAAGATACTTTTCTTCTTCCAATAGTAATTGGATTCAGTACAAACACTCTTAATATTTATAGATTTCCTTTGGCCTTTCCCAAATGAAAAATTGACATATTTAAATTCATTAATCATGTCAATTATATACATACACTAAGGTGTATTTTTAGTCTCAACGGTATGGTCAAACCTTCAATGATTACACCTATATTGATGATACATTAGAAAGAATCATTGATGTCCCATGAAACTAAAACTACAAAAATATTTAAGTCATCTATATCATGTATTCTTCATAAAAATAAGATACTTTTTTCCTTTATGCTCCAACCAGGCATCAATGCATAAGATGGAATATCATTTACCATTTATATAAACGTAGCACACATCTAAAATATGTCTTTCGAACATGCATCATATGTTCACACACCCACATTCCAAAGATATTACCAAATGAAAAATTGACACCTATAAATTCATTAAGCATGTCAATTCTATACATACACTGAGGTGGATTTTCAGCCTCAATGGTATTGTCAAAACTTCAACAATTACTCCTATATTGATGATCCATTGGAAAGAATGGTTGATGCCCCATGAAACTAAAACTACAAAAATATTTAAGTCATCTAGATCATGTATTATTCATACAAATAAGATAGGTAATTTTTTACTTTGTGCTCTAGACAGAAATCAATTCATAAGCTAGAATATCACTTACCATTTACATAATCATAGCACACATCTAAAATATGTCTTTTGAACATACATCGTATGTTCACACACCCACATTCCAAATACGCTTCAACTCTTTTATTAAAGGTTGAATGTTTACATCGATAACATTTCCAATATAATAAAGTAAAGATATGAGTATACTCAAGAAATTGAATGGTTTTTTCATACTCATCCATGGAGGAATGTTATAAATGTGGATAAAAATGGGTCATTTTTCATGTAAAGTAAGCATCTGACTAAATGGATTAAAACCATCACATGATAGACCCAACCTCACATTATTCATATCAACTTAAAAATCATTATATCAAACATCAAATGTTTTTCATGATAATATATCTGAAATATTAAAAAACTTATCATTATCCTTATTTCTCTTAGTATTATTCCATCACATATTTTTTGAGATTTCATCGGACGTGAAAATATTTTTGAGTCTGAAAATCAATGGAAAATACCACATTATTTTATGTGGCATGTGATATGGTATTCTATTAGCATTTAGATTTTATTGAGATATTCCACATTTTATATATTCATTTAATTTTATCCTAGAATAAGATAAAATCATTCGGGAAAGCATGAATTTTATTTATAGAAACTCCATGTTGGTCAATTAACTTCCATGCCATATAACGGTTTGAGAGAATATATGCATCATTAGAAAGTAAGTACTTAAAAAATATAAGAATATAAATGATAATAATATTATAAATTATATACTAGGTTTTCCTATGAAATAATCATATTAAAATCCTAATTTTTTTATTTTACTACATTGCTGGTATACTGGAGTCATGACAGCATCCTTCAATTTCTTCACTCTCTCAAAAACATAATTTTCATTACTTACATCATGTGAACATGTATCATTATATTATTGAATTGGAATACTTTATTTATCATGATGATGAATAAATGGAAACTAGTCATATAATAAATTTTCTAATCCAATCATATCATTCATATCATGATCATTTTGATACTATCTTTTCTCTCCATTATGATATCGAACCTAATATTATGTTTGAAAACCAAATTTTATTATATAGTAGTTAGCTTCTTCACAACTTAACCATGGTATTCCAACATAATTATAACTTGGGTAGTGTATAAGGCCTCTATTTGAAGCATTATTAAATGAAAAATCTAAAAAACAATCCAAATTGGTTTGAAAATTGATTAATATTCAATCAGTATCATATATCCAACTTATATCCATTTTGTTACAAAAATATAACAATGTTATATACCATGTCATAAAAGCATTGAAATAAGACTGAAGTCACCCATATTCTTAATTTCATAACTCTATCCCATGATATAACTCAATACCATATATATAAAACCATAATATTGAAATCCACTATATCAATGATTAATAATTATACATAATACCACATAAAAATTCCAATACAATTACAAAATGGGGTTTGAATCATGTTATGTGAACAATTAATTGTAATTTTATTCAATCCAATTTTAAACATAATTTATACATTAATATAATAAATTTTATTAATATGGATTTATAAATTGTAGTAATAATTTATTATGACCATAAAACACCCTAAATTATGAAACATAACTTGAAATCATGAGCACTTTAATGTTCTAACACCCAATAAGAAAGAAAAATAAAACTTTTAAACACAATTTTATTCACAAACATCTAGAGTGCATGGATTGATTCTTTAGAAAAATAAAGTTTTCATAAACCATGAAATCCCACATTACATTATAACAAAATACACCCCAATTTTAAAAAAATAAATCATCTATAACACATACTTTTCAAATAAAATAACACCGATTTCATAAAAATACCTTATAAAAAATAAGATTTGAGATATTTATGTTCATTCATAATCAATCACATGGTAAGAAAAATAAATTTTAGGTCATTTTCAATTTAGTGAATGAAATGTAGAAACACAAGGATAATATATGAGAAAAGGGGAATGGAATAAACATACCTTGATGATTTAACTTAATAATAATTTTAAGAAGGATGGATAAAACCAAAATTGAAGTAGAATACAAGGAAGTATAGGAAGTGAATGCACTGAAGTGGAGAACAATCTGAAGGAGAGAAGGCATCTTCTGATTGGAATGGGGAATAAGATGCATTCTATATGAACGGTTTTAAAAAACCATTGGTATAACCTATCTCTATGCCAATGGTTTTAAACATCCATTGGTATATCCAAATCATAAACAAGATTAAACAACAGTTTTTTAAAAGTATTGGTATAGGTCTGTGGGGATAGATCCCATTTCTGGTATAGATTATACTTTTTTAACTACTTAATATATTTAAAAATGACATCATTTAAGTTGTAAATGGTTAGGATATCATTGTACCTATGTTGAAAATTTTTTTATGTAAGTGAATTTCAATTATAAATTTACTTTATTTAAGTAAATACATGTTTTATTGACTTAATTTATTAATTTTATAATTATTTATCACTGCAATATTTGTATAAAATATGATTTCACTTCTATTTATGGTTTTATGGATCTAGAATAAATTTCAACAGTTGTGAAATACTTGAACCAACATGAAATAATTCAATATGTATTTGAAAAATTAAAAAACACATAGATTAAGTGTTGGTTTTTTCCATTCCATGATAAGTAAGAATACATATATAATCATGAACCACTATTTTAGTATAAATAGTAGAAATTGAATATTATGCCTATTTTTCCCATACGAATGCAAATCATATTGGTTATTCTCTTTATTGGGTGGTGTTAGAATAATTTTTAGAAAGTTTTTAAAGTATTAAGTCTTATTCTATTATTTTAGTTCTTTAATATTAATATTTTCATTTTACATATGTTTTGATAATTAATATTTGAAGTTATAATAGATAATGTATTGAGTTCAACATAACTCACTTTTTAACAAAGGGTCCAAATAAAATTGAATATGTGAAAGTTTTGGTAGATGAATTTTATATTAGATAATACTTGATTTTTCTTATATATGTAATGTTTCTATTTTAAAAGTATTGTTTAATAAAAAAAAGTTTCATCATCAAAAATTGAGTGTTTAATGTGGTTATTTTTTTATGATTTATTTATAAGATAACCACAACCATAATAATAACATATTTTGAAAAGGTCAGTTTCATTATAACACTTATAATTTAGAAAAATATGTTGTATTTTTTAATTCATAACACTTTATGTTGTTACATATTTTTGATTTTTTTCATATTATACTCCAGACGACTTGAACCACCTTCAAAATTTATCAATTTGACTAATTTATAGATACATTTTCATTAATGTGTATATTATTTTTAAAACATGCTGCAAAAGTTTTCAATGAGTTTTTTTATTTTTGTTTGTGTTGTTTTTATTGAGTTAAAGGTTATACTTTCTATTTTTCCTTTCCTTATTTTTGAAAACCAAAAACACTTTAACACTTTCTTAAAATACTATTTTACAAACTTTATATATCCAAGGTTTTTTAGAATTTTTTTGTATAAAATGTAATTTTCTACCAAATGAAGAAATTATTCTTATATAAAACTAATATAATATTATTATTATTTAATCTAATATATCAGAATAACTATGCATATATTCCATAAAAATGACTAGTGTGTTGTCTATTGGATAGACTAGTGTAATGTCTATCAGAATAACTAAATTCATATCCCTCAGACTAACAATAGTTCTTATTCATCAAACTAAACATAGTTAGTTCATAGGATTAACAAACAATAGAATTGTACATCAGACTGTGTAAAGTTTATAATCATAGTAATTGGAATTATTTATATCATGCAGAATTATCTATAGAATTGTGATGGTGCTACCAAAAAATAACATCATAAAATGAAGTACAATTCATGCTTAGCTATCAATAAAAAGATCCATATCATTATGATCTGTCAAAGTGAAAGATGTTTAAGGTTATTGTAAATAACTAATAAATATTATCATTAAAGATTTACATATAAATAGGATGTCATTATAAGAGTTGGGAGTTAATTAATTTTCAACTCAATAGGTCTAATATTTTTCAATGCCTGAACATATCATTCTAATACTTTGTAATTTCTTATAGATTTTTAGTTCTAAAGGAATCAGTATGAGGATTGTAAATTACTTAAAATGATTTTCTTTTTTATTTTATTTATCTTATCATGGTTTAGATTGAGAGATTCCAAGGATAGTAATATAGGTGAATATGATCCATCAAATTGAGGGATTCTAATGCTAGAAAGATAGAGTTGATGTCGATCTGTCGAATCAAGGGGTTCTAGGGTTTTGGAAGACAAATCCATTCTAATCATAGTATTGAGGGATTTCCTGGTGTGTAAAGATAAACCTTTACAGTTAGGTGTAAAAATGTGGATATATTAGGTCAGGATTACTTACTTCCTTAACTCTTAAGGTTAAAGAGTAGAATTATTTTATAAATCTTGTAATTCATTATTACTTCATTATAATCTTTGTTTTAATTGTTTCGAAAAATTTACATTCTACATTGAATTTATATTAGAAATTAGTTTTTACTTATCTTTCTAATAATTGTTTTTATCATACTATTTATAAGATATATAATAACTCTGATCATTAGATGAATTCTGAGTTTGATCTTTTTTACTAAATAGGTTTTGTGTTTTGTATTAGTTTAAATTTTTTTAATCTACAATTCACCCCCCCCCCTCTTGTAGCCATTATAAGCTCTTATAATCCAATAATTGGTATCAAAGGAGGTTCTACTACTATACTTGATGATTTTTTAATTTTTTTATCTTTTTTAAGTCTATTAAGTTTTTATAAACTAATTTTTTATAAATTTTAGATACAATAACATGTTTTGTAGAACATAGTTTCTATTTTATAAAATATGATAGGGTTAAATGATAGTACCCTTGAAATTTTGAATCTGAGTATACCACCAATTTTTTATATAAATTATTATGAATATTAGAGAGACCATATGAATACTTTTTTGATAAACACTAAATTTAAAAAAAAAATAATGTTGACTAGAAACTAAAAAATTCCATAGAAAGAAGTAATAGCCTTTACTAATCAGAAAATTCAAGAATATTAAATAAATTATAGAGTAAGGAATACAATTTTGTGTTTTATGACAATAAATATCTATAAACAAATTTCTTCATGTGAAGTTGCTAATAGAATTTGGAATAAGTTAGAAGTAACTCATTTTGGAACTTCTAAATTCATAGAAACAAGAAGACCTATGCTTAGAGCTGATTATCAAGCTTTTGATTTTCAACCTGGAGAATCAATTACTAAGATGCACCAAAGGTTTATGACTATTATAAATAGTTTAAAATATATTGGAGAGAAATATTTTGATGATAATATTTTAGTTGAGAAAATTATTGAGATTATACCAATTGAATGGGAATATAAAAGGACTGCTTTGGATGACATAATAAGTATTATTAATATTACTCTTGATTATCTTATTGAAACCCTTATTAAGTATGAGGGTATACTGAAAAGAGATGAAGAGAAGATAAAAAAGAAAAATGGAGGAGTTTCTTTAGAAACTACATCTAATGTTCCTATTAAAGTACAATCTACTAAGAAATTTGTGAATACTTATAAGAAGAATAAAGTTATTATTGAGTCATAAACTAGTTCTTCAGAACAATCAAGAATTGAGTTAGCCAATTTTGCAAGAAGAATGAATAATATTTTTTTAAAGAAATAATTTCTACATAGATATAAGAAAATTCATAAGGATAAAAGTGATCAGAAGGAATCTTCTGAAGTGATATGTTATGAGTGTAAAAAGGCTAGACATATCAGACTAGATTATCTTAAGATGAAAAGGAAAGATGAGAAGGAAATGCATTCATATAAAAATTCTAAAAATTATTATAATCATAAGAATAATAAAATTCACAAAGCTTTAGACACATGGATTAAAAGTGGATGAGATATTTCTTTTTATGATTCATCAGATGATGGAAGTCCAAGATAGAATAATATTGGATTCTATGCAGAAATACCAAAGGTTAACAAATGCCTTACAAATAAGGTAACTTTTGAATATCTTACTAATATTACCTTAAATAAAAAATATCCTGATGATGTTAAAAATAATATTTCTATATCTTATTATGAATAATCTTCTTCATATGATGATGAGATCAATACACTACCAAATTTTAAAGAAGTATTAATATTTTCAATACTTCTTGAAAATGAAAACTATAAAATTTCTAAAAGAATTGATAATGACCAAGAAAAACTTTCAAAGGAAACTCAACAATTTATACTTTAACTATTGAGATATAAAATATTTCTAAAGATCTTGATAAATCTAATTTTTAAAAAGATGGTTTTTCAAAAAATCATGAGAAATATATTTTTTAGAAAACTAGTTCACAAAGTGAAATTATAAAACTTATTTCGAATACTAGTCTTACTAAGGATAAAAACCTAGTTGTAAAACTAAAATATGAAATTTATAGTATGAATAAACTTTTTTATAAGTTTACCATTGAAAAGGATAATTTTGATAAAATTTATAAGAAAATTATATCTCATAGACATATTTCCATAATGGTTTTTACTAAAAAAACCTATTTTTAGTAATAACTACTTTGTTCTGAAAAGTTCAAAGTGGTGGAAACTAGAAGAACAAATTTTATTTAAATAAAGTTCAGTATTTAAAACTTCATAAATTATATTTATCAAAAAAAATGAAATTTTTTTAGTGTAGTGATGTTGGAAAGATGTGGATACCTAAAATTTTACTTTTTGATAATACCAAACCCAAGAATGTTTGGGTTCTGAAGAATTAATGTTTTTTTTCTAGGAAAATAAATAAAGTAACAACAAAAATAAAATTTTGTAAATTTATAGTGGTTTTTTCAGACATATTACTGTCAAAAAATAATTCTTTAAGAAGATTATAAAGATGAAAGTTGGAAAAATCACTTTAAGAGATAATTCTTAAGGATAAATCATCAGTATAGGTAACATTTTTCTTCTTGGTAAAGCTTTAATTTCAAATATTTTATTTGTTGTAGGAATTAATCACAACCTAATTAGAATAATATAATTATGTGATTAGGGTCATCTTCTGAACTTTAGGAATGATAAATTTATTGTTCATATTTCTAAATATGAGTTTATTCTTACTTCAAATAAGCATGAGAATGTTTATACATTAAACTTAGAAGAACTTAGGAGACAATATCTGCCATTCCATAGTGAAATGGAAGACTAATCTTGGTTATGTAATAGAATATTGGGATACTATAATCTTATAACTTTATCTATGTTGTCTAACAAAATAGTTATTAAGGATTTACTAGAACTTAGGTTTGATACTTCTAAATTATATGACCCTTGTCAATTTGGAAAGAAATATAAGTAAATATTTAAGTCTATTATTGAAGTATCAACTTCTAATACTTTACAGTTAGTGAACATGGACTTATTTGGTCCTACACAAACTAAAATTATTTATGGAAAATACTATGTATATTTTTTAATTAATGATTACACTAGATATACTTAGGTCTATTTTCTAGTAAAAAAAACTTAAGCCTTTTTTTCTTTTAAAACTTTTGTAGTTAGAGTTAAAAATTAGAAAACATTTCCTTGATAACTATTCATAGTGATCATAGTGTAGAATTTTTAAATCCTAATTTTGAAACTTTTTGTAATAAAAATCTATTATACATAACTTTTTGGCAGCTAGAACTCCACAACAAAATGGTGTAATTAAAAGAAGAAATAGAATTATTCAAGATATTACTAAAACCATATTGAGTGAATAATAAGTTTCTAAAAAGTTTTTGGGAAGAATCAGTTATTACTACCTGTTATATTATATATTGAGTTTTAATAAGACCATTTATTAATAAAACTTCATATGAGTTGTGGACCAGAAGTAAACCAAAACTCTCTTAATTCAAAGTTTTTGGATACAAAGTATTCATCTTGAATACTAAAGATAAATAATATAAATTTTCTCCAAAATCCAATGAAGAAATATTTTTAGGTTATTCCACAACTAGTAAGTCATATAGAGTTTTTAATAAAAATATAAGTATTGTTGAGGAAATAGTACATGTAAAATTTGATGAAACTGACCTCTAATTTTCAAACAACCTCAACCTAAATCTTGTGATGTTATTTAAAAAACGTATTTTCAACCTATGTTAGAATTTCTTTTTCATGAGATAAAATCTGAAGAATATATTTTTGAAGTTATACCTCAAGAAAAATCTCAATATATTTTCTAAGAACATAGTTTAATAAATCTAAGAAATTAGTTGTTTCTTAGGAATAATCGTATAGATAATATCATTGGTGATGTAGATCAACTAGTTTTAACTAGAAGTTCTTTGAGAAATGAAATTGAAAATGTATCATTTTTATCTTAGTTCGAACCTAATACACCCAATTAAGCTTTAGGTGATGAGGATTGGATAAAATCAATGCAATATGAACTCAATGAGTTTGAAAGGAAACATTTTTGAACATTGGTTGAATAAACTAAATAAACTTCTGTAATTAGAGTAAAATGGTCTTTAAAAACAAGTGTGGTAAAATGTAATAATAGTTATAAATAAATCTAGACTTTTTGATGAGGGTTATAATCAATAATAGGTCATAGATTATGAAAAAACTTATGCTCTGATAACTAGACTTGAAGTTATTCAAATACTTATAGCACATGAATCATTCTTAAATTTCAAAATATTTCAAATAGATGTGAAGTATACTTTCCTTAATGGATATGTTCAAGAGAAAGTTTATGTAGAATAACCCCCTAGTTTTTAAAATACAAAACATCCTGAACATATTTTTAAACTTACCAATACACTTTATGGATTCAAACAATCCTCTAGAGCATGGTATGATAGATTAATTGGATTTTTGTTACAAAATAAATTTATTAAGGGGGTTATGTATCCAACACTTTTTATAAAATAAGTTAATAAAAATATTATTATTGTAAAAATTTATTTTGATGACATTATATCTAGTTCAAATCAAAAGTATTTAATATATTCTTTTGTGGATCTTATGAAATTTGAGTTTGAAATAAACATGATGGGTGAGTTAAAATATTTTTTAGGTTTCCAAATTTCACAAAAACTAGAAGGAACTTTTATATCTCAAAAAAATTATATAAAATATCTTTTTAAGAAATTTGGATATGGCAATACTAAAAGTATTAGTATTCCTATCAGAACCTCTAATACTTTAAACATTGATTAAGCTGGGAAACCAATTGATCAAAGGATCTTTAGAGGTGTGATTGGAAGTTTACTTTACCTAATATCTAGTCATCTATATTTAATTTTTTTTATGCTTATGTTCTATATATCAAATAAATTCAAGAGTCCCATATTAAATTTGTAAAACACATTTTTAATTACCTTAAGAAAACTATAGATTTAGGCATGTTTTACTCTTCTAGAAATGATTTTGAGTTAAAAAGTTTTTCAGATGTTGACTTTAGTGGATATAGAATGAATAGAAAAAGTACTTCCAGAACTTTTCATTTATTAAGAGAAGATTTAGTTTCATGTTCTTGTAAGAAAAAATACTCAGTAGAACTTTACACTATAGAAGCTGAATATGTGGCTACTGGAAGTTGTTGTACTCAATTTTTGGGGATGCAACACACACTCAAATACCATGGCATGATTTTTTCTAAAACTAGAATTTTGTGTGATAACACAATTGAAATTTCCATAATTAAAAACTCATTGCCTCACTCATGATCTAAGAACATGGATATAATACATCATTTTCTTTAGGATCACACACAAAAAGGAGATATCATTTTATAATTCATCTAAACAAAAGAACAAATTGCTGATATTTTTATTAAACCTCTTAGTTATGATATATTTGAATACATTAAAAAATATAAGAATGATCAATATAAAATGATTATTCATATCTACTTCATGTATAAAAATCTCCTTACATTAATAAAATTCTTCTTAAAGGGGGAGTACATATGTTTTTATTTTCTAAAACCTTTAGTTTTCTAAAATATTTTATTTTCTAAAAAATTTTATTGCCCAATTTTTATTTTTCTTAAAAAGTTTCAATTTTTTCAAATAAATATTTTTATATAAAAATATTTCAGAATCAAAGGTTTAAAAAAATTAGAGACAAATTTTTTCAGACATAAAAAAAATAAAAAAAATCATACAATATGATTGTTAAAAGGTTAACCGTATTAAAATTTTGTTACAAAAACCAAGAAGAATAGGTTATTAATACTAAAATTACTTTTTTACTCTAAAAGGTATTATTCAAATATTTTATTTTTTTTAATTATCCATTACATTAGTTTTTCAATATTATTATACATTTTTTCTATTTTATAAACTATCATTTTTTTTAAAGGTTGTGTAATTGGAAAAACAATTATCCTATGAGTAATTTTCTTAAAAACTTTAAGAGTTCATAATTATTTTTAAATCATATATGGATTAAATATCAATCATCATATCATAAAAGGGTTTTCAATCTAACTTGTTGGATTCTCTGGAATATGAACTGTCACCTTAGTGCCTATATATAAGGGTGGCATATCAGGGTCCCACATCATTTTTAGGATATCTATCAAGAATATTGGCACTCGTTTAATTGCTCAGTCCGATTTTGTTCCATTTATTCGATCAGTTTCATCAATATAAGATATAGCACCAATTTGAATATATTACCTCTATAGAATAATTTTTGGAAAGATAAATTATTAAATAAATATTTATTGAAAGAACCTGGTATGAAAAATATGATTCTATTTTGAAAAAGTTTATTTCTTTCCAAAGATCAGAGAAAATGTGTGTTGAGAAACAAGATTTTAATTTTTAATATCCATAGATAGTTAGGAAATTCTATGATTTAGTGGAATTTGATATGAAAGATAATTCAGATGTGATTTTTTTTATATAATTTGGTGAGATTTATAAACTCACTTATCAACAAGATGTTGATTTAGTGGAAGTACCCTTAGAGGGTGAAGCTTTTCTACCATCTCATAAGCTTTCTGATAAGTATGGTGGTTTTGATAAGTCAAGAGAAAAATCCTCAATATTTTCTTCCTCTAAAAGGGTTAGAAAAGTTTTTCACCTGACTCATGATGTTAGAGTGGTAACCCTTTGGATTCAAGGGTACCTGATATCGAGAAAGGGAGATAGAGATACTCTTAAGGTTCTAGATATATTTATATTGGACTTTCTTATTAAACTGAGGTAGATTAATATTATAAATTTTTTGTTTCTCTCTATAGAATCTATTGAGAAATAATCTATGAAGCCAATGATTCTAATGTTTCCATGTTTCATTAATAATATTTTAGTGAACTGCTTGAAATTTTTCCAAATTAAGAATCAATCTTATGCCTTAAGATAAAAGTTTTTGCTCATTAGTGAGGAAACTATGGTAAGGATGTAATTATTATTTAATTAAAAGGTAAATAAATTTTTTACAAAATGGAAAAATCTACATCTAATGTTGAATAATTCAAAGAAAAGGAGTTGTCAAAGAAAATAGAAAAGTAGAGTCTTCACTGCCTAAAGTAAAAAAACAGAAGGCAATGTTAGATAATGATTTTTAGAAGTTATGGATCATATGGAACATAAGAAACCATGGGATCCTATTTTTTGAATAGTATAAAGCAGTGGTTTTAGCCATAAATATTCAAAAAGATAAATATATGAAAGAATCTAAGAAAAAAAAGAATAAAAAGAAATTTTTTTCTAAGGAAAGGATGATGGAAAGGTTATTAAATGAGTTAAAAGAGCATTAGAAGATCCACCAATATTAGTATCTCCCATTTTAGTTATAAAACTAGTTCCAAGTTCTACAATTATTCCTCATACCAAATAAATAATTCTTGTTTCTAGTTTAGATTTCATAGAAACTTCAGTAGTTCCATCAGTTATTCCAATAATTGGCGATAAGGGGAAAGGAAAAGAATTTATGTAAGAAGTTCAAGTCCAAAAGTCAGTTTCAAAATTGGTTCAAATACCTATTGATAAAATAGTTGAGAAGAAAAAACCAAAATTAGTATATAAATTTAATAAATGATTTATTATAACTACAAAACAGTTGGAACAAAAACATAAATAATAAGACAAAGAAATAGAAGAAGAAGAATTGGAAATAGTGGAAGAAACAAAGGAAACTAAAAGTTCATCAGAGTCATCCTCAACATCAACTCTGATATCATCCTAATAAAATAATAATATTAAGTTATATGTTTCAGTTGAATTAAAATCCTCATAAAAAGAAGAAGTTAAAGCTCATCATTCACATACAAAAATATCATACAAAGATGAAACATATAAATATGTTGATATTGTAAAAGTTTCTGAGCAAAAAAAATATACAGAAGTAAAGAAATCAGTTGATGGACTTTCCTAACATCATATTTCAAATTCTTCATTAGAGTCTTAATAATCATCAACCACAGAAGAATAGAAAGGTATTAATTACTTCTAAAAAACTTTGAATCAATTTTCTAATTCAATGCCATATCTTCCAAATATAGAATCAATATGTAAAAAATCAGAATAGTCAAAATGAAAAATCAGAATCACTAAAGTTTTTGACTTAATATATGATCCAGAATAAGGCTGAAATAAACAATTTCAAAGGTAAATCAAAAACAAACAAGAGAAGATTTAATCAAATGGTTAAATAGTCTAGGAAATTTGATGATGATCTGAAGGATCATGATGACTATATTATAAAAGTGAATAAAGTTTCTCTTGATATTATTAACTTGTTTGATAAGTTATCATCATATGTATCATATAGAAAAAGGTTTTTTGAACAATTAAAAGACATGAAAAATTATCATAATGAAGAAGTCAAAGTATTAAAATAAGAAATTTAGAAGCTCAAATATGAGAATATCATATACCAATTTTTAAATATGACTTGATCAGGTTAAAGTAATAAAATAAGAAGATCAGTGAAAAGGTTGAAATTTTGGTGGTAGAGAATCAGAGACATTCATTCATGGAGGATAGGATGTTAAAGATTGAGTCTTTATTAGTTGATACCGATAAGGATCATGAATATTTTAAGAAGATCAAGGCCATTATAAAAGAGTTATATAAGAAAGAATGATTCATTTTTTACTAAACTCTTACTGTATTTCTGAATCAAACCTTTTTAATGAAATCATTTTGAATGTGTTATTATCCAATCAGTTTTTTGTATGAATGTTTTCCAATTTCCCTTGGATGAATTTTTTATATATTATCTTGGATTAACACTTATTCAAACACAATTGTTTTATATTTTTTTCTATAATATTACAAGAGATTATATTCCTTTCCTAATTACTTTTTGAAAATCACAAAGGGGGAGTTTTTTTAAAAAGAGAATTAATAGTCCCCGGGGGAGATTTTATCCAAATGGGGAGAATTTTGGGAAGAAATATATCTAAAGGAGATATTTTTCTAAGGGGGAGAATCCAAAGTTTTAATTAGATGAAGGATTTTTGAAAAAAAAAGAAGTCGTCAAATCATGGGGAGTTAAGATATGATAAAATAAAATATTTTTATGAAGATTCTATTTGAAATTAATTTAAGAACAAAGGGTTATAAGTTTTTTCAAAGTTAATAGTTTTTTATTTTAAGTATTTTGTTCTTTATAAAAATGGGGAGATTATTGAGTCAAAATTTATACTTTCTACTTTTCCTTTCCTAAGTTTTGAAAATAAAATAAAATTTAACACTTTATTAAAATACTATTTTACTAAATTTATATATCCCAAGTGTTTTAGAATATTTTTTTAGAAAACATAATTTTCTACCAAATGAATAAATGAATCTTATATAAAATGAGTATAATATTTTTATTATTATTTAATTTAATCCATCAAACTAACTATGTGTCTGGTCCATCAGATTAACTAGTGTCTTATCTATCAGACTGACCAAAGTCATATCCATCAGACTGAAAATAGTTCTAATTCATTAGACTAACCATAGTTAGTTCATTAGATCAACAAATAATAGAATAGTCCATCAGACTATCTAAAGTTTATAATTTGAGTATTTGAAATTACTTTTATCAAATAGAATTTTTTATAGCACTGTGATGGTGCTACCAAAAAACAACATCGAACAATGAAGTACAATTTATGCTTAGTTTCCAAGATAAAGATCTAGATCATTATGAGTTGTAAAAGTGAAATTTGTCTGAGGTTGTTGCAACCAACTCATAATTATGACCGTTGAATATTTCCTGTAAATAGAAGGTCATTCTAAGAGCTGGGTGTTGATACATTTGCAACTCAACATGTCTGATATTTTTCTCTACCTGAACATCCCCATATAACACTTTTTAATTTCTTAGAGAGTTCTAGTTATAAATGAATCTATGTGAGGATTGTAAATTTCTTAGAATTTATTGCTTTTGTATTCACTTTATTCGATCGTGGTTCAGATCAAGGGATTATAGGGATGGGAAAATAGGTGAATCTGATCCATCTGATCGAGGGATTCCGGAGCTGGGAAGACAGAATTGGCATTGATTTGTCAGATCAAGGGATTCCAATGTTTTGGAAGATAGATCCATTTTAATCATCATGTAAAGGGATTTCTCGGTGTGAAAATACAAACCTTTATAGTTAAGCATAAAACTATGGATATCTTAAGTTAGGATTACTGACTTCATTAACTCTTAATGTTAAAGAGTATAATTCTTTTATAAAGGTTGTAAGTCCTTCTTACTTTATTATAAGATTTATTTTACTTGTTTTTACAAGTTTACATTTCATTGTGCATTTATATTAGAAATTATTTTTTACTTATCTTTCTAATAATTATTTTTATCAGACTATTTATAAGATCTATAATAACTCTAATAATCTAAAAACTTCTGATTCTAATATTTTTGACTAAAAAGGTTTTGTATTTTGTGTTAGTTTAAATTTTCAAACTACAATTCACCCCCCCCCCCCCTTTGTAGTCATCATAAACTCTCATGATCCAACGGTTTGGTACTACTATTTGTGTTTTTTTATTACTATAAAGGTATAAAATATTGTATTTTAGAATATTTTTTAAAAAAAAATATTAACTTTCAACATTGGTTTTAGGATAAACTAGCATCAAAATCCTTGAAACTAGATATTTTAATTTCAATTTTTCCTAAAAATGAAGTCAAAATACACTTTCCTTATCAATTTTATTGAAAATAGATGTGGAAAATCATGTATCATGGATTTAAATATTGTTTTTATTAAAAATTGGTGTTTAAATACTTTTTATATGTTGTTTTTTAATAGAAATTTCAATGTTAGTTTTAGAAAAACTAGAGTGAAAAAAAACTTTTTATACTATCTACATTAACATCACTTTTTAACTGATATTAAAGGTGTTTTTTGAACTAGTGGCATCAAGAAATTATTATTATTATTATTATTATTATTATCTAATATGGAATTGACTAAGAATTAAGATAATGGTTATTATCCTATATATAATTACCAATTCTTCAACCTAGCTATTTAAACATGATTGTATCATTTTTAGAGTGAGACAACTATTGTGCACAACATTCTCTCTAAAGAATTCTCTTAGCCATATAGAGTGATTCTCTAGAATGCTCTTAATAATATAGAGTAATAATCCTCCTCCTCCATATCAAGGATTGGGATAATAAGAGATAAAATTCTTTTACTTGAATAATTCTTAATGCAATTAACGAAGAACGCCATAAGCGTTAGAATCATTCGTGCTAGCACCTAGAGATTTCTATAGTGATGTTTTGAGGTATTTGGAGCATATGTGGATCACCAATAGAGGTATTATATCCTTGTATAATTTATCACAATTATAGTATGGTAATAATAGGTCAACTTATTTGACAATGAAGAAATAATTGAAAATGAGGTAATTTTTTTATCAATATAAATTAAGTATAAATTATATGTGGCTAATCTTATATTTGTGTTTTTTTGGGTTTCTATTTTTCTGGTTCTAATTATTAATCCAAGGAAATTTTTGAAAATCTATTATTGGGAATGGGCCCAAATGCTTCCATTGTTCCCTATAACCTTCAATTGGTATCATAGTAATTACATGTTAATTTATAATTATTTATTAATCATTAATAGATTTATTAATTCCATGTTAGTTTTCATTTCAATTAAATTTTTTATTTAATATAAAATTTGATATTACATGTTTTTTCACATTTATATTCTCAATAAAAAATGATGAAAAAATGAAAAAATATCGAATATACCATCCATAAATGCTAGATATTTTGGTTAGAGGACACAGTTACATGGCATGTAACTAAAAAGTGCATGCCATGTAGTCCATTCAACCACACTAGGACATATCGTAAGAAATTTGGCATGTAATATGGGTACCATTATGTGGTGTGTGTTAATTACATGTTGTGTTATATCTTCTAGAGACACACGGTCTAATGGGGTGTATGGTGTGTTGCTTTCATACATACTATGTAACCCCCACATGGTTTTCCAGCAAAATTCGTGGAAACTGTGTGGTCAAATACACATCATGTGTTTATTACATGATGTTTGAGGGATGTTAAATTACATAACATGGGTAATACATAATTATTCAGTGTATATCTAGCATACACATCATGTAATTCATTTTATCCCATGAGTAATACACACTAAATCCCTAAGTGTTTGGTGCTGGATTGGCCAAAGAGGATTATACACCATGTAGTCATTGTACATGTCATGTAATCTATGCCAGTTCACACCAGGCACACAAATTTATAACTATATCATGTGATTTAAAATGAATTTATAAAATAATAATTGAATCATTAAAACATACCACACAACTCATAACTTTTTCACACGTCGTGTGACACATGTTTTGATAATTAATAATAAAATTAATTATTTTTCATGTTATCTATTGTCATACATCATGCATACTGGTGGAACATGTAGTGTGAGTAAAGTAGTGTGGTATTGACCATGTTACCTTCATTACTCACCATATAATTGATCAAAAGGGTACACTCCATGTCCTTTGTCAGTACACATTGTGTACTTATTTAATTTTAAATAAAATTAATTTATTTGATTTGTTTGAAATTATGGATGGGTATTTCTAAGACTATTCAGATGGAAAATTAAGATTAACTAATTAGTTAATTAATAATATAATTAATTTATTTGGGTTATTTATCTTAATAAATAATGAATATAAGTAGATTATAACCAGTTTATTAATAAATTTTTATCTGTTTCATGTGTGGATGATCATAAGATGACTAAATAATGTATGAGTTGGGTTTCTATTTAACTTAATATTTAATTCAGGGTTTTATTATGTGATAAAAGTTTTATTAAATTAAATATTATGTCCTATGATTCATCCCTCTCACCTTTATCATGTATGGGTCTATATTTCCATAGTTTCTTTTATGTAACCTCATACCACTGGTTCCCCTCATTTGTGTGTGAGTATATACATGTAAAGGATGAAACTCTAAGGAGAGGAGGTGGTTTAGAATCTGAGTCGAGGTGAAACCAACCAAGGAGATACATTGAATCTATGTAGAATTATACAACTCAAACTAAGAATGGTTCCAAGAGTTATTCCCTAGGGTTAAAGGTTAGTTTATCATTCACTTAATAAACAAACCATTAGAAATCTCATGATCATGAAAAATTAATTTATTTTATTTTTATCAAGTGCATGGTTAATATTTATGAATGATTTGTCATGATTATATAAATAAATAAATTAATAAGCATGAAATATTGAATTAAAATTAATTAGATTATGTGTAAATTATTTTATAAATACATGGTTAATGACTTATGTAAAATCCACATTATATTAATAAGCATGTAAAAAGGATAAAATGGGAAATATTTATGCATAAGGATAAAAATTCCTTAACTAAAATATTAATTTAGTATATCCTTCCATTACTAACCATATTCCAACTAAATTAACCAAATAGATATCATATACCTTTTGATATTATGGGATTACATTATGTTATAACCTTAATTGTTTAATGGTAACCGTTTATTTAAAGTTTTTTAAGAATCAAACACACATCAAAGAAAATATAAAGTGAATATCATTTAATTATACTATATAAACTGAGGATATTAACACCTATAAGATAGAAAGGTATTTATCATAACAACTATATTTCTATTATTGAAACATGTATCTTTTGAGATAGTGGGAGAAAGCTATGATTTAGTGAATTCTATGCTCTATATGCACATGATCTGGCATGGGAATACTAAACTCTACAATTTTTAATGGGTGGAGTTTCTTCATAGACATATACTATATATGAAACTTAAAACCATAGAGATTGTTTTATATTCACTTATACCAGTGATATATTATTTTGTATTAATAATGATTTATACATGAATTAGTAAGTGGTGAGATGTTATGATTAGAAAGTTTATATAAATTAATAATTGGATTCAATGTACCAAGATCTGTTTATTTTCATTTTGGTAATTTCTCTAATTGATGTAAAGTCATTGATGGGTATTCAAGAGAAACTAAAAATGGTTGGTACAAGCATGGTAGCAATAAATATTTATTGTTTATACTAAGTCATCATGTTTATATTCATTATAATTATACTTATCATAACAACTTTCTATGATCATTATATTGTGCATTAGATTTCAAGGTCATCTCCCTTGGAGGAAACTTTGTGGAATATGTCTATACGATAAGGCCATAAAGGATAGGAAACATTAAAAAAGTTAGTAAAGAATACAAATTTCAAGGATTCATTTATGGGTCAAAATAATCATGATGATCATTAAATATTCATTTGGAATTAATAGTTTCTAGGTGTCTAAAAGGGGTTAGTATGAGCAGTATAGATTTCCTAGACAATTTTTTTTGACAACATATGGAAAATAGATTATTAGTATTATAGTTAATTAAGACTTAGGATAATTTATACAAGAATAAATTAAAGTTGAAACCCAGTTCTAGAGGAATATGATCTAAAATGTTAGATATATTGGTTTTCTTAGACCAAGTCATGGTATATACATTGAAATTTTATTAAAAAATACAATATGGAATAATTCAATTGAATTGTTGACAATGTCACGTGGTATTATTGTGATGAATAAAATACATATGTTGAAGAGTAATTTAGAAATATATTTCACATTCCATGGTATGTACTTGTGTTTTATATTGCTTACGCTTAAATCATGGAGAGTAAATATCAAATACAACCAGGAAAACTGAAAAGGCCGACAATCAGAACCGGCTGATATTTCTTGAGAAAGTAAAATTGGACGAGTGTCTGGTTGTTGGAGAAATGATAATAATAGTTATCAAGGGGATATATAAATAGTATTATTTTTTATCAGTTTGATATAGTATTGTAGTAATGTTTTGGTGATATTAAAGGGGGAGATTATTATAGCCCATGGTTTCCTTATCTACATAGACTGAGTACATTGTGGCTTCTAATGTAGCTAAGTGAGTTTTGAAATGATTTTTTCTAGACTTTAGAGTTATACCAAGATAGTAAAGTGTAGTCATGTTATCATAAATGTTAGACCATGGTGTTATCTAATATGTCAAGGATGACATAGAATAAAAGATATATTCTGGGTGATATTGTCTCTTGAGGTATTTTCTTAGAGAGATGAGGTTATAGTAACCAGAGCAACCACATATAGAATTGTGGGATTATAAACTATTGAAATGCTTCAGCAAAAGCATGTATGAAATGTGAACTAGACTAGTTGGATAATTAGCAGTTGGATCTAGTGCAAGTGGGAGTCTATTGGAGTTGGTACCTTAGAACTAATTAACTTTTTACTTTCAATTACTGAATATTTAGGGACTTGAATATTAATAAATATTTTATCATATTGTGATTGTTCTTCTATATAACATTGAAGTGATAATTTCCTTAGAGTATATGTCGTATTGAAAGTTCGTATTAGTTCATCATTGTGATGATATCCTTTAAGTGCTATAATGATATTTTTAAATATATGTTCTATAGCCAAATTAAATCATCTAAATTAATATAGTTAATAGATAATATAGATGGTAGGAGGATCATAATACATCGATACTTATTCTCATGAAGTTTTCCCTTGGTAATTTTCAAGATGGCTTTTTATCAGAATTGAATCACCCATAGGAATTCTACATGTTTCATATGTCATTGGATATTCCTAGTTGCAGACATGTGTATTAGTCATTATACTTGAGATTATTTTTAATTCATATCATGAGCTATGTAGTTTGATGTATTGATGGAAACTATGAAAGCATTTTCTCATGGTGAGGTAGGATATGTTGGGTGTGTTACGAGTGATGTGGCATTAATGAATAAGTCAAGAAAGGATTTATCCCTTCCAATTTATTTGAAGTAAATATATTTTTCCCTTTGATTGAAATGGAACTGTTTGATAAATCTATGTCCATTGTGTGACATAAACATGTGCATTTTTGGAAATTTAAAGATAGATAAATCAATAATATAGATTGATGACATAAAGTATGAAATATTCTTGATGATATATCAAGACAAAAAAAATCTATTTCATAGTGAGAATCTATATGAGACATTTACTTATTTCAATATGGAAGCCTAGATGTGTTGTTCGATTCTAGTCTATAAATTTTTGAGAAAGAGGCATAGAGGGTCACATAATGATTATATCTATAACCTTAGTTAAATTTTATTTAAATTTAATAGTTCTAATAAATATTATTCATGACTTGTGGTTTAATAATTATTTAGGTATGGTTGATCACATTAATTCAATAACTAGTTATTTGAAATAATATATATATTATTGGTCAGAGGATGGTTTTACTAAGACTCAAGAGGGGGTGAATTGAGTTCTTGAAATTTTCTTTACTTTAAAAATCACCCTCTTCAAGGTATGTTAGTTCTGATATTTTTTTAACAAAAAGGAATAAGTAGTGGAAACATATTCATAACGAAAAATATCAAGAATGAGATATTTATAGTTCTTTGGGGAACATATATCCCCTAGTCCACTCCCACAACACTCTACTCCATGAGTTCGGTGATTTTCACTATATCAACCCTTTTTTAGGAGCTTCCCAACTGAGTGCAAGTAGTTGTTACTTGTTAAAATGTTCCAAGAGATTTTAACTGAGCTATACCTTTATAAAACCTGCCCAAATCCTTAGCACACTCAATTATAATGAGTGTAGATAGAAACATAGATGAATTAAATGAAGTTTGGAAAGTTGTCTAGTATACATTTGCAAGAAACAACTTACATAAGATGAAGAAACATCTAGGGAATATAAAAATTTTCAAGATGCATCTATGGAAGTTTTTTTATTACAAGAGATAATCTGGTAATCACAACAATAGTAAAGTGTGGATTCAGGTGTTTTATTTTTCTTAAATGTTGTATAAAGCACATATTGTTTCTTTTCTAATACACACTACTCCTTTATCTTTCGAATTTGAACTTAAAGACACTTTATAATCCCATTGGTAGAGTATATAATACTTTTTAAAAGTTCAAGAGATGGGTTCTTAATGGAATGTGTCCTTATTTTCCAAATATAGAATTAACCTCTATAGTATAAATGGAAGAAATATTCTCTATTAGATCTTTCCATTCTTGAAAAAATATACTTTGTCCAAATCGATATTTTCTTGTTTGGAAAACTCCTTTTCTAATTAAAATAAAAGTATAAGTTTACTTATCGAGAGGTCATATCAATGGTAATAGTACAATCATAACAATCCATAATATAGATTAATCTTTTTAAGATAATCATGTGGCATACTATTCTCATAAGATGATTTATATAGAAGCTTCATAAGATAAAACATTTTAGATCTTTGAATTTGTATTATGTAAACTAAATAATCTATATTTATTATTTGTGTAGGATAACTTAATTTCATAAGATGATGACTTAATACTGTAATACAAATGACTTCTATGGATTTTGTGGACTTTTGTAAGATAATTGATTTACAAAGATCCTCTTTATAAGATAAAATACTTCTCTAAAATTCTATCTGATTTTGTATTCTAATCTCGACTTCATATAATATAATTTATCTTCTTCATAAGCTAATATTTTATGCTACACTTATGTAATATAAAATCCTTTAGCACAAACTTGAGATTGCAGTGTAAGTATCAAATTTTCTTCATAGGATAATTCTTTTACGCGTAAGATAAACTTAGAAAGTAATATAAAATTATTTTGACATAAAACTGAATTCCAACATCCATAAAATGAATTTCTTTTCACTCGCATAGGATAAATTATTTTAGAATTTATTCATCAAACAACTTATAATCCTTATGAATAACTAGACATAAAATTCTAAAACACTTAAAATAAACTTTTAAGTAAATAAATAGGGATTTTGTAAATCATAAAATCATATAAAAAATTGAGATATGTTGTAATAACATAAGTATATCCAACAATATCCCCCTTTTTGATGATCACAAAACCAATAATCAAATAATCAATCAAAGAAAAATATTATTTAGAAATTATTGTAAAATAAACATTATTAAATTTTGTGTTTTTCCCATAAAAAAGCTTAGGATTACTTCTCCCCCTTTTTGTGATATTAAAAATAATGAGGTAAGTAAAACAAATTTATTATAGAACATGAATATGCATAAATAGTTAGAATATGAATATGAATAGAATCTAATATTAACTTTTAAGAAAAACATCATAATCAATAAGAAAAATAAATAATAGAAATGTGTAAGAAAAGAAAAACATATAAGTATGATAATTAAAAGTTGAGAACAATGAAGGGTAACAATGTAAAACATCTAAATAATAAGTAAAAACCCGTTCAAATGTTTTGAATAAACCATGAAATATTATTCAAACATCATAATAAAGAAAAAAATCAGTCATGCAGTGCAATATTATGTTTTGGTGGTGGCTTCTTAAAATATTGGGGTTGGCCTACAGGTAAGGAAGAGGTAAGCATAGGGGAATTAACACTTTCTTCAGTAACAGATTGAAAATTGTAAAGAGATCCTCCAAGGATGTCTCTAACTCCAGGAGAGGTCCTCACTAAACTAGATTAGATAGTGATAGTAACTTGTTGAGCTATGTCCATGTAAAAGTGAACTTTGGGATGAGGTGGCATGAAGATCCATAATGGTAGGTACTAGAGTATGTATGCCTCATATATGATATAATGCATCTACATACATATCAATCTATTTGAAGACATCATTATTAAAGTAGTCAAGTATGGTGGTGAATCCATTCAATATTTTTTTAACAAAGTTTCCAAAGAGGTTTCTAAAATCTACCCTCTTTACATAATGGAGAACCAACTTCTTCGAAACATTGAACTTATCATTGGAAAAACTTACTGAATTGGTGGTAGGAGTAGAAATCATTAGTGCAACTTCAACTTATATACCTATAGAGGTAGTGTGATACACCTTTGGCTCACCAAAATCATTTTATTCTTCAGAAGAATATTTTGATCTCATGTTACACATGATGAGTTGATTCAAATGGAAAAACTTTTCTTCTAACATAAAAATTTATTTTCCAATGATCCATCCATTTTTCTTAACCCAATGATAATAAATTTTTCACCCTTCTAAGCTTTTATTGAAGCATTCTTGATTAACATAGCATATTCCTTGAGTAGAGAGCCAATATCCTTTTTAAAAATGGTATATATTGGCTATTATGTTGCTTGGAATGATTGGAATACTCCTAACTTTATAAATCAATATATGTTGAAGGAATTACACCATTTCTTTTGAGAGAAGTTCACACTGCATAGAAGCAATCATGATAGTTAGTGTATCTATCTCTTGAGAGACCCCTTCCAGTTTTTATTTCAACATGGCATGATATAAAGATCTTCAACACATTTATTCCTTTGAGACTTTATCTATAACTAATTTAATCAACACTTTCAATCCATTAAAGTTACTTTTAGATATATCATCTAGATAAGCGATCAGTATCTACTTGATATATTCAATCCGACTTAATACTATATTCTGGAGAGTATCCAGATCCTCATTTAAAATAGCATACTCACAAAGAGACTTGACTTATACATGGGAATCAATCATATCATTTTTTAATAGATTAACCTCAAACATTACCTCATAATAACTTACATGAGATTTCTCATTAGTTGTGTTAAGCTTGGCTATAGGTATCTCAGAGTTAACATGATTTTTATGAATCGACAAGGATATATCTTAGTACACTTCTACACTTTAACCATCATTTATTGAATTATTTGAATAAAATTGTTGATTTTCATCAACTTGAGGCACTTATTCAACATTATATGGTTCATCATATTCTAACCTCGGTTTTCTATTCTCAAAGATAAGGGTAGTTTCATCAGCTTCTTCGTATCCTTCTTCATCAGAACCAACAACATTGTTATTGATAAAACGAACAACTTCCCTTTTCATTCTTTGGCTTTTCTCAATAGGTAGATGCATTTTTAGGATAGGGATATATCTAAATGTAGTGTAGATAGTCCATCCTTGGACAATACTTACAAGCTTAGTAATAGTTCTATCCAAACTTTCCTGATATATAGGAACTGTAATGATAGATGGTTAAATAGAATCAAGAGTGGGTGTGTCTACAATCACTTGATGCGGTTCTAAACATTCTTCTAGTACATTTTCCTCCTCATTTTGAATCTCGTCTGATATAACAACTTCGATTATGTAGCATCTATTATCCATAGTTTCGGTGTCTAATGGGTCCTCTACTCTCATACTTGCAACAGGTTTATCTAAAGGTGTAGTTACACTTATAGTAACTTATTCAGGTGCTTTAGTAGCAACTATTTCATGAGATGTATCCCCCAGAACATGAGTAGGGTCTAATTACATCTCATATTCTATACCAACTAGAAATAACTTTTCCACTAAAGAACTACAAAAAATAATCCACTGCTTTTTAACACTCCAACACTCAAAATTTTCAGCCTATGGAAATAGTTAGTTGTAGTCTCATCTAGGTGGATATAATATTTGACAGAAATTAACGTTATAATTCTCCCAAATGAATAGAAATTAACATATTTGTTCTGAATGTGTCATGTGTGCCTCATTACATCACATGCCAAGTTTGCAGTCTTCTCTATAAAGAAGAGATATAAAAATGTAACATCTTGAAATAATATTTTCTCAATCTCACTATTATGTTGAAAAATTGTGGATTGGATAAACTTCACGAGAACCTTTATTTCTGGTTCCAAGTCCTTTACTTGTTTCTTATCAACATATAACATTAAAAAGAGTGAATTTATTATTTTTTGAGGGATAACTTAATCAATGTAAGCTAGATATGTGTTGAAATCAAAATGACCTTTATGGGGACATTTAAACACTTCATACATTGTTATTTAGGATATCGAAAAATCCTTCGGATTTATGGTCGCAGTAACAAGATCCTCAAAATCCCCAAAAATGAAACACTACGGTCTCATAAAATTCATGAAATTCCTTCTCAAAAAATAACTTCATCCTTTTCTCATCTAAAACATATTCCCATCCTTAGAAGTTAATAAATTTCTTTAGCAGCATATTGGTCCTATCGAGCCAAATAAAATCAGTGGATTTTCTACTCAACACTTTCCTTACCAATCTTAATCACTTGGAGCTACTCGCAACAATAATATCAAATTTATTTGTTTTACAATAGATGAATAAGTTCTGAATAATTAGGGAAAGAGGGATTGGAAATCAAGGATATAGGAGTTTTTTTGTTTATAAAGGATTCACGCATAGGATTGGTTTTCATTCTTTTTTTAGGATTACTGAAGGGTCACTCAGAATGATGTGAAAGGTTATCATAAAAATTACTATCTATGTGTAGAACTATGATATAAATAAAGATAAAATGGTGACTATAATTCTAGGGTAGAATAAAGAAAATATTTGTTTACTAAATATATACTCCCACATGCTAAATTTTGAAATAAATAAAATATAATTAACTAAAATTAAACAAACCTAATTTGGATTTGATAAAATCAAATCTGTCAGTAGGAAGAGGTTTTGTGAAAATATATGATAATTGATTTTCTATGCAAAAAAAATCTAAATATATATCACATCTTTGTGTATGATCACTTAATAAATGATATCTTAAATATATGTGATTTTTTCTAGAGTGGTTTATTGTATTCTTTGTAATGTTGATAGCACTTGTGTTATCACATTTTATTAGAATGAAATTAAAACTGTATCAAAAATCTATCAAGGTGTATTTCATCCACAATACCTATACACATAAACTTCCAACAACAATATACTCAGCTTTGATAGTTGACAATTCTATAGAGTGTTGCTTTCTACTTGATCATGATACTAAGGATTTACCTAGAAAATGATAGGTTCCTAAGATGATTTTCATATCTATTTTACACCCACCAAAGTTAACATCTAAGTATGAAGTTAAGTTAAAATCAAATTTTTTTTGGAAAAAGTAAATAAAGAGAGATAATTCCTTTTAAATAGCTTAAAATTATTTTGTAAGTAGTTAAATGATGTTATTTTGGGTTTGATTAAAATTTAGCACAAAGACATACTGAGAAAAAAAAAATTGGGCTACTTGAAGTAAGATAAAGCAAGATCCTAATTATTCCTATATATAATTGGTTATCCACTAGTTTTCCAGCCTCTCCAATTCAAGTTTAATATTGGAACTCATAGGAATTGAAAAAGTCTTACAATTTTTAAGTACAAACTTTTTAAGTAAATCAAGTATGTATTTGATTTAGTTTAAAACATTTCCAAAAAAATGATAAGTTTGGAAACTGGTAAAATAGTTTAACTCTCTCATCATACTTATATAAAATTAGTTTTACATGAGTTTTAAAAATTCATTACACAATTTTTGATTTATTGTCCCAAAAATAACACCATTAACATATATTTTCACAAGAAAGGTACATTTTGATGAAGTTTTCTTAAAAATAGTAGGGTATTACAATCCCACACTAAAATTATTTGATAGAATAAAATAAATTAATCTTTTTTAGCATGAACTAAGTGATTATTTAAGGTCATAAAGAGTTTTGGTAAGTTTAAAAATAGAATTTTAAAAATGGGGATCTTAAAAACCAAGAGGTTGTTCAACATAAACTTCCTCCTTTAAAAAAACATTTAAAAATATTGATTTGACATCCATCTAATATAATTTGAAATTCATATGATATGTATATACTAGATGGATTCTAATTGCTTCTAACCTAGATATAGGGTAAAAGTTATCTTCATAATCTATTTCTTTTTCTTGATTATAACCATTTGCAACTAACCTAGCCATGTTTCTAGTTATCACACCTTGATCATAATTTTTATTCATAAATACCCATTTAGTTACAATAACAAGATAATCAGGGGGGTCTATTGACTAATTCTCATAACTTATTCTTCCTGAACTAGTTTAACTCTTCTAACATTACTAACACCTAACTCCCATTAGCTAAGGATTCTTCTATGATTTTAGGTTCTAGGTGAGATAAAAATGCATAAAATTATACAAGATTTAATACAATTATTATAGTCCTAAAACCAACATCTAGATCACTTATAATAGTATCTATAGGATGGCCTTTAAGGTTTATAGGTTTTCTAGGTAGCACATTTTCTAGTTCTTCAGAATTAATCCCTTCTGGTTCGAATTTTTCTTGATCATGTTCTAGATCATCATCCTTTTTATAATAAAAAAGAGGTTCAAGTTACAAGTTGTCTATATAATCACACAAGTCATCAACATGGTTTTTCTTATGATCAAAAGGATCACTTTCATCAAATTTAACATGATTGGATTCTTCAACTACCTTTTACTTCTTATTGAAAATCTCATAAGCTTTAGAAGTAATGGAATAACCTAGTAAGATTCCTTCATCAACTTGTGGATCAAAATTACCAAGATTTTTCCTAGTTTTCAAGATATATATCCTACATAAAAACACTTTAAAGTATCATACATTTTGTTTTCTATTATTCCATACATTATATGTTGCTTTTGTTAAGATGGTCCTTATTAAAACTCGGTTAATGACATAACATGTGGTGTTAACAACTTCAGCCCAAAAGTGAGTAGGAAAGTTATATTCACATAAAAATGTTCTAGAAATTTCTTTTAAGGGCTTATTACTATTTTCAACAACACCATTCTTGTAACACCTTAATATTTTAAAAGACTAATATTAAGTTTTATAGTGTATACAACACGCAACACTAAGCTTAAACGACCCGCGAAATATATTATCGTTATAACCTAGTAGTTAAATGAGTGGGTATGAATAGTAATAAATAATCTAAAATATATATAAAGGTCATGTTAAATATATATTTATTGATAAATTCTTAATAAATAAGCATTTAACTTTTAATAAAGATATTTTACTCTACAAAAAAATATGTTTCCTTCAAAAATGATATTTATTTCTTTTTGTGAGAAAATATTATAATTAATTTATGGAAATTTTAGAAATTTTATTTTATAAAATTAATATCATTTTTTTAAATCATCATATAAAAATTACTTAGGGTAAAATTTTGGTATTTTTCTAAAATGTTGGATTTTTCAAAGAATAGTGAAAATTACCGATTTTTCAAATGTTGTCATTTAATTTTATTAAATCAAGTAATTTAAAAGTTAAATTATAATTTGGATTTGGTATTAAAGTAAAATATGAAACATTTTATTTATAATAATATAATTAATTTCATTGGAATCGTTAATTTTCATTAGTTTGGTATAATTTTATTTTTATGCTTAAAAACGCAGTTTTCTACAAACTGTTTTTTAAATGCATAAAGTTTATCCATTTTAATTAATTAAAAATAACCAATATAAAGGAAATATTTAAATTAAATTCATATATTATTCATTTATTTATATTAATTTGAATTTATATAATGATTATTTCTAGTTATAAAGTTAATATAAGATCATCTATTGCTTGAAAATGAATTTCTTGAAAACCCATTTTTCAGAACATTTTGTGAGATTAATTTTAAATTGAATAATAATAATTATATTATTTGAATTAGATAAAATGTATTAAATATTTTTAATCAAAATAATTAATATTAGGTAATAAGGTCAACTTAATTTTGGTTATAATGGATAGTAAAAAATAATAAAAAAACTAGTTATCGTGGTGAAAAAACTAAAATAGTAAAAGTGAGTAACCTTAGAGGTAAATGGAATAACATGTTTAAAAAATGTATATTTTTGAATGTAGGATATTTTTATTGACCATATCTCCCCTAAAATACATTATTTATCAATTTTTTTAGGAACTTTTCTTGAGAGTGACTTCCCATTATTGAATAGTTTTGGGTATTTAAAAAAATGTCACTCCTCAATCATAAAAGGGATCCCCCTCCCCTCACTTTTTCACACCTATAAATAAATTTTTATCAACCAAAAACTATCAAAATAACTCAAAAAAATACTTATACACATTATAGAGATTATTTTATTCCCAAAATACCAACCATAGGGTCCTTGATAAGAGATCCAACGAAGGTTCTTCTAAGTAAAGGTAATTGTATTCACCGAGCTCCTTCTTTTTACTTATTCTTTTTCCACATTAAATTATGTCTTAAAAATTGAAATATAATAACACCAATATATAATATATATTGATATGTTATTATTTTCATTTCATAAATTCTATCCATCTTCTTTTCCATCAAATGGGAAATGAAACCATCATTCATGTGTACGGTGGACTACTGCCTTGTGAACTGATGTAATTAATTTTCCATCATCACCTATCACACTTGTTAATAATGGTGGATATAATTTTTATATATGATATTAATTAAATATTAATAATTTTGTAAAATTAATATATCATATAACTTTTCCATCCATTCAAAAATGATAGTGTCGTTCATATGTACGGCATACTACCACCTCGTGAAGCGATGTGTTTTGTTTTTTTTTACCATGCCACATGGATGGTATATATAAGTGAATTTGAATAAATAATATTATATTTATGATATAATTATAATTTTTTAAATATAATATAACACTTACCTTATTTTCATCATGATCATAAAAAAATGGAAACATCACTCATGTGTACGTATGGCCTACCGTCTCTATGATTGTAACATAGTTCATTTTTCATAACCATATTTCATAGTTGGTTTTAAAAGAATAATTGATTCATGAAAATGATAATTATTTAATTATTATTATTCTATATATTATGGAAAATTATCCCTTTTACCATGATCAACACACCAATTCCATTTTGAAATTATGAACTGAGTGTCCTCAAAATACCCAATGTGGACATAACTGAATAAATAATTAAATATGTAATTAAAATAAATGAAGTAAATGGTTTGAGTATAAGGTATTAAACATGTAAAAGGTTATTAATAAAACAAATAATTTATATAATTTTATTATATAGGAGATAAATGACATACATGAAAAGTCTGGACTTGAGGTAAGGTATTTCTCATCTCACTTTTACTTCCATGAGACATATGTCATATTCACCACTTATTTCTTTTATATGGTGTATATAATGAACCTTTTAATGTTATATAATGAATATATTTATCTTAATTATATTTAAAGTTTCAATTTAAGTTATTTATTTTATGAGGGTTATGATTCAAAAGTTACCAAAGTGGTGAGGGTTTATTTTACAATCTCATCATTATTCAAAATTGTTTATGTTTAATCCTCCCTTGGATAATTTTTTTGATATTTCTATATTAAAACCAATATATTTTCTTCTACTATATTTATTCATGAACTTTTCAATTAATAATACAATTATTCTCTATTTGGTACTTAAAATGATTGAGAAAATGTTTTAAGAAAATATGAATTCATTTATCTCTTCAGTTGAAAATCATTTTTTCCATATCCATGTTTTTAAAAAAAATCAAGAATGTTTTTAAAATTATCTAAATGATTTATTTGATAACCATTTTTTAATTTTTATTAAATGGTTTGAAAATAAATCTTCTTTTCATTTTTTGAATGAGGTACTTTTTAGCCTTTTTATAATAGTGTAAAGGGATTGTTTTTTTAACTTATATGACATGTATAGAATTACCCATTGTCATGACCACTCAATTATTTTAATCTTACTTTATAAGTTTCCATGTTTATTTTTAAAGAATTTTTTTTTATAATATTTCAGAAATTTTTAGATTTTAAAAAAGTAATTTCAAGGTAAAAAAATGTATTTTTTCAATAAATATTCCATGAGATATTTTAAAGACATTTTCATAAATAATAATAACCTTTGATGTTATGTATTGCTTATAAATTATTTATATATGTCTCTCAAATATATACCTAGATTATTATCCCTTAATTTTATGGGGTAGTACATGCCTTATGTTCATCTCTCAAATATATTCATTATAAAATTTCCTTTGATGATAATATTTAGAAAGATTGTGCAACCCATTTTCTCTCTATGGGAAATTCTTATGTTTCTTCCTTATGATTTATTTATTTTTTATGCAATTCATAAATCATAAACATGTTATGATGGGTGCACCCAGATATCACTCCAATTTATTGGGTAAGGTTTGAGTCTCGTGTGGCGTAATGTATGGGATTAGGGAGTAAACCTAATCTATTATGGGACTTTATCCACCATGTGATATTGTCTAGACAGCTACCCTTAACTCATGTTTATGTTATATTATATGTTTCTACCACATTTCCTATGTTACTATGGTCTTATTATGCCATGTTCTTTATGTTATTCTTTAATGTGATTACTCGTGAGTCTTCTATTTTATGATATCCTGTTGTAACTTTGACTCGCAAGTTATGTTTCCTTGTCATGTTTATTCCCTTACTAGGCTTTTTAACTCACCCATTTTGTCTATGTATTTCCCAGGTTATTCAATGCAGTTTTAGGATCTCAAAGGAATTTAGGATCTCATTATAGATAATAAAATAAATAAGTTTTATTTTTGTCTCACTTTGATGTATTATTAATTTAGTCATCTAATAAACTAGGAATCACTATCTTTAGGGTTTTACTTACAGGATATTTATGCTTAAAAATCATATAATAGTATGTGTAAAAGGCTTGGGTCACTATAGTTAGTATCAAATTAAGGTCAAGTTATTTTTTTGGAATAATAGTATAATTATTTAGTGAGAACCCTAGTGATAAGTTTAAGGATAAGACTAAGTATAGGAAAATATCTTAGAATTTCGATGAATTATAGAGTGAGTGAGTTCTAAGTAATTACATCTCTATCAGTATACTAAAAGTAGATATGTCTCTAGCATAGTTATACCTAGGGGTAATAACTCCAAAAAGGGAACATTAGTATTGACTCTATCATCACCTAGTGCACGACAACAAGCCTTGCTTCACATCTGGTTTGATATTCCAGGGGGGTATGCTTTGAAAATTCACAAACTCTCTACAAACTATTATGAAGGACTTGAAAATTTTGCTTGGTTAGAAAACCTAATAAGAAACATTACCATGTATAACCTAGATTGAATCCTAGAGACTCATAAGTTAGGATATACTTATCATTTATAAGTTATTCCTTATAGGTTTATAAGTTTATCTTTGGTATGTTAATTCATTCTCATCTTGTTTCTTTTAATCTTTTTAGTTAATGGTGATAAATATTAGAAAGCATGACAACAACCAATGTGATGGGCAATATAATGATTTCCCTAATAAGATATAAGAATTGGGATTTTTCCATGTATTATTTTTGGATATTATATGGATTATTTTTTAGGCCAAGCATAGAGACAGTGTGTGATTTCGAGGCCCGGTGTACCCGGAATAAATATTTGAAATATATTAAATAGTACACATGCTTAGTTTTCCTGAAAAAGTAAAATAAATTATAAGCACAAGCCCGTATCAAAAATATGAGGACACCATTGAGTTCAGAGTGTGGGTTTTACCCTAGGTTTGACATAATATTTTTTAGTGTGGTACATTTGTGGAAAATTCGTCAGAGGTGTAAAATAGATAGAATAATCAAATTAATTATTTTATTTCATTTATTGACACAACAACCTAATTTCACCTATAATTATACTATTATGACAGATTCCTAGGGTTACCTGTATAATCTTGGAAATATTGGAGAACCATTGGAGAGAGATTTGGGGGATCTCTCTCAGATGAACAACAACTGGATTGAAGATCGATGACCGGTGTGCGATAGAATCAAAGGATCTCACCAACTACAACAACACAACTTAGTTATTCATCAATAATCAATCCAAATAAAGGTAGGGTGTTTTTTTTGTATTTCTTCCTATTTTATATTCCTATGATTAACATGAATCAATCAACTAATGAATTGATTCACGGATCATGCATACTGTGGGTATGGGATAGAATTAACTGGGATTTGGGGAATTGCTTTATGATTAACTATATATCTTTTTGTTTTTCATTTTAATAGCAACGGATCGAGTCTAACACAAACATTGGATGAGGTTCATTACTCGTGTTTTTTATTTTACTTTTATTCCCTAATTCTTCTTTCATCATGAGAAATTTACATTGGCCTGCGGTTCGACATATACCAGCCAAATTGAATGTTGTGCACCCATTTCTTAGCAAAACAATTCGATATCATAGATATGGACTTAGTATGGGATAAGGATCATGAAATAGTGGTATCGATGAATAGATCAGACCATATTAGAGCCTTGTGGGTTCAAGTGGTGTGTATGACAGTGACTGGGATGATGAACTATGATTCTCATGTGAATCAGATGACTGGAATCTGGCAAATGACAATGGAATGGGTTGGTCGGACCAAATCCACCATCCCTAGTGTGATTCGTGATTATGGTTCCGGAGTAGAGGATGAATCTGCAGGAGGAAGAAAAGTGGTATTCTATAAATCCCTATCTATATAGCATGTAATTTGGAATTACAAGGCATGTGGGACCCCTAGTGCAGCGAATAGGGTTTCCGTATGAAGTTAAGGATCACATGGAATGTGACCTCTATCACACAGCATGTGATGCCTCCCCCAAAGGCTCAATGTGTATGTCGAAGGCTATACAAACATGGGTAGAAGTACACAGGCTCTAACACACCATTTATTCCCACACAGACACAGTCGGACCAGATGTACATGGGCATATTCATGTACTTGGACACATTCAAAAGTACACAGACATCGACACGTTGTGTACTTCCATACAGACATAGGAACGTTCCATTTACACAAGCAGGACCTGGTGTTGAGGGAATGTGTTGTGTGCTCCTTCAAAGTTGTCTTGGAACCCTTTTCCCCTACATCTAGGAAAAGTTTTGTTAGGGTTTTTTCCCTATATTCATTACCTGAGGATTAGTATGGAATCACATCATACACATATTATGGTGATCCCTTCAAAATGACTTCTTGGATAGAGTTGTTGGAATCATTCCGTGAGGTTTGGAGTGAGATACTTTATCATCTTATTACCCTATGTGTAGTACTTGGTATCTTCATGACCAACACTACATAGGTATTGATCCTCTACTTATCACATTAATCCAGATTTAGTTGTTGGTATACCCCATGGAATTGGGAGTGATCCTTATCTATGTATCATATATCTTTAGACTTCCAACGTATACTTTTAATGGTGAAACCTGACGAGCACTACCTCTCAGAAAAATTTCATCAGCGATATCTAACTCATGAAGTGTGTTCTTCTAGATAAGTGCTATGTGGAACCTTTGAGCGGGAATCCTAGTCTAGAATTATGGTTGTGAATTTACCTTGATACTATATGTCCTTTTAACTATATCTAGATATTATTATTATATGTGTTATAGACATATATCTGTATAGAGCTTACTGTTATTCTTTTGTTATAATATTTTTGGTTTCAGAGTGTCCTACTAGGTATTGTTACACTCACCTATTTGTGGGCATTTCCCACATGTTTCATGTCTTATGTAGATGATAGACCTTTTGATAGGGTCCTAGAGGGACCAGGACCAGGCGATACTTAGTGATCTGGACAGAACAGTGTGTTTTTCTGTGGTATATTGATAGCAGTCCCCATATTTACTATCAGTTGTGACTTTTTTTCAGACTCTTTTTGGTGGGCTTATATTTGGCCTTATTTAATTTCCATTACTTGTTGTCATACTCTATTTTTGGGATTAGATGTACACATGCATGGTTTCTTTTAGTTGTTTTACATTTTAGCATTGTGTGGGATTGGATATGTGTGTGTGTGTGTACATGTACTTCAGGATAAGGCCTTCCATGTTAGTGGCATGCCTACTCGGCGTTAGTCGTCATCCTCTAGCCTATTGGAGATAGTTTTGGGGAGTCATAGCATGGGCCCCATTGGGATGGGTCATGACAGATTGGTATCAGATCAATCAGTTATACCTTAGTACCAAAGTCTATGATATTGGTTGGGGGAAAAATATTAAGTGTTTTAAGTTCATCTTTTAGGATAGGGACTCTAGTATTGGTGTGTTAGCCAACATATCCATACATCAAGACTCTGATCACCTATATTTCAACCCAGTACATGAGGACACTAGTTGTAGGGGAAATAATGGTACATGTATCATGTAGGAATGGGTTGTGGTTTCCATGCCCTTATTGAGTCAGATATCTAGATATACTCATTGATCGCGGTACATCTTGTTTATTTCAAGATGCATTCGTGACGTATGAAATCTAGGATTCAGCGTTATATTACGAGGATGATCCCCTCAATGATGATACATCGATACAGGGACCAGTTTTATAGGTTTTATCTCAAGGTGGTGCATTATCTATACCACCACCTATTGAGTAGCAAATAGTACCCACATTACTAGTGTATGAGGTGCGAGAACTGAGCACACTTCATAAATTTCAAAGGAAGAGACCCCTCAAGTTATGAGGTGAGACAAATCCACAAGTAACTAAGGACTATCTTGAGATAGTGACATGAGTTTTCTAACTATTCAGGACACCGGTGGATGAGATGGTGGTTATGGCAGCGATCCTTCTCCATGGATTAGCGGGATAATGGTGGGATATATTGACCCATTATTATGATGACATGACTTTATCATGGTTAGAGTTCAAATTCCTTTTTAGAGAGTAGTTCTCTCCAACTATATTGAAGGGTGTATGCATCTAGGATATTCTACATCTACAGTAGGGTAGCATGACAATAGCTTAGTATTCATCAACGTTCACCAACCTCTCCAGGTACTCGATGGATATAGTTTGAGATCAGTTCTTTTGGGATCAGACCTTCAAGAGAATAATGTGTAGGGAAATCCAATCCAATGTTATAATTTTGTGAATTCTTACCTATGATGGGGCTTTAGAGAAATTTTTGGTGGTTGAGAGTTTCCTGGATGAGAAGACACATACAATGGTTGTTGGTAGTGGGCACATAGGAGTAGAGACTTCAGAAACAGGGAGATGATGTCAATCTTAGGGACCTGGATGTGTGATTTATTTCAGGAGGAGGTCCTAGGATAGAGGATATGTAGTTCAGGACTCACAAGATGGGTCTAATTATCCCAAGGAGAGGTGGTACTACTCATGTGATGGTAAGGGACATATTTCATGAGATTGTTCGACCCACCGTATGGCCTAAAGGGAGATAGTGGATAGGTTGAAAAGGTAGATATAACGGTAGTAACAGACATGTCCATAGTGTTGTAGACATGGTAGAGGAGTTGGGAGAGGAGCTGGAGTTGGTAAGTACTTTGACTTGTTACCACCACCATCCCCGAGTGGTCCATGACAAGCTCAAAGAGCTGGAGGATAGGGGAAAGGGTAGTTGCAGGCAGTTTAGGCTTATGCCTAGAGTCTCCAAGAATGATACAAGGTATAATATATGTCTTTTATACCTTAAATTATGTACTAATAAAAACAATTGTTATTCATTCCTTTATTTCCACTAATCTAGTTCAAGACTTAGTGATTCCGCTTGAGCCCTTAGCTCGACTCTTGTGCATGGAGACTCCTACTGGAGATGACTCAGCGATCACACACTTGTGTTGACAGTGTGACCTGACTCTTGGAGGTGATATTTTCTATTGGGATCTCTTTTTATTGGAGATGATACCTTATGACATCATCTTAGGTATAGACTTGTTATACACAGTTCATGCCCAAATTAACTATTTCATGTGAAGGATATGGTGTTTCTATTGTGATTGGACCAGGTTTTCCTTTTTGGGTGAAAAATAATCCTAGGCATTATAGGATGGACTCATTCATAGGGTGGTGAAACTGATTACTCGTCAGTTGTCTAGAATGAACCTTGGTGCAGTGGGTTTTATGAGTTTTTAGTTTCCTATAGTGGTGGTGTAGTATGAGGAAATCTTCCATAAGGATGTTTCAGGATTACCTCCCCACTTATAGATAGACTTCTTCATTGATCTGTACCCTGGGAAGACCTTGATATTTTCACCAGCATATATTATGGATCCCATGAAGCTTTGCAAGCTGAGGGTGAAAATGAAGGACTTATAGAGGAATGGATTTATTATACTTGGTGTTTCACCCTGGGTAGCCTCAGTTTTGTTTACCAAGAAGACAGATGGGATCTTGAGGTAATGTGTGGACTATCAATGTTTAAACTAGGTGATCATGAATAAAAAGTATCCACTACCAATGATCGATGACCTCTTTGATCAGTTGAGAGGGGCATGATGGCTCTTGAAGTTTGATCCCAGATCAGGCTATCACCAGTTGTGGGTACGGGATGAGGATATACCAAAGATGACATTCTGATGTCACTATGATCACTATGAGTACTTAGTGATTCCCTTTGGTGTGATGAACATCCCAAAAGTGTTCATGGGACTCATGAACCAGGTCTTTTAGCCTTTCTTAGGTCTGTTCATGGTAGTTTTCGTCGATTATATCCGTGTGTACTTGGTGTCCGAGGAGGATCATGCTAAACACTTGAAAATGGTTTGAGAGAACCATCTTTACAAGAATCCCTCGAAGTTCCAGTTATGGATTTAGAAGTTCCACTATCTGGGATATGTTATTTCATTAGATGGTGTGGTATTAGACCCGATGAAATTTGAGGCATTGTTAGCTTAAGAGCCACCCAAGAGTGTGATGGAGGTGTAGAGATTCCTTGAATTAGAAAGATATTACCATAGATTCATACCTGATTTATCTAGGATATCATCTCCCATGATATCTTTGACCCAAAATGGGTATCCTTTCATATGGATGGAGAGGTGCTAGCTGGCCTTACAAGAGTTGAGGAAAAGATTGATGAGCACTCTCATCTTGATATTTCCATATAAGGGTGTTAAGTATGTAACGTTCTGTGATGTATTAGGGACTAGACTTGGTTGTTTTCTGATGCATATACAGGTGGTGATTGCCTATGGTTCACATTAGTTGAGACCACATGAGCAAAACTATGTGACCCATGGTCTTGAGTTAGGAGTGGCAGTCTTTTCACTAAATATGTGGTGTCACTACCTGATGGGTGAGTAGTTTATTATCTATTCTAACCATAAGAGTATCAATTATATATTCTCTCAGAAGGATCTCAAATTTAGATAGAGGGGATGGCTAGAGTTCCTCTAAGATTATGACTTCTATAGTGTCTATACTCCTAGGAAGGGGAATGTGGTAGCAGATGCTCTCAGTAGTAGATCTTATTTGTAATTCCTGAATGAGGCATTAGAGAAGTTAGCCTCATTACAGTTATCCTTTATGAATGGTGATAAATGATCTTACCTCTAGTCAATGGTTGTTACCCCTCCTCTTTTATAGAGATTTAGGTAGGTACAACTTGGGGATACCAACTGTGGGACCCTACATACTTAGATATTCATTGGACATGCTCCTAATTTATTTTCTGAAGGTGAGAAGCATATCATTAATTTCAGGGGATGCACGATGGTACTAGTGACATTGCAGGAAGAGGTTATAAGAGAGTTTCATACATCTCATTTGGAGGTACATCTGGGGTGTGGAAGTGGGTGAGATATCCATGGACTTCATGATGGTATTACCATGTACATCCAGGGTACACGATAACATCTGGGTGATCTTAGATTGACTCACCAAGTCATCCCACTTCCTAGCTATTTTAGATCAGAGTTCCTTAGAGATCTCGGGATACATCTAAGTGCAGAAGATATTTTGAATCCATGGAGTTCCCTTGATGATTGTTTCTTACCATGATGTTCACTTCACATCTCAATTATGGAAGGTATTGCAGGATGCTTTTAGTACTTAGTTTCATTTGAGCATGGATTTTCACCCCCAAACTAATAGCCAGACTGAGTGGACCATTCAAGTTCTGGAGGACATGTTGTAATCTTTCATGTTGGACTTAATTCATAGTTGGGAGGATCATATACCCTTGGTGGAGTTTAAATACAACAACAGCTACCATTCCACCATTTATATGGAACCATTCGAGGCCCTTTATGGGCGACCCATCAGGTCACCACTTTGTTGGACTAGCCTGGGAGAGTTAATAATCATGGGCTCATAATTGGTGTGATCTACTACTAATAAGGTTCAGATCATCTATTAGTGGATGAAGACTGCACAAATCATTCATAAGTCTTATACTGACTGATAACATAGGCCTTTGGAGATGAAGGGGGGCTATGTGTTCCTACAGGCTTCACATCAACATGGATTAAGAGATTTTTCTAAGGTGGAAAGCTATATTATAGATTCATTAGACCTTTATAATTACTTCATATAATTGGTGAGGTAGAATACCACTTAGCTCTACCACTGTAGTTAGACTGGGTACATGGCGTCTTATACATTTCATATTAGAGTAGGTGCGTGCATGACCCATCGCATGTTATTGACTGGGGCAAGCTAGACATCTAGGATGGAGCTACATTTGATGAGTACCCAATAGAGATTGAGGATCAATAAGATAGGATCCTTCATGGGAAAGTGATTCCTTTAGTGTGTGTCTATTGGTAGCATGGGAATATTCAAGAGAGAACCTGGGAGTGGGAGGCTCAGATGCATGCTCTTTACCCTCATCTTTTTTTTCAACCACTTGTTTTGTCTTTTAGAGATGTAAATCCACAAGGTGGGGGAATGTAAGGACTCATATTTTTTCATGTATTATTTTTGGATATTGTATGGATTATTTTTGAGACCAAGCTCTAATATGGTGTGTGATTATGAGGCCTAGTGTTCTTGGAATAAATATTTGAAATATATTAAATATATTAAATAGAACACATGCATAGTTTTCCTTAAAAGGTGAAATAACTTCTAAAAGGAAGACCGTATTAGAAATATGGGGACACAATTGAGTCCAAGGTGTGGGTTTTATCCTATGTGTGATATGAACTTTGTTATCATGGGGAGTTTGTGGAAAAGTCATCGCAGGCATAAAATAGATAAAATAATTAAATAAATTATATTATTTCATTTGTTGATGAAACGACCTAATTTCATCTATAAGTATACGGTTATGAAAGATTATCAAGGTTAGTTACATAGCCCTGGAGCTATTGGAGAACTATTAGAGAGAGCTTTGGGGATCTCTCTCATATAAACAACAACCAAATAGAATATTGATGACCAGTGTGTGACAAAATCAGAGGATCTCACCAATGATAATGACGCAAATTCATTCTTCATAAGTGATCGATCCAAATTGAGTTAGGGTGTTTTTTTGTTTATATTTATTCCTATTTTATGATTCCTATAATGAATTTGAATCAATCAACTAACGAATTAATCTGTATATCATTTGTATTGTGGGTATGAGATGGAATTAACTACGATTTAGGGAATTGCTTTGTGATTAATTATTTATCTTTTTGATTGTTGTTATAATGGAAAAATATTGAGGCCAACATGAATATTGGCCAAGGTTTGTTACTCATTTTTGTGATTGTTATTTTCTTCCTCATTTCTTAATTCATTGCAAGCAATTCCCTTTGGCCCATAGTTTGACATATACAGGCCAAATCGAACGGTACACACCCATTTCTTGGTGCAACAATTTGATATCATAGATCTAGACTCGGTATGGTGTGAGGATAATGTGATAGCAGTAGAGGTGAATAGACTGGACCAGATTAAATACCTCTAGTTTCTAGTGGTGCGTATAACAGTGATGGGGATGAATGAGCACTAATTCTCATGAAAATCGAATGACCAAAATCTGAAAAATAATGATTGTAAGAGTCAGAAGGACCAAATCCACCATCCCTGGTGTGATTCATGGTTAGATTTGGTGTTGGAGGAGTGGAAGACTTTATGGGAGAAAGAAAAGTTGTATTGTATAAATACTAATCTACATGGCATGTAATATGGGATTACATGGGGTGTGGGACCCCTGGTGCAGCGATTAGGGTTTCCATGTGAAGTTAAGGATCACATTGCATGTGACCTCTATCACACAGTGTGTGATGCTTTCCTCAGAGGCTCAGTGTATACCTAGAAGGTTACATAGAAATGGTAAGGAGTACATGGGCTTGGATACATCATTTACTCTCTCATGAACACAACTAAGCCAAATGTACAAAGGCATAGTTGTTTACTTGGACATGGGAAGAAGTACATGGGCATGGGAATGATGTGTACTTCCACATAGACATAGGCATATTCCGTTTACACTAGAAGGACCCTGTGTTGAGGGGACATGTCGTGTACTCCTATTACACATCACGTACTCCTTCAAATTTTGCTTGGAGCCCCTATCCTTTTCATCTTGGACAAGTTTCATTAGGGTGTGTTCCCTATTTTAATTCCCTGAGGACTAGTATGGAATCGTGTCCTACACATAGGATGGTGATCCCTTTGGTAATTATTCTTGGATAAAGTTGTTGTAATCCTTTTATAATGCCTAGAGTGTGATCATATATTATATTCTTTCCCTAGGTGAAGTTCTTGGTATCTTCATGAGAAACACTATGCAGATGTCGATACTCTACTTAGTAGGTTAATCCATATTGATTTATTGGTATACCACATGGTCATGGTAATTATCCTCATTTGTGTATTGTATCTCTTCAAACTTATAAAATATACTTATAATGGAAAGACCTGACGAGCACTACCTCTTGGATAGAGGTCATCAGTGCTATTTGACTCGTGGAGTGTGTTCTCCTAGATGAGTGATATATGGAACCTTCAAGAAGGACTCCTAGGTTGGCATTATGGTTGTGACTTTACCTTGATATTGTGTGTTCTTTTGAGTATATCTAGATATTCTTTTTATATGTGGTGTAGACATACATCTGTGTAGAGATGACTGTTGTTATTTTGTTATATGATTTGTGGTTTTGGGGTGTCCTATTGGGTATTTTTATACTCACCCCTACACAGCCTTTTCCCACACATATCGTGTCTTTTGCAGACTATCGACCTTTTGATAGAGTCCTAGAAGGACTAAGACCAGATGGTTCTTAGTGATCCAGGAATATCGGGGTGTGTTCCTTTGGCATCCTGATAGAAATCCCCATCTTTAATTTTTGGTTGGACTTGTTTTTAGGCTCTTTGTGGTGGGATTATATTTGGACTTTTTTAATTTTATTACTTATTATCATACTTTGGTTGTGGGATTATATGTATGCATGCATGGTTTCTTTAAATTGTTTTACATTTTAGTATTGTGTGGGCTTGGAGATGTGTGCATGTATACAGGTACTTTAGGTTAAGGCCTCCCAAGTTAGTGACATGCCTACTCGGAGCTAGTTTCCAACCCCTAGCCTATTAGAGGTGGGATTGGAGAGTTGTGTCATGAGCCCCATTGGGATGGGTCATGACAGGAGATGCAAAACCTAATGGGAATAGAAGTTATACATCTTGTGATCATGCCAAATGAGATATCTCGAATTAAGGTTAACAACTAGAACATAGTTGAATTTCCAAACTCATAAAAGAAGATAAGGATGGTGTCTCATGTAAGTTCAAGTGTTAAAGATGATAAAGAAAAGAAGATTAAATTTATTACATGTCAAAAATGCGGGAAGAGGCACCATGGAAAATTCATAAAGGAACTAAAAGATGCTTTATGTGTAGAAAATGAGGACATAAAGCAACTAATTTTCGAATAAAAATGAAAATTCTGGTTAATAAGGCACTGGGAAATATAGTTCATCCTTAAGGCACCACTAATAGTTCAATGTTGTAAATGTGGGGAACTTGGTTATTATCTAAGTCAATGCTCTAATCTAGGGATTAATTCCTAAGTTAATATGTTATGATAATCATTAAAGTTGAATTATTGAAGTGTTTAGGTGATGGAACTCTATAATCATGTTGTTGAAGTATTTTTATCAAAGGTATTCTGGTTATAAGAATCATGAAACTTCTAAGGATTGTTCTATTATAGTTTTTCTTTAAGGATGTGCAAGAATATGTTGAATGGTACTAATAAACTAGAAATGTGATTTAATGGTAAGGTTATATTTTATGTAAAATGCATGATTAAGGAAAATATAATCTTTGATATGTGCTTGATGTTGAGGTAATTATAGTCAATTAATATTTTTTCATTTTTTAGACAAAAAATAAGCTGTATAGAAGACTTTAGTGGTTAAAAATGATTTGATGATTAATGTTATTTTGAGGATGTTCATCATATTTTTGAAAATTTTATAGGAATTATATTAATATATTTTTATAAAAAGGTCAACCTGTATGTCATGAAACAACTCATTGTATTCGGTAAGGTCATGGAACTTGAACCCAAAATCAAAGGATGATAAGGGTGCAGTTCCTACCACTGGATTATGTGATGTAATGGTTAGTATGAAATTATTTTTACTTGAATGATTTTATGGATAAACATTAAATAAATTTTGGTAAACATATTATAGGATTAAATCTTTTTCATTTTTTAGGATTTTGAGGCGATTAATGGTATTTTGGGAAATGTTTATTTGGGTTGAGGTATATGTAACACTGAGGTTCAACATGTGTTTTAAAATGAATGATTCATTAGGAAGAACATAATTAAATTTTTTAATTTTGATGTTATTTAGGATATAGGGTTATTTATTTTTGTAATATTCTAAGGTGAACCTTTGGTGGAAATTTTGAAGTAAAATTTATTATTTCTTCATATGAAGGTTTATACATTTTTTTACCCTGTGGTAACTATTTCAATTTTGGTTAATATTTAAAGATAATATGAATAGATTATTATTCTTTTATAGATCTTATAAACCATTAAAAGTTAATTTTAATGCTTTAGGCATAAAGGATAATATTGGATATTCATTCTTTTGAGTAAGATATGAAGTGAAAATTAATTGAAACACAACCAAGGGATGAAATTATGATTATGAAATAGAAATATATCAAGTTAGTATATTTCCTTATATTATTATAATATATAGTAAAATAATTCCTTAATTCTAGGAAAAGGATCTTGAAACAAAAAATTATCATATTATAATCATTTATGATGAATTTATGGTCTTTTCACCCATCGCATATTTAGGGTTTTTTAGTCACTAACTTTCTCACGGTCATTCACTTTCTTGTGATCAATGATCTCTATCACTCTCTATTATCATTTGGTCATTATTATTTTCTTATATATTAATATATTCAATTATCACTAATGTTTTTCTATATATAAACCTAATTATGTGTTATTCTAGATGACCTTCATACTTCTATTTCTCATTTATCAAGAGAAAATTTTATTAACCATTCATATGATGTGGGATTTAAACAAAGGTATTTTTAAATGCCAAACCTCTTATTATGGTGTTCAAGTTCAAATTTCAAGGAAAAAATTTATTAAATGGGATATAATATAACACTCCAAGATTTTAAAATAAGAACATTATGTTTGATAGTGTATACGACACACAACACTGAGCTTAAACGACCCGTGAAATATATTACTATTATAACCTAGTTGTTAAATTGGTGGGTATGAATAATATTAACTGATTTATGATATATATATATATATATAATGGTTCTAATAAATATAAATTTATTGATAAATTCTTAAGAAATAAGCTCTCAACAATTAATAAAGATATTTTATTCTGTAAAAAATGTGTTTCCTTTGAAAATGATGTTTATTGATTTTTGAGATAAAATATTATAATTAATTAATGAAACTTTTGGAAATTTTATTTTATAAAATAAAAATCATTTTTAAAATCACAATATCAAAATTAACTTAGGGTAAAATTTTGATATTTTTCCAAAATGTTTGATTTTTCACTGAATAGTGAAAATTACTGATTTTTCAAATACTGTCATTTCTTTTAACTAAATCAAGTAATTTAAAAGTTCTGTTATATTTTTCATTTAGTATTAAATTTAAATATGAAACATTTTATTTATAATAATATAGTTAATTTTATTTGAATCATCAATATTCATGTGTTTGGTATAAGTTTATTTTTATGCTTAAAAACATTGTTTTCTACAAATTATTTTTAAATGGATAAAGTTTATCCATTTTAATTAATTAAAAAAACCCATATAAAGTAAATATTTAAATGAAATTAATATATTATATATATATTTATATTAATTTAAATCCATATAATGATATTTCTAGTCATAATGTTAATATAAGATCATTTATTGCTTGAAAAATGCATTTCCTTAAAATATGTTTTTCGAGATGTTTTGTGGGTTTAATTTTAAATTGAATACTGCCAATTATATGATTTTAATTTCATAATATGAATTAAATATTTTTAATAAAATTAATTAATATTATATAATAAGGTCAACTTAATTTTAATCATAATGAATAGTAAAATAGTAAAGAAACTAGTTACCTTGGTGAAAAACTAAAATGGTAAAAGTGAGTAACATTAGAGGTAAATGAAATAACATGTTTAAAAATGAGTATTTTTTAATTTTGGAATATTTTCATGACCATATAACTCATCCAATCCATTATTTATTAATTTTTAAGTCACTTGTCTTGATAGTGACTTCTCATTATTGAATAGTTTTAAGTATTTACAAAAATGTCACTCCTCAATTATAAAAGGGCTCTCCATACCCTCACTTATTCACACCTATAAAGTTATTTGGATCAACAAAAACCTAAAAAAATATCTCCCCAATATCATTATCCACATTATAGAGCTTCTTTTATTCCCAAAATATCAACCTTAGGGTCCTTAATAAGATATCCAAATGTGATTATTCTAAGCCAAGGTAATCATATTCACCGAGCTCCTTCTTTTTACTTCTTATTTTACATCATTAATTATGCCTTAAAAATTACAATATGATAAAACTATTATATCCTATATACTGAGATGTTGTTATTTTTATGACATAATATTTTTCCATCTCTTCTCCCATCAAATGGGAAACAAAACCATCGTTCGTGTGTACGGTGGACTATCACCTCACAAACCGATGTAATTTGTTTTCCATCATCACCTCTCATGGATATTTATAATAATAGATATAAATTTTATATATGATATTAATGAAACATTAATAATTCTATAAAATTAATATATCATATACTTTTTTACTATCCCATCCATTGAAAAATGATAACGTCGTTAATGTGTACGGCGGACATCTACCTTACGAAGTGATGTGATTCATTTTTTATTACCGCGTCAAACGAATGGTATATATAATTTAATTTTAAGAAATAATATTATATTTATTATATAATTATAATTATTTAAAGATAAAAAAAATACTTACCTTCTTTCCTTCATGATCATTGAAAAATGGAAACGTTACTCATGCATACGTACAACCTACCGTCTCCATGATTGTAACGTAGTTCATTTTTCATAACCATATTTAATGGTTGGTTTTAAAAATATAATTGATATATAAAAATGATTATTATTTAATGATTATTATTCTATATTTTATGGAATAATGACCACTTTTACTCAATTAACACACCGATGCCATTTTGAAATTATGAACTGAGCGTCCTCAAAACACATAACGTGGACATAAGTAAATAAGTAATTAAATATATCATTAAAATAAATGAATTAAATGGTTTAATTATAAGGTATAAAACTTTTAAAAGTTTATTAATAAATATATATATATAATTTTATTATATAGAAGATAAAGGGCATACATGATTAGTTTGGACTCGAGGTAAGTGATTTCTAGTCTCACTTTTACTTCCATGAGACATATATCATATTCACTACTTATTTATTTTTGTGGTGTATATAATTACCATTTGAATTTTATATCATGAATATATTTATATTCATTGTATTTAAAGTTTCATTTGAATTTTCTTCTTCTATGGGGGTTATGATTTGAAAGTTACTAAAGTTGTAAGGGTTTATTTCACAATCTCATCATTATTCAAGATTGTCTATGTTTAAGCCTCCATTAGAGGAATTTTTTGATATTTATATTCTAAACCCAATATATTTTCTTCTCCTCTAGTTATTTATGAACTTTTTAAGTAATAATACAATTTTCCTCTCTTTTTTACTTAAAATGATTGAGAAAATGTTTATAAGAAAAGCTGACTTTATTTCTCTCTTCGGTTGAAAATCATTTTTCTTTCATATCCATGTTTTCAAAAAATATTTTCAATAATGTTTTTAACATTATAAAAATGATTTATTAGATATAATTTTACCCATTTTTGAATTTTTATAAAATGGTTTGAAAGGAATCTTCTTTTCATTTTCTGAATGAGGCACTTTTTAACCTTTTTACAACAGCATAAAAGGAATGTTTTTTAACTTATAAGACATGTATGGAAGTAAAAATCATCATAAATATTCAATTATTTGAATATTATTTTATAATTTTCCATGTTTCTTTTAAATAAATTTTTTTCAATAATATTTTGGAAATTTTTAGATTTTGAATAAGTGATTTCAAATTGAAAAGAGTATTTCTCTCAAAAAATATTCCATGTAATCTTTTAAAGGTGTTTTCATCAATGACAATAACCTTTGATGTTATGGATTACTTATAAATTATGTATATATGTCTCTCGCATATATACCTCACTTATTATCCCTTACTTTTATGGGGTAATACATGCCTTATGTTCATCTCTCAAATGCCTTCATTATGAAATTTCCTTTGATTATGATATGAGACAAGATTATGCAACTCATTTTATCTCCATAGGTAAGTCTTATGTTTATGTCTTGTGATTGATTTCCTTTTTATGGAACACATAAATCATAAACTTGTTATGATGGGTGCACTCAGATTATGCTCTAATGCATTAGGTAAAGCTTTAGTCTCATGAGGCATCATGTATGGGATTAGAGAGTAAACCTAAACTATTATTGGACTTTTTCCAATATGTGATATTGTCTAGGCAGTTATCCTTGACTCATGTTTTTTTCATGTTATATGTTACTGCCACATATCCAATTTTACCATGATCTTATGAAACCATATTCTTTATTTTATGCTTACATGTTATTACTCGTGATCCTTCACTTTTATGATATCATGTTGTACCTTTAACGCACATGTTTTGTTTCCTTATCATGTTTATTCCCTTACTAGTATTTTTACCTCACCCATTTTTTCTATGTATTCCCCAGGTTATCCCAGGGATTTTTAGGATATTTGAAGTATTTAAGAGCTCATTATATAAAATAAAATAAAGAATTTTTATTTTAGTCTCACTTTGATGTATTGTGAACCTATCCATCCAAAGACACTAGGCCTCACAGTATTTGGGGTTGTACATATTAGATATTTATACTTAAAATCGTGTAATAATATGTGTATAAGGATTGGGTCACTATAATTCTTTTAAGGTGTCTTGAGGATATAAAAAGTATATTTAATACCATTCTTTGAACAAAATGAATTAAAATCATGATTCTAAAATTTCCATCTATGGACACTTCTTAAAATCACAATTTTATCATCTTTTTCATTTTATGTAAGTTTGTAAAAATTAATAAAAACAGAACATGCTTCACTTTTAAGTCTCAAGAAATAAACCCAAGTAAATCTTGAAAAGTCATCAACTAACACAAAACAAAGGATTTCCCACCTAATATTTTTGTTTTAGTAGGTCTAAAAAAATACATGTGGATAAGTTATAGGGGTCTAAGAGTGTAAACCTATTTAATTGGATTAAAAGATGTTTTGTATTATTTTTATATTTGAAATGCATCACACAGTCTCTTTTTATCTAATTTAAAATGATTCAAATCAGAAATAAAATCTATCTAAGATAATTTTCTCGAAGATTAAATGTTGTAATGTCCAAGTGTTCTATTCAAAAACTAGGAATAATTAATTTTAACATTCAAACAATTTACATTGTATCTACACAATTAATTTAGATCTAAATTACATACATTTTCAATTATTATTTCCTTAAACTTAAGTGATTTATTTTTAAAAACTAAGTTGGCATTATTATAAAAATCAACATAATAACCTTCATCACAAAGTTGAGATATGCTTATCAGGTTTTGATTTAAGGCTTCCACATGAAGAACTTTGTTGATGAGGATTGACTGAGTATTTCCAATAGATCTAATGCCAACTATATGTCCTTTCGTATTGTCACCAAATGTGATACGAACTCCATCAATTTTAGATAGTGAGTGGAAGATGGATAAATATCCACTCATATTCCTTGAATATCCACTATCCATAAACCATTTTACATTATTGTTAGTGTGGATTATTCCCTCATCCAAATGTTCCATAAAGCACATATTATCCTTTTGATTATAAATTTAAACTTCGGAATCTAAAGATGTATTATCACTAGAATCTTCAAAAGTGATCCATGTGTCTTTCATGGATTTCTTGGATTTCTTCATATATAAAACCTTCTTGAAATACTTTTTCTTGGATTTATTATTGTATTGAAGTTAAGGTAAGTATTTCTTTATGTGCCTAAGTTTTTTACACTCAAAGCATCTAACTTGTTTACCATTTACCTTATGCTTCTTGTACATACTGAAGAGTTTTCCGAAACATCTTCTCTTATTATAGAACTTCTTGAACTTTCTTGAAAACTATTCAAGTTCATCATTTGATCCCGATTTGATTAAGGTATCTTATTTTCCATATGATTTAGAGATTTATATACTCTTGTTATTTTTTTCATCTTTATAATTAGAAATTTTCAATGCATCATTTTCCTTCTTAGCCAATTTATGCTCTTTGGCTTCAGCTTCCATTTTATCCTCATACATCATAAAAGTTCTAATGAGATATTTTATTTTAAAAAAATTGACTTCTATTGATCTTATAATGGAATTAAAGATTCCACTCCATCTATATGGTGGAATTATTATAACTTTTAGGGCTTGATTTGACTCAGTAATTGGTTTTCATAAAGTAACAACATTATTTACAATATCGGTGAGTCTTCAATTTAGTTGGGTGATTATTTATCCTTCCATCATTATAAAAGTATCAAACTTAAGTTTTCCAGTATTATATTAAGGAGGTCTCACATTTTATGTTCCTTCATAATACATTGATATAGTAGTTTACATTTCATGAGTTGTTTGACAGTGTGAGACTCGATTAAACTCATCAGGACCTAATCCTCAGATAGTGTTCATGGATTTAGAGTTTAAATCATGGCTAGCTTCATTATAAACATCTCATGTTTCATGTTGTGTCTTGGTAATTTCATAAGTCTTCACAAATTTCAAATAAACCTTCAAACCGGGGTTATTCAAATATATTATCATTCATACCTTCTAACAACTATAATTCTCACCATTAAAGTAGGGAGTTTGGACCATAGACGTGCCTTATTTATTGTCAGCAATAGAAACCATTTTAATATGTTCTTAGGAATCAACCTTTTATAGTTGAGAACTCAAAAGTCACAAACTTTGATACCAATTGTTGGTTGGAGAATATCTATACTAAGACTTAATATGGGTGAATTGAGTTCTTGAAATTTTCTTTACTTTAAAATCCACCCTCCTTAAGTTATGATGGTTCTGAACTTTTTTTTACAAAAAACAATAAGAAGAAAAAATAAATTCATAATTAAAAATATCAAGAATGGTAGATTATAGTGGTTCAGGGAATATATACCTCCTATTCCACTCCACCAATACTCTACTCCACAAGTTTGATGATTTTCACTATACCAACCCTTTTTATAGGGGCTACCCAACTGAGTTCAAGATGTTGTTATTTGTTACAAAGATCCAAGAGATTTTAATCAGACTCTCCCTTTACAAGACCTATCCATAGCCTTATCACACTTAATTCTAATGAGTGCAAATAAAAACAGAGATGAATAAATTGAATTTTGGAAAATGGTGCAGTATAGAGTTACAAGAAGCAACTGATAGAAGATGAAGAAATTTCTAAAGAAGATGGCAATATTTAAGGTGTAACTTTGGAAGTTCATTGATTGTAAGAGATGATCTAATAAGAACAAAAGTTATAAATAGAAGCTTCAAGTGTTGTGTTTTTCTTGAATATTGTATGAAGCATGTATCTTTTCTTCTTTATGTACACGCTACTCCTTCCTAATTCAAATTTGAACTTAATCACACTTGATAATCCCAACATTCAAGTGGATAATACTTTTCAAAAGTTAAAGAGACGTGTTCTTAATAGTGTGTATACTTCTTTTCCAAATATGGAATAAAACTCTATGGAAGAGATGGAAAAAATCTTATTTATTAGATCTTTCCATTATTGGAAAAATACTCTTTTTCTAAATCAATATTTCCTTATTTGGAAAACTTATTTTTTGACACAAATAAAAGTATAAGTTGACTTGTTGAGAGGTCACACCAATGGTAAGAGAATAATCATAATGATCAATAAGATAACTTGATCTTTATAAGATAATCGTCTGGCATACTATCCTCGTAAGATGATTTACATAGAATCTTCATAAAATAAAACATTTCAGATATTTGACTTTGTGTTGCATAAGATAAATAATATAGAATTATTGTTTGTGTAGGATAACATAATTTCATAAGATTATGACTTAACGTCATAAGAAAAATGACTTCTACAGCTTTCTTGTACTTTTGTATGATGATTCATTTATGAGACCCTCTTTGTAAGATAAAATAATTCACTGAATTTCCATTTAACTTTACCTTTTGATCTTGACTTCATCGTAAGATAATTTATCTTCTTCATAAGATAATCTTATACAATTTACTTTTGTAAGATAAAATCCTTTAACTCATGCTTGATATTTCAATGCAAGTTCCATATTTTCTTCATAAGAGAATTATTTTACGAGTAAAATAAACTTATCACGTAAGATAAAATTATTTTGATGAAAAACTAAATTCCACCTTACATAAAATGAATATCTTTTCACTTGTGAAGGATAAATTATTTTATAATTTAGTTATCAAATAACTTATAATATTTACTAATGGATAGACATGAAATTTTGAAACACTTAAGATCAACTTATTATTAAATAAATAGGTATTTTTTGAATCATAAAAACATATAAACAACTTAGATATGTTAAAATAATATAAGTCTTTCTAACATATTTGAGTTGAATATCAAATAAATATTTTTTGCAAGGTAATTATTAATTACATGAATATATATTATTTATTTATCTCTTGTTTATTCGTAAGTTAATAAATAATTTTTTATTATTTACAGAGATATTAAATAAATATTTATTCATGATTTTAGAGAATATATTTTTTATTGATTTATTGGATAAATAATACAGTTATATTTATTTATTTATTTAAATAAATATTCATTATTCTAGGTTTGATAAATACTAAGGAGGAAATACATACCAAGTTAAGGGTCTATTAGGAATGATATATTAAATATTATTTAAATAAATATTAATTTATTTATTTAAAATGATATTTATTTATCTGTGAGTATTGCGCTTATAAATGATTAATAGACTAAGAGAAAATATTATTCCACTCAAAGAATTCTTATTGTGGTCAATAAAAAATAATTCATGCATTAGAATCATCCACACTAGCACCTATATATTTCTACAATGATGTTTTTAGGTTTGTGAAGCACGTATGAATCACCATTGAGGGAATTTATCCATGGATCCTATGTCAAAATGGAAATACAACAAGAATAGGTCAAATGATTCAACAAAAAAAATAATCTCAAATAAGGTATTTTTATCAATATAAATTAATTATAAATTATAAATGGATGATCTAGTCTTTGTGGGTTTTGGGGTTGTTGTTTGTCTAATACTAGGGATTAATCTGAAGAAGTTTTTGAAAAACTGTGGTTTGGAATAGTTCTAAATGATTTTGTTACACCTTAAAACCTTCATCATATACTTAAAAATAAATCAAAATAACCCTATATAAAATTTAAACATAATAAAAAAATTTCCTTGATTTGCATTCTAACCCACATCTATTTGGATTAGTTTATTTAATCCAATAGGTCCTTTTTGCTGGTTCATTTTAGTCTAATTAAAATGTAGACTATTTTTTGTCTAATTATTTACATGGATGTGGGTTGGCCCACATACCCATCACACATGAGGCACACCTATAAAGAAGGGATGCATAATATCAACTAGGTGAATGTTCCTATATCAAAATATTGACAATGATTAATTCATGGACAAACCTGTGTCAAACTGGGAAAGTGGTTTTTTTATCACACATAATACCCAAGAGATTCAAGAAGGATTCATAAATATTGGAATTTTTATTAGATTTTCATAACCATATGGCATTCCAGAGTTGCATACCCAAACCTTACCCAACCCTGATTTTGGAAAATCCAAAACATCTACTTATAAAAATCACTACATAAGATAAAAAATGGTTTTTATTAACCACCATAGTTCAATAAAACATACTCGATAAGAAATAAGAAAATAAATATTCATTTGTAAAATAAATGGATGAACTACTTGAAAATGAAAATTAGGTGCTCATTGGTACCTTCAACAACTTGTGGGAAAAAATAGCTTTGAGGGAAAGGTTGTTGGTGAGTGGAATGATGGTGGTGTAATTAAATAATGTTGTGAGGACTTTTATGTAAGCTTTAATCTTGAGTAAGTTCATTTTATTTAAAAAATGTCTTGAGGATCCTAGGAGAGTTTCTTGAAACTCGTAATAGCAAGGGATGGTGGGTTAAATAAGCTTATCAAAAAACCCATATGGATAGTTAATTATATTTAAACTTAGATTAAAATTTTAGTTTAATTTAGATATTTTTAATGATAATTAGTTATATATTTGGCATTTCCATTTAATTATCATCTTTTTATTGAGAATTAATAATTTTTATACAACCATTAAGTAATAAAACTCTATTTCTCACACCCACTTTCAAAATTGTACCAAAAAAATATTGATAAATATCACTTTTAAAAAAATAATAAATCATTCATCTTATTTCCACATTAATGATAATGATATTATTCACGTTTCGTAATGTGGTTAAATTAGACTATATAATTTAATCAAGTTAGTTCAATAATCAATATTTTAATAGAGGTTGATGATAATGATATGTGTAAATGCACAGAATTATGAAATAAAACCAAACATTCTTTCACTTGAATAGATTTAGAGAAAATGAAATACATGAAGATTTAAAAGCAATGACATCAAATAAATACAAATAAAACCATAAAGACATGTTGAGTTATTATGGTGTATGCATTTTCAAAATCAAGAGATAAGTATCATGGAACATAACCCAAAAAAATGTATTATAAAATCAATGAATATAATGATATAAAATTTTATTATTTAGATATATATATATATATATATCACATAATTAAGCATTATTGAAATAAGAATATAAATGATCATTATTTCCAAAACATATTTATAAATCAATAATTAATGAATAAAAAAAGTGTATTTCATGGGTACATTTATTTTTTGGGATGTGTATACTATTAAATCAAAAAGTTTCATTTTGTGAGTAAATTTATGCACTAAAAATTGCATGGATAATGTGTTGTGATTACTACTAACTTTTCACACCTGTCTTTGTATAAAAAACATGAAATTTTTAATTTATAAATAAATATATTTAAAAAAATATTATAATTGTTTATGTGATAAAAAAATCACCCCTAATGATACAAAACAACTCATACCAAATTAAACATAGATTAATTCATGGAGGAAAGAGTCAACCAAATGGATAACCAACCCATACATTCTTTACTGAACATTTAAATTTATTAAAAATCTTAAAATGAGTCATATGAATCTAAACATACTTATTAAAATAAGTTATGTTTTCATTCATAATATGACTCACCATGAATTTGAAGGAATTTATAGTCACAGGTGCATGCATCGGTCATAATCTATTCATTAAATGAGATCAATTAATAAAATGTCAACGATAATAAATGTATGGGAATAAATGTATTGAATATGGACAATGTTTTTTAATAAATAAAATTCATAAAACATTGATATATAAGGAGTCCTTTAGGATATTCCTTGAATCATCCAATTCAGAGCTTGAGAGCTCATTTGTATTAGATAGCCTTGAGATCTCCAAGGAAGATAATGAAAGGGAGGAGCGGGAGGAGCTGATTCTTGTATTTTTTGTTCTCTGTGAAATAAAGCCCTAATGTTTTCCAATTTTCTTTCATCCCCTTTATTTTTTATCAGATAATCACAACAAGTGGTATTAGATAAAGGTTGTTTGTGAAACAATGGTGAGTGGAGGAAATTTTCTAGTGACCATAAAATTCAAGTTTCCCAAATTCATGTTTTGAAGGTTGATTCTAAAAGTTCATGTCAATATTATTTTGTTGGGAAAAAATCCCTCAAGGCATCATTAAGCATTTTTTAGGTGATTGTGTTTGTTGACAAAGTGAACATCTATGTTGAGATTGTTGACAATGAAAACCATGACATACAAATTTGTTGACAAAGGTGATTTCTTGGTGACTTGTCAAGTTCAAGAGCTATGGTTAACGATAAATGCTTGATTCAAGAACTTAGACAAATGAATGGATGATCTGGAGGAGGCATAAAAAGAAAAAATACTAGGTGGCGCCGTTTTCCAGTGTTTGCCCAATTTTTGGGCCTGAAAATCGACAAATGAAGAAAAGTGGTTTTTGGAAAAGGGACTTGGGTGCCGTGTACATGAAGACTTGGAAACTTTCACACCATATGTTTTTCAAGATCATATCATCAAAATATGGCCAAGGGAGAAGGTTCGCGCAAGTTTTAGTGAGGTCGCACAGGTGACTTGCGCGCCGTGAAAGATACTTGTGCACTGATGCCTTGGAAGCTTGAGAACTTGTGCGCCTATGGTTTTTCAAGATCATAAGATCAAAATATGGAAAAGGCAAGAGGTTCGGGAAAGTTTGGAAGTGGGTCGCGCAAATGACTTGGAGCGGCAGAGAGCTGCGCGCCGAGACTTGCGCGCCGAAGGGAGGCTTGCGCGCCGTCGCGTAGGGTGGTCAATTTGCCTATAAATACTGGATCAACCCTCTTCATTCTTCACTGGAGTTCAACACTTTGAGAAATCAGAGCTCCCGTCGCGCAGGTGTGGTGGTCGCGCAAGTGGTGTGTGGTCGCGTAGGTGGGACTTGCGCGCCAGGGTGATAGTTGCGCGCCAGTGTTTGAAGTTGTGCGCCAGTGTGGAGTTGTGCGCCAATATTTGATTGGGCGTAAAAGGAAGTGATTCGCGCAGGTTTGGATTTGAGGAATCTTGAGTCGCACAAGTGTCTGAGGAGGACTTGCGCGCCTGTTGTGACTTGTGCGCCGATACTTGCACGCCGAGATTGACTTGCGCACCAAGTAAGGTTTATTTACAGCAGTGATTTTCGGGCTGCGTGGAAGCTGGATGTTTGCCTGATACCTTCGGTGCAAAGAGATATTCATCTACGGGTAAAAATTGGGCTTCAACATAGCATCTAATTACAGAGGAAGATGCATTACTTCATGCAAATTAAGAGACCTATAGGTCTATAAACTGTGAGTGGATCCTTTCTGAAGTAGTGAGCAAAGAAAGAGGAAGAAGGTGATTCTCTCCACCGGCAGTGATCCAGAGAGAGAGAAACAGGGAGTGACCCTTGGGAAAGCAGCGAGCTGACCCTAAACTTTGTAAAGGCAGTGAGTCTGGGCATAGAAGTGATATAGCCCGAACTTTGTATCCACATCTAGTGATGATTAGTGGAATTTGGTATGACCGGAAACTTGTCGGCATATGCTCCTTGGACGTAGCCCAGTGAGGGTGAACCAAGTAAAAATCTATGTGTCTTCCTGTTTGCTTCCCTGCATTGCATTCAAAGCATCATCATTAGATAAAGAAGTAAAGAAGTGATCATAGTTTACACACAAGAGAAAACAAAGTGACCCTTGTAATAAAGAGGTCAAGATCCAGTGGGGTAAGAAGAACTTTGAAAAAGAATATCCATACCCTGATTCACCCCCCCCCCCTATCAGGGTATATAGGCCCCTATTGGTCCTAAAAATTGGTATCAAAGGGAAGGTTGTTGTTATCAGATTTGTTTTCTCTGACTTGGTATAATCGATCTGTGTGGTCAAAGAATCAGTCTGCTCTTATCTTGGTGTGCCATGGCGAAGGGAAAAACATCAAAGAAGAATCAGAAGTCATGTGATATCCCTCAGTGTGGAAGTGTTTATGGGAAAAGTGTGATTCAACTAAAAGAATCAAACAGCTTACTGAAGGAAGGCCTAGATGAATCAGATAGGGAAAAGATTGATTCACTCAATCAAGATGTTGGAATGAGTGAAGTACATGAACATCAAAGTGATGTTAGAACAACTGATGATGATGAAGTTTCAAGAATGAGGCCACCAGTAGATGTTGTCAACATGACAAAGGAAGTGGATCGGAAGTTGGATGAAGATGTCAAATATAAAGATATCTGGATCAAAGTATTGGAAATTGAGGTCAACAAGCTAAAAGGCTTAAATAAAAGGCTTATTGATATAGTTACTGACCTAACAGAGAAGAATTATTCACATGCCGAAGAGCTACAGAAGATGTCTAAAATGAAAGGAAAACAAAAGGCTGATGATTATGAAGAGAATCAAAATTCAGATGATGTTCAGAATCTGAAAGCTAGAAATGATGATCTAGAAACACAGTTGTCTGAATAAGTTTAGAAGAATCAAAAGCTACAACAAGAGAATGAATTTGTCACTGAATCTGTTTTTGAGGGAAAATGTAAAGTAAAGGAGCAGAGTGACATGGTGGATAAGCTGACACGTGAATTGGAAGATGATATGAGTATAGGGAAGATTCTCAAGGGAGAACTTGATGTCCAACTTGAATCAAGGGATATGAAGATTAAAAAGTTGTAAGAAGAGCTAGAATCAGTCAAGAAAGAAATTGAGAAGTCTAAATCCAAAGATAAACCTAAGTTGAAGGATGCACTACACTTACTATTCGATTGTCCTTCAGAAGGTGATGATAAAATGAAAAGGAAGTATGAGATTTCAGAGGAGAAACAACAAAATATTTTCTCATCTCAAAGACCATATAGCTTGGGAAAATCTGGCATTGGATTTGATGAATCCCCTCATGTGCATGATAGAATGTGAGCCATGAATAGTTCCAGGAGTGGAGAAAAACATATAGGTGCTGAAGATAGGCCTAAGAGGACAGTTACAAAAAAGAAGTGATGACATGTGCTTTTTCTGTGGGATTCATGGTCACACGTCAAGCTTCTGTTCAGAGGCTCTGGAATACATCTCAGGCTATGAAAACAGAAACATTACTAAATTTGAGAATAAGAAGAAGCATCATGAGAAATTAGAGAGAATATTCTCTCTGAGGAAAGCATCCATTAGATGTTATTACTATGGAAGAATGGGACACACCATGAGTATGTGTCAGGAAGCTCAAGAGCCCCGTGTCAGAAGAAGAACTCAAGGTGTATCAGCATCTCGACATAAAAGTGACAAAATGAGGTATGCCTTTGATGGAAAATGTTTTATATGTTCAGATTATGGGAATTTGTCAAGAAATTGCAGCAAGAAGAACACAAGAAGGGAAAGGGAACTCGAAAAGAGATTCTCAACTCTAGTGATGCATAATGAGAAATTCTACACTGGGAGACAACGTGTTAAGGAGAAGAATAGGCTTAGAGCCTCATGAGAATCACATGGAGATGAATGAAAGGTGTATCAGTCACCTCCTCGGTCATACTCCCAATATCTCTCAAGGAGAGAATGTGAACAAAACTGGATGATTAAGGGGAGATCTACTTCAGTTGTGATAAAGAAGAATGAACATTCAATGGATGACTCACCGCTAGTGAAAAAGAATGTGGTGACTCAGACATCTGATAAAAGAAATATGAACAAAGAATGTATTGAAAAATTCACATTTCGTGTTCCACAACGAAAAGTGGAGGAAGGTGCAAGATCCTTGCAATGGTGGAATAAGGAAGGGAATATGAAAAGAAGAGATATTCCTGCTTTGAGAAGAAATCAAGGGAAATGGAATTTTGGTGGAACATCAAAGCTAGAAATGTGTACTAGTGGGTTTAAACCCCAAATGGTGAGAAAGGCCAGGCTTACAGAATCTTCATATCAGAAAAAGACTCATCATGCAGGTAATGAATGCTTAGTCATATGGCCAGAGCAGTTGAAGTTGGCCAGGTAGCTGGAGGAAGCAAGAAAGGAATGTGATTCGCTCCAAGAAAGAATCAAAGGGTTGACCCATCAGGATCAACCACTATCCTCTTTGTGAGAATTCAAAAAACATCTCCTCTCTCTATGTATATAAATGCAATTAACTAATGATTCATGTGTTTCAGGTTTTAGGGAGATACGATCCAAGGGGAAGTGGCATATAAAGATGCAAAGTGGAGAAGTGATGTGCCCCTGATTTTTAATTGGCTCAAATCAGGTACAACAGTTGAAGAAGAAAGGGAGAAACAGAGCACAATAGGAAGTGATTGTGTTATTAACTTTATCTCTTGTTTCCTACACCGATTTTCAACTCAGTAGGCTTAGAGATTTTGTTAATGGATCAACTCTGAGTGGAAGATGAGAACAAATGATGTATGAGGAGAAGAAGAGTGTTTATGGGTCTAAACAGTGGGCCTAACAACTGGAAGAGTTGCATAACACAGTAGGAGCATTCTATATTCTAATCAGATGCATGATCTCAATATGATAGGAAGGATGAATGTTTATGCTCATGAAGAATGATTGGTGGAAATGCAGCAATACACAGGTTTTTATGATTATCTATTTTGTTCTAACAATATGGTATCAGCTAACTGCTTTCAGGATACCAAGAAGCTGTGAGAGAAAATCAAAGGTGTGTCAACAAAAATCTGAGAGAAGATGTTCAAAGAAATGACGTCATTGAACAATGACACAGAGAAAAGTAACTGAATGAAATGAAGCCACTAAAAAAATGAGTCAGTGAACAATTTCCTGACGAAAGTGTTGAGGAAGAAAGCAACACAGGGGGAGAAGAAGTGGCTGATGCTGATTCAGAAGAAGGCACTGATGATGAACAAGAAAGTTTCAAGTATGTGTCTACAAGGAATTCAAAGAGCTAAGCTGAAACTGATAGACAGAATATCATTTTTGATCAGGCAGCTTCATTTCAGACTAGAATAATGAAGTCACTACAGCAGACATCATTCTTATCTCATGTAGAACCGAAATGCTTTGATGATGCAGCTGAAGATTAAAACTGGGTTTAGGCTTTGAATGAAGAGCTTAACGAGATTGAGAATAACCAGACATGGGAGATTGTTTCGAGGCCAGTAGATAAGAATTTCATCAGAACTAAATGGGTCTATAGCAACAAGATGAATGAAGATGGCACAGTGATTCGGAACAAAGAACGACTGGTGTGAAAAGGATACTCCCAAATAGAGGGTATTGACGTTGAGGAGACATTAGCACTGGTAGCAAGGCCGGAGACAATCAGATTATTCATAGCTATTATAGTGCAACAGAAGTTCAAAGTGTTCCGGATAGATGTCAAATCAGCATTCTTGAATGGAATTCTGGAGGAAGAAGTGTATGTCGAGCAGCCATATGGTTTTCTCATTCATGAGGATGAGAACAAGGTTTGTCAGCTGAAGAAGGCGTTATATGGGCTAAAACAAGCACCGAGAGCATGGTACTCAAGGATATATCATTATTTGAAGAATCTTGGTTTTTAGCATGATGGATTTGATTACAATCTCTATTTCAACAACAACAGTAATCAAAGGATGATGAGGCTGGTCTATGAAGAAGACATAATATTTGGCAGATCAGATGAAGCACAGTGCAAACATTTTTCTGAATCCATGAAACATGAGTTCGAAATGTCTATGATTGGTGAGTTGATGTTTTTCTTTGGTCTACAGGTGACACAGGGAAGGAATGGAACATTAATTTATCAATCCAAATATGTCAATGGGGTTTTGGAAGATCTGGAATGGAGAATTCCAAGGAGATGAAGACTCCGGTTGCTACCCGGATCAAATTATCAAAATATGAGGATGGAAAGGTAGTTAATATCATAGAATACAGGAAAATTATTGGAAGTATGTTGTACTTAACTGCAACAAGGCCTGATATTGTTTTCGCCACATTCCAAGAAGCGAGATATCAGAGTAATCCCAAGGAAAGCCACATGCTTGCAGTGAAAAGAATACTTCGGTATATCCAGGGCATAGTGGATTTCGTCTTGACATATACTGACAAATCTCAGACAGAGTTATTGGGATATACTGATGTAGACTGGGCCGATTCAGCAGATGATAGAAAATCAACGTTAGGTGGTGCATTCTATCTTAGTGGGCTATGTATTGCTTGGTTAAGCAATAAGAAAGATTATATTTCGTTGATCACCACAGAAGCTGAATATATTGCGGCCACTCAAGCATGCACACAGTTATTGTGGATGAAACAACAGCTTGAAGATATGGGAGTTGAAGTGAAGTCTCCGATCGGAATCCAGTGTGACAACTCAAGTGCTATAAATCTTAGCAAAAATCTCGTCCATCATTCAAGGACAAATCACATTGAGATTAAGTATCATTTCATCAAGGAGAATGTGGAACAAGGACTTGTGAAGTTGGAGTATGTGCCTACAGAGCTACAGGTTGCAGACATTATGACAAAGGCCTTACCCAAGGAAGCATTCGAAAGGCATCGACTGGTTCTGGGAGTTCAGTCGATTTCCTGTACTTGAAATAGTGTGGATGTGTAACCCCCCCCCCCTCTCCCCGAGGTATGATGTGTTTTTCCTTCATGTGCTGATTTTTTCTCTACTCTGTTACAGACTACAAAGGAGTGTCCTTTGGGTTCGTTGACAAAGGGGGAGAAACTAGTGATTGTTCAATGGGGAGACAATGTAGAGATTTGATAAATCATGAATGATATGGGGAGAAGCTGACAAGTGGAGCATCCAGATAGGGGGAGTTGAAGCTAGTTGAATGTGCTTAGCCATAGATTAGCTTGGACAACACATGAAATAGGGCTAAAGAGGTGTTGATGATGTGAGCAGAAAGGGGGAGCGTATAAAATCTGACGATGCTAGAAGTGATCGATCAAAGAATAGATATCATGACAGCTGTGGATCGTGATAAAAGCAGAAGAGTGGTGTTGGAGAGTGGTAAGAATATTTCCAAACCAAACATTGGTCTTCCAACAGGTCCTTCAACAATTGGTATCAGTTTAGTACAAATTGGTATCAGTTTGGTGTCAACAGTGGATGTCAGAGATGAAGTGATTCATTGATGAACTTTTCATTTACTCTTGTTTCTCATGTCGAGCATTGCTCATGTGGGCTTAGAGTATGTGTTGAGTAAATCCTTGATCGCTATCAGAATCCCAAAAGGTGAATGGTGGCTGAAGAATCAATGATGTATCATTGTATGGAAGAGTTTTCAACAAACCCAAAGGGGGATATTGTTGGGCAAAAATCCCTCAAGGCATCATTGAAGAATTTTTGAGGTGATTGTGTTTGTTGACAAAGTGAACATATGTGTTGAGATTGTTGACAATGAAAACCATGACATACAAATTTGTTGAAAAAGGGGATTTCTTGGTGACTTGTCAAGTTCAAGAGCTATGGTTAATGATCAATGCTTGATTCAAGAACTTAGACAAATGAATGGATGATCTAAAGGCGGCATAAAAAGAACAGATACTAGGTGGCGCCATTTTCCAGTGTTTGCCAAATTTTTGGGCCTGAAAATCGACAAATGAAGAAAAGTGGTTTTTATCAAAGGGAATTGTGTGTCGTGTACATGAAGTCTTGGAAACTTTCACGCCATATGTTTTTCAAGATCAGATCATCAAAATATGGCCAAGGGAGAAGGTTTGCGCAAGTTTTGGTGAGGTCGCGCAGGTGACTTGCGCGCTGTGAAAGATACTTGTGTGTCGATGCCTTGGAAGATTGATAACTTGCACGCCTATGGTTTTTCAAGATCAGAAGATCAAAATATGGCAAAGGCAAGAGATTCGGGCAAGTTTGGAAGTGGGTCACGCAAATGACTTGGAGGGGCAGAGAGCTGCGCGCCGAGACTTGCGCGCCGAAGGGAGACTTGCGAGCCGTCACGTAGGGTGGTCAATTTGCCTATAAATACTGGACCAACCCTCTTCATTCTTCAACGGAGTTCAACACTTTGAGAAATTAGAGCTCCCGTCGCATAGGTGTGGTGGTCGTGCAAGTGGTGTGTGGTCGCGCAGGTGGGACTTGCACGCCAGGGTGATAGTTGCGCGCCAATGTTTGAAGCTGCGCGCCATTGTGGAGTTGCGCGCCAATATTGGATTGGGCGTAAAAGGAAGTGAGTCGTGCAGGTTTGGAGTTGAGGAATCTTGAGTCGCGCAAGTGTCTGAGGAGGACTTGCGTGCCCATTATGACTTGCACGCCAATACTTGCGCGCCGAGATTGACTTGCGCGCCAAGTAAGGTTTATTTCCAGCAGTGATTTTTGGGCTGCGTGGAAGCTGGATGTTTGCCTGATACCTTCATTGCAAAGAGAGATTCATCTACGGGTGAAAATTGGGCTTCAACTGAGCATCTAATTACAAAGGAATATGCATTCCTTCATGCAAATGAAGAGACCTACAGGTCTATAAACTGTGAGTGGATCCTTTCCGGAGTAGTGAGTAAAGGAAGAGGAAGAAGGTGATCCTCTCTACCGGCAGTGAGCCAGAGAGAGAGAAACAGGGAGTGACCCTTGGGAAAGCAGTGATCTGACCCTAAACTTTGTAAAGGCAGTGAGCCTGGGAATAGAAGTGATCTAGCCCAAACTTTGTATCCACATCTAGTGATGATTAGTGGAATTTGGTACGACCGGCAACTTGTCGGCGTATGCTCCTTGGACATAGCCCAGTGAGAGTGAACCAAGTAAAAATCTATGTGTCTGCCTGTTTGCTTCCCTGAATTGCATTCAAAGAATCATCATTAGATAAAGAAGTAAAGAAGTGATCATAGTTTACACACAAGATCAAACAAAGTGACCCTTGTAATAAAGAGGTCAAGATCCAGTGGGGTAGGAAGAACTTTGAAAAAGAATATTCATACCCTGATTCACCCCCCTCTCAGGGTATATAGGCCCCTATTGGTCCTAACATATTTCAATGATGTAAGTGACATAAAAATGAAGTTAAAATGAGATCCATAAAGGTAGTCAAATTTTAGGTCAAACCTCGGGTGCTTCAGTACCCCCTAGCCAGAGAAGAAGGCACTGTTCTGACACTTGTGAAATTCCTAGTGAGTTTTTTGGTAGGTTCTTTGGAGTGCCTTATTAGCACCACGTCAATACCACATAATTGGAAAATCTTGACCACTAATATCATTTTGATCATATATTGATCAATAAAAGTGTTATTTTTATGATCCATGAGTTGATTACATAATTTTTTATCATTATAAATGAAAAGATACACTCTATTTTTTCAAATTCTACAAAAAATTTCATGAAATAGAAATTTAAAGGAGGGACCATTTATGGGAGGATGATCATGTTGAATTCATCAAGATAATACATTTAGAAGTAACAAATATAATATCTCATTAAAATTAGATATCTCTTTAACCCCATTTAGAATAAGAGAGTCAACCTCGATGCCATAAAGGAAGCTAAGTGGAAGGAGCTGAACAAGAATACGATCGATCAAATTCACCAATGGAACGATCACAACTTCTAACACCACACTGATCAGTGTATGAACTCTGTATGAAATTAGATGTGAAGTCCCAACCTAGGTGCCACTCAAAGGTTCCCCGAACCTGGTTGGCCACATAGCCTCGTGTGCACTTCCTTGTATGCTAGAGGATACCGACTGGCAGTGAGGGTCTAGGGTGTGTGTGTGGGGTGAATATGCCCTCATTTTAGAGTGGATAATAGAGGATATAATAACATGGTTACTAGAAGAATCAATATAATAAATAAACAAACTAGTAGTGGAAGATAAATATAAACATCAATAAATAATAATCAACTCAAAAAATGGAAACTGAATCATATAAAAAATGATGATAATGTATGTCATGTATCTACAAAGATGGAAAACATGTATACATGAAAGTAGGCAATACATGCTATACAAAAGAAGAAAAAATACCAAAAACTATCCAAGAATCCCAAGCACTAGCTCGGTCATCTGCTACCAAGATCCATCTTAATGCAAGAAATTGAGATCAGGTGTCTAAAGCAGGATGCTTCTCCTTATCAACACCAGCATATATATAATCTTCCCAGGTACTAACAGCAACCCAGATAGGGTGTGAGATAAATCTCAGTAGGCCACCACCAACATTTCTATAACATCCAGTCTATGTATATAAACTGAAACAGTTTGAAGGTATATATAAAATTAAGAATGGTACAATAATGTAAATACCTTGATACCTGTTTCAGCCTCAATTGGTGTCTGAACATGTAATCATTTAATTAATTATGTTTTAGTTTATAATAAGAGTCAACCATACTATAATGATATAGGTAATTTAAGAGGACCGAAGGTGTAACTAAGGCATACTATAATGATGATATTGATAATATAGGATCCAAGGTAATATCTAAGTCATACTTGATGATGATGATAATAAAGAGGATCCAAGGTGATAACTAAGGCATCATTGAACTTAGGGGTTAAGCCAACATAGTAATAATATACAGTCAGACCATAAGGGGTCTGAGTGTAATACAAGGGGAATCATCCAATGCATTCCATTATAAATGATTCTAACTGAGTCCAAGGATCTCATCCAAGGTAAAATGGGATAAGCATGATTGGGATGAATGGGGTGAATCCATGGATCCATGTGTCTGAAGACATCAAGATGGATCCAAGGAGTGTATCTAAGGAATCCTAATATCCAGAAGATAGTTAAGGGATCCTATGGATCCATGTCGGGCATCTTCTAGTAAACAAGGACCGTGTTCTAAGGTGGGTATCTCCCATAGAAATCGTCTTCTTGAATTAGAATGGAATCCTCTAAGTGCCCAAGGAATTCCCTCATGAATCCAAGGCTAGATCAAGTCTGAACACTCCTATAAAGATAAAAAGTTCTATATACAATAGTCACCTTATACATAATTCATTAATCATTTAAGTCCATGTAATTGAAGGTTTTGGGCGTAGCGGAAGTGTGGTTGGGATGGTACCCAACTTTGATTTTTACCATGATCAATGATTATTTTGGGATCAATACGACGATGAACACCAATCTCCACATAATATAATCAAAGATTTAGATAAAGAATAAAGAGGCTCGAAACCTTAGAGATGATCTTGCACATCATGTTTATAATTAATTTAATTAATTTCATAAAGAAAAATAATACCTATATCTTTGGTATTTTTCTTCGTTGATGATGTTGATCATCTGGAATGACCCTTTTGGATTATCTCATTGCACTTGTAAGGATAAAAACTATAATCCCTCTAGTGGTGATCCACACGTGCTTTGATGGACTCCGATCGACACCGCTCGTTCTTTAGGTGCTAGAGCGGTGAAGCGAGTGTCTTGTGTCGGTCGTTCTTGATCGCTTGTTCTTCGGCCTTGAAGAAAGTTTCTCATTCTTGAGAGGGGAGAGAAGAGGATTTGAGAGAGAAATTGTTTGGATCAACAATTCTCCATTCACCAAGCATGTGGTGTGGTGTATGGTACAATAGGCATACTTGCCTATTTATATACATGGAATTTCAGTTACAATATTTAATTGCATAGCAAAAATTAAATACATTCATGAACTTAGAGAAAACTCATGCATTTAACAATAATACCACATCATTATTTATGGTGCACCAACTTGCACAAAACGGAATTATAAATAAAATTATGCATCATAAAATAATAGCAGCATTATTTTAATTTGTGTCAACTAGTTAAATAATTATTTCTCATCTTGCAAATAATTATTTTACTACCGGACCTACCTTGGTTCACTCAAACTCTACTTCCATTTATTGAACACCTGAATAAATAAATAAATAATTTATTCTCTTAAATAAATATTTTATTTACAAACTAGTAAATAAATATTTATTAAAAGTTCAATAAAATAAATAAATAGAATTTAACTGAGACCACCAAAAACACTTAGTATGTAACCCTTGAGGATTCTTTCTCGTTGGAATTAGGTAGGATTGCCTAAATTCCAAGAGTATTATCTAGCAATGGGTCAAGGCACCCAAGATAAAGAATATAAATTCGCAACAATGACATCCACATATGAATGCTCACTCTGTAATATAATCCATTTGTTTTAATATCTCATCAACTTTTATGCTTGATACATCGTTCTTTGACTACCTGAAATAAACTCATTGTTACACCATGGCCATGGAATTTTGCGCGACAGTTTTATTTCAATCAAATGTTCAAGATATCAACTTCTATAAATGGAAGGGACAAATCCTTACTCGGCTTATCTATTAATAACATGCCACTCGTGACGCACCCAACGTACCCTACTTCCTGCCAACTATCTGCGTGACGGTTTTCGTTAGTAAATCAAAGTCCGTAAGTCATGAAACATATTAATGATAATCTTAAAGTCTAAGGATCATTACACATGCTCACAGATAGAAATATCTAATGACACCAAAACATGCAGAATTCCTACTAGCGGGTCTGTTCTCATGATCTTCTATCTTGGAGATTACCAAGTGCGAACTTCATGAGAGGAAGTCTCATATGCTTACGAGTACTCACACCTAATGTTCTGCATGCTATGTGTCCCATCATAGCATTTCATCCAACCACAGAACTATTTTTAAGAATATTGTTATAGAATTTCAAGGTTCTCATCATAGCGGGGAACTTCCATGACCTTATCAATGAAAAAAATACTCTAGGACATTATTACATCATAGTCATTCATAACAATGAACAATATGTAATAATACATTAAATATCCATGTAATCAAAGTAAAACTAGTTGGTTATAGGACACCAACTCTTACAAACTCCCACTTGAACTAGAGCCAACTGCCTATAACTTTCAGTCTGCTAGACCTCACATGATGATCATGTTTTTTCTAAGTCAAGGTTTTAGTTAAGGGGTCTTCCATGTTGTCTTATGTGGAAATTCTACTCACTGTAACTTCACCTCTCTAAGAAAAATCCCTTAAGAGATAATAATTCTGAAGTATGTGCTTCATCTGTTGATGTAACCTTGACTCTTTTGTGAGAGCCACCGCTGCAGTATTATCACTGTACAGTGTGATGAGATCTTTACTGCTAGGTATCACATCTTGATCCTGGATGAAGCTTCACATCCAAACTGCTTCTTTAGATACCTCAGAAGCTGCGATATACTCGGACTCTACTATAGAATCTGCGACCACACTCTTCTTTGAGCTCTTCCAGCTCACTGCACCTCCATTCAAAGTGAAGATGTATCCCATTTACGACTTCATGTCATCTTGATAAGTCTGGAAACTAGCATCTACATATCCTCTGATTACTAGTTCCTCATCTCCTCCATAAACCAGAATCATATCCTTAGTACACCTCAGATACTTTAGTATAGTCTTGATTTTCATCCAATGGCGGTCACCTGGGTCAGCTTGATATCTACCTACCGCACTAAATGCGTAGGCGACATCCATCCTAGTACATAGCATGGCATACATAATTGACCTAGTCACTGATGTGTATGGAGTCCTTTCCATTATATTTCTTTCCTTATGTGTCTGAGGAAACATTTTCTTGGAAAAATGAATGTCATGTGACGCTAGAAATAATCTCCTCTTGGATTATTCCATATAGAATTTCTTCAGTATCTTATCAATGTATGTACTATGACTTAGGCCCAGTAATCTCTTAGATCTATCACGATGTATCTTGATCCCAGGAATATACGTTGCCTCACCCAATTCTTTCATGGATAAGCATTGATTCAACCATTCCTTAATAGACTGTAAGTCTGGAATCTCATTTCCAATAAGTAATATGTCATCAACATATACTATTAGGAAAATGACTATAGTCTCAATAAACCATTTGTAGACACAAGGCTCAAATTCATTCTTGATAAAACCAAATTCTTTTATGGCTTCATCAAAACAAATGTTCTATGACCTGGATTCTTGCTTTAATCCATAAATGGATTTTTGCAACTTGCATACCTTATTGGCATCCTTTGGAGTCATAAACCCTTTAGGTTGTGTCATGTAGACATCTTCCTGAAGGTTCCTATTAAGGAATGTTGTTTTGACATCCATTTTTTGAATCTCATAGTCATGGTAAGCCACAATGGAAAGTAGAATTCTAATGGATTAAAGCATTGCAACTGGTGAGAAGGTTTCATCATAGTCAATTCCTTGATGCTGTTTAAAACATTTTTCAACCAGTTGTTCCTTATAGGTATTGACTTGTACTTCCATGTCTAGTTTCTTCTTGAATACCCATTTACAACCAACAGGCTTTACATCAACTAGAGAATCTACCAAAATCTAGACTTGGTTTTGGTATGTGGAATCCATTTCAGAATTCATGTCTTCTTGCCACTTGGCAATGTCTGTGCCACTTACTACTTCCTTGTAGGTTATAGGATCATTATTATCAACTAATAAGGAGTCACCATCCTCAGTAACTAGAAAATCGTACTGTTACGGTTCTCTAACCTCTCTTGTACTCCTATGAAGTACTTGTGTCTCTGAAACAGATTCTTCTTCCACGGGGCTTTGTGGAATCTTTTCCTATACCAACTCTTGTGTACCTTGAGCCTCGACTTCATCAAAGTCTATCTCGATCCCACTATCTATTTTGTAGATGTGCTCCCTCTCAAGGAATATGGAATGTCTTTCCACTATAATATTTTTGTCTAAGGGTTGTATAGGTAATATCCCCTTATTTCCTTGGGGTATCCTATAAAGGTACACTTTGTGCCTCAGGGTACGAGTTTGTTACCTGAAGAGGCCTTAACAAATGCTTCGCTACCCCACACGTGTAAATTCGATAACATGGCTTTGCTTCCACTCCATAACTCGTATGAAATACCATTTATCGATTTAGTTGGTACTTGGTTTAGTATGTGCGCCGCTATTTGTAACGCATATCCCCAAAAGGATAATGGAAGACTCGAATGACTCATCATTGATCTCACCATGTCCAACAGGGTGCGGTTTCCCCTTTCGCTCACACCATTCCACTAGGGCGTGTTTAGAGGAGTGAGTTGGGATAGGATCCCAAACTCTCGTAAGTAATCAATGAAGTCTTGATTAAAATATTCTCCACCTTGTTCTAAGCAGAGTTTCTTAATCTTCTTACCAAGCTAGTTCTCAACTTCATTCTTGTATTCTTTTAACTTATCAAAAGAATCTGACTTATACCTCATTAAGTAGATATATCCATATCTACTAAAATCATCAGTAAAAGTTATGAAGTATGAGTACCCTCTCCTTGCTTCAACTAGAAATGGTCCACACACATCGGTATGAACCAATTCAAGAAGTTCTTTAGCCCTTTCATCTTTCCCACTAAATGGGGATTTAGTCATTTTTACTTGTAAACATGCATGACATACGCCAAGTTGTTTTAGTTCAAAATAATATAAATATCCATCTTGATGTAACTTTGTCAAGCATTTCTCGTTTACATGACCTAGTTGGTGATGCCAAAGTTGGGTGGGGTAAGTATCTTTGTTATTGATTGTCATTACTTGGTTTGTGTAATCCAACACATAAAGTCCATTGTATAAATGTGCCCTACCATAACAAATGTTATCTTTGTAAAAGAAGCAACATTAATTTCTAAACTTGAAAACAAATCCATCTATATCTAATCTGGATACAGAAATAATGTTTTTAGTAACAGAAGGTAGATAATAACAACCCTTTAACACCAAGATCATCCTAGTTGGCAATGTGAGGTGGTAGTCCCCGATAGTTACAGCAGCAAGTCTGGCTCTGTTGGCTGCTCGTAGATCTACCTCCCCTCGATCAATCTTTCTGAATCTACTTGGTTCCTATATTTGGATACATATGTGAGCACCAAAATCTGTATCTGATACCCAATTTTTAGAAATAGATAGATTTCATTTGATAACAAACACACCTGAAGCTTCCCTGTGATTCTTAGGCTGGGTGTAGTTCTTCTTACAGTGGCCCCTCTTGCCACATGTGAAACAAACAACCTCCTGTTCCCTTGCCTCCCCTTTGATATTCCTTTTATTGGAAATCTGTGAAGAAGCTTTGGGATTAAATCTCTTTTCCTTCCCTTTCCTCTTATTCACCATAAGTACATAAGGCTTTTCATGCTTCATATCTTTGTCCACTTAGTGAATGAGGATAAGAAGATTAGATAGAGACTTCTCAATGTTGTTCATATTGAAATTGAAAACAAAGTTAGAGAAGCTATGAGGGAGTGATGAGAGAATGAGATCGGTGCTCAGTTATTTGGGGAGTTTAAACCCTAGAACCTCTAGGTGCTTAATGTAGCCAATGAGCTTGACTACATGAGGCCCAGCTGGGGAAATTTCTCTAAGATTACTATGAAAGAGTAACTTAGAGATCTCAAACCTTTCTTGTCTTGATCTCTCCTAGTAAAGACCACATAGGTGCTTGAGCATTCTATAAGCATCCATGTTTTCATGAGACTTCATGAGCTCACTAGACATTGATGATAGCATCAAACATTAAACGTCGACCACTTCATTCATATATTTCTCATAGACCAGGAAATTCTCATCACTCGCCTCTTTAGCAAGCAGATCAGGTAATGCTGACTCCAGCATGTAAGACTCTCATTCATGGCGTAGGATAACCCAAAGGCGTCTAAACCATTCTTGGAAGTTACTGTCGGTGAGGATGTTGTCTTTATCCAGAATTTATTGTAGGGATAGTTTGGTTGACAAGTTTTTCATTTTTATTCTAAAATTAAATGATCAGATCATTAGTACTTTCTTGATTACATTTTATAAGAAATAATAAATTTTATTAAGTCTCCCACTATTTTATCAAGTCTCAATATCCCTCACCATTGAACCCGGAATGTCCAGTTTCCATGACATTCTAGTGGCAAGGATCCATATTCCCCTTCACATAACCCCAACAAGGGTTGTTCAAGCTATTAAAAGGTATTTAGGTAGGAAGGTCTTTGCCAACTGTAGACTTGCAGCTCCTTGATATGTTGAGTGGACTCCCCAATCTTGAAATCATGACTTTGGATTTCCTCAACTCTTGCCTCCAATATTACACCAAGTCTATAAAGGGATACTCCTCTTGATGTAATATGGTTAAGTCAACTTGAAACCTTTAATAAGGGATTCCTGTATAAAAGTAGGTGTCCCAACAAGGGTTGGTCAAACACATAGTTTTATTGAGTTTTTCCCTTAATCAAGTAATGGAAGGCTTGTTCTGACTTAATATTTTATTTGAGGGATTTTTTATCTCTTATACATGAATTTATTATTATCATTATCACGTGATTGTTAATATTAAGTGGAAATTACTTAAGTTATTAACCATGTCTTGATAATATTTACACATAAGTCTAGTTTATTTTAGTTCCATCTTGCATGCTTGTTTAATTCATTAATTATGTGATCATGACAACACATCCATAATGATAAACCATGCAACTGACAGAAATAAAATAAAGTAAATGGCCTGATCATGAGCTTTTCTAATGGTTAGTTTATCTAGCGGTTGATAAACAGAAACACCTTGAACCTTTTGGGTTCATGTTTACAGCTTCCACCTGTCCACCTCTGTATCTCTTAGGACTGGTTTCGTCTCGTCTCCATCTTGAACCGACTCCACTAGTTAGGGAGTTCCATCCATTACATATGCCTTTTTTTAACTCACGTGTAGGTGAGGGGTAAAAGGGGGTTTTACATAAAAGAAACCTTGGGCACGCAGGCCCTGCATATTAATGAGAAGAAAGCTCTTAGGACAAAAAATTTAATTCAAATAAATAAATTAAAAGAAACCATCCACATACAAAGGTCTTGGTCTAGCTCATGATTATCCGTACATGAAATGATATTTATGCATAAATAAAACTAGCAATCAATTATTTAATTGTTCTTGTTTAAGATAAATCACAACCAAATCAATTAATTATCATCTTTAATTAATAATTCATTTTATCTTAAACCCTTTTCTAAATTTCCTTGAGATTCTCATCTATAGTAATTTTAAACAAATAAATTCACTTAAAATTATCTTTGTACGTAACTTGTACCTAGGAGGCAACCTGGTGAATTCCTATTCATAACTACCCAATGAGTAGAAATGAACATTACGCAGATGTTAAATTAAATACATATATATAAAACACCTATCACGTGTTGTGCCTCAGCTTTATTCTTGCATGATGGTACAAATATCAAGGGTTTGTATAATATAATAATAAATTTTAATAAATCTGTGTAATTTGGATGAGTACACGATGTGTAGTTCCAACTACATGGTGTGTATTATTTTTCACCGTCTATCTGAAGTACGCACCCGAAGAAACGATGTGTGAGTATACTTTGGAAATCTTTGGAGTACACGGCGTGTCCATTGGGCCACATGCCATGTAGTTCCTCGTTACACGGTCTCCAGCCAGGCAAGCTGTGTATGGGGTACACGATCCAACCCTAACCCGAAGGGACTACAATTCATGTCCATTGGGCCACATGATGTGTAATCCAGAAACCGCATGCCACCTATTCCTGGTCAACACACGGAGTCATTTAAGACTTATAAAGACTCCAACACATGGCTTGGTTTGGCGGACCGGTCTGATGCATTGAATCTTGACTACAAGGAATATACTACCGAATACACATTGTGTGTTCTGGTGTTGTACGACTAGGAAGCTTTGGCACCTCCAGATGAGATCCTCTATTTTATTTTAATCAAAATTAAAAGAAAATATTGTTTCTGTAAGGTGAACGAGAAACGAAAGAGGAGGAATAGATCTCAAGATTCAAATTTGCAGAACGATTAACTTGAATTGAAACAACTAAATTATTAAATGCATAATTCATCAGAAAAATATTTAAATAATTATAAACTATGATGTAACATCCTTTTGATACCACTTGAAGGTTCTGGGCGCAGCGGAAGCGTGGTTAGGACAGTACCCAAATTTTATTTTTACCATGATCAATGATTATTTCGGGATCAATACGATGATGAACGTCAGTCTCCACAAAATATAATCAAATATTTAGATAAATAAGAAAGAGGCCTGAAACCCTAGAGAGGATCTTGCGCATCATGTTTATAATTAATTTAATTAATTTCATAAAGAAAAATAATACATGTATCTTTGGTATTTTTTTCATTGATGATGTTGATCATCTAGAATAACCCTTCCGGATTATCTCATTTCACTTATAAGGATCCAAACTAGAATCCCTCTAGTGGTGATCCACACGTGCTTCGATGGCCTCCGATCGACACCGCTCGTTCTCCAGGTGCTAGCATGGAAAAACGAGTTTCTTGTGTCAGTCATTCTTGATTGCTTGTTCTTTGGCCTTGAAGAATGTCTCTTGTTCTTGAGAGGGGAGAGAAGAGGATTCGAGAGGGAAATTGTTTGGATCAAAAATTATCCATTCACCAGGCATGTGGTGTGGTGTATGGCACAATAGGTATACTTGCCTATTTATATACATGGAATTTTAGTTAAAATATTTAATTGCATAGAAACAATTAAATACATTCATGAACTTAGAGAAAACCCATGAATTTAATAATAATACTGCATCATTATTTATGGTGTGCCAACTTGCGCAAAATAGAATTATAAATAAAACTTTGCGTCATAAAATAATAGCAGCATTATTTTAATTTGTGCCAACTAGTTAAATAATTATTTACCGTCTTGTAAATAATTATTTTACTACCAGACCGACCTTGGTCTTCTCGAAATCCACTTCCATTTATTGAACACCCAAATAAATAAATAAATAATTTATTCTCTTAAATAAATATTTTATTTACAAACTAGTAAATAAATATTTATTAAATGTTCAATAAAATAAATAAATATATTTTATTTAATTTATGTGATCATTGTAACTTGAATAAAATTATTCTACAGTCTTGAGAATAATATTTATTTCATTAATTAAATTCAAATATAATTTAACTGACACCACCAAAAACACTTAGTGTGTGACCCTCTAGGATTCTTACTCATTGGAATTAGGCGGGCTTACCTAAAGTCCAAGAGTACTGCCTAGCAACGGGTCAAGGCACCCAAGAGAAAGAATGTAAAGTCACAACAATGACATCCACATATGAACGCTCACTATGTAATATAATCCCTTTGTCACAATATCTCATCAAGCGGGTTTCATGATTGTGTCATCAACTTTTATGCTTGATACGTCATTCTTTGACTACCTGAAATAAACTCGTTGTTACACCATGGCCATGGAATTTCTCATGACAGTTCTATTTCAATCGAAGGTCCAAGATATAAACTTTCATAAATGGAAGGGAAAAATACTTCCTCGGCTTATCCATTAATAACATGCCACTCGTGATGCACCCAATGTATCCTACTTCCCACCAATTTTCTGCGTGACGGTTTTTGTCAGTAAATCAAAGTGTGTAAGTCGTGACACATATTAATGATAATCTTAAAATCGAAGGATCATTACACATGATCGCAGATAGAAATATCTGATGACACCAAAACATGTGTAATTCCTACCAACGGGTCTGTTCTCATAATCTTCTATCTTGGAGATTACCAAGTATGAACTTCATGAGAGGAAGTCTCATCTGTTTATGAGTACTCGCACCTAACGTTCTGCATGCTATGTGTCCCATAATAGCATGTCATCCAACCACAGAACTATATTTAAGAATATTTTTATAGCATTTCAAGGTTCTCATCATAGTAGGGAACTTCCATGACCTTATCAATGCAACAAATACTCTAGGGCATTATTACATCATAGTCATGAAGAACAATGAACAATATGTAATAATAAATTAAATATCCATGTAATAAAAGTAAAACTAGTTGGTTTTAGGACACCAACTCTTACAGTAATACCCATGACATTTGATAATTTAAAAGGTTCATTCCATTTCCTTTAATACTAAGTGATAAGACTATAAGGACATGAAATCATTTCTTTCTTTAATTACATATTCAATTATTATGTTCATTCCTTTACCTTTAATAATCATGAAAAGGTAGGATAAGGACATGCAACTGATATCAATTCCATTATAACATTTAATCAGGCCAAGTGATACCTATAAATATAATTTCCATTTACTATTTAAAGAGGTTCATTGATTAATTGTAACACTTACCTTAGAAGGGTCAAGAGATATTATACATGTAATATCCATTAACAATTCATTAATTTAATTAAACACTTAAATTTATTAAGTCTAAGTCATAGTACACACGAACGGTGGCATAGATAGTCATAACAAGCCACTAATGGCACAAAAGAGGAAACACCCTACTTTGGGTGCTCAGAATTGAGGTTATAAACCCCAATGATTTGATGATAATATATAGATGAGGCACTAGAATACAAGCATAATGATTATAAGTAGGATATGTGAATTTAATAGTCAACGCTTGATGAAATCAGTGTACGCACAACAATGACAGTTTATATAATAGTAAGACTTGAGGGATGAGTCATAGGACACCTGTGACGTCCCGACCCAGGAGCCACTGAACGGTGCCCCGAGCCGGTTGGCCACATGCCCTCAAGCATGCCTCCCTGTATACCAGAGGGTGTCAAATAGAAGCATGGATCTGGTACGTTAGTCTTGGGGTACTATACCCTCTGTTATCATAATAAAACACCAGCGAAAGCAAATAAAAATAACTGAGTGTGGAAGCGTATAAATAACCATAACAATACCATGACATATGATAGTCAAAACCAGAAAATATAATACTCAACTAAAAGGTAAAATATGTTATGACAATGAAAGTTCTAAGTGTCTACAATGCAACTCAAAGTAAAGACACAACGACTCCAAAACGGGTCCCGAACTACATATCATTCCCTCTCCCATGATCCAATCTCAAATAGCAACCTATCACAGGGCCTTGCCCTTATCCTGTCCTGCAACAATAAAGTCTACTCAGGTTCCGATCAGGCGGCCCGAATAGGGTGTGAGTAAAACTCAGTAGGCCACCACCAGCGTTGTCTAAAATGAGTCCAGTCAAAAGATAGTGCATCCAGATTTATGAAGCAATAAATACAATTCATAATTTAAACAGTTATCACATTATCATTTAATATTTAATCATCACATTAGGACAATTCAATTCATGTTTCCTATTTGAATCATCATTAATTATTATCATTAATTTGTTGTAGGTCATCATGCATAGTACCCCAAATCTCAATTGAAACATAATTCATTATTATCATTCATTGGGTATAGGTCGTCATGCCTAGCACCCCAAATCTCATTGAGTGTAGGTCGAAATTCCTAACACTTCTTTTCTTAATCAGTGTAGGTCTTCATTCCTAACACCCCATAATCTCAAGCTTGGATAACTATTGGAGAGGAACACCATGTCCAAGTCCCAACTTCTAATTGGTCTAGGTCACCATGCCTAGCACCACAAAATCTCTTCCATTTAATCATTATTTAATTCATAAGAATTTTCCACATTATTCATTTACTAATCCAATGATTAGTTAAACATTTCAAAGGCCATTAGTTAATTCAAAAATTAACTAAGAATATAATCCATTAATTCATTAATTAATTAATCAATCAATCATCACAATTATCTTTCCATAATTAATTCTTCATAATTAATTATTCATATCAAAACCCAAAAAGTCATAATTAAATCTCGCGATTGATTATCTTTGATCACATCATAGCGCATAATTAATTCTCACAATTAATTATCTTTCATAGCCAAAAATAATTCCATAATTAATTTCCCCTAATTAATTATCTCATTATAATCAATTCAATAACTCAAAAACAAAATCACAACCCATAATCAAATCTCCAAAATATCTATGAATTTAGAAAACCCCCAATTTGTTTTTTCCGTGATTCAATTATCAATAAATCGCCAAGGTAAACATGCATAAATGTCACTTTTCTAATTACTCCAATTTAGGAAATAATTTTTCAATGGAATTTAGAAAATTCATAAACTCATACACATATCATAAATCATGACTATGGGAGTTCGATTTAGACCACCTACCTCGATTTATTTACGGAATTTAGCCCAATGGAAATCCCCAAAATATGAGAGGCATAACTTCATTGATCAAGCTCCATATCTAAATCCCTAAAACAAAAATTAAGATCAAAGTCATCAAGATCTTGAAAATCTAGATATATATCCACAATCCTAGATCTAGATCTTAACTCATGGGTTTAAATCCAAGAAAACGGTGGAGATCTTCCATGAAAAGATTTAGAAAAGATAAGAGAAAGAACATAAAAAGCATCGGGATGAAATCCACTTACCAGGAGGAGAGAGGATCTTCAATATGGGATTTCAATCTCAAAGAATGGTGTTCGAATCACCTTGGAATCTCTCTGGGAGGCTTTATAAAAACCTAGAATTCATCAAGCCTGAGCCAAGGTCGAAAATATGGAAGTCCCGGGGGTTCGGGTAGTTTTAAAGAGGATTTTCAGAATTAAAATCCCACGTGCATGGTTTCTTGGATAGAGGCACATGGTTTGGAAAACCGTGTACCAACCATGTGGGCCCCTCTATCCAGTTTTTCATGGTTGGAACGGTTTGGTCGCACAGTTTGTTAAACCGTGCGGACCTCTCTGTCCAGTTTCGCATGCTTGGAACGGTTTGGTTGCACAGTTTGTCAAACTGTGTATAGCTGACTATCCTTCGGTATTCCTTAAAAGTTCACCCAAACGCACCCTAATCCACTAATTCAAGTTAAAGGTACTCAAAAGCTTCAAAAAGTACCTAAAAAGCCCTCGAGGTGACTCCAGAAAAGGTTGGGATCTTATAATCTCCCCACCTTATAATAGCTCGTCCTCAAGCTGCACTCCCGAACTTCTCTAACATTATAAGACAAAAATATTGGGCTATTGAGCCCTCATGTCTGCTTATAGTTCCCAAGTTTCCTCTTGAACATTTCCATGTTTCCATAACACGTGAACTAATGGCATGGTTTTTTCCCGTAACACTTTCTCACTGTAACCCAGCACACGTACCAGATGCTCCTCAAAGGATGCATCTATCTTGAGGTCAACTTCCTCCACATCAATCACATGAGAAGGGTCCATATGATACCACCGTAGTTTTGACACATGGAAAACATCATGTATAGCATTGAATTTCTTTGGAAGTGTTAATCGGTACACCATCGGCCCGATTCTCTCCAACACCTCGAATGGTCCCATGAACCTGGGCACTAACTTTATCTACCTATGTATCCTATGGTGACCCAATCTAGTAGACACCATAAGAAATACATAATAACCCTTTATAAACTCTAGGGTTCGTATCCGTTTATCAGTATACAAATTCTGCCTACTCTGAGCAGTAGCCATACGCTTTCGAATCAACTACACCTGCTCTGATGTCGCTTGAACGAGACTTGGTCCCAATAGCTCTGACTCACCCACCTCTAACCAACATAGCGGTGATCTACAAGGTCTACCATAAAGTGCCTCATAAGGTGCCATCTATATAGTTTCCTGATAACTGTTGTTATTGGAAAAATACACTAAAGTCAAGTGCTTCTCCCAAGAACCACCAAAGTCAAGTACACATGCTCGCAGCATATCCTCTAACACTTGTATGGTGTGATCCGACTTCCCATATGTATGTGGGTGGAAGGTTGTACTTAACAGCACCTGTGTACCAAGAACCTTCTATAAACCCTATCAGAAGCATGAATTAAAGCACGAATTGTGATCTGAGACTATAGTATGTGGCACCCCATGAAAATGAACTATCCCTCTCATTTATAGTTCTCCCAACTGCTCTACTGTAAAGGTTTCTTTGATAGGAAATAAGTGTGCTACCTTTGTTATTAGATCCACAATGACCTAAATTGCATCATTATTTCTAAGATTCTTTGGAATTCCTACCACAAAATCCATATTCACGTCATCCCACTTCCATTACAGAATAGGTAATGGCTGCAAAAGGCCTCCAGGTCGTTGATTCTCTACTTTCACCTATTGACAGGTGAAACATCTTATTATGAACCCTACTATCTCCTTTTTCATTCCTAGCCACCAAAACTATCATTGAAGGTCATAGTACATTTTTGTCAACCCAAGTTGTACTGCCCACCTTAAAGCATGAAATTATCGCATGAGTTCCTCTCACATACTCGTAGGCACAACAACCTGATTTTTCACATATATGATCTCATCCTCATCTATTTTTCAGTCTGAAGATGTCTCCCCACCTTCAAGGATTCCCCTCAAGTCTAAACACTCTGGATCCTCGTACTGCCTATCACTAATCTGTCTTGAGAGTGTAGACTCCACTACTACAGAAACCATAGTCATCATCTCCTGACTCTCCTGAACTACCACATGAATTTCTACCAGCAAAGTCATCATCTTCCACTCTGCACTAGACTCATGTACCAACTGAGTCTGAGTTTTTCTGCTCAAGGAATCATCCACACTATTCCCCTTCCTGGGTGTATATACCAATTCAAAATCAAAGGACTGGATATACTCTGCCCATCTTCGCTATCAAAGATTCAATTCGCGCTGTGAAAAGATGTTATTAAAGCTTTTGTGATTCGTAAAAACTATAAACTTTTCACCCAAAAGATAGTGTCTCCAACACTTAAGAGCATAAACCACTGCTTCCAACTCAAGGTCATGTGTAGGGTAATTCTGTTCATGTGGCCTTAGCCTGCCTAGACCCATAAGCAATGACTCTACCCCCTTGCATCAGTACGACTCTGATTCTGACCCCAGAAGCGTCATAGTACACTGTGTACTCCTCACCCGCCTCAGGTAAGATCAAAATTGATGTTGAGGTCAAGAAATTATTCAACTAATAGAAATCATTCTCATGTGATTCTATGCAAACAAACTTTATCCCTTTCTTTGTCAAACTAGTAAGCAGTGCTTCCAATCGGGAAAAGTCCTGGATAAACCTCCTGTAATAACCAGTTAATTCCAAAAATCTTAGAATATCAAAAACATTCTTGGGATTCTCCCAATAAATCACTGCCTACACTTTTTTGGGTCCACTACCACACCTTCTTTTGAGATGATATGCCCCAAAAATTGTACCCTATCAATCCAAAACTAACATTTAGATAGCTTGGTGTATAGACTATGCTCTCTTAGTATACCTAGGATGATGTCAATATGTTGAGCATGATCATCATGAATCTTAGAGTACACTAAGATGTCATCCACAAACACCACCACAAACTGATTTAAGTATGGAAGAAATATCATATTCATAAAGGTAATAAACACTATTGGATCATTAGTCAACCCAAATGGCATTACGACAAACTCATAAAGGCCATACCTACTCCTGAAAGCAGTTCTTGGTATATCAAAAGTCTGAACTCTCACCTGATGATACCCTGATCTCATATCGATCTTTGAGAACACATTATCCCCCTTCAGTTGGTCAAACAAATCATTGATACGTGGAATAGGATATCAGTTATTCATAGTCATTTTGTTCAACTTTTGGTAATCAACACATAAGTCTAAACTCCCATCGACCTTCTTTGCAAACAAAATAGGTGATCCCCAAGGCGACGTACTTGGACGGATAAAACCTTTACCCTCCAACTCCTCAAATTTCATTTTGAGCTCTTGAAGCTCGGTAGGTTCCATTCTGTAAGGTGGAATAGATACCGAATCGGCCCCTAGAATTAGCTCAATAATGAATTCCACATCTCTCTCAGGTGAAAACCCTAAAAAGTCTTCAGGAAAGGCATCCTAAAACAGTTCTACTACTAGTGGAAGGACATCTTTACTACCACTCCCATCATCCAGTAAAAGACTAGAAACTTGTTCTGTGATCTCTTTCAGTTGCTGAGTAATTGTCTAAGCTCTTCCTGCATGGATATCCCATTCTCCATGATGAACATACTGGTCACCCTCAGGATATATAAAGGTCACTCTCCTATGGTAACAATCTATGTGGGTTCGGTATGTGACTAGCCAATCCATACCCATAATCATATCGAAGCCCATTATATCAAGGACATATATATCCCAAAGGAAACGATACTCTCCAATATCTATATAACATCTCTTGCATAAACAGATATCCCTAGACCGTGTTCCCAACGGTGTATCGATATTCATTACCCCGCTTATGTACTCCACCTCTAGGCTCAAGCCATTAACAAGATTTGTAAATATGAAGGAATGAGAGGCACCAGTATCAAAAAAGGTAGTAGTTAAAGTAGAAGAAACTAGAATAGTACCTCTCACTGTCGATGGACCAGCCTCTCTCTCCACAAGTGTAGGTTGCACTACATGTAACGGTTCTACCCCTCTTCCCTGTGGTGTCATCTAACTCCCCTTAGTAGCACCACTCTACTGATACAAGCACTAATTATCTAAAGCACCATGTCCACTACCTCTACCGCCTCTACCAGTAGAACTCTAGCTATCAGACCTGTATAGTGTAGAAGACCCCCTTCCCACACTCTGACTCTGAGCAGCTACCCCCTCAACACCAGTCTTCCACTACTTCTTGTAGAACTTATGTAGGTGTACTATATTTCCACAAAACTGGCACTCTACTAGTGGTCAAGGACAATGTGTACGATAGTGTCCCTACCTACCACATTGGTGGCAAAGCGCATGAAAAAGATCTGGTGTGATTGTTCCTCCTGACTGTCCACCTTACTTTCTACTGCCCTGACTAAGGTTCTCGTGATGGAGATTCCTACTCTCGGAAGGCATACTCCCTGATCATCTAGCTACCTGTCCAGTACTGGAAGCCTCCTTCAGGTTCCCCTCTGAAATGAGATCTTGATTAACCACTTCTGAAAATTTCTTCAGCCTAAAGATATTCACCTAGGACTTAATTTCACACTTAAGTTGGTCCTAAAATCGTTTTGCTGAAGATGCCTCATCTGCCACCAAAGCTGGAGAAAAATGTTATAAATCTATGAAATGTTCAGTGTGCTCCATTATGGACATGATCCCTTGTGTCAAATGCATAAACTCTGAATCATTCTCTTACCTCAGCATGTCTGGATAGAAGTGCTCTAAGAACTTCTCCAGAAAGTCCTTCCATAACATGTCATCAGTCTGTCCAGATCATACATGAATATCCCACCAGCACTTCGCAGAACCCCACAGCATATAAGCAGCCAAATTGATGCTTCTCTCAGTCAGAGTCTCCAAATGGTCAAGTATCATCTCTATGGATTCAATACAAAATTCATCTCCCTCGGGTCCACCCTCACTAGTAAAAGTGGTAGGGTGTTGCAGCTGAAACTCCCGTGTCAACTCAGACATACTTTTTTGAACCCACCCTAGGTCTCTCTCCATGAATTTCATGAAATGAGCAAAGTTCTCTCAGAACTATTCCCTGTATTCCTCATCTTGCACCAATGGTGCCTCAAGCTCCCTGTTTGGAAGTTTGTTTCAGGCCATACCCCTCGGTCTCTCCCTCAACAAGTGTCGTGGAGGCATACTCCTATAAAGCCAAACACACGTCTCAGGTCTCATAACACAATATTATAACATTTACTTAAGAGGATAAACTAACCCAACAAGTTTTAACATATATTTTTCCCACTTTTTCTCACCGCACGGTCAACACTAAGGCCTTTTCACTACCCTTAACCATCCTACACCTAGGTCTTGGTTAACAAGGGCATATTCATTCTCATTAATTAATTCATCTTTAATTAATCACATTATCTCAAATTAATTAATTCAACAATTAATTAATTAATCATTCCCATTTCATCAATCAAGGTTCTTATTAGACACTCATTTATTATCATTTTGCATCATTATTTCAATCTCACAACAAGGAAAAATAGTTCAAGTTCAACAACTTACCCATAACCCGTTTTCCCGTGAGTGCATAGAATGATGCATGTTACAACAACCCTGAGTTCCTAGAATGATGCATGCAGACTCAACTATTGTGCCTATTTAGGACATGAATCAAAATTAAATAATTTTCAAAAAAAATATGACATCACACCACAAGTGTGTCACCCAAGGTGAAATAATATTCAACTATAACAACGAACAACAATCACAATAATCCCACCCTAAGTACTCAGAGTTTCCCCCATACATGGGTTTGCAACTCCCATGCACAAGATCATTACTAAGACTCGACTCTTCCTAGTCTCTTTTCTACCTTTACCAAAATAGTAAGACAAAATAAGAAGAAATAAAATAAAACTCCTTTGATACCACTTTGTGACGTCCCAACTTGGGAGCCACTGAACAGTACCCTGAGCCGATTGGCCACATGCCCTCAAGAGCACCTCCCCGTACGCCAGAGGTTTCCAACTAGCAATGAGGGTCTTGTAAGTCAGTCTTGGGGAGACTTTACCCTTTGTTATCAGAATAAAACACCAGTAGAAGCAAATAAAAATAACTGAGTGCGGAAGCGTATAAATAACCAGAACAATACCATAACATGTGATAGTCAAAACTAGAAAATACAATACTCAACTTAAAGGTAAAACATGTTATGATGATGAAAGTTCCAAGTGTCTACAATGCAACTCAAAGTAAAGACACAAAGACTCCAAAACGGGTCCCGAACTGCATCTAGTTCCCTATCCCATGCTTCAATCTCAAACAGCAACCTATCATAGGGCCTTTACCTTATCCTATCCTGCAACAATAAATTCTGATCGGGTGCCGATCAGGAGGCTCGAATAGGGTGTGATTACAACTTATTAAGCCACCACCAACGGTGTCTAAAATGAGTCCATCCAAAAGATAGTGCATGCATATTTATGAAGCAATAAATACAATGCATAATTTAAATAGTTATCACATTGTCATTTAATCTTTAATTATCACATTAGGCCAATTCAATTCATGTTTCCCTTTTGAATCCTCATTCATTATTATCATTTATTTGGTGTAGATCGTCATGCATAGCACCAAAAATCTCAGTTGAAACATCATTCATTATTATCATTCATTAGGTGTAGGTCGCCATGCCTAGCACCCCAAATCTCGTTGAGTGTAAGTCGGCATTCCTAGAACTTCTTTTCTCAATCGGTGTAGGTCATCAGGCCTAACACCCCATAATCTCAAGATTGGATAACTATTGGGGAGGAACTCCATGTCCAAGTCCTAACTTCTAATCGGACTAGGACACCATGCCTGGCACCACAAAATCTCATCCATTTAATCATTATTTAATTCATAAGAATTTTCCACATTATACATTTACTAATCCAATGATTAGTTAAACATTTAAATGGACATTAGTTAATTCAAAAATTAACTAATCATATAACCCATTAATTAATTCATCAATTAATTAATCAATCATCACAATTCTCTTTCCATAATTAATTATTCACAATTAATTATTCGTATCAAAACCCAAAAAGCAATAATTAATTCTCATGATTAATTATCTTTGGAAAAAGTTCCCTTGGTGTACTTGACTCCCCAACCCCAGGACTATCCACCCTAACTAGATGGTTTGATTGATCGCGGGTGTAGGCAGACATGCGCCAAAAGAAAAAAAAACGAGAAAGGGACAAGATAGGATAATTTGGATGAGAAAAGAAGAAATGGGGGAGAATAGAATGGGTGTTTAGATGACTTACTTGGGTCCCCGGAAATGGTGCCAAAATTTGATTCTCGCTCAAATTTACCCAAGAGATGAAGGTAGAACGGTCCTTGTAGTCTAGCTTGGGTTGTCGAATCCACAGAGACCTAAGAAGTAACCTATAGACACGCACATTCTATGGACTGTTTTCGGATATGAAGTGGCCAACTTGGATTGATTTTAGATGAGTTTAGAGGATATCTAACAGATTTAAGTGAATTCAATTTAAAAGAACGAGTTGATCCTAGGTTATCGCTCGGGGTGGATTGGACGTATTTCTTTTTTTAATGATTTCAATTTCTTATATTTGAGATGGGTTCATTTAAGGAGATAAAAAAACATCATCACTTACTGGTTTAATTCCTACACCCTTTAATACTAATCACTTATACACTTCAAGGATCAAAGTTTTGAGCACTTCAAGGTAAAGGTTCGTATTAGCACTTGAAGTGTGTGGCCTTAAATTCAACAAGGACAATGGAGTTTAAAAATCATCAAATAAAAATCTCAATTAAAGAAGTGATTATACATTAATGAGGTGATAAATAACATTCAATCCAACCCCTTGATACTCCCTTGGATCAACCCATAATTGGGTTAGCCCTCCATTGATTCTATGGTTTCAATGGAAGCGGAAAGTAGACTCATGAGGGAGGAAATGGAGAAGTAAAAAAAACGCAATAAAATAACAATCACTCCACCGTTGTGTGATAATATCACAAGGTTTGGTATGAACAAGTTCACACCTTGAACCAATAGTATCAAGGTGATAAGGAGAAGAACATAATAATAAGAGAATAAGAACTTTTATTAAGAAACAAGGATGAATTAAAACAACTTACATGTGAAGGAAGAACATTACAAAGAGAAATTTGCAGCATAACATTAAGATGAAAACAAGCTAAAAGATCCTCAACTCCTCCACCAACACTGCCTTAAATAGGCATTTTGGAAGCCTTGGGTCGAGCCTCCAACAGTACAAAGCATCCCACTTGATTATGGTAGGCCTAGGGTGGTGGAAAGTTTATGGAAAGAAGACTTTTCCACCCTTGACCCGAAAAGGCATCCAGCTTTCATGCACCAAACAGAAGCGCTTGAAACACCTTCTAGATGGCCGAATTTGGGTGGCCCATAGAAGACTTAAATTAATCTCCGGATGTCCTATAACATCCTGAAAAATGTCATCCCAAAAGGAGTTATTGTTTTTGAGATATGGTTTAATTGGTGGGATTTTTTTCTGGGCAGCAGAATTTGGCCCAGAATTTTATCTCTAACTTGGGCCACCTAAATGACCACAATGGAGGCCGAATAAGCATTATCTCCTAAATAGTGATTTGTTCCTATACATGTATTATAGAATACCAAGAAATTTGGGATTAATTGGGCCTGTATGTTGGGCCCCACAGTCTCATCAGTGGGATGGTGTCCAATATGCCTTCTTTAAAATTGCTTCCTTTCATCACAAAATATCCCCATCTTCTTCCATGAATTCTCCATTGATCCCTGAATAAAACATGTTCATATTGTAGTGTAGATAAATTTCCAACAATATCAAATTAAAATATGTATAATCAGATGAATCATTGGGTACTTCAAATGATGTTCAAAAATGTACCACATAATAGTGCATTTTAAGAAGGTATTACAATCATAATGTGAAATGATGTTCAAAGTGTAAAATGCACTAAAATGGTGTTTATGAATAATAAAGAACATAAATATTATATATATTAACAATGAATATTATCCTCATTTAGTGGATAATCACACCCCCCAACTTGAGTTTTTCTAGTCCCGAGCAAAATATATCTCAACAATATGAAATTCGAATTCCCTTTTCCAGAAACATTTTAATACACAATGATCACCAAAAAACCTTATACCAAAAAATCATGAAACCCATCAAAATATTTTAATACAAGATAGTTTCATAAGAAGATCCCAATCCCAATCCCATTCCTTTGTTCAAATTCATTTCCATATTTCATCCAATATCAATTAAGTATGAGGATGTGTTGTGCATCACAATAGACATGGGGGTTCATCTTTATTCAAGGGGGAAATTACGGAAGTGCTAGGTGGAATCACATTTCAATATTAAGAAGAGTATTCATTTTTTTGTATAATTTTTTTTTGTTTTTGTTTTTGTTGTTTTTTTGTTGTTTTTGCAATTTTTCCATGGTAATTGAAGTTTCACTCAAAAGAGTCAACCCTTGTAGCGAGACTTTGCTGATGACTCCCAGGCTCAAAGACCTTAGGGAACCAAGTGAAGCCCATATACTCGGGCATCATCTCGAGTTAACTCAGTCAAAAATAAATTCAAATTACCAAAAATAGAGATAAAATTACTAACTCTGGGTCAGACAACTATGGAGTCACGATTCCCAAGTGTTGAAAGCCACACATTAGGTCATTTCATTGCTCTACGCGCAATTTTTTTTTAATATATATTTTTTTTTGAATACTCATATTAAACTAAAATGATCACCAAACCTATGCTATTTATTTAGGGGACCCCATGAACTCAAACTAATACCCCACTATCCAAGGGATGTGCATTGTGATCTTTTTTTTATTTTGATGATAATATAAATGATGAAATATCACATTGGACAGCCACACTTTCCAAAATCTATGCTCATGAAATTATACAAGGATTAAAATCAGAATCAGGGCATGCTAAATTATTTGATATTCAGTTTCAAAGTATGTAATGTGTATTACCATGTTCAAAGTTAAAGGAATTTTTCCTTCCATTTACACTTTTTTTTTCAAATCATTCATTTTTTTTATACAAAATCATTTTTTTATTTTATCTCCCCCCCAACTTAAAACAACAATGTCCCCAGTGTTTGAAGAAATGAAAATTTAGAAGGAGTAGAGGCAGATAATGGAAGTTCAAAAAGGAAATTGAAACTGAGGATCATGGAATGAAATCACCTAGTGGTTGAAGTTGAAGTTCTTGCTACTCCAAATTAGTCCTTTGATCTCTTGGGGGATGTAGGAACCTCCTTGATTGAACATGTATCACCCAAAATAGTACCTAAACAAAAAGAAGAACAAACTAGACAAAACAAACAACAAAACGACTTATTTAATTCCAAGTATCATCATTTTTATGGTTTTTCCTATTTTTCTGTTTTTTTTAAATCAAACTAATGATACATTGTCTTCTTTTAATTTTCTAGGTAAGGTATTACTCAGGGATCACACCGCGTGACATGGATGAATATGATGCTCCCCTTTCATACCCATCCATACTCATAATAGAAGAACAGGTCAATAGTCTTTTTTTTAAATATAAAAATGATTAATTAATCCTATTTAAAATATAAGGTTTATTAAAACAACAAAATTATAGGAAACTTGAAAATCATGGGTTTCCTTCATGCAGTGCTTTGTTTAACGTCATTAGCCCGACATGTACCCTAAATCTATCAATTTTTTCCTTGTTCATAGGTTGGCTCAGTTAACTCAACCTCTATTTCATTTTTATTGAATGATTCAATGAATGGTTTTAACCTTTGACCATTGACCTTGAAAATGTAACCACTTGTGGGTTCTTGAATCTCTACTGCCCCATGGGGGAATACATGATGCACTATGAAAGGTCCTAACCATCTAGACCTTAACTTTCCCGGATGTAAATGAAGTTTTGAACTATACAAGAGCACAAGTTTTCCCTGTTCAAAATGTTTGACCTTGATATTCCTAGATTGGTAGGCTTGAACTCTAGCTTTATTGATCCTTGAATTTTTATAAGCCTCCATCCTTAATTCCTCCAGTTCATTGAGATCTAATTTCCTTTTTGTTCCGTCCAATGAGAGGTTATAATCCATTTTCTTAATTGCCCAAAAGTCCTTATGTTCAATCTCCACTGGCAAATGGCATGATTTACCATAAACCAACCTATATGGGGACATTCCTAAAATGGTTTTATATGCAGTTCTATAGGCCCAAAGAGCATCTAAGAGTTTCTCAGACCAATCTTTCCTAGAGGGGTTAACAGTTTTTTCAAGAATTTTTTTAATCTCCCTATTCGCTAACTCAGCTTGACCATTGGTTTGAGGATGGTATGTAGTGGAAACTTTATGAGAAATACCATACTTAGACATGAGTGAAGAGAATGGTCGGTTGTAGAAATGGGTTCCTCGATCACTGATTATAGCCCTAGGAATTCCAAATCTTGAAAATATGTTCTCTTTCAGAAATCGAATCACAACTTGATGATCATTGGACTTAGTGGGAATGGCCTCAACCCATTTTGAGACATAATAAACAGCTAAGAGTATGTAGAGGTATCCCCGAGAGTTTGGGAAGGTACCCATGAAATCAATTCCCCAACAGTCAAAGATTTCAACCACTAAGATGGGAGTGAGTGGCATTTGATTTATTTTTGTGATGGACCCTACTTGTTGACACCTAGGACAACTTTGACAAAATGTATAGGAGTCCCTTGAGAGGGTGGACCAGAAGAGACCACATTGAAGAATCTTAGCAGATGTTTTCTTAGAGGAAAAGTGACCTCCACATGCCTCACTGTGATAGAATTTAAGGATGGACTCTTGTTCAGATTCTGGAACACACCTCCTAATGACTTGGTCAGGGCAGAACTTATAGAGGTATGGATCATCAAACACATAGTGTCTAATATCAGAAAAGAATTTCCTTCGAGCTTGAGTCCCTAAGAATTTTGGAATGACTCCTGTAACTAAGAAATTGGCTATGTCGGCATACTAAGGGCAGTCACTCACAGAGTATAGGTGTTCATCAGGAAATGAATCAGACACATAAAGGTGATTTGAGTTGTCTTTGAATTCCATCCTAGAGAGGTGATCAGCTACAACATTTTCAACGCCCATTTTATCCTTGATTGTGAGGTCAAATTCTTGTAAGAGAAGAACCCACCTAATCAGTCTAGCCTTAGCATCTTGTTTTTGGAAGAGGTATTTTAGTGCAGAATGGTTAGTGAACACAGTGATGGGGGATCCTAAGAGGTAGGACCTAAACTTCTCTAAGGCAAACACAATAGAAAGTAACTCCTTTTCAATAGTGGTGTAGTTGATTTGGGAATCATTTAAGGATTTTCTTGCATAAGTAATGACATAAGGAGTTTTATCACAACGTTGTCCTAACACAGCTCCTACAGCAAAGTCACTGGAATCACACATAAGTTCGAAAGGAAGGTTCCAATTTGGAGATTTCATGATGGGAGGAGAGGTGAGAGAGGATTTGAGGGTTGAGAATGAACCCTCACAGCTTTCGGTCCAAACAAATGGAGCACCCTTTACTAGCAGAGCACAAAGGGGACGGGAGATTGAACTAAAGTCCTTGATGAATCTTCTATAGAAACCAGAATGTCCTAAGAAAGACCTCACTTCCTTGACAGTTTTGGGTGATGGAAGGTGACGAATGATGTCAACCTTGGCTTTATCAACTTCAATCCCCCTACCTGAGACCAGATGGCCTAGAATTAGTCCCTCTTTAACCATGAAATGGCATTTTTTCCAGTTTAGGACTAGATTCTTTTCTTCACATCTTGACAAGACTCTCTCTACATTCCTCAGACATCCCTCAAATGTATCCCCAAACACAGAGAATTCATCCATGAAGACCTCTAGAAAATCCCCTACCATGTCTGAGAAGATTCCCATCATGCATCGCTGGAAGGTTACATGAGCATTGCATAAACCAAAGGGCATGCGTTTGAAGGCAAAGGTACCGAAAGGACATGTGAATGTAGTCTTCCCTTGATCCACTAGGGAGACCTCAATTTGATTGTACCCTGAGTACCCATCTAAGAAATAGTAGAAGGCATGACCTGCCACTCTCTCAAGGACTTGGTCAATGAATGGTAATGGGAAATGGTCCTTCTTGGTGAATGAGTTTAACTTCCTATAGTCAATGCAGACCCTCCATCCACTACTCACCCTTGTTGGAAGAATCTCTCCATCCTCATTGGTTATCACTGTGATTCCAGCCTTTTTTGGAACCACTTGGATTGGGCTCACCCACTCACTCTCAGCTATGGGATATATGATACCAGCTTTTAACAATTTCAGAAGTTCCTTCCTTACTACCTCCATGAGATTAGGATTGAGTCATCGTTGAGGTTGATGACATGGCTTTGAATCAGATTCTATAACAATCCTATGAGTCCCAATAAGTGGGCTAATCCCAGGAATATCAGAAAGGGTCCAACCAATGGCTTTCTTATGCTTCCTAAGGACATCTAGAAGCATCCTCTCATGATTGGCTTCAAGAGAAGAAGAAATGACAATAGGATGTGTTTGATTTTCCCCTAGGAAGGCATACTTTAGTGCAGAAGGAAGTTCCTTCAATTCAAGATCAGGTTGGTTCAGAATTTCAGCAGAAGATTGGGACATTGGATCAAGATCAATTTCTTTTGTTAGAGTTTCAGATAGGTTTGATTCCCCATATGTAGAAGTTTCAACTACTAGATTGTCTTGATCAGATTTAGGGAAGGAAATTGGAGTGGTCTCCATGAAAGTGGTTTCTTGAAAGGTTTCACTGATTGTTGGACCTAAGACTTCATCATAAGAGAAATTTGAAAATGATTCAAGCCAAGGAGAAAAACTTCCTTCATATGAACAAAGGAAATCAATCTCATCCTGACTTAAACATTCATCAAATATTCCTTGATGTTCCATGGATTCATTATCAATGCTTCCTATCATGTTTACTTCATGAATGTCCTCGTCATCCCTTGTGAGCTTTCATTATAGATGTTCAAGTCTAGACTCATGTTCCCAAAGGTGATGGTCATGTTCCTATTTCGGACTCGGATAACAGAGTTGATTGTTGCAAGGAAATGACGACCAAGGATGATTGGGGTTTGTTCCTTATTTCCTAAGTTTGTATGGTTGTCAAGGACAATGAAATCAGAAGGATAGATAAAGTTTTCAACCTTTACCAGAACGTCCTTTAAAATCCCCTTTGGAACCCTAATGCTACGATCAGTAAGTTGAAGTGTGACAGATGTGGGTTAGAGCTCTTCTAGTCCTAACTGGCAGTACACAGCATATAGGATGAGATTTACACTAGCACCTTGGTCACACAAGGCCTTGACAACTTTGCTTTCTCCTAGTTCAACATTGATGTAAGGGCAACCTGGGTCTTTCAACTTAGGAGGAATGGTCCCTTGAATGGTGGTACTCACATTAGAAGCCAAAATGACTTGGTTTTTATGTGAAAATTTTCTGCTAAAAGTGAACAAGTCCTTAAGGTACTTTGAGTAGGTAGGTATGGTTTGGATGGCATCGAGAAGGGGAATGTTCAACTTGACTTGTGAAAATATTTCCCTCAACGTTTCACTCAGTTTAGGCTTGGGTTTCCCCCTCATGCGTTGGGGAAATGTTGCAGGTTGTGGGGTTGTTTGTTGAAGAGTTGTTTCTTTCACATTGTTATCAGTTTCCTCAGTTTGATCTTGTGGTTCATTTGAATTTTCATCCAAGTTTGAATATTCAAGTGGGTTCTGAATTAGTTGTTCAGGTTTCTCAATTGATTTCCCACTTCTTAAAACAGTCATAGCCTTTAGTTGTTCATGAGTTGTTTGAGCACAACTTGACTCTCCCCTTGAAGTTGAGGATGGCACCGCCTGAGTAGGTATGGGTGCCTTTCCTGTTTTGATGGTTTGAAGTTCTTGTTTTAGGGAAGAGACTTCTGAGTTCATCCTCTCCATTTGTTTGCACAGTCGTTCTAGTAGGCTTTGTGGAACAGTTTGGGTGGGTGCTTGAGTAGGTTGGTTTATCCCAGGGGGATATTTTGGAGGTGGGATGGTTTATTGAAAATGGACTGGTGGCTGTTGGTATTGGATAGGTTGGGTTTGGAACTGGTTATGGGTTTGGTAGTTCTAATGGGGGTAAGGATTTTTTTCCCTGTGTTTGGCTAGGTTGTTGGTTATCTTTCCAGGGGAAGCCTGGGTGGTCATTATACCTTGGGTTGAAGGTGTTTTGTTATTGAGGCTTTTGGAAGTTCAAAGCATTTACTTCCGTTGGGGGTCCTCCTAATAGAACATCCTTGATGGATGGAATGGTTGGGAATTTGTCTGTCTTATGGTCATGTTTGTCACAAATTGTGCAAACAGGGTCAACAGTTTGGATTTCATGGACTTTCCTAAGGTCTATCTCTTCAACCTTCCTAGAGAGTGCTGCGAGTTTAGCCCTAAGGATTTTCTCTTCTCTAAGTGTATGAATTCCAGTAGTTCTTTGTGGATTTTCAGAATAAGGTGAAGTTTCCCATGTTTGGTTTTGTTCAGAAAGGCTTTCTAGATACTCGTAAGCATCATTTGGGGCTTTGTTTTTAAAGGTTCCATTACACATCATGTCAATGAATTGTTTGTTCCCCGGACCCAACCCTTCATAGAAAATTCTCACTTGTTCAGGAATAGATAAATCATGGTGTGGAACCATGTTTAGAGTGTCTTTGAACCTCTCCCATGTTTCATAAAATGACTCTCCCTCTTTTTCAAAAAAGTTTTGGATGCTCTTCTTAAGTGAAATTGTTTTGTGGTGGGGAAAGTATTTTTTATAGAATTCTCTTTGTAGTTGGTCCCAAGAATTTATGGATGATGGTCTCAAATTGTTTAGCCAATTTTTAGCCCGATCCTTTAAAGAAAAAGGAAATAGCCTCATCTTAGCTGATTCTAGTTGATGTGGGGGACACATGGTTTCTACAATTTCATTGAACTCCTTAATGTGCAGGTATGGCATCTCGGACTCCATTCCATGGAATGTGGGAAGGTGGTTTAGGACATGGGGTTTAAAGATGTAGTTGGAATCTTCTAGGGAATTGTGTCTAATTAATGAGGGGGCATTGGTCCAGGAAGGTGTGAGGTAGTCATTCATGGTTTGATCAATTGCATTCCCCAAGTTTGGGGCTGCCTCATTTGGGTTTCCATTTTGGTTCCCACCCGGGTTTATGAGTTGGTTTCTTTGAAGACCTTCCATTGAAATTGGATCAATTTTTGACTCGGGGGTGTTAGGAAGATTATGATCTAATGGAAAGAGTTCCCTTGGTGTACTTGACTCCCCAACCCCAGGACTATCCACCCTAACTAGACGGTTTGATTGATCGCGGGTGTAGGCGGACATGCGCCAAAAGAAAAAAAAACGAGAAAGGGACAAGATAAGAGAATTTGGATGAGAAAAGAAGAAATGGGGGAGAATAGAATGGGTGTTTAGATAACTTACTTGGGTCCCAAGTAATGGCGCAAAAATTTGATTCTCTCTCAAATTTACCCAAGAGATGAAGGTAGAACGGTCCTTGTAGTCTAGCTTGGGTTGTCGAATCCACAGAGACCTAAGAAGTAACCTATAGACATGCACATTCTATGGACTGTTTTAGGCTATGAAGTGGCCAACTTGGATTGATTTTAGATGAGTTTAGAGGATATCTAACATATTTAAGTGAATTCAATTTAAAATAATGAGTTGATCCTAGGTTATCGCTCGGGGTGGATTGGACGTATTTCCTTTTTTAATGATTTCAATTTCTTATATTTGATATGGGTTCATTTAACGAGATAAAACAACATCATCACTTATCGGTTTAATGACTACACCCTTTAATACTAATCACCTATACACTTGAAGGATCAAAGTTTTGAGCACTTCAAGGTAAAGGTTCGTATTAGCACTTGAAGTGTGTGGCCTTAAATTCAACAAGGACGATGGAGTTTAAAAATCATCAAATAAAAATCTCAATTAAAGAAGTGATTATACATTAATGAGGTGATAAATAACATCCAATCCAGCCCCTTTCTACTCCCTTGGATCAACCCATAAGTGGGTTAGCCCTCCATTGATTCTATGGTTTCAATGGAAGCGGAAAGTAGACTCATGAGGTAGGAAATGGAGAAGTAAAAAAAACGCAATAAAATAACAATCACTCCACCGTTGTGTTATAATATCACAAGGTTTGGTATGAACAAGTTCACACCTTGAACCAACAGTATCAAGGTGATAAGGAGAAGAACAGAATAATAAGATAAGAAGAACTTTTATTAAGAAACAAGGATGAATTAAAACAACTTACATGTGAAGGAAGAACATTACAAAGAGAAATTGGCAGCATAACATTAAGATGAAAACAAGCTCAAAGATACTCAACTCCTCCACCAAAACTACCTTAAATAGGCATTTTGGAAGACTTGGGTCGAGCATCCAACAGTACAAAACATCCCACTTGATTATGGTAGGCCTAGGGTGGTGGAAAGTTTGTGGAAAGAAGACTTTTCCACCCTTGACCCGAAAAGGCATCCAGCTTTCATGCACTGAACATACGCGCTTGAAACACCTTCTATATGGCAGAATTTGGGTGGGCCATAGAAGACTTAAATTAATATCCAGATGTCCTCTAACAGCCTGAAAAATATCATCCTAAAAGGAGTTATGTTTTTTGAGATATGGTTTAATTGGTGGGATTTTTTTCTGGGCCACAGAATCTGGCCCAGAATTTTATCTCTAACTTGGGCCGCCTAAATGACCACAATGGAGGCCTAATTAGCATTAGCTCCTGAATATTTATTTGTTTCTATATATTTCTTCTATAATCCCATGAAATTTGGGATTAATTGGGCATGTATGTTGGGCCCCACAGTCTCATCAGTGGGATGGTGTCCAATCTGCCTTCTCTAGAATTGCTTCCTTTCATCACAAAATATCCCCATCTTCTTCCATGAATTCTCCATTTATCCCTGAATGAAACATGTTCATATTGGAGTGTAGATCAGTTTCCAAAAATATAAAATTAAAATATGTATAATCATATGAATCATTGGGTACTTAAAATGATATTCAAAAATGTACCACATAATAGTGCATTTTAAGAAGGTATTGCAATCATAATGTGAAATGATGTTCAAAGTGTAAAATGCACTAAAATGGTGTTTATAAATAATAAAGAACATAAATATTATATATATTAACAATGAAAGTAGAACGGTCCTTGTAGTTTAGCTTGGGTTGTCGAATCCACAGAGACCTAAGAAGTAACCTATAGACACGCACATTCTATGGACTGTTTTCGGCTATGAAGTGGCCAAATTGGATTGATTTTAGATGAGTTTAGAGGATATCTAACATATTTAAGTGAATTAAATTTAAAATAATGGGTTGATCCTAGGTTATCGCTCGGGGTGGATTGGACGTATTTCCTTTTTTAATGATTTCAATTTCTTATATTTGAGATGGGTTCATTTAAGGAGATAAAACAACATCATCACTTACTGGTTTAATGCCTACACCCTTTAATACTAATCAACTATACACTTGAAGGATCAAAGTTTTGATCACTTCAAGGTAAAGGTTCGTATTATCACTTGAAGTGTGTGGCCTTAAATTCAACAAGGACGATGGAGTTTAAAAATCATCAAATAAAAATCTCAATTAAAGAAGTGATTATACATTAATGAGGTGATAAATAACATCCAATCCAGCCTCTTGATACTCCCTTGGATCAACCCAATAGTGGATTATCCCTTCATTGATTCTATGGTTTCAATGGAAGCGGAAAGTAGACTCATGAGGGAGGAAATTGAGAAGTAAAAAAAACGCAATAAAATAGCAATCACTCCACTGTTGTGTGATAATATCACAAGGTTTGGTATGAACAAGTTCACACCTTGAACCAACAGTATCAAGGTGATAAGGATAAGAACAAAATAATAAGAGAATAAGAACTTTTATTAAGAAACAAGGATGAATTAAAACAACTTACATGTGAAGGAAGAACATTACAAAGAGAAATTGGCAGCATAACATTAAGATGAAAACAAGCTCAAAGATCCTCAACTCCTCCACCAAACTGCCTTAAATAGGCATTTTGAAAGCCTTGGGTCGAACCTCCAACAGTACAAATCATCCCACTTGATTATGGTAGGCCTAGGGTGGTGGAAAGTTTGTGGAAAGAAGACTTTTCCACCCTTGACCCGAAAAGGCATCCATCTTTCATGCAATGAACAGACGCGCTTGAAACACCTTCTAGATGGCCGAATTTGGGTGGGCCGTAGAATACTTAAATTACTCTCTGGATGTACTCTAACATCCTGAAAAATATCATCCCAAAATGAGTTATGGTTTTCGAGATATGGTTTAATTGGTGGTCTTTTTTTCTGGGCCGCAGAATCTGGCCCAGAATTTTATCTCTACCTGGGGCCGCATAAATGACCCCAATGGAGGTTGAATTAGCATTATCTCATAAATATTGATTTGTTCCTATACATGTCTTATAGCATCCCACGAAATTTGGGATTAATTGGGTCTGTATGTTGGGCCCCGCAGTCTAATCAGTGGGATGGTGTCCAATCTGCCTTCTCTAGAATTGCTTCCTTTCATCACAAAATATCTCCATCTTCTTCCATGAATTCTCCATTGATCCCTGAATGAAACATGTTCATATTGGAGTGTAGATCAGTTTCCAAAAATATAAAATTAAAATATGTATAATCAGTTGAATCATTGGGTACTTAAAATGATGTTCAAAAATGTACCACATAATAGTGCATTTTAAGAAGGTATTGCAATCATAATGTGAAATGATGTTCAAAGTGTAAAATGCACTAAAATGGTGTTTATGAATAATAAAGAATATAAATATTATATATATTAACAATGAAGGTAGAATGGTCCTTGTAGTTTAGCTTGGGTTGTCGAATCCACAGAGACCTAAGAAGTAACCTATAGACACGCACATTCTATGGACTGTTTTCGGCTATGAAGTGGCCAACTTGGATTGATTTTAGATGAGTTTAGAGGATATCTAACAGATTTAAGTGAATTAAATTTAAAAGAATGGGTTGATCCTAGGTTATCGCTCAGGGTGGATTGGACGTATTTCCTTTTTTAATGATTTCAATTTCTTATATTTGAGATGGTTTCATTTAAGGAGATAAAACAACATCATCACTTACTAGTTTAATGCCTACACCCTTTAATAATAATCAACTATACACTTGAAGGATCAAAGTTTTGATCACTTCAAGGTAAAGGTTCGTATTAGCACTTGAAGTGTGTGGCCTTAAATTCAACAAGGACGATGGAGTTTAAAAATCATCAAATAAAAATCTCAATTAAAGAAGTGATTATACATTAATGAGGTGATAAATAACATCCAATCCAGCCCCTTGATACTCCCTTGGATCAACCCATAAGTATATTATCCCTTCATTGATTCTATGGTTTCAATGGAAGCGGAAAGTAGACTCATGAGGGAGGAAATGGAGAAGTAAAAAAAACGCAATAAAATAACAATCACTCCACCGTTGTGTGATAATATCACAAGGTTTGGTATGAACAAGTTCACACCTTGAACCAACAGTATCAAGGTGATAAGGATAATAAACAGAATAATAAGAGAATAAGAACTTTTATTAAGAAACAAGGATGAATTAAAACAACTTACATGTGAAGGAAGAACATTACAAAGAGAAATTGGCAGCATAACATTAAGATGAAAACAAGCTCAAAGATCCTCAAATCCTCCACCAACACTGCCTTAAATAGGCATTTTGGAAGCCTTGGTTCGAACCTCCAATAGTACAAAGCATCCCACTTGATTATGGTAGGCCTAGGGTGGTGGAAAGTTTGTGGAAAGAAGACTTTTCCACCCTTGACCCGAAAAGGCACCCATCTTTCATGCACCAAACAGAGGCACTTGAAACACCTTCTAGATGGCCGAATTTGGGTGGGACATAGAAGACTTAAATTAATATCTGGATGTCTGCTAACAGCCTAAAAAATATCATCCCAAAAAGAGTTATGGTTTTCGAGATATGGTTTAATTGGTGGTCTTTTTTTCTGGGCCGCGGAATCTGGCCCAGAATTTTATCTCTTAGGCCACCTAAATGACCCCAATGGAGGCCTAATTAGCATTAGATACTAAATAGTTATTTGTTCCTATACATTTCTTATAGAATCCCAATAAATTTGGGATTAATTGGTCTTGTATGTTGGGCCCCACAGTCTCATCAGTGGGCTGGTGTCCAATCTGCCTTCTCTAGAATTGCTTCCTTTCATCACAAAATATCCCTATATTGTTCCATGAATTTTCCATTGATCCCTGAATGAAACATGTTCATATTAGAGTTTAGATCAATTTCCAAAAATATCAAATTAAAAATATGTATAATCAGATGAATCATTGGGTACTTCAAATGATGTTCAAAAATGTACCACATAATAGTGCATTTTAAGAAGGTATTACAATCATAATGTGAAATGATATTCAAAGTGTAAAATGCACTAAAATGGTGTTTATGAATAATAAAGAACATAAATATTATGTATATTAACAATGAAGGTAGAACGGTCCTTGTAATTTAGCTTGGGTTGTCGAATCCACAGAGACCTAAGAAGTAACCTATAGACACGCACATTCTATGGACTGTTTTCCGCTATGAAGTGGACAACTTGGATTGATTTTAGATGAGTTTAGAGGATATCTAATATATTTAAGTGAATTCAATTTAAAAGAATGAGTTGATCCTAGGTTATCGCTCGGGGTGGATTGGACGTATTTCCTTTTTTAATGATTTCAATTTCTTATATTTGAGATGGGTTCATTTAAGGAGATAAAACAACATCATCACTTACTGGTTTAATGCCTACACCCTTTAATACTAATCACATATACACTTGAAGGATCAAAGTTTTGAGCACTTCAAGGTAAAGGTTCGTATTAGCACTTGAAGTGTGTGGCCTTAAATTCAACAAGGACGATGGAGTTTAAAAATCATCAAATAAAAATCTCAATTAAAGAAGTGATTATACATTAATGAGGTGATAAAAAACATCCAATCCAGCCCCTTTATACTCCCTTGGATCAACCCATAATTGGGTTATCCCTCCATTTATTCTATGGTTTCAATGGAAGTAGAAAGTAGACTCATGAGAGAGGAAATGGAGAAGTAAAAAAAAACGCAATAAAATAACAATCACTCCACCGTTGTGTGATAATATCACATGGTTTCGTATGAAAAAGTTCACACCTTGAACCAACAGTATCAAGGTGATAAAAAGAAGAACAGAATAATAAGATAAGAAGAACTTTTATTAAGAAACAAGGATGAATTAAAACAACTTACATGTGAAGGAAGAACATTACAAAGAGAAATTGGAAACATAACATTAAGCTGAAAACAAGCTCAAAGATCCTCAACTCTTCCACCAACACTGCCTTAAATAGGCATTTTGGAAGCCTTGGGTCTAGCCTACAATAGTACAAAGCATCCCACTTGATTATGGTAGGCCTAGGGTGGTGGAAAGTTTGTGGAAAGAAGACTTTTCCACCCTTGACCCGAAAAGGCATCCAGCTTTCATGCACCGAAGAGACACGCTTGAAACACCTTCAAGATAGCCGAATTTGGGTGGGCCATAGAAGACTTAAATTAATCTTCGGATGTCCCCTAACAGTATGAAAAATATCAGCCCAAAAGAAGTTATGGTGTTCTAGATATTTTTTAATTGGTGGGATTTTTTTCTGGGCCGCAGAATCTGGACCAGAATTTTATCTCTAACTTGGGCCACCTAAATGACAACAATGGGGGCATAATTAGCATTATCTCCTGAATAGTGGTTTGTTCCTATACATGTCTTCTATCATCCCAAGAAATGTGGGATTAATTGGGCATGTATGTTGGGCCCCACAGTCTCATCAGTGGGATGATGTCCAATCTACCTTCTCTAGAATTGCTTCCTTTCATCACAAAATATCCCCATCTTCTTCCATGAATTATCCATTGATCCCTGAATGAAACATGTTGATATTGGAGTGTAGATAAATTTCCAAAAATATCAAATTAAAATATGTATAATCAGATGAATAATTGGGTACTTCAAATGATATTCAAAAATGTTCCACATAATAGTGCATTTTAAGAAGGTATTACAATCATAATGTGAAATGATGTTCAAAGTGTAAAATGCACTAAAATGGTGTTTATGAATAATAAAGAACATCAATATTATATATATTAACAATGAATATTATCCTCATTTAGTGGATAATCACACCCCACAACTTGAGTTTTGCTAGTCCCGAGCAAAATATATCTCAACAATATGAAATTCGAATTCCCTTTTCCAAAAACATTTTAATACACAATGATCACCAAAAAACCTTATACCAAACAATCATGAAACCCATCAAAATATTTTAATACAAGATAGTTTCATAAGCAGATCCCAAACCCAAGCCCATTCCTTTGTTCAAATTCATTTCCATATTTCATCCAATATCAATTAAGTATGAGGATGTGTTGTGCATCACAATAGACATGGGGGTTCATCTTTATTCAAGGGGGAAATTACGGAAGCGCTAGGTGGAATCACATTTCAATATTAAGATGAGTATTCATTTTTTTTGTATATTTTTTTTTGTTTTTTTGTTGTTGTTGTTTTGTTGTTTTTGCAATTTTGCCATGGTAATTGAAGTTACACTCAAAAGAGTCAACCCTTGTAGCGAGACTTTGCCGATAACTCCCAGGCTCAAATACCTTAGGGCACCAAGTGAAGCCCACATACTCGGGCATCATATAGAGTTAAATCAGTCAAAAAAAATTCAAATTACCAAAAATAGAGATAAAATTACTAACTCTGGGCCAGACAACTATGGAGTCACGATCCCCAAGTGCCGAAAGCCACGCATTAGGTCATTTCATTGCTCTACGCGCAATTTTTTTTTTTAATATATATTTTTTTTTGAATACTCATATTAAACTAAAATGATCCCCAAACCTATGCTATTTATTTAGGGGACCCCGTGAACTCAAACTAATACCCCACTATCTAAGGGACGTGCATTATGATCATTTTTTTATTTGGATGATAATATAAACGATGAAATATCACATTGGATAGCCACACTTTCCAAAATATATGCTCATGAAATTATACAAGGATTTAAATCAGAATCAGGGCATACTAAATTATTTGATATTCAGTTTCAAAGTGTTCAATGTGTATTACCATGTTCAAATTTAAAGTAATTTTCCTTCCATTTACACTTTTTTTCAAATCATTCGTTTTTTTTGACACAAAAGCATTTTTTTTATTTTATCTCCCCCCCAACTTAAAACAACATTGTCCCCAGTGTTTGAAGAAATGAAAATTTAGAAGGAGTAGAGGTAGATAATGGAAGTTCAAAAAGGAAATTGAAACTGAGGATCATGGAATGAAATCACCTGGTGGTTGAAGTTGAAGTTCTTGCTGCTCCAAATTAGTCTTTCGATCACTTGGGGGATGTAGGAACCTCCTTGATTGAACATGTATCACCCAAAATAGTACCTAAACAAAAAGAAGAACAAACCATACAAAACAAACAACACAACGATTTATTTAATTCCAAGTATCATCATTTTTATGGTTTTTCATGTTTTTCTGTTTTTTTTTAAATCAAACTAATGATACATTGTCTTCTTTTAATTTTCTGGGTAAGGTATTACTCAGGGGTCACACCACGTGACACGGATGAATACGATGCTCCCCTTTCATACCCATCCATACTCATAATAGAAGAACAGGTCAATAGTCTTTTTTTTAATATAAAAATGATTAATTAATCCTATTTAAAATATAAAGTTTATTAAAACAACAAAATGATAGGAAACTTGAAAACCATGGGTTGCCTCCCATGAAGCGCTTTGTTTAACGTCGTTAGCCCGACATGGACCCAAAATCTATCAATTTTTTCCTTGTTCATAGGTTGGCTTAGTTAACTCAACCTCTATTTCCTATTTATTGAATAATTCAATGAATGGTTTTAACCTTTGACCATTGACCTTGAAAATGTAACCACTTGTGGGATCTTGAATCTCTACTACCCCATGGGGGAATACATGATGCACTATGAAAGGTCCTGACCATCTAGACCTTAACTTTCCCGGATGTAAATGAAGTTTTGAACTATACAAGAGCACAAGTTTTCCCGGTTCAAAATGTTTGACCTTGATATTCCTAGATTGGTAGGCTTGAACTCTAGCTTTATTGATCCTTGAATTTTCATAAGCCTCCATCCTTAATTCCTCCAGTTCATTGAGATCTAATTTCCTTTTTGTTCCGGCCAATGAGAGGTCATAATCCATTTTCTTAATTGCCCAGAAGGCCTTATGTTCAATCTCCACTGGCAAATGGCATGCTTTACCATAAACAAACCTATATGGGGACATTCCTAAAATGGTTTTATATGCGGTTCTATAGGCCCAAAGATCATCTAAGAGTTTCTCAGACCAATCTTTCCTAGAGGGGTTGACAGTTTTTTCAATAATTTGCTTAATCTCCCTATTCGCTAACTCAGCTTGACTATTGGTTTGAGGATGGTATGCAGTGGACACTTTATGAGAAATACCATACTTGGACATGAGTGAAGAGAATGGGCGGTTGCAGAAATGGGTTCCTCGATCACTGATTATAGCCCTAGGAATTCCAAATCTTGAAAATATGTTCTCTTTCAGAAATCGAATCACAACTTGATGATCATTGGACTTAGTGGGAATGGCCTCAACCCATTTTGAGACATAATCAATAGTTAAGAGTATGTAGAGGTATCCCTGAGAGTTTGGGAAGGGACCCATGAAATCAATTCCCCAACAGTCAAAGATTTCAACCACTAAGATGGTATATTGTTTTGTTTTGTTTTGTTCGTTCTGTTTTTCCTTTCTCTTCTAGGGAACTCTACAAGTGACATGGATATCAAAGGAATAAAATGGAGCAGAAAGATTTTCAACTTCAACCACCAGGTGACTTCATTCCATGATCCTCATTTTCAATTTCCTTTTTGAAATTCCATTATCTGCCTCTACTCCTTCTAAATTTTCATTTCTTCAAACACTGGGGACAGTGTTGTTTTAAGTTGGTGGGGAGATAAAATAAAAAAATGCTTTTGTGTCAAAAAAATAAATGATTTGAAAAAAAAATGTGTAAATAGAAGGAAAAATTACTTTAACTTTGAACATTGTAATACACATTGCACACTTTGAAACTGAATATCAAATAATTTAGCATGCCCCGATTCTGATTTTAATCCTTGTATAATTTCATGAGCATAGATTTTGGAAAGTATGGTTGTCCAATGTGATATTTCATTGTTTATATTTTCATCCAAATAAAAAAGAATCACAATGCACGTCCTTTGGATAGTGGGGTATTAGTTTGAGTTCATGAGGTCCCCCAAATAAATAGCATAGGTTTGGTGATCATTTTAGTTTAATATGAGTATTAAAAAAAAAATACGTGTAGAGCAATGAAATGACCTAATGTGTGGCTTTCGGCACTTGGGGATCGTGACTCCATAGTTGTCTAGCCCAGAGTTAGTAATTTTATCTCTATTTTTGGTAATTTGAATTTGTTTTTGACTGAGTTAACTCGAGATGATGCCCGAGTATGTGGGTTTCACTTGGTGCCCTAAGGTCTTTGAGCCTGGGAGTCATCGGCAAAGTCTCGCTACAGGGGTTGACTCTTTTGAGTGCAACTTCAATTACCATGGAAAAATTGCAAAAACAAAAAAAACAAAAAAAAATTATACAAAAAAAAATGAATACTCATCTTAATATTGAAATGTGATTCCACCTAGCACTTCCGTAATTTCCCCCTTGAATAAAGATGAACCCCCATGTCTATTGTGATGCACAACACATCCTCATACTTAATTGATATTGGATGAAATATGGAAATGAATTTGAACAAAGGAATGGGCTTGGGATTGGGATCTGCTTATGAAACTATCTTGTATTAAAATATTTTGATGGGTTTCATGATTGTTTGGTATAAGGTTTTTTGGTGATCATTGTGTATTAAAATGTTTTTGGAAAAGGAAATTCGAATTTCATATTGTTGAGATATATTTTGCTCGGGACTAGCAAAACTCAAGTTGGGGGGGTGTGATTATCCACTAAATGAGGATAATATTCATTGTTAATATATATAATATTGATGTTCTTTATTATTCATAAACACCATTTTAGTGCATTTTACACTTTGAACATCATTTCACATTATGATTGTAATACCTTCTTAAAATGCACTATTATGTGGTACATTTTTTAACATCATTTTAAGTACCCAATGATTCATCTGATTATACATATTTTAATTTGATATTTTTGGAAATTTATCTACACTCCAATATGAACATGTCTCATTCAGGGATCAATGGAGAATTCATGGAATAATATGGGGATATTTTGTGATGAAAGAAAGCAATTCTAGAGAAGGCGGATTGGACACCATACCACTGATGAGACTGTGGGGACCAACATACAGGCCCAATTAATCCCAAATTTCGTGGTATGCTAGAAAAAATGTATAGTAACAAATAACTATTTGGTAGATAATGCTAATTCGGCCTTCATGGTGGTCATTTAGGCGGCCCAAGTTAGAGATAAAATTCTGGGCCAGATTCTGCGGCCCAGAAAAACATCTCATCAATTAAGCCATATCTTGAAAACCATAACTCCTTTTGGGCTGATATTTTTCAGGCTGTTAGGGGACATCCGAAGATTAATTTAAGTCTTCTATGTCGCACCCAAATTCTTCCATCTAGAAGTTGTTTCAAGCGCGACTGTTCGGTGCATGAAAGTTGGATGCCTTTTCGGGTCAAGGGTGGAAAAGTCTTCTTTCCACAAACTTTCCACCACCCTAGGCATACCATAATCAAGTGGGATGCTTTGTAATGTTTGAGTCTTGACCCAAGACTTCCAAAATTCCTATTTAAGGCTGTTTTGGTGGAGGAGTTGAGGATCTTTCAGCTTGTTTTCATCTTAATGTTATGCTGCCAATTTCTCTTTGTAATGTTCTTCCTTCACATGTAAGTTGTTTTAATTCATCCTTGTTTCTTAATAAAAGTTCTTATTCTCTTATTATTCTGTTCTTATCCTTATCACCTTGATACTATTGGTTCAAGGTGTGAACTTGTTCATACCAAACCTTGTGATATTATCACACAACGGTGGAGTGATTGTTATTTTGTTGCATTTTTTTTTACTTCTCCATTTCCTCCCTCATGAGTCTACTTTCCGCTTCCATTGAAACCATAAAATCAATGGAGGGCTAACTCACTTGTGGGTTGATCCAAGGGAGTAGAAAGGGGCTGTATTGGATGTTATTTATCACTTCATTATTGTATAATCACTTCTTTAATTGAGATTTTTATTTGATGATTTTTAAACTCCATCGTCCTTGTTGAATTTTAAGGTCACACACTTCAAGTGCTAATACGAACCTTTACCTTGAAGTGCTCAAAACTTTGATCCTTCAAGTGTATAGGTGATTAGTATTAAAGGGTTTAGGCATTAAACCAGTAAGTGATGATGTTGTTTTATCTCCTTAAATGAACTCATCTCAAATATAAGAAATTGAAATCATTAAAAAGGAAATACGTCCAATCCACCCCGAGCAATAACCTAGGATCAACTCATTCTTTTAAATTGAATTCACTTAAATCTGTTAGACATCCTCTAAACTCATCTAAAATCAATCCAAGTTGGCCACTTCATAGCCGAAAACAGTCCATAGAATGTGCGTGTCTATAGGTTACTTCTTAAGTCTCTGTGGATTCGACAACCCAAGCTAGACTCACTAGTAGAAAAATGGTTTTTAACGTCGGTTTTTTTTTTATTTTCGACGTCGGTTTTTAACCGACGTCGAAGTCGCCGACGTAAAAATATGAATTTTTACGTCGGTTTTTGTAAATCGACGCGAAAAATGAATAACATTTGTTTTTTGGCGTCGGTTTTGTAAAAAACCAATGCCAAAAAAACTAATTCATATCATTTTTGGCGTCGGTTTTCATAAAAACCGACGCTATAAATGAAAAAAAAAATATTTTTGGCGTCGGTTTTTATAAAAACCGACGCCAAAAAGAAATTTTTTTCTATGTTTTAGATCATTTCCTAAGCTTTGATTTGACATGTTGTGGACCTAAAACGGAGTTACGGTTCAAAAGTTATCGCCGTTAGAAGTTGAACCTATCAAAGTTTTGATTGATACAACTCGTTTCAAAGAAAACATGATAAACATAAATTAAAATCATATACACCAAATGAAATAAAATAATCATAATACATCAAACATATTTCAATGGTTTTAGGGGATTCTATCGAAACAATATGTTTTTTATCATCATATAACTTGTATTTAGAAATGAGAATGAATCATTATTATAAGAAAGCTAATCGAGTTGTTTAGAAATGAAGGATAATAATAATAAAGAAAACAAATGAATAGAATATGTACCGTGTTCAAATTAACGATTGAAGTCGCATTGAAATCTTGATTGAATCGAAGATGTTGAAAATGATGAACGAAGGAGAAACTGGATATATATGTAGTAAACGGAAATATTTTCAACTGCGTTGTACGAAAATGTAGGCGGGATTTTAAAAAGTTAAACGCGCGTTGTGAAAAAAATTGAAATTATGATCCCGCGTTACTCTTTGGAATCAGTTTTTTTTGAAACCGATGCAAAATAGTATTTACATTGGTCTTTTGGCATCGGTTTTTTAGAAAACCAATGCCAAAAATGTCAATCGATATCCTTTTTGGCGTCGGTTCTTAAAAAAACCGACGCAAAAAACTAAAAAATATATATTTTGGCGTCGGTTTTTATGAAAACCGACGCCATAAAAGCTTTAAAAAAAATCTTTGGCATCGGTTTTTTAATAAACCGACGCTAAATATTTAAAAAAAACTACTTTTCGCGTCGGTTTTTTTAAAAACCGATGCCAAAAACAAAAAATGATTTTTTTGGCGTCGGTTTTTAAAAAAACCGACGCGAAAAGTTAAAATATATTTTTGGCGTTGGTTTTTATGAAAACCGACGCCAAAAAATTAAAAAAAAAATTACAGTGTTTTAGATATTTCTCTAATCTTTGATTTGACTAGTCGTGGAGCAAAAACGGAGTTACGGATTAAAAGTTATGGATGTCGAAAGTTGACCTTCTCTAAAAGAAGTCTTAAAGAAGTTTAACTTTCAAAGGCCATAACTTTTAATCCGTAACTCTGTTTTAGCTCCACAACCAGTCAAATCAAAGATTAAGAAATTATCTAAAACACTGTAAATTTTTTTTTAAAGTTTTTGGCGTTGGTTTTCATAAAAACCGACGCCAAAAAAAATATTTTTTGTTTTTGGCGTCGGTTTTTAAAAAAACCAACGCAAAAAGTGGTTTTTTTTTAAATTTTTAGCGTCGGTTTGTTAAAAAACCGACGCCAAAGATTTTTTTTTAAAACTTTTATGGCGTCGGTTTTCATAAAAACCGACCCCAAAATTTCACCGTAAAAATTATTTATGTCGGTTTATAAGAAACCGACGTCAAACTGGCGACGTTAAAAATCATTTTTCTACTAGTGACTATAAGGACCATTCTACCTTCATCTCTTGGGTAAATTTGAGCGAGAATCAAATTTTGGCGCCATTGCCGGGGACCTAAGTAAGTTATCTTAGACACTATCATCCTTTTTTTTCATCCCACTTCTCTTTTCTCACTCCTCACTCCTATGGAAGTCAATTTGAACAAGTCCAAACATGGGAAACCTATCCCTACTTTGATCACCCAACCCCATGTACGATGTACAATGACCATCATAATTCCTACTTGTGGGATCATCAACAACCTATTGAACCACAATGTTTTTATTCATATGATCCATAATACATTCCAACATATTATGAGTTCCAATCCCAACAAGGCCAATCTGAACATCCTCCTATGGAATTCCAACAACATAGTTATCCTCCTGGAATAGACCATCTATCTCAACCCCTTGTCCATCATGATCCACAACCATTACTTGAAAAACTGTGTCAAAAAATGGAGATAATGAATTTTGAGGTTTCATCATTGAGGTTAGAACTACAAAGCATTAAAACTTGTGAGGAACCCATCCCTACACAAACTGTCCCTTCCATAACCTTATGTGAAGTGTCTAGTTTCACAAAAACCCCACATGAATTTATTGAAGAACCAACCATTGGATTTGGGATAGACGAAGAGGATCAAGGAATTTCTGAAGGGTCTTTAAATCAGGAGGAAATTAACTTTTTGGATTCAAAAGAGGAGAATTTGACATCATGGATTGAGTCTCCTAAGTATAACTCCATTGATGAATTTTCAAAAACACCAACCTTTGAACCATTGGGAGAAATCATAAACTTTGAGTCCATATCCATTCTAAACACTGATCTTTCCAATTTTTTGGTTGAATCTTCTATTCAAAAGGAACCAATTTTGTTGAGAAATTTGGAAAATGAAACTGAGTTGGATTCAAAATATCAACTTGTGTCTAAATGTCCTATCCAAACCGAGCTAAAAATTATTATCCTTCCTTCCCCACTCAAATATCCCTTCATAGTGTATAACCATGACCTTTTAGTTGTAAGTCATTCTTCTATTGAAACAATAAAATTTGGGATGATCATCGATGTCTTGGGAAAAACAACAGAGGAAACTGGATCAACCATTTTTGAAATTACTCGGATTTCCCAACTCATTATAGAACATAGGTTTGTACAACACACAAATTATAAACAAAGAATCAATATCAATAATGTAGAAGTATAGAAATATTGGGTCTTTAAAATGTTAAAAATTGGTATTGGGTAAGTTAGGGGGTCCATGTCGGGCTAACGACATTAAACAAAGCGTTGCATGGGAGGCAACCCATGGTTTTTATGTTTCCAATCATTTTGTTGTTTTAATAAACTTTATAATTTGAATAGGATTAAGGAATAATTTTGATATTTAAAAATAAAAAAAATAGACTGTTGACATGTTCTTCTATTATGAGTATGGATGGGTATGAAAGGGGAGCACCATATTCATCTGTGTCACATGGTGTGATCCTTGAGTAATACCTTACCCAGAAATTTAAAAAGAAGACAATGTATCATCAGTTTATTCTATTTTATATATATACTTATATTTTACTTTCTTTATTATATATATATATATATTGTTTTGTTTTATTCGTTCTGTTTTTCCTTTCTCTACTAGGGAACTCTGCAAGTGACATGGATATCAAAGGATTAAAAGGGAGCAGCAAGATTTTCAACTTCAACCACCAGGTGACTTCATTCCATGATCCTAATTTTCAATTTCCTTTTTGAACATCCATTATTTGCCTCTACTCCTTCTAAATTTTCATTTCTTTAAACACTGGGGACAGTGTTGTTTTAAGTTGGTGGGGAGATAAAATAAAAAAAATGCTTTTGTGTCAAAAAAATGAATGATTTGAAAAAAAAATTGTGTAAATGGAAGGAAATTTTACTTTAACTTTGAACATTGTAATACACATTGCACACTTTGAAACTGAATATCAAATAATTTAGCATGCCTCGATTCTGATTTTAATCCTTGTATAATTTCATGAGCATAGATTTTGGAAAGTATGGATGTTCAATGTGATATTTCATTGTTTATATTTTCATCCAAATAAAAAAAGAATCACAATGCACGTCCTTTGGATAGTGGGGTATTAGTTTGAGTTCATGGGGTCCCCCAAATAAATAGCACAGGTTTGGTGATCATTTTAGTTTAATATGATTATTCAAAAAAAATTAAAAAAAAATGCGCGTAGAGCAATGAAATGACCTAATGCGTGGCTTTCGGCACTTGGGGATCGTGACTCCATAGTTGTCTGGCCCAAAGTTAGTAATTTTATCTCTATTTTTGGTAATTTTAATTTGTTTTTGACTTAGTTAACTCGAGATGATGCCCGAGTATGTGGGCTTCACTTGGTGCCCTAAGGTCTTTGAGCCTGGGAGTCATCGGCAAAGTCTCGCTACAGGGGTTGACTCTTTTGAGTGCAACTTCAATTACCATGGAAAAATTGAAAAAAAAAACAAAAAAAAATGAATACTCATCTTAATATTGAAATGTGATTCCACCTAGCGCTTCCGTAATTTCCCCCTTAAATAAAGATGAACCCTCATGTCTATTGTGATGCACAACACATCCTCATACTTAATTGATATTGGATGAAATATGGCAATGAATTTGAACAAAAGAATGGGCTTGGGATTGGGATCTTCTTATGAAACTATCTTGTATTAAAATATTTTGATGGGTTTCATGATAGTTTGGTATAAGGTTTTTTTGTGATCATTGTGTATTAAAATGTTTTTGGAAAAGGAAATTCGAATTTCATATTGTTGAGATATATTTTGCTCGGGACTAGCAAAACTCAAGTTGGGGGTGTGATTATCCACTAAATGAGGATAATATTCATTGTTAATATATATAATATTCATGTTATTTATTATTCATAAACACCATTTTAGTGCATTTTACACTTTGAACATCATTTCACATTATGATTGTAATACCTTCTTAAAATGCACTATTATGTGGTACATTTTTTAACATCATTTTAAGTACCCAATGATTCATCTGATTATACATATTTTAATTTGATATTTTTTGAAATTTATCTACACTCCAATATGAACATGTCTCATTCAGGGGTCAGTGGAGAATTCATGGAATAATATGGGGATATTTTGTGATGAAAAGAAGCAATTCTAGAGAAAGCAGATTGGACACCAGCCCACTGATGAGACTGTGGGGCCCAACATAAAATCCCAATTAATCCCAAATTTCGTGGAATTCTAGAAGACATGTATAGGAACAAATAACTCTTCATGAGATAATGCTAATTCGGCCTTCATGGTGGTCATTTAGTCGGCCCAAGTTAGAGATAAAATTCTGGGCCAGATTCTGCGGTCCAGAAAAACAGCTCACCAATTAAGCCATATCTCAAAAACCATAACTTCTTTTGGGCTGAGATTTTTCATGATGTTAGGATAAATCCTGAGATTAATTTAAGTCTTCTATGTCCCACCCAAATTCGGCCATCTAGAAGGGTTTTTAAGCATGTCTGTTCGGTGCATGAAAGCTGGATGCCTTTTCGGGTCAAGGGTGGAAAAGTCTTCTTTCCACAAACTTTCCACCACCCTAGGCCCGCCATAATCAAGTGAGATTCTTTGTATTGTTGGAGGCTCGACCCAAGGCTTCCAAAATTCCTATTTAAGGCAGTGTTGGTGGAGGAGTTGATAATCTTTGAGCTTGTTTTCATCTTAATGTTATGCTGTCAATTTCTCTTTGTAATGTTCTTCCTTCACATGTAAGTCATTTTAATTCATCCTTGTTTCTTAATAAAAGTTCTTCTTCTCTTATTATTCTATTCTTCTCCTTATCACCTTGATACTTTTGGTTCATGGTGTGAACTTTTTCATACCAAACCTTGTGATATTATCACACAATGGTGGAGTGATTGTTATTTTATTGGGTTTTTTTTACTTCTCCATTTCCTCCCTCATGAGTCTACTTTCCGCTTCCATTGAAACCATAGAATCAATGGAGGGCTGACCCACTTATGGGTTGATCCAAGGGATTAGAAAGGGGCTGGATTGGATGTTATTTATCACCTCATTAATTTATAATCACTTCTTTAATTGAGATTTTTATTTGATGATTTTTAAACTCCATAGTCCTTGTTGAATTTAAGGCCACACACTTCAAGTGCTAATACGAACCTTTACCTTGAAGTGATCAAAACTTTGATCCTTCAAGTATATAGGTGATTAGTATTAAAGGGTGTAGGCATTAAACCAGTAAGTGATGATGTTTTTTTATCTCCTTAAATGAACCCATCTCAAATATAAGAAATTGAAATCATTAAAAAAGGAAATACGTCCAATCCACCCTGAGCGATAACCTAGGATCAACTCATTATTTTAAATTGAATTCACTTAAATCTATTAGATATCCTCTAAACTCATCTAAAATCAATCCATGTTGGCCACTTCATAGCCAAAAACAGTCCATAGAATGTGCGTGTCTATAGGTTACTTCTTAGGTCTCTGTGGATTCGGCAACCCAAGCTAGACTACAAGGACTGTTCTACCTTCATCTCTTGGGTAAATTTGAGCAAGAATCACACAACGTTGTTGATCAAGCTCTGGATCTAAATCCCTAAAACCAAAATTATGATCAAAGGCATAAATATCTTGCAAATATAAATCTATATCCACAATCCTAGATCAATATATTAACTCATGGGTTTAGATCTATGAAAATGGTGGATATCTTCCATGAAAAGTTCTATAAAATATAAGAGAAATAATGAAAGAAGCATTGGGATTAAATCCACTTACCAGGAGGAGAGTAGATCTTTAATCTGGGCTTTCAATCATGAAGAACGGTGTTCAGATCGCCTTGGAATCTCTCTAGGAGGCTTTGGAAACACCTAGAATTCGTCAAGCTCAAGCCAAGGTCGAAAATATGGAAGTCTTAGGGGTTTGGGTGGTTTAAAAGAGGATTTTCATAATTAAAATCTCGCACACACAGTTTTTTGGGTAGAGGTGCATGGTTTGGAAAACCATGCGCCAATTGTGTAGACCCCTCTATCCAGTTTTGCACAGTTGGCACAGTTTGGTGGCACAGTTTGTTAAAACATGCACAAACTGTGTGAACCTCTCTGTCCAGTTTCTCATGCTTGGCACGGTTTGGTCACACGGTTTTTAAAACCGTGCGCAAACCGTGAACATCTCACTGTCCTTTAGTTTTCCTTAAAAGTTCAACCAAACACACCCCAATCCACTACTCCAAGTTAAAAGTACTAAAAAGATTCAAAAAGTACCTAAAAATGCGCCTTAGATGACTCTAGAAAAGGCCGGGATCTTACACCACCTAACTTGATCCTATAGCACTCTCCACTTCCACTATCAACCCTTAGTTTAGACTAGATTGGAATAAAACTAAATAATGGATCAATGCCTTTAAAATAGTTCATATGAGCCTACATCAAAATAACTCTGATGGTGGGAAGATAAATGATGAATAGAGCAAGATAAATGAAGATCTTACCTAGAGGAATCCAATGAGACCAACGGTTCTTGAATTCAAGCTCGGATGATGAATCGGGATAAAAAACTATGAATAGGGGTACTTGGGAGCTCCAGCAGAAGAAAAGAAGGCTTGTTGTGCACTATAATGAGAAAAATAGGAGAAGGGGTAAGCTTAATAGATTTTAAGGGAAAATCGTAATTTTAACCCAAAATTACAGGGTCGCGTGGTTTGGCCGCACAGTTTTCCCAACCATGCACCTCCCACTACTTAAGGAGGGACCCTACACGACTTCATGTGCATAGTTTGACTAACCATACACAGTCTGAACTACACGCTCTTCTAAAAACTGTAGGTACCCCCGCACGGGTGTGCGCCCCTGGCCACACAGTTTCCCAAAATTGTGTGGCATCCTAAGGCCCATTGTCCAACCCTCACTTGGTTAGGTAAACTATACGGACTAGCTTATACAGTTTCTACTAACCATACAACTCAGTCATTTTCTTCACTAACTAGGGTTTTGAGCTCTGAATAAGCTCCATACACCCATGAAACAACTGTGAACTCATTAGGAATCCATATTAGGTCCAAAATAAATAATTAGACTAAATTATAAAGGATTCATACTTGATAAAAAACCCTAGGTTCTTATAGTTTTACCCCTTAAAGGAACTCATCCCTGAGTTCACCTTCCAAGGGAAGTAAAATGTTTTTTTGAGAACAAATTCGGCCACTGAGCACGTATATTGGCCTCTCACTCCCAAGTTTCATCCTAGAAATTACCATGATGCAATAGCACCCATACTAAAGGGACAGACCGGCCTTAGAGAGACTTCATTCTCTGGTCAACGATGCATATAGGATGCTCCTCAAATAAATTATCATCATCTAACTCAACCTCCTTAGGATCAAAAGTATGATATGATTCAGTATGATAATGGAAAAGCTATGAAACATGGAAAATTCCATGCATGAAACGATACCACTGAGGTGGTATCAACAGATAGGCTACTGGACCGAATCTATCCAAAATCTCAAATGGACTAACAAAGCACAGTGACAACTTCCCTTGCCTCTGTATCTATATATTCCCAAGCTTGTGTGATACCCACAGGAAAACATGATCCCCAACCTCGAACTTAAAAGATCGTTGACAACAATTGGCATAATTTTTTTTGTTTAAACTGAGTAATAGACATACACTTCCTAATCAGCTAAACTTACTCTGAAGTCTTTTGAACAAGATGAGGACCTAGTAGCACTGCCTCTCCTACCTCTAACCAACATAGGGGTAAATAGGACACCTATCATACAAGGCCTCATGAGGATCCATCTAAATCATTTCCTAAAAGATATTATTATATGAAAAATCAATGATAGGTATATTCTTCTTCCAAGACCTTCCAAAATCAAGGACACATGCTCGAAGCAAATTCTCTAACACTTGTATTGTTTGTTTTGACTAGCCACCAGCCTGAGGGTGAAAACTATGTTCAGGAGCATTTTTGTTCCCATAGATCTCTATAAACCCTACCAGAACCTCGATGTGAAACAATAATCCCTATATAAAGTGATGGTATAGGGAAACCCATGTAGTTGTATGATCTCACGGACATACAGTCTTCCCATCTCATCAACTGAGAAAGTATCTAAGATGGGTAAGGGAGTGATCTACTTTCATCAGTCGATCCATGACTACCCAAACTGCATCTCTACCTTAAGGTGACCTTGGTAATCATGCTAAAAAATCCATAAAAACGTATTCTCATTTCCATTATGGGACTAGAAGTGGTTGTAACAAGCTTGTTGGTCACTGCTTCTCCTCCTTCACCTAATGACAGGTGGAACACCTAGTTATAAAACCTTTTATTTGACATTTCATCCCAGGCTACCAATAATGGTGTCACATATCTTGAAATATCTTGGATATTCCTAGATAAACTGCCCACTGAGAATCATGCGACTCTCACATCAGTTCCTATATCATATCTGTAGGGACCCAAAAATTCCCATGTATACATAGAATGTCACCTCCATCAACATACCAATATGAAGGTGGGTCCTCACTTGAAATACTCCCCCAAAGAACCAAGACTTTAAGATTTAAAAATTGCCTTCTCTTCACCATATCAAGGAGGGAAGAGGTAACTTCCAAGGATATAAGAGAATACTGATCATGAATATATCGAAACTCTAGATGCGTCTCAGAAAAGAGGGCCATCAGTTTTCATTTATCAATGGCTTCCTGTACGGCATGTGCCTGAGTTTTCTGACTCAACGCATCCACTACCAAATTACCCTTTCCAAGCATATAGGTAAGATCAAAATCAAAGTACTGAAGGTATTTGACCCATATTCACTATTTGAGATTCAATTAATGTTGTGAAAAGATATATTTGGGGCTCTTGTGGTTTGTATACACCACAAACTACTCACCCATCAGATAGTGTCTTCAACAGAGTAAGTCATGGATCATGACTGCTAGCTCGAAAAAATGCATTAAGTAATTTCTCTCATGAGTTCTCAACTTCCATGATCCATATGCAACAAATCTATCCCCCTAAATCAACATTATACCTAGGTCGATGTCTGATACATCACAGAAAACTGTATAGCCTCTACTGGGCTCTGGAAGAATCAAAATCAGTGCTAAAACAAGTCATCTTTTCCGCTCCTAAAAGGCTTTATCGTACAATTCTAACCATATAAACTTCACATCCTTATTTGTAAGACCATTAATAGTTGTATCAAGGTGTGAAAAGTCATGTATGAAATACCTATAATATATATCCAGCACCAAGAAACTCTGTATATCAAACATGTTCATGGAATGCTCCCAAGAAACCACAACACTCAACTTTTATGGGTCAATAAATACTCATGATTCCAAGATAATGTGACCTAAGAAGTGAACTTTGTCGATATAAAAGTGGCACTTATCAAGATTGGTATATAGATGATGCTCTCTCAGTGTATTTAAAATGATCTCAAGATGTTTAGCATGGTTACTCTGAGTATGAGAATACACCAAGATGTCACCCATAAATACCACAACAAAAGAATCCAGATAGGGGTGGAAACCCCTATTAATCAAAGCCATAAAAATGGAGGGTGTGTTTGTAAGACTGGATGACATAATGAGATACTCATAAAGACCATACCTGCTATATAAAATCATATATGGTATATCTGAAGGCCTGACTCATACCTGATGATAGCCCAATATCAGGTTGATCTTTGAGAATGCCCTAAATCCTCAGAGCTGGTCAAAGAGATCATCTATTTGAGGTAGTGGATATCAGTTATTAACTGTAAGTTGGTTCAACTACTAATAATCCACACATAGCCTAAGGGCATCATCCGCTTTCTTGGAAAAAACATGGGTGAAGCCCAAGAAGAAGTATTGGGTCTGATAAAACATTTAGACTCAAGATCCTCTAACTATATCTTGAGCTTCTAAAGCTCAATAGGTGCCATATTGTATAGAAGAATGAACACTAGATCTGATCTTGGAATGAGCTCAGTTGTAAACTCTACCTATCTCTTAGGAGGTAATCCAGAAAAATCATTGAGAAAGACATCCCTAAAATGATCTACCATAGAAGTAAAATGTTTCAGGTGTATTCCATGATCCTCCACAAAAAGACTAGTAATTTGGGCAGAAACTCCACCTAGCCCATGATGCTCTGGTCCATCTCTACTATCCTGTACATCTCACTCACCCTTATGGAGATAAATGCAACCCTCTAGTGATGTAAAAGACACCCTGTGGTGATAGAAATCCACATAGGCATGATATAGAACTGAAAAATCCATCCTGAGAATGATATCAAAGCCTATCATCTTGAGAACAAGTAGGTCTCATAATAAGGAATGATTGCCTGCATCAAGGGGGAAGTACCTGTATTGGTGTATTCCCTCAAACCGTACTCATAACGGTGTGTCTAAGGTTTTCACCCCAAAGAAGTACTGAATTTCCAGCCCAAAACTTTCCATGATTGATAAAGAGATAAAGGATTGAGAAACACCTATATTGAATAAGGCATATGAAATAATGGTGGCTACTAGAATAATACCTTGTACTGTAGATGGTCATGCACTATGATCCTCGGGTATCAGCTGTAAAGCATGCAACTGACCTAATACATGACCTCGTGCTACAACAGGACTACCATGAGTAGGTCCACTCTAATGGCGCTGATAATCAGAAGTCTTTCTACCATGGTCATGACCTCCTCCTCAGTTTGTCCTATCGGTGCTACTCCAACTCCCCACCTGATGTAGTGTAACTGATCCCGCTCCTAAAAATGGAGTTGTTGTGGATCCTCTTCCACTGGAAGCAAATAGAAAGGTCCAATAGAATTTATGAAGATGGAGCATATGGATGCAATCTCGACACTCAATAGGGTCTCTATCACATAGAGGCTTCAGATGCCTATGTCGTCCACACTGATCGCATATAACAGAGTTGCTAGTGTGGATATTCTAGCTGCCACTACTCTAATGAGAAACCTCAAGGGAACGCTGTAACGACCCAAAATCTTATCAATAGAATTTGCCTTATTATAGTTATGTTATATAGTATAAAATACATACATCACATAGAAGACATTATTCTCATAAATAAAGAATGAAATAAGTGGTATTTATAGAAATTAAGGAACCTATACCGATAGAATAGTAACCTGGTTATTAGAATAGTAATACGACCATTATAAATAGTAATATGACCAATAGAATAATAACTTCACCTATTAAAGTATAAATAAAAATAAATCATCATATAAATGAAAATATGATATAATTATATCATGATATAAGTAAATAAATGTTTTAAAATGATAAATTAAGTGTTCATATTTTTTTAAGTCATAAATATTTATTTACAATTTTATAATTAATATAATGATTTAAAAATATATATATATTAATAAAGTAGATTCATAAATTAATATTTTGTTTTCTTATGATTAAAATATAATTTTATGAGACCTTAATTAATTTTTCAAAGTGCCATAGAATCAGTTATAATTTTAAAATAGGTATTTTTTGAATAAATGATGATTTTAATTAAAAATTAAATTTCTCATATTTAGAAAATTATTTTCATAAAATGGTGTCTATTTTTTAATTCTACATGTCAAAAAATTATTAGGTTGAATTTTTGGGATTTTTCTGAAATAACTGAATTTTTGGTGAATAGTGAAATATAGTAATTTACAGTATTTAACATTATAAGTAAAAAAAGAATTTTTGATTCATCAATGATGTATGAATGATTTAAGCACCATTATCTCAAACTATCCTTATATATTTACTTTATTTAGTCATGAGAATAATCACTACTGATAGTCTTGAGACAAAATAATAAACAGAATAAAATAATCAAAAACACCCTTCTCCTCCCACTATAAATACCACCTCTTATCCTAACACCTTATAAGCCTTGTATATTAATTATATTCTAAACAATTACTCTCCCAAACCTCTTCCCCATGTTTCTGTATTTTTTGTCTCACCAAAATACCATTTCTAAATTCCTTAAGTAGGTTCTCAAGGAGACGACACTCAAGAGGTAAAACTCTCCCTCTTTCTCTTTTAATTTCTTTTCTTTTCTTATCCTTCCATCACCTACCCTATCCAAAGTAACATGATAAATAAAGTATATTATATATACTTGAATTTTATTGTGTTATTGTAATATCCAGCATCAAATCTCTTATTCCCTCCTTTTTTTCTAAAAATGAAAACATTTTCGTTGAGGTGTTTATTCACCACCTTTGTGGATTGATTTTTCGTTTTCTATTACCGCCTTCATGGCTGGTTGTAAAAACATTATAATGGTTAAAAAATATTTTAAAATTAATATTAAAACGTTTTTTTTGTTCCAAAACTAATATATATATATATATATAGTATTAAATAATAAAACAAAACTAGTTTGTGATAATCAAAAATTAACCAAAATAAACTAACGTTCATCATTAACATTTTATCTAATGAATCATTCTCATATCTGAAATAAAAATGATATATGGGTACATTTAATATTTTATAAGTTTATAAATATAATATAATTCCACTTCTAGATTTTTTCTTCCATTTGACAAGAACTCTCATAATTAAACTCAAGGGAACCAATCATAAAATCATGAAATGAATGCTCCCAGAACGATGAAATGGAATCTTATAACTCGTCAAAAAGGCCATAAATGAACTTAATGAAATTATAATAAATAAAATACATATAGAATAGTTTTTTTTATTTAATTAATGTATCTAATTTTATTATCCAGGACATTAAGTGAAAGTGAAGATGACTTTCAGACATAAGGTAAGGGACTCTCTCTGAAACCCCATTTTTCCTTTGGGTTATGGTTTCTCACTCTTTATCCCAATGTAATTATTAATTATTATTATTTAATCCTAATAAATTCTATTTGTATTCTCCAAAAATATGTACCTATCTCATTTATTCTTTCTTTGATGGGAAAATACATATTTTATAAGGTTTCTTTTTCAATTCCTCCTGATAAGCAAGCCCGATTAAAGGGAACTTCTCAATTTCTTATCCATTTTCAAGTACACTATGTAATCAGTTTTATGCCACCAATATTTTTCTAAAATAACTATTTTTATCATAAAATACTATCTTATTTCATTTCTATTTTTATGCAAACAATTATGTCTTTTTCACTTTAAAGACTCTTTTATATTTTCCCTTAAACTACACCAAGTGGCTCATTTATAAAGTTTTTTAAACACTCTTTTTACATGTTTTAAATTAAGTGGGACATCATTTATTATGATCTATGACTAATTTACCTTATTAATTTCCATTTATATTTTAAATCCATTCTTTCTTGGACATCATTATGATACCCCCATTGTTTGTGCGTTATGACATGAATATGATACCCATTTATTTCCATGGGAAACTCTTATGTTTATTATTTATATATGATTATTCATGTGAAACACATATGCATGAACATTCTATAATGAGTTAGCCTCCAATGCATTGGGTAATTTTTAGTATCATGAGATGTCATGCTGGGACAGAGAGTAAACCTGATTCTCTTATGAGACATTGTCCACCATGTGATATAGTCTTGACAGTTAGCATTGACTCATGTTTATGTCATGTTTTATGTTGTTGGAAAATTCCTATTATACCATGATTACATGATATCATGTTATATATTTTATGATTCCATATGTTTATTCATGTTCCATGCCTTTTTATGTTATCATGTTATGTCTTCTAACCCATGTTTTATGCTTTATTTCTATGTCAATTCCCTTACTGGACTTTTTAGCTCATCCCTTTTGTCTTTTTATTCTCTAGGTTATCTTATGTAGATATAAGAGTTCAAAGGAAGTTAGGATATCATTATTTATTATTAATATAAATGTGTTTTATTATATTCCCATTCTTTCAATTTTATGTACCTAATCCACCAAAGACACTAGACTTTAAGATCCTTGGTTTTTATTTGATGATTAATTATGCTTAAAATCATGTAATAATATGTGTTAAAGGTAGGACCATTGTAGTTGGTATTATATCATGGTCTATTTATTTTTGGAGATTAGGACTATAAAACTTTAGTAATAACCCTAGGGATAATTCTATCACTATGGATAACTTAGATTGAAACTTAGGGAATCACAAGATAGGATATACTTTTCATTTACAAGCTTATCCTTCTATGTTAAAAGTTTCCTTTTATTATTATTAATAGCTATGTATTGAATCCCCATAATTTTATTTTCCTTTTCTATTTAATAGCTAGAAATAGGAGAAGTGCCCTCACTTATTTTCATCATAGTATGTAAAACGAAATTTTGAGGGAGAAATTTCATAAGGAGGGAAGAATGTAACGACCCAGAATCTTATCAATGGAATTTACCTTCTAATAGTTATGTTATATAGTATACAACACATACATAACATAGAAGAAATTATTCTTATAAATGAATAATGAAATAAATGGTATTTATAGAAATTAAGGAACCTATACCGATGGAATAGTAACCTGACTATTAGAATAATAATATGACCAATATGAATAGTAATCTAGCTAATAGAATAGCAACCTCACCTGTGAATGTATAAATAAAATTCAATCATCGTATAAATGAAAATATGATATAATTATATCATGATATAAGTAAATAAATGTTCTAAAAATGATAAATTAAGTGTTAATATTTTTTTAAGACATAAATATTTATTTATAATTTTATAATTAATATAATGATTTAAAATAAAATATATTTTCATAAATTATATTAATAAATTAATATTTTTTGTCTTATGATTATAAAATAGTTTTATGAGACCTTAATTATTTTTTTCAAAGTGTCATAAAATGAGTTATAATTTTAAAATCGATATTTTTCGAATAAATAATGATTTTAATTAAAAATTAAATTTCTTATATTTGTAAAATTAGTTTCATAAAATGGATTCTATTTTTTAATTCTACACATTGAAAAATTGTTAGGGTTATTTTTCGTATTTTTCTAAAACAAATGAATTTTTGGTGAATAGTGAAATATAGTAATTTATGGTATTTAACATTATAAGTAAAGAAATGAATTTTTGAGTCATTGATGATGTACGATTTTTGTGAGCACCATTATCTTGAACTCTCCTTCTCTCTTTACTTTATTTAGTCATAGTAATCATCATTATTGATATTCTTGATCCAAAATAATAAACAAATTAATAAAATAAAAAAAACACCCCTCTCCTCCCACTATAAATACCACCCCTCACCACCTCTTCTCCTTACACCTTATAATCCTTGAAGCTTAATTATATTATACCCAATTCCTATCCCAAACCTCTTCCTCGTGTTCTGGTCTTACTGGTCTCACCAAAAGACCATTTCTAAGTTCTTTAAAGAGGTTCTCGGGGAGATGACGCTCAAGAGGTAAACCCCTCCCTCTTTCTCTTTTAATTTCTTTTCTTTTATTATCCTTCCCTCACCTACCCTATACAAAATAACATGATAACTCTAATATCATATATATAATGTAATTTTATTGTGTTATTGTAATATCTATCATCAAATCTCTTATTCTCTCCTTTTGTTCTAAAAATGAAAACATCGTCCGTGAGGTGTTGATTCACACCTTCGTGGACGATGATTTTTCATTTCCTATTACCACCTTCATGGATGGTTGTAAAACCATTATGATAGTTAAACCATATTTTAAAATGTACATTATAAATTGTTTTATGTGCTATAACTAATATATATACATAATATTAAATAATAAAACAAAATTAGTTTGTGGTAATCGAAAATTAACCAAAATAAACTAGCATTCATCATTAACATTTTATATAATGAATCATTCTCATATTTGAAAACAAAATGATAAATGGGGAAATTTAAAATTTTATAGGTTCATAAATATAATATAATTCCACTTCTGGAGTTTTCTTCCATTTGACAAGACTCGCATAATTAAACTTAAGAGAACCAATCATAAAATCATGAAATGAATGCTCCTGGAACGACGAAATTGAATCTTATAACTCATAAAAAATCCATAAATGAACTTAATAGAATTATAATAAATAAAATACATGTATAAGATATTATTAATTAATTTATTGATTGATCTAATTTTATTATCCAGGATACTAAGTGCAAGTGCAGAACACTTTTGGACATAAGGTAAGAGATTCTCTCTAAACCCCCATTTTTCCTTCGGGTTACGCTTTCTCACCCATTACACAAATGTAATTATTAATTCTTATTATACACTCCTACTAAATTATATGTTTATACTCCAAAAATATGTACCTATCTCAATTATTCTTTCTTTGAGGTGGAAATACATGTTTTATAAGGTTTCCTTTTCAATTCCTCCCGATAAGCAAGCCCGATTAAAGGGAACTTCCCAATTTCTTATCCATTTTCAAGTACACTACATAATTAATTTTAAGCAACCAATATTTTTATAAAATTAATCTTTTTATCATAAAATACTATCTTAGTTCACTTTTTGTTTTATGAAAACAATTATTCCATTTTTTGGTTTAAAGACTCTTATATTTTCCCTTAAACCACACCAAGTGGCTCATTTCTAAAGTTTATTAAACACTATTTTTACATGTTTTCACTTTATTGGGACATAATTTGCCATGATATATTCATAATTTCCATTATTAATTTCCATTTTTGTTATAAATCCATTCTTTCTCAGACATCATTATGATGCACCCATTGTTTATGCCTTATGACATGATTATGATACCCATTTATTTCCATGGGTAACCCTTATGTTTATTATTTATGTATCATTATTCATGTGGAACACATATGCATGAACATGTTATGATGGGTGCACCCAAATAGTGATCCAATGAATTGGGTAATGTTTAGTCTCATGATATGTCATGTTGGGAGAGGGAGTGAACCAGATTCCTTTATAGGACTTTGTCCATCATGTGATATAGTCTTGATAGTTAGCCTTGACTCTTGTTTATGTCATGTTGTATGTTGCCGACACATTCATATGATGTCATGATTACATGATCCCATGTTCTACATGTTATTATTCCATATGTTTATTCATGTTTCATGCCTTTTTATGTCATCATGTTATGCCTTTTAACCCATGTGTTATGCTTTATTTCTATGTTTATTCCATTATTGGGCTTTTTAGATCACCCCTTTTGTCTATGTATTCCCCAGGTTATCTTATGCAGATGTAAGAGCTGAAAGGAAGTTAGGATTTCATTATGGATGATTAATATAAATACGTTTTATTCTATTTCCATGTTTTCAGTTTTATGTACCTAATCCACCAAAGACACTAAACTTTATGATTCTTGGTCTGTATTTGATGATTAATTATGCTTAAAATCATATAATAATATGTGTAAAAGGCTAAGGATATTATAAACACTTCCTACTACTAGAATAATTATTGGCCTACCTTTGTATGAAACCTATGTGCCCATAACTATCACCTTCCCTCAGGTTGCGTTCAATGATAAGTGTCTGGTTCACAATCTCAGAAAAGGTAGGTAGGCGAAAAAAATTACCTAAGTATGAATGAAATAATCAATCCTATCCTTGAAATGTTTATCACGCGATAACTCGTCACTGGATAAAAATAGTACAAAGCATTGTAACTCAGTAAAATGCATCGAATAGTCCATAACAGACATAACACCATGCTCTATGTGAATGAACTATCCAATTCAGTCGTCTCTCATTGTATATAGAAGATAGTTTGGAAGTCAGCCCAAACCATACCATGATGATGACCAGCCTGAGTAATCACATCCCACCAGTGCTTGGATGAATCACATAGAATGTAGGTGGAAAGCTTTACCCTCATATCTAAAGACATCTCTAGATGCTCGAAGATAGATAAAGTGACCTCTAGACAAATCTCAATAGCCTGTGGATCGTCATACCCTGAAAAGATGGGAGGATGTTACTGTTGAAACTCACATGTCAGATCAACCATTATTGGTGCAGGTCATGGTTCACCTTGCATGGACTACATTTGATATAGGAAACCCTCACAAAGCTGAGCGCCAGTGCCCAATTTGGGTATAACAGGCAGTGCCTCAAGTGGCACTCTTGGCGGTAAGACTGACAGCTCAGGGCCCACCATCTCTGGAGTGTGGTCATCACCACCCTTCTAGCGCACAACTCGAGGACATCGTGGTGGCATGGCTCTAAAAATACCAAGAACATGCCTCAGTACAAGATTTAATAGTAGATAGAAGCACTAGAGAAATCAATTCATAAGAATAAGGGCTCACAACCCAAGGTGTTACCCTAACTACCCACTTAAAAGGCCAGTGTATTGGTAAGTGTTTAAGTTTGATTTACAGGGGTTCTAGTAAGTTAAAGGGCCAGTCACACTTTACCTATTTATTTACTTAAAACCTTTTGATTTTATAATCCAAGAATTATTTTTACAGCTTCCATTTTCTTATTTACATATAAAAAAGTTGATTAAATGGATCGCCATTCCTAGTGAATAAGGGCCCATATACCTTATCACTGAAATCGACACCCATTCAATTTCTATTTAACCCTATCTACATTTGATCTCAAAATGTAACGAGTAATATATGATGTCTTGACATGATAAATTACTCATTCCAATCCATGAGGTCCCATACACCTCATGAATTGAAATTGGAAATCACTCAATAGTAGCCAAAGAGTACCTCATTTAACCAAAGATACATATCTGACATGGTTAGAAACTAGCTATTTAAAACACCACCATCAACCTATATAGGAAAACACTATTTATATTGATGATGACACTTTAAATAATCAATCTTCATACCCTGTAAAATATGTTAGTGGAACAAACATATATAAAAACCATGGCTCACTCAACAATCACATGAAACAAAAGTAATGCAAGTAATAAAATGCACCTATATGGCATGGAATGTGAATTCTAGGTGCCTATAATGATGAGTGTAACAATTATCCCTACCTTAGTAGGTTAAGATAAATATCCATAAATCATATCAAATACTACAATTCAATTGCATCACCAAATGGTAAAAAATTATCAACTGTAATAGTGAAATATAGAACAATAATTTCTCATTCCCATGCAACTTGGTATTTATCCCGAACATGGGTTAACTACTCTCAAGAATGATTCATAAACAACTTCAAACATATTCCTAATATCCTACCTAATTTTTTTAAACAATAAGACAAAATAAAATAAAAGTTAGATCTGATACCACTTTGTGACGTCCTGGCCCGGGTGCCACTCAAAGGTGCCCCAAACCCGGTTGGCCACATGGTCTCAAGCGTGCCTCCTTATATGTCAGAGGCTGCTGACTAGCAGCGAGGGCCTAGGGTGTGTCTATGGGGAGACTATCTCCTCATATCAGAGTGGATCACAACGGATATAATAATAGGGTAAGTAGAGAAAGTAATATAAAAAATAAACAAACTGGCAGTATAACATAAATATAAACATCCATCAATAATAATCAACACAAAATATAGAAACTGAATCATATAGAAAATAATGATAATGTGTGTCATGTCTCTACAAAGCTGGAATCAGGTATACATGATAGCAAACAATGCATTTTATATAAAATAAGAAAAAAAGACCAAAAACTATCCAAGCATCCCAAGCACTAGCCCGATCATCTACTACCAAGCTCCATCCTAATGTAAGCAATCAAGATCAGGTGTCCAAAGTGAGATGTTTTCCCTTATCAACACTTGCATACATATAATCTATCTGGGTACCAACGACATCCTAGATAGGGTATGATATAAATCTCAGTAGGCCACCACCAATGGAGTCTATACCATCCAGTCTATGTGTATAGACTGAAATAGTGTGTAGGTATATATGAAAGTAAGAATAGTGCAGTAATATAAATACCTTGATACTTGCTTCAGACTCAACTAGTGTTTGAACATGTAATCATTTAATTAATTATGTTTTGGTTTATAATAAGAGTCAATCATGCTATAATGATATAGGTAATGTAAGAGGATCCAAGGTATAACCAAGGCATCCTATAATGATGACATTGATAATAGAGGATCTAAGGTAATATCCAAGACATCCTTGATGATGATGATAAAGAGGATCAAAGGTGATGACCAAGGAATCTTTGACCTTAGGGGTCAATCCAACTTAGTAATAACATGAAAACTGACCATAAGGGGTCTGAGTGTAATCCAAGGGGCATCACCCAAGACATTCCAGTGTAAATGATTCTAACTGAGTTCAAGGATCTCGTCCAAGGTAAAACATGCTAAGCATGATGGGGCCCAATGGGGTGAATCCATGGAACCATGTGTCCAAAGACATCAAGATAGATCCAAGGAGTGTATATGAGGTATCCTAATATCCATAAGATAGTGGAAGGATCCTACGACGTCATGTATGACATATTCTAGTAGACAAGGACCATATTCCAAGGAGGGTGTCTCTCTTAGAAACTGAATCCTTGAATTGGAATGGCATCCTATGAGTGCTCAAGGCATTCCCTCGAGAATACAAGTTTATCTCAAGTCTGACCACTCCTATAAAGATAAAAAAGTTCCATATGTAATATGTGCCTTATACATAATTAATTAATCATTTAATTCCATGCAATACTCATGTCATTTAATAATTTAGTTGGTTCATTCCATTACCTTTCATACTAAGTGACAAGGCTAAAAGAACATGCAAAAATTTATTACTTTAATTATATATTCAATTATTAGGTCCATTCCTTGACCTTTAATAATCATGATAAGGTGGGTTAAGGACATGCAACCGATATAAATTCCATTATAACATTGAATAATTCCAAGTTATATCTATAAATATACTTTCCATTTACCATTTAAAAAGGTTCATTAATTAATCAGAACACTTACCTTAGAAGGTTTAAGTGATACTATACATGTAATAGCCATTTACAATTCATTCATTTAATTAAAAACTTGCCTTTATTAAGTCCAATTCATAGCACACCCGAACAGTGGCACAAATAGACATAACAAGCCACTAAAGGCATAAAAGAGGAAACACCCTACTTTGGGTGGTCGACATTGAGGTTATAACCCCCAACTATGTGATGATCATATATAGAAGGGTCTATAGAATTTGAGCACAATTATCATAATCAAGACATATGAATTTAATAGGCAAATCCTGATGAAATTAGTATATGCACAACGACGACATTTTATAAAACGTTGAAACTTGATGGATGAGTCATATACCACCTACCTCAAGCCTATAACACTCTCCTCATCCTATATCGACCTTTAGTTTGTCCTGGATTAAAATAAAATTGAATAATGGATCAACACCCTAAAAATAGGGCATATGAGCCTATATCAGAATAACTCCATCGAGGAGAAGAGAACAACAAACAAAGTAAGATGAATAAATATCTTACTTAGAGGAATCCAATGAGACCAATGGTTCTTGAATTCAAGCTTGGGCGATGAATCAGGATAAAAAACTATGAAGAGGGGTACTTGGGAGCTCCAATGAGAGAAAATAAGGCTTGTTGTGCACTAGAATGAGAAATATAGGATAAAGGGTAAGCTTAATATATTTTTAAGGTCAAAATAATAATTTTACACCAAAATTATAGGGTCGCACAGTTTGGTTGCATAGCTGGCCAAATCGTGTGCCAACTGTGTGCCTCCCACTACTTAAGGAGGAATCCATCATGGTTTCATGTTCACGGTTTGAATAACCATGTACAAATAATGTTTCACACTATGTTAAAAACTATAGGTACCCCCGCATGAGCGTACACCCCTGACTGCATGGTTTCCTCAAACCATGTAGCTTCTCGAGGCCCACTTTCTAGCCCTTGCACGATTAGGGAAACCATGTATACTAGCTCTCATGGTTTCTACTAATCGTGCAACATAGTCTTTTTCTCCACTGATCGGGGTTCCAAGCTCCAAACATTCCCCAAACACCCACGAAACAGTTGTGAACTCGTTAGGCATCGATATTAGGTTCAAAATAAATAATTACACCAAATTTTAAGGGATAGGTACCTGATATAAAAATCAGGTTCTTAAATTAGAGAATACATACTGATCAAAGACTGCTCAAAACAATACTCTTGTTAAAGTGGATGATGAATATTTGACTATAGAGTGTGAAATCTATAGTCGAATAAAACAATAGGTTCTAAAGCTTGGTGAATCAACTAGTGGTTGTATGTGAGACTTTGGCTAATGAATATCAGGCAAACCACCTACTTTGCACACTTCCTGATAGTTGGGATACATTGCTAGTCTCCCTTATCAACTTAAAGTCTGGAGGAAAACTAACATGACAATAGTCAAGGATGCATTGATCAGTGAGGAGGCCCAAAGGAAGGATGTGGGTTATAACCAGACATAATCTATTATCCCAGATGAGTGAGGGAGACAATAAGGAGGTGGTCAAGGGGTAATAAGTAGAGGTTGAAACAAGAGTAGAGGAAGGTCCGCATATGGTAGGATTCCAACATACAAATGATACCATTGTGGAATGGAGGGACACTTAAAAGAAGAAATGTCAAGAGTTATTATAAGAGAAGGGTAAATTTAGTAACCAACATAGAAGAAATAAAGATGTGCACATGACTATCACTAGAGAAGTCACTTTGCTCCAAAGATGAAGAAGGGACTTGTCTTTACATATCAAGTCATGACACATAATGGGTGGTTGATACTACAACATCATGCCACATCAATTTGCATTGTGAACATTTCTTGAATTATCAAGTTGGTAACTTTGGTGTAGTCAGTATGGAGAATACCAATTTAGTGAATATCCTTTCCATTTTTGATATCCAAGTCAAGATGAATGTTAGATGTAAAAACACCCTGAAGGATGTTTGACATGTTCCAAGCCTCCATCTCAACATGCTATCAGGGATAACCTTTGAGAAAATAATTCCATGATAACATCTTCAACAAAAAATCATGGAAGATGAAGAAAGGATTCATCATCGTCACCTATGAACACATATGTGGTACATTGTACAAAACTCATGTGAAGATATGTGCAGACAATATCAACATAGTGAAAATAGAGGCATCATCCAATCTATGACATGGGAGACTCAGATACATGACTGAAAGAAGAATATCAACCTTGGTGAAGAAGAAGTGCGACAGTGTAAATAAGGATGCATCACTATATTATTACAACTACTACTTATATGAGAAGTAACATAGAGTCTCATTCAACACTACTTCATCAAAGCGATTAGAGTTACTGGAATTGGTGCACTCTGATATATGTGGTCCCATGTAGGTGGGTTCACTGAGAGGTAACAAATATTTCTTAAGTTTTATTGATGATAAAACCCGAAAGGTGTGTGTGTTTTTCTTTCAAATGAAGGACCAAGTATTGGACTATTTCAAGGTGTTTCATGCCATGGTGGAGTGTGAAACTGGAAGGAAGTTAAAGTTTCTTTATTCAAACAATGGAGGAGAGTACATGTCTAGGGAATTTGATTCCTATTATAGGATTCAGGGCATCTGATATGAGAAAATGGTCTATGCACCCTACATGTAGAAAGAATGAATATAACCATCATAAAGAAGGTCAGGAGCATGATGATTTTGAATAAGATGCATAAGCCATTATAGATAGAATATATTCGAGTTGTGTGCCACCTCATCAATAGATCACCATTAGCCCCCCTGAATTTCAAGATTCTATAGAAGAGATGGTCCGATAAATATCCCTCTTACTCTTATTTATGATTATTTGGATGTTTGGATTTTTAACATGTATCTAAAGAGCTCAGGCAGAAGCTAGATGGGAGATCTAATCTATGCATCTTCATCGGCTATGGAGGCAAGAAGTTCGGATATAATCTTTGGGTCCTAGAGGAGAAAAAGGTGATCAAAAGTAGAGATTTCATGTTCCATGGGCATGAGATGATTGAGGACATTCAAAATCCCATAATTTCTTGAAGAGAAAGTTTCAATGAATCAATTCATGATCCAACACTTGTACCAACACCACCTACCACTGAAGAGGGGTATTTGTAAAAAGACTCATCAACAAAATATGGGGAGGTAGTGGAGGAGGATATTGAGTAGGGGGGATCAACCCTCTCCACTAGAAGCTGAAGAACCATTGTAGGAGTCGGGTGATGGTGTGCCTCTCGAACCTAACATTTCATGGATTCTGGATCTACTTGAGGAAGGAATCCATCAACAAGATATCCAAAATCAAAGTACCAATTGTTAACTAATGAGGGGGGTCCATAAGGATACCAATAAGCAATATCTCATCTAGAAAAACTCAAGTGGTTGCATGAAATAAAGGATGAGATGATGTCATTGATGAAGAACCAGATGTATAATTTAGTGGAACTACCTAGAGGTAAGAAGACACTAACAAGAAAATGGGTGTCCAGGCTAAAGAAGGATGACAACAAAAAGAAGGTCAAGTACAAAGCTCAGTTAGTGGTCAAAATAGTCCTTAGAAGAAAGGTGATGAATTTGATGAAGTATTTTCACCTGTGGTGAAGATGGCTTCAATAAAAATCATTTTCAAATTGGTGGCTAGCTTGGACCTGGGGCTTGAGTAAATGGATATGAAGAAAAAAATTTACAACAAACTCATCGAGGAGATATATATGAAGTAGCTTAAAGGTTTCAAGGTTTCTGTACAAGAAAACTTCATGTGAAAAATGAAGAATATCATCAACTAATTGAAATAAGCCCCCTATAATGGTATAAGAAGTTTAACTCATTCATGGTGAGTCATGGCTACAAGCATATATAGGAAAACCACAGTGTTTACTTCTAGAGATTTCAGGATGGTAACTTCGTTGCTCTCCTTCTTTATATTGATGACATGCTGATCATTGGGAAGGATGTAGTGGAGGTCAACCAATTGAAGGAGTTATATGTGCCTTTTGACATGAAGAACTTAGAAGTGGCTCAACAGATTTTGGGGATGTGGGTCACTCGTGACAAAAAGAGGAGGTTGTTATGGTTATCCCATGAAAAATATGTTGAATGCATTCTGAAACATTTCAACATGGATATAGAAAAACCTGTAAGAATTCCTCTACCCATCCATATGAAGTTGAGTAAGAGTTTTTGTTCATCATCCAAGGAAGAAATTGAGGCAATATAGATGATACCTTACTCCTCGGTGGTTGGAAGCTTGATATACGCTATGGTGTGTGCAAGGCCAGACATTGCCCATGTAGTGGCAACTGTGATTTGTTTTCTCTCCAATTTCGGGAAACATCACTGGGATGCAGTCAAGTGGATTCTAGAGTATCTTAAAGGTACACCAAAACTATGTTTGTGCTACGGGGGAGTTGATCAACTCTTGGAGGGCTATACAAATGCATATATGGCTAGAGATCCCAATAGTTGGAAGTCAATAAAAGAATACATCTATACTTTTGCGGGGGGGGGGGGGGTCGTATTGTGATAGTCAAGGTTACAGAAGTGCATCGCTTTATCCACGACCAAATCAGAGTACATTTTTACTACAAAGGTTGACAAGGAGATACTGTGGTTAAAACATTTTCTCCAAGAGCTTGGATTCATCCAAGAGTACAAGGTTCATTACGATAGTAAAAGTGATTTGGACATAATAAATAACATCATGTGTCATTCCTGGACAAAGCACATCGACATTCACTATCATTGGATGCGAGAGATGATAGATCGACAACTGCTGCGACTTGTGAAGATCCACACGAAGGAGAACCCGATGAACATGTTGACAAAGGTGGTAGCTTGAGAGAAGTTGGACTTTTGCAAATGATTTAGTGGATTACAATTAGAGGGGGAGAGTTGAAGGAATTTCCAGTTGTAGGTGCATGCATCAATCATAATCTATTCATTGAATGAGTTCAATAAATAAAATGTCAATGAAAATGAATGTATTAAATATGGCCAACACGTTTTCCATTAAATAAAACGTGTCAAGCATGGCCATATAAGGAGGTATTGAGGAGCCTCGTTGGATTATCTAATTCAGTGCTAGAGAGCTCATTTTATACAATGAGATCCTTGAGAGCTCTAAGGGAGAAAAAGAAAAGGAGAAGCGGGAGGGGTGATTCTTGTGTTTTTTTATTCTCCATGAAATAAAGCCTTGATTTTCTTAATTTTTTTCTTTCATTCCATTTCTTTGGGATCAATGAATCACAACAAAATTCATATCAATCTAAACTCAAGCGATTCTCCAATCCAAATCAAGATATCTCCAACAAAAAAGAATGATTTGAAGAAAAAAAATTATAATATGGATGAAACATTTGCTTTGACTGATATAATCAACCCATCTATATAACCAAATATACGTTACATAGAGTAGTATACAATTATAACCACTTAGTTTTAAAACTAAACAATATAGTAGCACAAAACACATACACACACACAGTTACACAAAATAACAATTACAAAAATATAAACATCCCACACAACAGATATATAACACAAACCCAATATACAAACCATGCAATTAAAAAAAATGTCATGGGCCACAAAAAGAATAATCCAATAAAACAATACACTGCACTGTAATATTCAACATAAATTAAAGATATCTTAATTATCATAACAATCACATGCTCTAAAATATCAAATTGACCCAAATGTAGTTGCTTGCATAAACATAACAAAAGCAACACAATAATAGGACTGATCCCGTAATCATATGCTAATCATTGATAATAAATAATGCATTCATTTTACATGACTCAGATACATTACTATAATAATCCAAAATAGTGCAATAAGACATACAAATGATTCAAGAAAGCTTCTCAATGAGAAATACGATACATATCCCAAACCACCAACATCAAATTTACTAAAAAATCAAAACATCTATTTAAATCTTTTCAATAACTTACCTCATATGAGATCGATGCTATCATCACCACAACAATAAATTAATAGGATTAATTCTCAAAATAAATGAATATTTAAATAGTCAAAATTATAATTATAGGATCAATGGATCATAAATATCATTTTTTTTTATTGATCACTAAAACCAAATAGAAACGAGGCCCATTTCGAATGGCGAGGCCCATTTAAGACGGATCCAACACGTGCGCCGGGCCTTCGCATGTGCGGAACTCGGCGGGCAACGACCACCCATCGCCAGGCCTCTCTTCCTACGCCGACGACGCAAGGGTCAATCCAAATAACCCCCGCCGAAGGCCCTAAATTCCGAACCTGCCACGATTTCCTCCATTTGAGAGGGAGAAAATATAGAGTGAGAAGGAAAAAACCTAGGAGGAGGAGGACGATACCGTTTGAGAGATTTTCCAAGCTTCCGGAGCACTCACCCTCTTGCAATCCGAGGCTCCGCGATCTCCCTGTTCCTAAATTTCTTCTGGGTGCTTCAATTCTCTCCATTTTAATTCGGTGTTCTATCGTCACTGACTGAATAAAGAAAACTGGAGGGATAGCGGGGAAAAGCCGGGGAGAGGACGGAGAGAGAGAGAAAGTGATGGAGGGTGTTTGCTTCATCTCTATTCACGAGATTGAAATCCGATCATCTTGGTGATGACTAAGCGAAGGGGGCGAACCCAGCGGGACCCGTGCTATTTGATGCTTATGATCTCGGAGCAGGTGGCTTGTATTTTAATCTGTTTCTAATGAAAAACGATCTTTATTTTTTGGCTCAAACTGGGTATTCATTGGTCTTGTATTATAATAGAAGAAGTGTTTTTGATATGGAAATGGTAGCACTGACTCCATTTCCGTGGTTTCGGAAAACATGGGCACGAAGATTTGATGCAATCTAGCTATTTCAGCACAGACATTGCAGTGATTTTATCTGAAGTTACTGAACTGAAGTCTCATCATTTGGATGAAAAAATTTCCTTTTTTCTGTTTACCGGTCTATCTTATGCTGCTGTACTCAGAATGTGTTTTCCCCCTCTTGCTATTTAGATCACCCCTGTACTAAGAGGAAGCTGTTCCTTGCAAGGGTCCGTGGATGGAATACATTGTGAAAATTTGACTAACACAAATTCTGTAATCTTATCTATTTGAAGCTTGAGTTGGTGTGTTGTGTGTGCATGTGCTCATTTATGATTCTTGTGCAGATTAGATTTTCTGTCTTTTTTGTTTGATACCCATGTCATGTCTTTGCATTCATGTATTAATTCTTAACCTCTGCATTAATAATGCTTGCACTCTGCATTGATTAATTCTTTACATGCGTGTGATGTATTAAGATTTGTGAGGGGCTTAAATGCAAGCAATGCAGTGCAGCCCCATGCATCATGGAAATTGCGATTCATGTTCAATCATATAATTGTATTATGAACAAGTGATCTTGTTTCCTCGATGAAGAAGTGATTTGGGTGGGAGATGCTGGTACAATTATTTGACTATCCTTTGCAATGCTGGTACAAGTAACTGATTAGTGCCGATCCATCCTTTGATTTTTTCTCATACAATGCAGAGAGTCCAACAAATTCCAGGGCTACTAATATGTCTGAGGCATCCGAGGATGTAGAGATGCATTCAAAATGCTCTTCTGTTGGAGCAATCACAGAAGATCCTAAAAAGCCTCAGCATCATTTCAATCAGGGGACCTTTTCTAATATGATTAAGAGTTCAAACAGCGAAGAAGTCCACAATGAAAATATTTCCTGTGTTAGCGGCCCAGATGTTTCAAATAAACCATTTGGCTATGTTAATAGGATTGACGTGGACAGAAGCAACGCCTCATGTAGTTCAGTTTCAGTAACTTGCATTGATCCAGATGGGTTTGGAAAATCTGTTCACTATGAAGGCAATTCAGACATCAGTTGTGATGTTGAATACAACCACACTAACAGCAGGGAGCCTAATGGATTTTCAGTAGGCATGATAGGGGGAGTAAGCCCTCATCTTTTATCATCTGACGTGGTTCCTAAGAAATTAAATCCATCCCCAGAAGTCCCAGATGATGTCAACTTTTTTTCTGAAAGCTCAGACTCGAAGGACTTGACAGAGCATTCACATCCTGATAAGAAAAATAGTGCTAACACCCTTGTTAGTAGAGAAAGCAGCCTTCTTGGACATGGTTCTGATGTTCCAATGAAGATTAATTCAATGTTAGCAGCAGACACAAACAAGAGTAACAGGGAAATTTCAGATGGAACTTCAAAGCAGGCTCAACAAGATGAACATGGTGCAAAACTGAACGACTCAGTCGAGTTGCCTGATTTGCAGGAGCCTGCTTTACAAGCTGCTTCTAGTGATGAGAATGATGAATCAGAGATCGTGGAACATGATGTAAGTTATGATTTTTTTCAGAAATGTTTGGTTGTCTTGGTTTCTGTTTTCCTCACATGCTGGCAAATTTATAGTTTGATTATTGCCTGTGTTATGGCTACCCAGGTACTCTGTCTATGGAATTTTCCACCAATAATCTGTGAAAACTGTGATATCGGTGTTAAAACACTACAGTGTTCCTGGACACCACCAACAATAACTGTAGAAAACTATTTTTTGATATGCTTCCTATGTATGTCTTTATTCTTGTCTAGCTGTTAAGCATCCATGTTTTTTTATTTGTTTGACTGGCCAATGAATAGTTTATTAGAGAAGAGAAACATTCAAGATGAAATGGAATAGTAGTTATCTCCCAAGAAAATAAAAAGTAATTGCATCAAATATTTTCTCAGTCCTTCAAAACAATCATAATGTGCCCCATGGGACAAACTATAATGAAGCTTTATGTGGTTTACCAGTGCCAAAAGTCTAAGCTCTTCAATATGGCACTCAAATGCAGCATTATTCAACTGCCATTGAAAATTTCTAGCAGACATGATAGGTTTTGGGTATGCTCAAGTATCACCAAAAGTACATCGAATCTCCCCTTCAAAGAGATGTTGATCTAATTGTAGTCCTTGAATCCTTGTAGCACATTACAATTTACAAGTCTTTAGAGATACATTTTTTTGACCTTGACAGGGAATGTATGCTTTAATATTACTTGAATATTCCAAACACATATGAAATAAATGAGACCACATGTCATTCTGACCTCGAGGGTGCATCAAATTTTGTTCTTGATCCTTATTAGAAAATTGAGAAAGGATCTGTCAGAGTGAGTCGACAGATGAATAGTAGTATGGGTTGTCATAGTACTGACAGATGCTTGCCGGTCATTCGATTTAGAGATACAAATGCTCTTGTTCACCCTGTGCCACGCGCTCTTCAGCTCAAGAGAAAGGCACCGCATCACATTCAGCTCGAGAGAGACATCTTGGAATTTAAAATTACAAATACAGCCACTAACCTTTCGGGTTACAACATGTTTGCATACCATGAAATCTGGTGATCATGTTTACTTACAAGATGCATATTATTAGTAGTGGTTTCAAGTTTATGATTCCTGGCTCTATGGCCAGAAGCTCTGTCTTCTCATTTGGTTTATCCTGAGAGCACGCGGCCACAATTCTTAGACTGATAGACTTCTGTCATTTGATTTTTTGCAAACAAAGAAAGTTTTCCTTCTTTCCTTCCACCTTGAATTCACCATTTACAATGAGAATCATGTAAGGCGAGCTTGATTTGAATATCTTTTCTTTGCACGACATAAAGAAACTTTACGAGTATCATTTAAATGGACCTTAAAATAGTATTTTAAGATTTTTTTTGGGCATGGAAAATAATAGAAAAAATAACTTTTGGGCATGGAAAATCGTAGAAAACATTTCTTATTTGCTCAAGCTAAAGTATATGATGAAAACATTTCTTTAAATTGATTTGGTTTATTTTTTTTTATGAATTCCATGATCAACCATTTTCATTTTTCACTGGGATTTTATGTGAGTGGGAAGCTGTCTTTAGGGCATTTTATTGTGGTTTATTGGCCCTTTTCCCTGTTTTTCAATTTTTATGCATTTTTTTTCCTGAAAGCTGTTTGTTTGGTGTGGAAACAGGTAAATGTTTGCGACATCTGTGGGGATGCAGGCCGGGAAGATTTGCTGGCTACTTGTAGTAGGTGCAGTGATGGTGCAGAACACATGTAAAGCAGATATAATTTCAGCTTTTGCTTTGATCTGTTAATACTCTAGCAGTAACTCATGTTTTTATTTCAGCTACTGTATGCGGGAAAGGCTGGATAAAGTTCCAGAATGTGATTGGCTGTGTGAAGATTGTAGGTTTGCGGAGTGTGTTGTAAACCAGAAGCAAGACAGAGTTCAAGTGGTGGGTGGGAATGAAAAAAATCAATCCTCGGATTGCCCAAACAGGCATGGTGATGTGAAGTTGGATAGTAAAGATATAGACTTAGAAGCTAATAAAGCCAACAATTCTGATCACGAGGTTAATAGAAAAAGCCTAGTTAATCAAAGTTCACAAGTTAGTGTGAATAGACGTTTGTACAATGCCGAACCCGTGGAAACTGCAAAATTGAAGGTTTTTGAGACCACTTTGAGATCCCCAAAATCATCTGTTCCTCGCAGAGCTGCTTCATTATCATTCAAAAACTTAGAAAAGGGGAAAATGAAGCCGTACTATCATCCACCATCCACCTCTCGTTCCTTTAACAGGGTCTCAGAAAGGTCTTCTGCTGCACAACGGCTTCAGACACCAAAAGGTTGACATTTGTGTCAATATTTTTGACATCTGTGATTCATGATAATAACACAACTTCAATGATATATTTTTTTTCTCAGGTATTTTGCAAAAAGCTAATTCATTCAGCACTTCGAGTCTCCAAACAAAAGTTAAACATGTCGATGAAGCTATTCCTCAAAGTCAGAAAGGGGTGGCTAGAGAAGTTGGTCAAACTGCTGACACGAAGGACTGGTCTGCAAGATCTATTGGAAAATCAATGTCATTTAAATCTCTAAACTCAGGTCGTCCAAATGCCACCGAGGCAAAAGTTAAAATGCTCTCCCCTAATGTTTCTCAAGCTCAGGAGCTGAGAGGATTTAAACCAGCAAAGGACCAAACCAAGCTGGAGAAGAATAACTTCTCTAGATTGGATCGGTCAAGTGCCTCCACTTTGGATGTCTTAACATCCAAGGTTGCTCAAAAATCTACATGTCGTGGGGAGGCTAATTTAAGAAACAGTGGTGATTTCAAAGGCGCACCCTCTGATGCAAGATTATCCGGCTCATCAAAGCCAAATAGTCATCAAACTCACAAAGGTGAAATGATATATGTTGTTTTTGGCATCATTGTAATTTCTGTTAAATGTTACAAGACAAGATCTTAGAATGCATAATCTACATAAAAAACTAACCTTTTAGGTTTCATTGTAATTATTCTTAGGAAACTGATCATGTTATGTTCAAGCTCATATTTTTATCATTCCAGTTTTATCTCCTTGGGTCATCTGAAGTTGAATGGCAGGCTTTATGTGTGCTTAATTCAGTTGGATCTTCATCAACAGATGGGGCAGGCGGTCCTGCTGAGCAAACATCCAATCAAGTTGCCCTCAAGGATGAAGATGGGTTGCCTCCATCTCGAGAATCAACTAATGAAGATGATAAAATGAAGGATAATTGCCTTGTTCGCTCTAGAGGGAAAAGTATAAACTCCCCAAAAGGCAGTGAAATTCATCACTCTGCTCAATTTTGTGCAGGCAGCAGTACTCGGGCTTCTGTTGTTGATTTATCTGATGCAAGAAGTTCTGGAGAGCTTATGGGCAGTGGCAGTAGGCTGAAAGCTGCTATTGAGGCAGCTATGTTGAGAAAGCCGGGAATATATAAGAAGAACAAATTAACTGATCCATCCAATGAGATTTCTGTGTTGAGCACCAATGTGAACTGTGGTTCAGCTCTACAAGATCAAAATTCAAATAAAAAATCCCTGGAAAATTTATCTGTTGGCTTTTGTAAAAAACCAACAAGTAACAGTACCAGGTTGGCTCACATTACTGAATTGGAATTTTCTTTGAAGGACGGGGATTCTGATTCTGATGCTTTTTCTGATGGAAAAGTTAGTGTGGAAGACTTTTGCAGCCAGAATTCAGCACCATTATTCGTTCCTTCAATGATATTTTCCATTCCGGAGCCTAAATGCATATGGCAGTACGGTCATTTCTTTTCCTCTAATTCAATTCCTTTGCATATTGGTGTACCGGATGGAGCCTTCGACCGCATGGAGAATTAGGCTGTGTTTGTTTTTAGAAGATGAAATCAGGAAACATTTTTCAATACCAAACACAGCCTTATTTTCTGTATTTTCCAGTTTGATATGGTTTGATCATTTTTTCAGGGGGTGTTTTGAAGTGGAAAGTGGTGGAAGACTTGCAAACCTGTATAGTGGTTTTCAGGCACATCGCTCCACTTGCGCATCACCAAAAGTTCTTGAAGTGGTGTGCAAGTTTTCTGAAAAAGTTTCGTTGCATGAAGTAACTCGCTTAAGTTCATGGCCATCCCAGTTCCATACTAATGGAGTCAAAGATGATAACATTGGGCTGTATTTTTTTGCTAAAGATCTTGAGAGGTAGGTTTCTCCATACATATTGGTATTATGATAGTTTATCTTATGCATATATTTGTTTTATTAAACCATTGTTATCTTTTTTGTTGCTTGTGCTACAGCTATGAGAGAAACTACAGGCCTTTGTTGGAAAATTTGATGAGGAATGATTTTGCTTTGAAGGGAAATTTCAATGGCATTGAACTCCTAATATTCCCATCCAACCAGCTTCCCAATAAATCCCAGCGTAAGACATGATTAACTTTCTCTCTCATTAAAACAACTAAATTTATGTGTGATGATGTTTTTCTCTTATTAAAGAAACTAAATTTACCTGTAATGTTGTTGAAACAGAATGAATGATTTTTTTAAACCACTTATCATGAGTGATAAGTGCTATAACGGCATTTTTAATAAATGCTGTCAAATGGAGCCTAAAGCCTTAAACCTTAGACATTAAAAATTATAATCATTGAAACTAGCTTTAAATCTTATACGCTATTCTTCTAAACCCTAAAATCACATCAACTAAAACCTTAATATCATAATTTCTTCAATTAAAACATGAAACCCCAGACATAAACCTCGTAGAACCTAAAACTCAATTTCCTAAACACATTACCCATGATCCTAATCTTCGTTATTTAAAATCCTGCAACTGAAAGCATAAATCCAAAATCCTAAGCCAAACTTAGAATCATAAAACATACATTTAGATTTCTATATTTGCGACCTTGACACTTGAAATCTCAATCCTTTACTGAAAATTTTAAATTTCAATCCATAAACCTTGAATTTAACCGGGATCATAAATTTCTAAAATCTAAAAATTCTAAATGTTGAACAGCAAAACAAAATTTTATGGTTTTTTTTGATGTTGGTTGCAATAAAATCATAACATATATGTCAACCCTTATAAAAATAAAGAGAATTTAAATAAAAATAACTATTTGCATCACTATAATTATAATAGTAACATTTGTGTGTACTAAAAAAAAATTTCATATGAAAATATTTTCACTGTTATCAAATGCATATTCATTTTTTGTTTTCAGAAAAATGATCAAAATTATTTAACACTGAAAATTGAGTACAAAATCAAATGGGGCTGTAGTATTTTCTAGTTTTTTTAGGATCGTTTGTTAGATTAATGGTGACCCAGAAAAATAATATCTACTTCTATTGAAATGACCTTTCGCCCGACCATTTGACAGCACTTACTGAAACTGCTTATAGCACTGAAGAATTATGATAGGCAGTTTGAAAAGGTAAGTGGTGTTTGTTCTGTTTCCGAAAAAATAATTGCAGTTTGTTTTCGGAACAAAGCCACTTTAAATAAGCAATGTAAAAACACTTAAACAGATGTCCTTATCAAGAGTGATAAGTGTTATACCCGGTTTTCAGCCCTAGATGTAAAAAAAGAAAGCACCTAATGAGGCACGGTGGAATTCTGGTTTTATGGTAGTATACCCATATTTTTCCCTTTTATACTCTCTTTTTTTGGATCAGTAATTAGAGTATACATAATCATATTTGCCGTCCTTCTGCACAAATACTTGGATTTTTAAGGCAGTGTACATTTCTTTTTGGCATTGTGATTAATATCTATTGAGGATACAGAAATCCCCTGTTATTTTTGGCGTTGAGTCCTTTGATATGTGGTGGTTATTGGCAGGTTGGAACATGTTATTTTTCCTGTGGGGCATATTCAGGGTAAAAAGACTGTCCTGCTTAGATGAAATTTCTGGTTCTTCTAAGAAGATTTATAATCCTAGTGTGAATGCTGTAGAAAAGTATGGAATCATTCCTGCTGTGATGTCCGTGCCCGCTAGTCGTTGTACTCTTCCTCAGTTTGATGGGAATTCTTGTGCTGAAATGCAAATGCCACCCACATTGCCCTCCGACAATTACAAGACAAGGGCCTGTTTGGATGAGCCCGTCGAACTGAAAGATCCCAAATTTGAGTTGCCGTCATTGCCAGCAGCTTCAGGCAGTGGTGCGTCACCAAACCAAGATCTGAGATGCACCCTGAATTTAATGGTAATTTAATTTCATTTGGAACCATTATACATCATAGAATTTTGATGTTAAGGCATGTGTCTATCCTGTCCATGTTTTCAATGATTTCATTGTTCATGCACACTTGAAAAGAAGGAAAATTCTTTCTGGTGTTTATGTGACCTGCTAGATAAATTTTCAGTGTGAAAACTGGTCAAGCCACTGATTTTATGAGTCTTCTACCACATTTGTCCTTCAAAATTAAAGCTAAATTTCAGGCCATTAGATTATCATGCTGATGTTGCCCCCCTTATGGCTTCTGATGTAAGTGTTCCAGATTTTTTGTTTTCCTGTCAGCTATTCAACTGGTTTTCTTTTGGCAGTTGAGTGTAGAGGTGGCAACTCGGGTTCACAGGTTGGGTTCGTGTTGGGTTGACCGTCGGTGAACCCATTTAAGCTCGATCCTAACCTGACCCATTTAATTACGGATTGATCCGACCCAATCCATTTTTGAAGGGGTCAATCCTAACCCTTTCAACCACCCCCACCCACCAGTCAGTTTAACTTCAAATATATAACAGAGTCCATCCCTGCTGTACCTGTGGTGGTGTTTAGGGAGATCTCGTTTTGGAGACTCCCCAGCTGCATGTAGGTTAGATTTTCGTTGAGTTGTACCCCCTCCTCCGAACTGTTGTTGTATAACATAGTCCGCATCATATCTTGTTCAAATAGTTGATATGGCATAAATTCAATGACCTAAACAAATTGAATTATACCATTTAGACTAACAATAACCTAATTAATACGAAACAGATGTTACCCATTAATGTGTGTTGAATTATTTCAAACTAAGTTGATTTTAAGAATAAAATTTATTATAAAATTAATTATTATTATATTTTTAATATTTTATATTCTCATCATATTTTTAATCGGGTTACATGGGCTAGATGAGTCTGGAATGGTTAACCCTAACCTGACCAGAATATAATCTGTCAAATTATCTGTTTAATTCATGCCGGGTGGGGTCGGTTTCAAAATTGTCACCTCTAGGGGAGTGTAGGTTTATGTTCACCACTAATTTTTTCAAACTGCTAATCATGAGTGGTAATTGCGATAAACAGTTCAGTAAGTACCATCAAACAGAGCCTAAATTTCAGGATGTAGGCATCATCGTTGTTTGGCATATATTATTCCATTGGCATTGAACTTTTTTTTCTGGTCTTTTGTAGAAAGAACAGACAGATGCAGACCATGGACCTGACCAGGCACCGAAGCTTTCTACTTCGATCACCCGATATCTGAGTGGTAACAAAGATGTGATAGTGGATGGGGAGAAGATTAATGAAGTGAAACTCGAGAACTTGAAAAGGGAAGATGAGTCCATCCAAATACAACCTAAGGAGGAAGAGGTGTTGGTGGTGACACAACCTGAAGAATTGGTGTCAGACCCTAGAAAACGGAAGTTTCCTGCTTCATGGGAGGAGGGAGAAAAGCCGATCAAACGAGAATCAAGGGTAGAAGATGAGATAACCAAGAAGCCAAAGACGTGTCTCAGTGAAATATATAGCAGCTCTGGCTGTACTAGCTCTCTTGGCAGCCTATTTTCATCGCACCCGGCCCCGGGTCCGAGTATCCACTCTCCGGAGCTGCCTGGAGCTTTGGATGAAACGGAGAATCCCGAGGAGTCAGTGACCAGTGAAAGGCACTTTTTCCCGTTGGATCTACGGAATACGGAGCTGCTGGCAGATAACTCGGTGCCTCGTCCTCGTGAGGACGATGACGGGTCACCGAATCTCGAGCTTGCCCTAGGGGCTGAAAGAAAGGTACTGCCTTTGTTTGTCGGGGTGGTGGATAAGAGCAGAAGGCATGGTCTTGACAGGCCTCTGGTCCGGGAGGAAACGGAGGATGCTGCCGGGCTTTCGCTGTCACTTTCGTTCCCGTACTCGGGTGAGGAGCGGGCGACCAAACCGGAGCAGCTGCTTGGTGAACGGCACCCGGGGAATGGATCTTCTCTTATTCTCTTTGGGGGGTTTCGGGACCCGTAATGTCGGTTACACATAATGAGTGTCTTAATTGGGGTTTGAATGGTTCAGGAGGTGACCCATTTGTTCATAAGTGCTATGAAATGCGAATGATATTTTTTTTGTTTTGTTTAGATGGGAGTAGTTTGTTCTCCTTTGATTGCATAACATCAGCCGTTTTGTATATAAAAGAGATAAGATCCAATGTCCTTGGTTCTTTCTGTTATTAAATTTTTGCATATTAATTTTAGCGCATGAAATTATTCTATTTGAATTTTGTTTGGGATACCAGAGTGAATGAATCAACTATTGTAGAAACTTCTCATATAATGTTTCTTTGTTAGACTCAATAAAGTCATATTTGTCAAGATCTTGATCGATAAAATAAATGTGTCTTGCTTATTCTTTTGTGAATATTGAGCGACACTTGATTAGGTAACTTGATCGGATTAATGTCTGAGTGACTTGATTCGGTAACTTGATCGGATTAATGTCTTGAGCTGTGATGTTGAGTAAATTCATGAGATGAATTGGATAATATATTGTCCATTCAACAATCCAAGAGTTGTATTTGATATAATTAATGAGAGTTGTCTATCTAAATAAATATCACTTAAGACATGCATGAATATGAAGCTTGGTCCCCTGGGTTTCCATTGTAAAATTGCTATTGTTTTAATGAGTCTGTTCAATAAAAGACCTCAAAGAATAATAACATACATGGTATTTATACAACATTATTTTATTGTAGATATTCTTGATATCAAACACAAACTCAAACTCATCATTAAGACCAGTCTTGTGAATTACGAATTGAATGATAATAATTTCATCAGTTAGGATCATCATTCAGGACTTTTTTTTTCAAACATGAGGTTAAGTTATATGTTTTGGATCAAGATATCACAACTGGACCTATTTCCACTAGCTTTTGTGATGAGATGGAGCATGCTAGAATTAAAAAGTATGATACAACCAAAACATTTTTTCGGTGCACGATGCTAGAATGAATCCTAGTTTCTATCCATGTGCTCAAAATGACTAGACACAAAAACAACATGAAGTGGCTAGGGTTCCTTGTCAAGAAAGTGGCGACTGTTGATGTGGTCATACAATCATTGCCTAAATTTTCAGCCAGTTCATTATTAATTTTAAAATAAATAATATTAACTATATCCTTTATAAGCTTATCAATATATTGAGAACTATATAACAAAACTTGAAATGGTCGTGCCTTATCATAATGGTGGATAAGAGAAGGGGTGAAATCAAGGCTGATAAAAAGAGAAGGTTGGTAAGTATAGGTCTTCTCCATCAACACTAACGCCAAAAATCATCACAGTAAAGAAAGAACAATAGTCTTTTGTAAACAATCCATACATTGAAAGATGAATTGTAATCAATTCCCATAGATGCTTAAAAAGCGATGTGGTGATGGTTCATCCACATTAGGCATGAAGGTTCAAGGGCATAACAAAAGCGGTGGACCGATGCCCAACTCTGATTTTTTATCAACTTAAACGAATAATATCCAAAGATCTTGACAAAGGCAACTCCAGAATCTCATAAAAAAGATCTTTTACATTTAATTTATAATTAATTTAAAATAAAAATTATCTCAAACACAATAATTCTTCTTGATCAATTCTGATGTCGCTCTTGTCGTGTCGTTGTTGCAGTGGAGAATCAAAGCGAGGATTCCTCTTGTTGTATCCACATGTGCTTCATGAATTTCCAAACAATGCTCTTGGTATTCCGGGTGCTAGCATGGAGGAACCTAGTGCTTCATGTTTGTCATTGATCGCAATGAGACGATTCTCCTGTTCTCTCTTGTTCTTGAGAGGGAGAGAGGATGCCATTCTCCCTTAGGAATGAGAAAATTTCTTGAGAGGTTTTATGTTGGGCACAACCCAGGCATCTAAAATGATTTAAGTTGGAATATATACTTAGGGTTAATATTTAATAATACTCAGTGACCCTTTGTCAAATATTCATTCTAAGTTACTCTCCATGTCAAAACAACAACAACAATAAGCACATGAGTCTTAGCCCGGTTGGTAAGGACTCCGTAAGTGCATCCAAGCGACCCAGGATCAAATCCAGGTGGAGACATAATTTCTAGGGTACTGTAGCAGGTACTGTAGCGGGGAATGTAGTAGGTACTGTTTGGCACTGTAGCAGCCGGGAATATGCCCTCGTTTGGGCCTTCGGGCCACCGATTTGGTCCCCGAGTCCTTTAAGGCCTTCGGGCTACCCAGGCCTTCGGGTCAGTAAGGCCTTTGGGCCACATCAAGGCCTTCGGGGCACATCAAGGCCTTCGGGCCACCTTAAGTGCAGATGCAAACCAGACAACCTATAAGGAACAAACTCTACAAGGAGGATGAGAAAAAGGAGCTTTCACCATAGCAGAAGCTAAACGGATTGCAAGAATGAGAGGGTATGACACCTGCCACCAGGACAAACCAGTGCATGCATGAGAATGCCTAGCCGAACAACCATGCGAAGGTGGAGAGTTGATTTCACGATGATGATGCTGGGGAAGAGCAGTTCCAAGTAGTTAGTCTGGGTTGTATATAATGTTTGAAGCCTACGGGCAATGAATTCCTCTAAGGCATACGAGCCATGTAATACTTACACCTACAAGCCTTGTAAGGGTTCCACCTCACCCCTTGAAAGGTGGATTATCAAAAATCAATAAAAAATGAAGGCATTCGGGCCATTTGATGGACAACAACAACAACAACTTGACACATCAATTCTCCTCGAATTTATCAAACATTGAATAATAAAAAATTTAAATAAATAAATAAATAGTATTCGTTCTATAAATAAATAGACATTATATTCACTAAACTCGTGAATAAATATATATTTTTTAATATTCATGTAACTAAATAAATATTTATATATTAATCTACTCACTAAACTGGTGAATAAATAAATATTTATTTATTATCTTGTGAAGAATAAACAAGAGATAAAATCCAACTCACATATTCTAAACTTGAATATCTGGTGACTGAAATTATGTGATCAACTTAAATTGAATAATTATTATTCCACAAGTCAAGAATAATATTTATTATTAATATTAAATTCAATAAAATTTAATGAGATTCTTGATACATTTAGCATGTGACCATCTTTACCTCTTTCTTAGTGACATTAAGTGAACTTACCTAAAGTCCAAGATCAATGTCTAACAACACGTCAAATACATTCATATAGAAAGAAGTTAATATCACAACAAAAACAACCTTATTACAAATGCTACTATGTAATATAACCCCTTTGTCTTGATATCTTATCAAGCATGGTGCATACTTGCGTCATCACCCTATATGCTTGATGTATCTTTCTTTGACTTTCCGAAATGAACCCGTCAATATACTACAATGACCATGGATTTAATCTGATAGTTCAATTTCAATCAAAGGTCCAAATATATCTTCTTCTATTAACTTAAAAGGGACAAATCCTTTCTCGACTTATTCAATTAACGTCATATCACTTATGATGCACCCAATGTATACTACCTTGCTGCGAGCATATGCTGTTACTGTTTCCATCCCTATATCAAAGTATGTGATTCATGGTATACATTAATAATTATTTGAAGTCTAAAGACCAATACACACATTCACAAATATAAATATCCAATGACACATAAACATATAGAATTCCTATTGACAAGTCTATCCTCAAAACCTCTCTTTTTGAAGATCACCATGTGTGAACTTCATGAGAAGATTTCTCAATGTCTTAGAGCCTCCAACACCTGATAGTCAAACATCATATGTGTCCCATCAGAAAGATGTTATTTAGACCATAAGATATATGTTTAAGAATATTGTCATAACATTTCTAGTTCTCATTATAGCGGGGAACTGTTATAACCATTTGATGAGAAAAATACTCCTAAGGACATCATCTCATTAATGTTATGAAAAAGAACAATCATCTTGTGTTAAGATATCTATTAATATTCAGGTAATCGAAAGTAAAAAGTCAGTTGGTTCTAGGGCACCAACTCCAATAGACTCCCACTTATACTAGAACCAACTGCTAACAACTCTTAGTCTACTAGCTCTCACATGATAGACATGCTTCTACTGAGGTATGACTATAGCTGTTGGGCCCATCATGCTATTCTGTGACTATTCTGCTTGTTGTAAATTCACTCCTTTGATAGAATGCCTCAAGTAGTGATATCAAACATCATTTACCGTTTTTATCCTCTATCATAAACTCAACATCTTATCTAATAACACAGTCATAAGTTTATCATAATATATATACTATGATAATACTTTACTATCTCAGTAAAACTCCAAAATATGGAACAAATCATTACTTAGAATGCTTCTTAAGATGCATCAGAAACTGCAACGTACTCGATCTATGTAGATACGACTACTACTGGCTTTAATAAGCTTCTATTGCTTATTTACTTTGCCTTACCATGATATATAAGATCAAATTGATATGTTGGAAAACTAGTTATGTATCCCCTTTACAACTTCCGTTCCCACTTCTCCAAGTACCAGGAGCTTATCCTCTGCACTTTCTCAAGTATTATTGAATAGTTCTTAATGCTACCCTATCCAATTCTCCTAGTTCGATTTGATATTTCCCACTATGCTTTACAAATAATAAATATCAAATCTCAGTACATATCATGAAATATGAGATAGATTCCAAGAACTTAAATGTATGGAATTCTATTCATCAAAATAATATCCTCCCGTGCCTTAACACATCATCTTGGAGAGATTTTACACCATGTGATATAGACAAAAATTTACTCTTGAATTGTTCCATATTGTATTTTCATTAACCTGTCAATGAATATACTATGAATCGATCTAAGAAACCCCATATATCTATATTAGTGTATCTTGTTCCTTAGAACTTGGGTTGATACTTTAAGTCATTATTGGATAAACAGTTTTATCTTAGTCTTAAATAACTATAATACTTAATATATATTTTTCACATGTTATCAATAAATTTGACATGGAAAACTATGGCCATCCCACTAACTTCTTATAAACACATAGATCAATTTCATTATTAATAAAACCAAATTTTCTTATGGCTTCATCAAAATGAATATTCTATGATCATAATGTTTAATTCAATTCATAAATAGATATCTGAAACTTGTATTCCATATTAGCATTCTTTGGTGTCACCAATGTCATGACCCCCTCCATTAGCATCCCTCCTAGGCTGGCAGTGAAGAGGAGTGACCCCTGAGTCCCGTGTCCAGTAGCCCCCGGGTTGATGACTAGCATCGAGGGTATAAAACACCCAAATGAGAGGCATTACACTCAATATAATGAAAAAGATCAAAAGATAAGATAAAAATCACCAAACAACTCCATAATATAAAATAAAACAAATTAAAACATCCCATAATTCATTCCAAGAAATATAAATAAAACTCTCTGTATAAAACAACACCAAGGGAAAGTCCTAAGGCAATGACTCCATAATAGATCCAGCCTCTAAGATACTAGTGTCCATCTCGGTCTCTAAAACCCTCTTGAAAACTTGAAAAACAATTTATATATATGTATGGTGAGCATAACATGTATACTTATTAGGATCATACACACGATCTCTTGTGTAAATGTGAAAATAATATACCAATGACCCAGTGAATAAAAATCATAGCCAACATGAACCTAAACAAGTCAATTATCCATCCCAACCTTGATAAGGATCACCCACCAAATAACACATCCAAGGCAGTAAAGTAAAATCAAAAGAATATAGAATAAGGTGCACCACATCCACTTTTTCATCGAGTTTCTTCTCTCACACCCCAATGTAAAACATCCTGTGCTCCCGTCCCTTCCATATATACCGATCACATGTCCAAAAATATCTGATGTAAGTTGGGTCGGAACCCCGCCTACCCCATCCTCATGTATGGCCCAACATCTCATGATGGCATCAAGGAACTCCACCATTCACATCACCATCTCATAACTAGGGAAGAAGGGTATCATTAACATGAATAACATCAACCTTGTGCCATCCTCCAACAAAGTATAACCCCCACTACATGTCATATCCTCTCATAACCAAGTATCACCACCAACTACGCCATGCTCGGTTGGTACTCACCACTAGCTAGGTACCATCATGATTAGACAATAAAAACACATTTTATAATTAAATTTTATTGGTATTAAAAGTTCATTTTTGATCATATGGCCCTGAGTTAGTACATTTTAATTTTAAACATCCACTCTCATCAATTGTGCACTTCATGCCTAATGTACACCAATTTAGGCCCAATGACTCATCTGATTTTATTGAATGTAATTATTCATGTTTTAATATTATATTTTTGGAAATTTATATTCACTTCAAATTTAAATGTTTCTCATTCAGGGAGCAAGGAAATATTCATAAAGGATGATGAAGATATTTGGTGATGAAAGGAGACAATTCTGGTGAAGGCAGATTGGACACCAACCCACTGTTGAGGATGTGGGTACCACAATAATGGACCAATGAAGCCCAAATTTCTTGTGATGATAGAAGACATACATGGGAACAAATCATTCTTCAGGACAAAGTGCTAATTCGGTCTCCATGATGGTGATCAAGGCAGCCCAAATAGAAGATCAGAATCTGGGCCAGAATCTGCGTCCCAGAATGTCAGCCCAATGAATCTTCCATATCTCCCGAACCAAAAGGTAACTTGGGCTGATATTTTACAGGATGTTAGAAGACATCCGGGGCTTCATGTTTGTCTTCTATGGACCACTCCAAATCGGCCATATAGAAGGACTTTGAAGCGGATATGTCAAGTGGATGCAAGCTGTATGCCATCTCGGGTCAAGGGTGGAGAAGTCTCCTCTCCACATACTTTCCACCACCTATGCCTACCCTAATTGATTGGGATGACTTGGACTGTTGGAGATCGGCCTAAGGATCCAAATTTTCCTATTTAAGGCACTGGTGGTGAGGAGGAACTCATACCTTCTTTCATGTAATGTTATTATGCTCAATTTTCGTTGTAATGCTTTCATTTCCCCATGTAAGTTTCTTTTTGTATTTCTAAGTTCTTAATCCAATTACTTCTCTTCTCTTCTTCCAATTTCTATAATTAAATATCTAAAATCACAAAATCACAGTGATAACTTTGTGTGTTGGTGATATAGTTTACAGATAGGTGTGAATTTCATTCACACACACGGAGGAGTGCTCGTTATTTCCGTGGTTTTAATCTCTTCAATTCAATTCTTGTAAGTCGTCTTCCGCCCACCATTGATAGTATATCATAAATGGAGGGATAAACATTTAATGGGTTGATCTTAGGAAGATGAAAAGGCTGGATTTAATGTTATTTAATGCACGAATTGTTGTTAATTGGTTAAATAATTCAAGACTTCCATTCTTCAATTATTTTCGCTCCTCATCTTCACTGTGTTTGAAAAAGCTAATTTCAATTACTAAATTGACCATATACCTTGGAGAGATCATGAATCTGGTTCTATAAGTGTGTTGGTGAATAGTAATTGAGTTTAGTTAGTATCTAACCAGAAAATGATTAAGGTAGTGTTATTTTGAAGAATGGTTTCATCAAGAATTAATAAAACCAAAAATTTGTCTAAAGAAATAAAATGCATTCAATCCACCCAAGTGTAACCCTAAGATCAACCCATTTCATTATAATTGAACTCAACTAAGATTATTAGTCTTCTCCCAAAACACTTAAAAACAAATACAAGTTGGCCACTTCATAGTCAAAAATCCATCCCTTAGGTTGTGTATCTTAGGTATCTTCTTAGGTCTCTGTGGAATCGACAACCCAAGCTACACTACAAGGACCGTTCTACCCTTCTTCTCTTGGGTAAATTTGGGCGTGAACCAAATTTTGGCGCCATTGCCGGGGACCCAAGTAATTCATCTAAACACCCATTCTATTCTCCCCCATTTCTTCTTTTCTCATCTAAATTCTCTTATCTTGTCCCTTTCTCATTTTTTTTTCTTTGGCGCATGTACGCCTACACCCGCGATCAATCAAACCGTCTAGTTAGGGTGGATAGTCCTGGGGTTGGGGAGTCAAGTACACCAAGGGAACTCTTTCCATTAGATACTAATCTTTCTATCACCCCCGAGTCAAAAATTGAGCCAATTTCAATGGAAGGTCTTCAAAGAAACCAACTCATAAACCCGGGTGGGAACCAAAATGGAAACCCAAATGAGGCAGCCCCAAACTTGGGGAATGCAATTGATCAAACCATGAATGACTACCTCACACCTTCCTGGACCAATGCCCCCTCATGCATTAGACACAATTCCCTAGGAGATGCCAACTACATCTTTAAACCCCATGTCCTAAACCACCTTCCCACATTCCATGGAATGGAGTCTGAGATGCCATACCTGCACATTAAGGAGTTCAATGACATTGTAGAAACCATGTGTCCCCCACATCAACTAGAATCCGCTAAGATGAGGCTCTTTCCTTTTTCATTAAAGGATCGAGCTAAAAATTGGCTAAACAATTTGAGACCATCATCCATAAACTCTTGGGACCAACTACAAAGAGAATTCTACAAAAAATACTTTCCCCACCACACAACAATTTCACTTAAAAAGAGTATCCAAAACTTTTTTGAAAAAGAGGGAGAGTCATTTTATGAAACATGGGAGAGGTTCAAAGACACTCTAAACATGGTTCCACACCATGGTTTTTCTATTCCTGAACAAGTGAGATTTTTCTATGAAGGGTTGGGTCCGGGGAACAAACAATTCATTGACATGATGTGTAATGGAACTTTTAAAAACAAGGCCCCAAATGATGCTTACGAGTATCTGGAAAGTCTGGCTGAACAAAACCAAACTTGGGGAACTTCACCTTATTCTGAAAAGCCACAAAGAACCACTGGAATTCATACACTTAGAGAAGAGGAAATCCTTAGGGCTAAACTCGCAGCACTCTCTAGGAAGGTTGAAGAGATAGACCTTAGGAAAGTCCATGAAATCCAAAATGTAGACCTTGTTTGCACAATTTGTGACAAACATGACCATAAAATAGACAACTTCCCAACCATTCCATCCATCAAGGATGTTCTTCTAGGAGGACCCCCTGCAGAAGTCAATGCCCTAAACTTTCAAAAGCCCCAATACCAAAACACCTTCAATCCAAGGTACAATGACCACCCAGGCTTCCGCTGGAAAGATAACCAACAACCTAGCCAACCACAGGGAAAAAATCCTTACCCCCATCAGAACTACCAAACCCATAACCAGTTCCAAACCCAACCTATCCAATACCAACAGCCACCGGTCCATTTTCAACAAACCATACCACCTCCAAAATATCCCCCTGGGATAAACCAATCTACTCAAGCACCAACCCAAACTGTTCCACAAAGCATACTAGAACAAATGTGCAAAAAAATGGAGAGGATGAACTCAGAAGTCTCTTCCCTAAAACAAGAACTTCAAACCATCAAAACTGTAAAGGCACCCATTCCTACTCAGGCGGTGCCATCCTCAACTTCAAGGGGAGAGTCAAGTTGTGCTCAAACAACTCATGAACAACTAAAGGCTGTGACTATTTTAAGAAGTGGGAAATCAATTGAGAAACCTGAACAACTAATTCAGAACCCACCTGAAGATTCAAACTTGGATGAAAATTCAAATGAACCACAAGATCAAACTAAGGAAACTGATAACATTTTCAAGGAAACAACTCTTCAACAAACAACCCCACAACCTGCACCATTTCCTCAACGCATGAGGGGGAAACCCAAGTCTGAACTGAGTTAAACATTGAGGGAAATCTTCTCACAAGTCAAGTTGAACATTCCTCTTCTCGATGCAATCCAAACCATACCTTCCTACTCAAAGTACCTTAAGGACTTGTGCACTTTTAAAAGAAAATTTTCACATAAAAACAAAGTCCTTTTGGCTGCTAATGTGAGTACCACCATTCAAGGGACCATTCCTCCTAAGTTGAAAGACCCAGGTTGCCCTTACATCAATGTTGAACTAGGAGAGAGCAAAGTTGTCAAGGCCTTGTGTGACCTAGGTGTTAGTGTCAATCTCATCCCATATGCTGTGTACTGCCAGTTAGGCCTAGAAGAGCACCAACCCACATCTGTCACACTTCAGCTTGCTGATCATAGCATTAGGGTTCCAAAGGGGATTTTAAAGGACGTTCTGGTAAAGGTTGAAAACTTCATCTACCCTGCTGATTTCATTGTCCTTGACAACCATCCAAACTTAGGAAATAAGGAACAAACCCCAATCATCCTTGGTCGTCCTTTCCTTGCAATAATCAACTCTGTTATCCGAGTCCGAAATGGGAACATGACCATCACCTTTGGGAACATGAGTCTAGACTTGAACATCTATAATGCAAGCTCACAAATAGGGGATGACGAGGACATTCATGAAGTAAACATGATAGGAAGCATTCATAATGAATCCATGGAACATCAAGTAATATTTGATGGATGTTTAAGTCAGGATGAGATTGATTTCCTTTGTTCATATGAAGGAAGTTTATCTCCTTGGATTGAATCATTTTCAAATTGCTCTTATGATGAAGTCTTAGGTCCAACAATCAGTGAAACCTTTCAAGAAACCACTTTCATAGAGACCCCTCTAAATTCCTTCCCTAAATCTGATCAAGCCAATCTAGTAGCTGAAACTTATACATGTGAGGAATCAATCCTATCTGAAACTCTAAAAAAAGAAATTGATCTTGATCCAATGTCCCAATCTTCTGCTGAAATTCTGAACCAACCTGATCTTGAATTGAAGGAACTTCCTGCTGCACTAAAGTATGCTTTCCTAGGGGACAATCAAACACATCCTATTGTCATTTCTTCTTCTCTTGAATCCAATCATGAGAGTATGCTTCTAGATGTCCTTAGGAAGCATAAGAAATCCATTAGTTGGACCCTTTCTGATATTCCTGGGATTAGCCCACTTATCGGGACTCATAGGATTGTTCTGGAATCTGATTCAAAGCCATGTCGTCAACCTCAACGACGACTCAATCCTAATCTCATGGAGGTAGTAAGGAAAGAACTTCTGAAATTGTCGAAAGCTGGTATCATATATCCCATAGCTGAGAGTGAATGGGTGAGCCCAATCCAAGTGGTTCCAAAAAAGGCTGGAATCACAGTGATAACCAATGAGGATGGAGAGATTCTTCCAACAAGGGTGAGTAGTGGATGGAGGGTCTGTATTGACTATAGGAAGCTCAACTCTTGTACCAAGAAGGACCATTTTCCCTTGCCCTTTATTGATCAAGTCCTCGAGCGAGTGGCGGGTCATCAATTCTATTGCTTCCTAGATGGGTACTCAGGGTACAATCAAATCGAGGTCTCCTTGGAGGATCAAGGGAAGACAACCTTCACCTGTCCATTCGGCACCTTTGCCTTCAAACGCATGCCGTTCGAGTTATGCAATGCCCCTGGAACCTTCCAGCGGTGCATGATGGGAATCTTCTCAGATATGGTAGGGGATTTTCTAGAGGTCTTCATGGATGACTTCTCTGTCTTTGGGGATACATTTGAGGGATGTCTTAGGAATGTGGAGAGAGTTTTGTCAAGATGTGAAGAAAAGAATCTGGTCCTAAACTGGGAAAAATGCCATTTCATGGTAAAAGAGGGGTTAGTCCTTGGCCATATAGTCTCGGGTAGGGGAATTGAAGTTGATAAAGCAAAGGCTGACATCATTCGTCACCTTCCATCACCCAGAACTGTTAAGGAAGTGAGGTCCTTCTTAGGACATGCTGGTTTCTATAGAAGATTCATTAAGGACTTTAGTTCAATCTCTCGTCCTCTTTGTGCTCTCCTAGTAAAGGATGCTCCATTTTTATGGACAGAAAGCTGTGAGGGTTCATTTTCAACCCTTAAATCCGCTCTCACCTCTCCTCCCATTATGAAATCTCCAAACTGGGACCTTCCTTTCGAACTCATGTGTGATGCCAGTGACTTTGCTGTAGGAGCTGTGTTAGGACAACGGTGTGATAAAACTCCATATGTCATTTCCTATGCAAGCAAATCCTTAAATGATGCCCAAATCAATTACACCACCACTGAAAAGGAGTTACTTGCTGTTGTGTTTGCCTTAGAGAAATTTAGGTCCTACCTCTTAGGATCACCCATCATTGTCTTCACCGACCATTCAGCTCTAAAATATCTCTTCCAAAAACAAGATTCCAAGGCTAGATTGATTAGGTGGGTCCTTCTTCTTCAAGAGTTCGATTTAACCATTAAGGATAAAAAAGGTGTCAAGAATGTTGTAGCTGATCACCTCTCTAGGTTGGAATTCAAAGATAACTCACATCACCTTTCTGTGTCTGATTCATTTCCCGATGAGAACCTCTATTCTGTGAGTGATTGCCCTTGGTATGCTGACATAGCCAACTTCTTAGTTTCAGGGGTCATTCCAAAATTCTTAGGGACCCAAGCTAGAAGAAAATTTCTTTCTGATGTCAAGAATTATGTGTTTGATGATCCATACCTCTATAAGTTCTGTCTTGACCAAGTCATTAGGAGGTGTGTGCCAGAATCCGAACAAGAGTCCATCCTAATGTTCTGTCATAGTGAGGCTTGTAGAGGTCACTTTTCCTCTAAGAAAACTTCTTCCAAGGTTCTTCAATGTGGTCTCTTTTGGCCCACCCTCTCAAGGGACTCCTACACATTTTGTCAAAGCTGTCCTAGGTGTTAACAAGTAGGGTCCATCACAAAAAGGAATCAAATGCCTCTCACTCCAATATTAGTGGTTGAAATCTTTGACTGTTGGGGAATTGATTTCATGGGTCCCTTCCCAAACTCTAGGGGATATCTTTACATTCTCTTGGCTGCCGATTATGTCTCAAAATGGGTTGAGGCCATTCCTACAAAATCCAATGACCATCAAACTGTGATTAGATTCCTTAAAGAAAACATCTTCTCTAGATTTGGGATTCCTAGGGCTATCATTAGTGATCGTGGAACTCATTTCTATAATCACCCATTCTCATCACTCATGGAGAAGTATGGAATTTCTCACAAAGTGTCCACCGCTTACCACCCACAAACCAATGGTCAAGATGAGTTAGCCAATCGAGAAATCAAACAAATTCTTGAGAAAACTGTTAATCCATCTAGGAAAGATTGGTCGAGCAAACTTTTAGATGCTCTTTGGGCATATCGAACAGCATTTAAAACCATCCTAGGAATGTCCCCATATAGGTTGGTTTATGGTAAAGCATGCCATTTTCCAGTGGAGATTGAGCATAAGGCCTTTTGGGCAATCAAAAAAATGAACTTTGACATTTCTTTGGCCGGAATAAAGAGGAAATTGGATCTAAATGAGCTTGAGGAACTTAGGATGGAGGCTTATGAAAATTCAAGGATCAATAAAGCTAGAGTTCAAGCCTACCAGTCTAGGAATCTTAAAACTAAACTCATTGAACCAGGGAAACCTATGCTTTTGTATAGTTCTAAACTTCATTTGCACCCGGGAAAGTTGAGGTCTAGATGGTCCGGTCCATACATAGTGCATAAGGTGTACCCCCATGGGGCTGTTGAAATTCAAGATCCCACCAATGGTAAAATATTTAAAGTTAATGGTCATAGAGTCAAACCATTCATAGAACCATTCAAAAAACATGAAGTTGATGAAGACCTGAGTGAACCTACCTTTGATGAAAAAAAAAATTAATCAATTAGGGGTTTAAGTCGAGCTAACGACATTAAACAAAGCGTTGAATAGGAGGCAACCCATGATTTTTAAATTTACAATCACTTTATTGTTTTAATCAATTTTTTTTAGCAAAACAATTTGATATAATTTTACCTCATATTGTTGACTTGTTCTTCTCTTATGAGTATGGATGGGTATGAAAGGGGAGCGCCGTATTCATCCGTGTCACGCGGTGTGATCCCTGAGTATTATCTTACCCAGAAATTAAAAAGAAGACAATGTATCAACAATATAGGTGTTTGTAAGTTTTTATTATTATTTTTATTATTATTTTTTTATTATTAAAAAACAAAACAAAACAAAACAACAACAAAAAAAAATGTAAAAAAAAAAGTGACACGCCGTAGGACGTGGGTCAAACCCCGTCACGACCGGCGAAGCCGCGGGACTCGAACCCGGGACCGAAGGGAGACAGGGGCGCACGCCTACCACTGAACTACGGCGGTTGGTGCTTCCTTATTCTATCTTCTTTATATGTATACTTATATTTTAAATTATATATATATATATATAATTTTTTTAAAAAAAAATTATTACTTGTTAAGAGTGTCGATCGTTGGAGTTTCAAAATTAACAAGTATGTTTTGTCTTTTTTTTTTATTTTTTTATTTTTATTGTTGTTTATTTTTAGAAAAGGGAACCTCAAGGGGTTTCCATTGTGTCTAACTATATTGGTTTTTGAGATTCAGGGGATTCCAAGTTTGATGGATTTTTAGGGAAATCATAAGAGTACAAGCGTACACTACCGTGAGGATTCTTCAAGTGACATGGAGACCAAGGGATTAAATGAGAGCATCACAAACTTCAACATCAAATATCAGGTGAAATTGTTCTATGCTTCTATTCTCTGCCTATACCCCTTCTAAATTATATTTTCTTTAAACACTGGGAACAGTGTTATATTATGTTGGGGGGAGGTGAAAATAAAAATCAATCACACAGAGCAATAAAATGTGCGTGTTAATTGAATGAAAATTTTCCTTAACCTTGAACATGTTATTACACATTGCAAACATTGAAAAATGAATATTAAATAATTTTGTATTCCTTGATTCTGATTTTAATACATGTTTAAGTTCATGAGCATAAAATTTTGGAAAGTGTGGCTGTCTAATGTGATTTTTCACTGTTACATTTTCATCCAATTTTTATAAAAAAAATTCACAATGCACGTCCATTGGATTGTGGGGTATTAATTTGAATTCTTGGGGTCCCATAATAAATAGCATAGTTTTGGTGATCATTTTAAATTTAATATGAGTATTTTAAAAAATATATATATATAAAAAAAGAGGTGTAAAAAAAAAACACAAAAAAAAAAAAAAAAAACAACAATAAATTTGCGCATAGAGCAATGAAATGACTTAATGTGTGGCTTTCGGCACTTGAGGATCGTGACTCCATAGTTGTCTAGCCCAGATTTGGGAATTTTATCTCTATTTGTGGAAATTTGAATTTTTTTTTGAATGAGTTAACTCGAGATGATGCCCGAGTATGTGGGCTTCACTTGGTGCCCTAAGGCCTTTGAGCCTGGGAGTCATCGGCAAAGTCTCGCTACAATGGCTGACTCATTTGAATTCAATTTCAATAACCATGGAAACATTGCAAAAAAAAAAAAGAAAAAAAAAGAAAAAAATGAATACTCATATTAATATTAAAATGTGATTCCACCCAGCGCTTCCATCTTTTCCCCCTTGAATAAAAATGAACCCCCATGTCTATTGTGACACACAACACATCATCATGATTAATTGTAATTGGATGAAATGTGGCATTGAATTTGATCAGAAGAATGGGCTTGGGCTTGGGTTATGCTTTAGAACCTACATTGTATTAAATGATTTTGATGGGATGCATAATTTTTTGGTATGAGGTATTTTGGTGAGCATTGTTTATTAAAATGTTTTTGGAAAATGGAATTTGATTTTCATAATCTTTGAGTTATTTGCCCGGGACTAGCAAATCTCAAGTTGGGGGGTGTGATTAGACAATAAAAACACATTTTATAATTACATTTTATTGGGATTAAAAGTTCATTTTTGATCATATGGTCCTGAGTTAGTACATTTTAATTTTAAACATCCACTCTCATCAATTGTGCACTTCATGCCTAATGTACACCAATTTAGGCCCAATGACTCATCTGATTTTATTGAATGTAATTATTCATGTTTTAATATTATATTTTTGGAAATTTATCTTCACTTCAAATTTAAATGTTTCTCATTCAGGGAGCAAGGAAAGATTCATAAAGGATGATGAAGATATTTGGTGATGAAAGGAGACAATTCTGGTGAAGGCAGATTGTACACCAACCCACTGTTGAGGATGTGGATACCACAATAATGGACCAATGAAGCCCAAATTTCTTGTGATGATATAATAAATACATGGGAACAAATCATTCTTCAGGACAAAGTGCTAATTCGGTCTCCATGATGGTGATCAAGGCAGCCCAAATGGAAGATCAGAATCTGGGCCAGAATCTGCGGCCCAGAATGTCAGCCCAATGAATCTTCCATATCTCCCGAAAAAAAAAGTAACTTCGTCTGATATTTTACAGGATGTTAGAAGACATCCGGGGATTCATGTTTGTCTTCTATGGACCACTCCAAATCGGCCATCTAGAAGGACTTTGAAGCGGATCTGTCAAGTGGATGCAAGTTGTATGCCATCTCGGGTCAAGGGTGGAGAAGTCTCCTCTCCACCTACTTTCCACCACCTATGCCTACCCTCATTGATTGGGATGACTTGGACTGTTGGAGATCGGCATAAGGATCCAAATTTGCCTATTTAAGGCAGTGGTGGTGAGGAGGAACTCATACCTTCTTTCATGTAATGTTATTATGCTCAATTTTCGTTGTAATGCTTTCATTTCCTCATGTAAGTTTCTTTTTTGTATTTCTAAGTTCTTAATCCAATTCCTTCTCTTCTCTTATTCCAATTTATATACTTAAATCTCTAAAATCACAAAAGCACAGTGATAACTTTGTGTGTTGGTGATATAGTTTACACATAGGTGTGAATTCCATTCACACACACGGAGGAGTGCTCGTTATTTCCGCAGTTTTAATCTCTTCAATTCAATTCTTGTAAGTCATCTTCCGCCCACCATTGATATTATATCATCAATGGAGGGCTAAAAATTTAATGGGTTTATCTTAGGAAGATGCAGAGGCTGGATTGAATGTTATTTAATGCACGAATTGTTGTTAATTGGTTAAATAATTCAAGACTTCCATTCTTCAATTATTTTCGCTCCTCATCTTCACTGTGTTTGAAAAAGCTAATTCCAATTACTAAATTGACCATATACCTTGGAGAGATCATGAATCTGGTTCTCTAAGTGTGTTGGTGAATAGTAATTGAGTTTAGTTGGTATCTAACCAGAAAATTATGAAGGTAGTGTTATTTTGAAGAATGGTTTCATCAAGAATTAATAAAACCAAAAATTTGTCTAAAGAAATAAAATGCATTCAATCCACCCAAGTGTAACCCTAAGATCAACCCATTTCATTATAATTGAACTCAAATAAGCTTATTAGTCTTATCCCAAAACACTTAAAAACAAATCCAAGTTGGCCACTTCATAGTCAAAAATCCATCCCTTAGGTTGTGTATCTTAGGTATCTTCTTAGGTCTCTGTGGAATCGACAACCCAAGCTACACTACAAGGACCGTTCTACCCTTCTTCTCTTGGGTAAATTTGGGCGTGAACCACATCACCACATACTACTGCTGAAGGAAGAGAATGGAGGAGGGGAAAATCAACCATATGTTCCATCACCAACCTGAATGTTTGGGAAAATACACCCAAAACATTTGGATGTTGGTACATATTACTCAAAATGGGTGGTGTGCATATATAATTAACATAAAAAATACAAAGATAGATAGTCTCCCATATACTCAATCTAAGGGTTCACACCAACATAGTTAACATGGCCTATAATACTACCGCAACATCCCAGAACATATTCCAACTAATTTTTCCATCAATAAATGAAACTTACCACACCCAACCATCATATAGCCCACAATTCCCTTCACATATGAATAACCATTACAAATTCACCATATTACTACCCAACAACCATCAGTTAAGTCATTTAATCCCATATTTAATGACAAACCACTCTAACTGTCACCCACAATCACTTCCATTTAATAACAAACCCATTTATTAATATCCATACCATTCATAAGTACTACACATTAATTTTCAGCCCATATATTTAATTTCTATCCACACATCTTCAATTTAATTATAATAGTTTCAAATTCCATCACTATCAGACAACTATAATAATACCACCAAACAACAACTCATCCAACTCATAATAAAAATCACCACATACCATGCCAAAAATTACCACACAATAGTCCAACCATCTCACTACAACAATCAAAAACTAACCACTACAAATAGACCACAACCTATCCCATGCCAAACCAATCACAACCCCATTACCTCAATGCATACCACATCCGAAATGGTCACCACCATTACCACAAAATCCCCCAAAAGGCCACACAAACAAAGGGGATTATAAAAAATACATAATCACACATATAATAAGATTATAGATTCCATAGATGTCATAAATTCACTTTAAATTGGGCTTTTATAACACTTCATCATCACTTGCATGTGTATTTTCACACAATTCCAGATTTACACACAACCAGTTCATTATCAGTGCTTAACCTTTTATGAATGGTGAGTTCAAGAAATCAATCACAATAGGGTTTCACAATTCATAGCATACAAAACATGTTTAACACCACAAATTTCAATTCAAGGTAAGGAATTTCATAGCAATAACACAAAAAATGGTAAACCACATGTAAATTCTCCCCTTCCCCTTTCATTTAATTCTAGTCGATTATCTTCATTAATTGATTATTACCATACACATAAAGGTAAAAAAGGAATTATAATATAAAAGATTCACAAAATTAAAGATAGAACAAGGACCCCTACCTCAATAGGTGCTTTTCGAGTCCCTACATAAGACAAGGCAAGGAAGAAACAACGGTAAGACCACAACTGAACAAGGGAATCCTGAATCATCCCCATATCAAATAATATCCATATTTTAAAGATAAGGATCAAATATGATGGAAATGGGTTGAAAGAACTCCCAAAATCTCCTAGAAAATGCTCACAACTTAAGATTAAAGGATAGAGAATGATGGAAATCAGAGGGGTGCTGAAATTTATAGACAGGATGAAACATACACCATTCATAGCATGATAGGGTATTTCACACCATGAATTCATCAAGAAACCACCCATTCATAGTTTGATGGCCTCATTCACACTGTGAATCCTTAAAATCTACCTGAAGTCAAAAATCATGGTGCCTAGGTCTTAGAAATCCAGAAACCATTCACGCAGTGAATATGACCTTCATGCCGTGGATACTTTCTGGGCATACCCAAAATCACACCAAGAAAAAATTCACACTGTGTCCATTAGTTCAAGACATGAACCACCTCATGTAGTAGAATTATAACTCCAAACTCCATTGAACCTCCCCCAAACACCAAAAACTCCCAAAAATAGAAAAGTAATGGGCCGATAAGAAACAAACTGTTACATACCTATCAAATGATTGTTGTCCTTGAGAATAAAAACTAAACTCAAGACAATAAAGAAACCATCATAACATTGAAAAAACCTCAAGGAATACCTCTTAGTAACCTCATTAAAATATAAAAACAACCAAAAACCAATAAAAAATAGCCAAAAAACCATTAATATTTCACGAATCAACAATAATTTAATCATTACATCACTAAAGAAGAGAAAAACGAAACAAGGAAGGTTCAAAACAACTAGGGGTATTGGAATAGAATCCACATATCACACTTCTAGGTACTCTCTTCTAGACTACCATGCCTCTACAACACAAGAACCATGGGAATGTTACACCCACACAACACCTTCTCTTGATGATCCATGATCTCAACTGACCGTTCCATGAATGTCACATCATCCTCACTATATAACTCTCCCCATTCAATGACATGAGATTAGTCATGAAGATAATGTAAAATCTAGGACACATGGAATATATTGTGGATCCTTTACATCCATGGTGGAAGTGCTAGTTGATGCACCACCTCACAAATGCGTTCCAACAACTTGAAAGGCCTGAAAAACTAGGGAGAGAGATTACACCTTGACCAAACCTCCACCACCCATGATGAGTGAAAACACTCAAGAACACATGGTACCCAACTTATAACTCTAGGGGTATTATAATATAATCCTTATAAGACTTATGGTGGTCCTATATCACCTTCATCCACTCTCTAACCATGTGTATCTCCATCATACTCTGTACAAAATCTAGACCAAGGACTGTCGACTGCCTAACCTTGGTCCAAAATAACATAGTTTGACATGACCGTCTATACAATGACTCAAATTAAGCCTTATTGATGGATGAATTATATCTATTATTATAGTCAGAATCAACCAAGGTCAGGTGATTCATCCATGATCCACCAAAATCCAAGACGTAGTCCCACAAAATATCCTCCAGCATCTAGATGGTTTGCTTCATTTTCCTATTCATCTAGGGATGGAATATAGTGTTAAGGAATAGCTAGGATCTAAAATCATTCTATAAAATTATTTAGATTCACGATATGAACCAATGGTATTGATTAAAGATGATGGTCCTTAGTACCCCATAGTGCCTCACCACTTTTTCCATGTACCTCCTCGCTAGAACATACATGGTACTTGACTCTTAAATCTCTAGAAAATGACCCAACTTCATTAGTCAATCCATAGTCACCCAAATGACATCACACCCCTGGGCTTGAGGTAACCTAGTGATGAAATCCATCGAGATGTTATTTCACTTCCACTCAGAGACATCTAAAGGCCACAACAATCCTCCAGGATATAGTGCTCTAATTTCACATACTAAAAAACCAAACATAGCTCCATGAACTCCACTATAGACTGCTTCATACCTGACCACTAAAGATACCTCTTCAATCCATGATACATCTTAGATACAACCTAATTCATCAATAATGGTGAGCTATAAAACTCATAGAGAAATCCCTAATGCTTGGCCAAAAAAGCAAAAATTCTTCCCTGGAATAACATTCAATCATGACCATCCTCTAACCACCCCTTCAGAGCATCACCATGGCTGACATGGTCTCATATCACCTACACCTCTGAGTCTCCCCACTAAGACTCCTCTATTTACCACAACAAGGAATATTACACTATCATCTGGCATAAGAACCCTCTACCACCAGTCTCCTATGCTCTAAGATACAGAGCCACCAACTCATCCATCACCCTCTAAGTATCCTCAGACTCTCAAACAACATCTCCTTGTGAATTCCTAGTCAATGCATCAAACGCAACATTCCACTTCCCCAGGGTGTATGAGATCTCAAAATTATAATCCTAAAAAAACTCCATCCACATATACTAATGTAGATTCAGATCTCATTGAGTGAAAAAATACCCTAGACTTTGGTGGTCTATGAAAAAAAAACTCATCGATTAAGTAATGATGCCACATATTTAGGCCAAAAACCACTGCCACTAACTCCCAATCATGGGTGTAATAGTTATTATCATGGGTATATAACTACTTTGAACCATGAGATATCACTCCCCTATACTTCATTAAGATATATCCGAAATCTATATAGGAAGTTTCATAAAATAACTCAAACATCACCCCTTATTTCGACAAACGAAGCACTGGGGTACCAATCATTCTCTCCTTCAGGCAGTCAAACACTGCTTGACACTGATTAGTTCAGACAAAGGATAATTCATTCCTAGTCATAGTAATTAACGAGGCTAAAATATAATAGAAGTTGGATAAAAACCTCTAATAATAGCTCACAAGACCAAGGAAACTGAAAACCTATTCCACATTCTTGGGTGCTTCCCAAAAAATAATTTCTTCAATCTTCAATAGGCTAATGACCACTCCCTATCGAGACACCAAATTCTCAAGGAAGTGTACCTATCACATCCAAAACTTTCACTTGGATAGATTCTCATAGAGATGATGATGTCAAAGAACCTACAATTCATCTCTAAGTTTCTCAACATGATCCTCCTATGACTTTGAGTATATGAGGATGTAGTTAATGAACATGATTACAAACTAGTCAAAAAACTCAAAGAATACAAATCTCATGAGCCCCATGAGTGAAACTATGCTTTCATGACACCAAACTGCATGAATATGAACTCAAAGTGTCCATACCTACACAAAAATGTGGTATTATAGATATCCTCCTCCTTTACCATCATTTGGTGACATTCAATCCACAAATTGACCTTTAAAAACCAACTGGATCCTTTTAACTAGTCAAAATATCATTTATCCTTAAAAGAGGGTAATGATGCTTGACCGTTACCTAGTTCAACATTCATTATTCCACACACAATCTCAGACTACCATCCCCCTTTTAGTGAATAACACTAGGTAACCCTGAGAAGATACACCAAGTTAGATGAATCCCCTATGTTTTAATTCATTGATCTAAATTATTATATTATGAAACTATGTGGGTTCCATGCAATAAGGATCCATTGAGATTAGAGATTTTCCCAGATGCAACTGTATCCCAAACTCATCATCATAATGAGGGGGTGGTGTCACAAACTCATCCATAAAGACATATAGAAACTCTTCAATGACTCTGGGAGCCTCCACTATCTGAGAATCCACTGATAAATTCTCTAAATAAGATAACAGAGGCTTCAGAATCTTTCTACCCATACGATAACCCACTCTCCAATGAAAACCACTCACTATCCTTCCACACTAGGAAATATAGCTCTCCTCATAAAGCAGTCAAAAACTACATGGATATAATATAGTCAATACATTCCAAGGATGACATCATATGGATGTATCTAAAAATGAGAGAACCCCACATCAAATAATACTACCCCATCATCTATCTACACCCCATAACACATCAAACAATATATCCTGACCTCCAACTAGAATGGATAACACCAAAGGGAATTATAATTCTCTCCACCTCTAGTCCTAATGCGTGGAATGAAGTGAGTTTAAAAAAAGAGTGTAAAGCTACAAAATCAAACATGACATGAAATAAGGTAGATGATAAACTGGTCATACATCAAACAACCTCTGGCTCCTAGGATGCCAGCACCTCTATAGCATGCACCTGCCTACAACCAACTCATTTTCCTCAATGTTAACAACCAATATGAACATAGTATAGTAAGGTACTTGAGGATGAGGACCATTATGGGGATGAACTATACTAGCTCTATATACCCTCAACCGAGTGTAATCCTAATGACCTAGATAATAAACAAATACTGGTGGCCCTTTCCCCTGATATGGTTCTAGGGGAATCTGCTGCTACTACGACCAAAAAGGGTTCTGGTCTCCCATGCCAAATTAACTCCCCTGAGCGGTCGATCACTTTGAATAAAAATATCCTTGATATACACAATACAAATACACCATTAGAGAGCTCTTTGTATATTACCAGGAACTACTAGCCTCAGAAAAGTGTGATCCAAACTATTGTAACTGATTGCCTACTGATTGGAACCATGACTACCTTAACATCCACGGTCCCCCACCTAAAGATATACTCCACAAGAAACTATGATGACCTCCCTATCATGGAATTCATCCCCGTGAGTGTATCTACTTGATCACTTGTACTTTATTCCACACATCAAAGTACATAGGAAGTGTAAATAGAGTAATAATATATATCAGGTCATAATGCAACACCTCCTCAAGATGCAGTGCTTTCCTCATCTAGAAAGAGATCAAGAATGAAACACATGAGGTCCTTGAAACTAATCCCAAGATCTTTCATGCTTAGTTTCCCTTGTCAAAGGGATAGAAACTACTACCTATTCATCACCTTTATCATCTATGAAAAGAAATTTGAATGAAAATCCTTCTAGTAGATAGGCTAGTAAATATACACCTCCTTCTACTATCTAAGATATAGTATCTTCTACAGATGCACCTCCCCTCACATCTGACTGATCACTAGCGGAACCCAGTACTCATCTTGGTCCCAAATCACACTAAAGGAATTATCAATCTCCTATATACATAACTTCATCTCTAGATTGAAAACACGTCCTCATACTTTTCTAGAATATGATGCTGAAAAGCACACAACATCTTCTGCCACAACTCATAATCCTCAGTTGTATCGATCCTTTAATGATCAAATGGATTATAATAATTAAGATCTACTCCTTAAACCACATATGATTGATGACTAGAATCCTTTTATGAAATAATTCGTAAGAGAAACCCTAATCTGAGTTGCATGGAATTTATTTAAGTTCACTTTAATTTCCCCACATCACCCGTTCAATCACAAGCACAAAAAAACATGATGTATATACCTATAATAGATATCTACCCTAGGTATCTACCCTATAAGAAGTAAAAATTAACTTAACATGTTAAAAAAACTCAAGGTCCTTACATTGGATCATAGGGGACCCTAAAATCCTATGTCCTAGACATCCACCTTTACCTATGTCATGAGAAAATTTCAACTAAAACTGTTTCCCTACCAACCCATGAAATTCTCACAAGTTCCTAACCCCAAGATCTATCCCATATCTCAACAAAAATATTTGATACCATTGTATCATGACCCCCTATACTAGAACCCATTATGGGATAACAACAAAGAGAAGGAGTGACATCCCAAGTCCTACCTCCAGTAAACCCTAATTTATGACTCACATAAAGGGTATAAACCACTCAAATGGTAGGTATTACCCTTAATATAATGAAAATGATCAAGATATAAGATAAAAAACCACTAAAAACTCAATCATATAAAATAAAAGAAACCAAACCATCCCACAATGCATGCCAAGCAATATAAATAAAATTATCCACATAAAACAGTACCAAGGGAACGTCCTAAGGCAATGACTCTGCAATAGCTCTAACCACTAATCAAGTAGTGTCCAATTTGGTCTTCTAAACCCTCTTGGAAAGATAAAAAATAGTTTATATATACATATGGTGAGAATAACATGTATACACAGTAGGACAATACCCAAGGTATCTCATTAAAATGTGAAATGAGCATACTAATTTCCTAGTGAATAAACATCAGAGCTAATAGTCACCCAAACAAGTTAACTATATATTCCAACCTTGATAAGGCTCATTCACTAACTAAAGAATTTAAGGTAGTAAAGAAAAATCAAAATAATGTAGAATAATTCACCCTAAATCCAATTCCCTAGAGAGTTTATGATCTCATACCCCAATGTAAAATGCCCCTGTGCTTCTATCCCTTCTTAGTTTCTCTTTTCATCTCTTGCAAAATTTTCATGTGAGATCATATGCCCTATTTTTAGGGAATCGGTCCATTATTCCAATTTTTCCCATTCTAGATCAATTAAAATTTTGACATTGGATGAGTAGAGTACTACAAGCCTAAGGTAGATGGTCTAGAAAATTTCCCTAAAAGTTTAGGCATGTTATATCATTTTTCCATTGTGCCACATGACGTAATTTTCCATGCATTGCCTTAAAATGTGTTTTAACTTTATAATTAGTTTCACCATGTTATAGAACTACCATAGACCTGTGTTGAACCATTAGAGGATGTATAACTCATTGATTTCCACCCCTTTGGGTGTGATAAATTAAATTCCCTATTTATTGAAAATGTGTAAATGACCAACCACCTCCAAAGTGGGATGGATTGAAATTAAATTGGATTTGACCTGTTTATAAATTAAATAGATTAATTTATTTGAATGGAAGTGGGTGAAAAGACCACAACCTGTGTTGTATATTTATAAATATGAATTATATGGATTATGATACCTATGGTTATATTGGGTTAAATGATTTAAAATGTTTAGAGGTAATCCCTCATGATGATTATTATTAGACCATTGATATTGGTCCCTGGACAACAGTTTAAGGATTTATTGAGCATGTTGTTTCACACCTCCTTATGTTGGGTGTTGGGCATGGTGTCTCACACCTTTTACCTTATTTTGATGATGGGAATGATGTTCCAGATTCCATTTCATCGAGTGTTAGACATGACAACTCACCCCACTATCTTGAGTGATGGGCATGATGTCTCCCATTCATTTGAGATTTAGGGATTGTACTCTTTGTTGGAGCCTATAGATTGTTAGACTAGTTATGGACACCTGAGTTATTTCCTGGGTCCAACTAGCCCCTAGTATCCATGTATATGCCTATATATGTCCTTACATATATAGTATATATACATGTATACATATTATATATACATGATTACTTATATATGGTGAAATAATCAGAAATTATCAGGCCCATGTCGAAGTAGGTAAAGTCTAACAGGTGTCCTATCGGAACATGGGCCGATTAGTATTTATTTTTCCAGCATCGTTTATTATTCATTATACACGCACACTGCTATGCTATATAAACTATCGAGATTATTCTATAAACCATTGGTGGTGACCTAATGAGTTTATCTCACACCCAACTTAGCTTTCCTTTGGTACCCAAGTAGACTTCATGACTGAAGATGTTGATAAGGTCAAGCACCCTATCACTGATATGTTTTTATTATAACATGGAGCATGGGATCAAAGGATCAAGCATATGCTCATGATTCTAGTGGATCTATCTTTTGGTATTTTTTTTATTTTTGTATAGCATGTTGTATATTCCTATGCTCTGTATCCCCTATATCCCCTTTTTTATACATTATTATGACATGAAATCATTTTTTATATGAATCAACCTATGAATTTTGGTTATTATTACTGCTTGGATGTATCCTATACTGTTGTGCTTATTTATACATTTGGTTCCACTATGCTGTCAGCTATGTTATTCTTATGATATTTATATTTATTTATTATTAATTTTGTGCCACTCTAATATGAGGGTATAGTCTCCCCATCAAACTACCTTAGACCCTCACTGCTAGTCAGTAGCCTCTAGTGTATGGGGAAGTGAAATTGAGGCCATGTGACCCACCAGATTGAGGCACCATTTCAGTGGCTCCTGTGTTGGGATGTTACAAATTAGAATTAGAGCACTCTTTTTTCCTTTGTATTAATGTTTGGTTATTATAAAGGAGACTAGGATGTATCTAAATTTGGTAATGATCTTGTTCCTAGGAGTAGCTAACCCATGTACATGGGAGACCCAAATTACCTGGTATGGGTTATTACTATTTTGGTTTTTTCCTGTTATGGTTGTATTGATTTTACCATTGGGTGATGCACGTGTTTTGTGAAATTATTATTATTTTTGATATTATTATTATAGATTTATTTACCCTTGTATTGGCATGGAAAGAAGGTAGATGCTTATGCATCATTAGAGGCACTTCAAAACTTTTATGCCATGCATTTTTCCATTCCACATTTACTTTCTACATACATTGCCTACTACATATACTTCAGTTCCTTTTTATGTATTTGAAATGATCTAACGTCTCCTGCAGGAATAAAATAATTGGACTAATTAAAGTGTTGACATTGATCTAAATGGTTTTCCCCATATAAATTGATGATGGTACCTCAATTGGCCAATTATACCATATTGTGGGATCAGGACCTATTGGTTCCATAGACCTAAATGACATTAGTTTATTGGATTAAATGAAGTCCAATTGAAATTTATAAATAAAGTAATTAAATAAATTTTGAATGGTGATTCATTTAATTAATTCATTTATCTGACCTGTTACATCCTACTACCATATGTAAAGGCCAGGTCAAAGTTACATGAGGTTCCAATTGAAATTTATAAGAGTATGGATTTTATAAATTGGGAATGGTGAAAATTTAACTAGACCATTATAAATAAATAAATAAATAAATAAATAAATAAATAAATAAATAAATAAATAAATAAATAAATAAATAAATATAAAATAGTACGAACTTAAATAAATTTAAACCTTTAAAGGGTATGGTTAATGCTAAATGGGATGCCAATTACAAAGTAAAGGGTGTTTTCCTCTATAACTTGCAATTGAAACTCTATATACCCAGACCTATACCATGTGATATGAGGCTTGGACCCAAAACCAACCTTAGTAGTATGTAGTTGGGGGTACCTTTTATGACTCTTATGGTCTGTTATGGTTATCCTTTATCACTTAGACCTGACTTTAGGAGTAGGTAGAGAGGTGTGGTCATTTTCATAGGAAGCATATGCACCTATCATATTATGTAGCTATAATACTTTTAAATTGTTAAATTTATCTTCTAAAGCATGCGTTTGAAATTATATAATAATGCCACTATGAAAACCTCAATTTGTATACTAGGAAGGCGGTGATGACCATGCTATAGAGGTGGAGGGACCTAAGACACCAGTTTTACCTCCCATAGTTCCACACATGGAACTAATTTCTATTCCTAATTTGGGTGATGAAACCTAGTTTCAGGAGGGTTTCCTTCCTATAGTGAAGTCTATATAAGGATTTGCTCGACCTGACCTGACTATGGTAGAGTTGAATTGAGAATTAGAATAGCATCATCCTCCCACTCTCTCAGGGGGTGGTGGAACAAATGCTATTGAGTCATAGCTGGAGGAAATTCTTTCTATATAGAGCATCTGGAGATGCCTCCATAATGGAGGGTCAATCTCACTACCTATATACTACACTATTCTTCTAAGAGATGATGAGAGGTTATTACCCAGGTAGACCGACATCAGGATATGATCTGGAGGGACTTCTAGATGGTATTATATGATTAATTCATTCCACAAATCTTGTGGGATGACCGAGATAGAGAGTTTATGAAATTTTAGTAGGGATCCATGTCTGTAATGGAATATTCTACCCATTTTACCAAGCCATAAAGATTTGATCTGACATTATTTGGTGATGATCTCATGACTGTGAGGTGATATGAGGATAGATTGGTATATGCCATGAAATTTCATGTTAATTTTTTCTACTTAAAAACCATTTTAAGATTTTCAACCAGTCCCTCATTACTGAGTAGAATTTTAGGGAATCCGACAGTGTGATCCGAGACTTTTCATCACCTAGACCTGACAGTGGTTCTTCTAGAAGATGGAATCATTTCTTTGAGATTGTTCATGGGATAATTAGCAGTCAAACACCTCTTAATGATAGTTTCACCATCTATCATAAGTGTTGGAAACCTAGACACATGAAACCCCAGTGTATGTGAGGCCCAGTTGAGTGAGAGTCTATGACAGGATGACTCATATTCAGTGTTTCTTCATGAAATTTCCATCAATGCCTAGTGAGATAAGATCTACACTGACCCCATTTTTTGAAGTGGGGATAGTAGTACCTATCCAAATAGGAATCTAGAATACCACCGGTCTCTCAGGACAAGGTGGTTGTCGAGGTAAAGGAAATTAGACTAAAGATTCACAGTGCTAGAATGGAAATCCTACTCAAGTAAGTTAGGTTATATATCAGGGTCATGGTACGAGCCAGTTACATGTAGTGCAACATATTTTGGAGGAGTAGACTTCCATACACTCTACTGTTTGAGATACTATTATAATATCCTCTACTTTAGTGTATTCTTTGTTTAAAATAGATGCATTACACTCTTTTATATCTGAAACTATTTTAAAGAGTCTGGTCCTTGAGATAGAGTACTTCTATGGTGCAATGACACTCGATACCCAATTGGGTATCTAATCAGAGAGTATTAAACAATTTAAGGAGTGTCCCCTAGATATAAGAACATATATTTTCATGTGAAATATTTTTTTCCTTGACATGATAGGGTTTTATGTAATTCTCAGGATGGACTGGTTGATTCCCTATCAAGCCCATATTGATTGTTATCACTAGAGGGTGATGCTTACATCACTGGAGGGTGGTATAAATATTCATAAAGGATAATGGGATGTCTATGTGTCTCAAGATGAACATAAGAAGCAGGGGATAGGTAGAGTGATAACCCAAATTGCTAGTATTTTCTTGGATGATCAGGGAATATGACTTATTTTTTCCATCCTATAGTGAATCGTTTTAGGGATGTCTTCCCTGCCAAATTTTTTGGGCTACCTCTAATGAGAGAGGTAGAATTCACCATTGAGATGGTGATAAGGGAGACACCCGTGTCCATTTATCCTTATAGGATGACACCTATAGAGCTTATAAAGCTTAAGAATTAGTTGAAATACCTTGAAACTAAAGGTTTTATCTGATCTAGTACCTCTCTATGGGGTTCATCGGTCCTTTTTTCTATGAAGGTCAATGGCACCCTCAGAATTTTCATGGATTATTGACTACTAAACTGGATCATAGTTAAGAATAAATATCCACATCCTAGAATAGATGACCTCTTTGATCAGCTATGAGGATAGAGGGTGTTTTTGAAGATTGATTTTAGGCTGAGCTATCATCAGGTGCATGTCATATCCTCAAACATACCTCACACAACCTTAAAAAGTAGGTATGGTCTTTACGAGTACCTAGTAATTCCATTAAGTCTCATAAACATGCCATATGTTTTTATGGTTATTATGAATTGGGTTTTCCACTCGTATATGTATTCATTTTTGGCAGTCTTTGTGGATGACATCTTAGTGTATTCTCACACTCAACACGACCATGCCAAAATTCTTGAGATCATGCTGAATACACCAAGAGAGAACCATATTTATACAAATCTCACAAAATTTTACTTTTGGATCGACAAAGTGAACTTCTTGAGTCACATAATCTTGGATTCAGGTGTATCAGTATACCTAGAGAATGTGAGAACTGTAGTTTCTAAGGAGTAGACCAAGAATGTATTTGGGATACATAGTTTCTTGTGGATAGATGGGTATTAAAGATTGTTTATTTAGGATTTATCATGCCTATTAGAACCTCTTAAGGGATTCACTAATAAGGGTGTGAAATTAATATGGATAGAAGATTGTGAAAGAACCTTTTGGGAATTGAAAGGTATGTTGACTTCAGTTCCGATCTAATTCCACCAAATCTAGGAAGAAGCTATACAGTTTACTATGACATATTAGGTATCAGGTTAGGAGTAGTTCTGATATATGATGAGAGATTCATGGCATAAGGGTCTCATTAGTTGAGGCCTCGGGAGTGGAATTACCTGATGAATGATCTCGATTTAGCAACTATTGTTCATGTTTTACACTGTTGGTGGCATTATTTTCTTGGGGAATATTTTGTGGTATTCTCTAATCACAAAAGACTCAAGTACATCTTTATGTAGTGTTATATGGATCTATGGAATTATAGATGGCTTGAATACCTATAGTCTTTTGATTTCAATCCTTACTATATGCCTAAAAAGTAAATGAAGTGGCCGATGCTCTGAGATATAAGACTCAGACATAGATGGTTCAAGAGGCCAATGGTGAGTGGAAGCTTATGGACTTGTTTTCAAGGATACATATTGAGGTTTAGGATAATCATGGTAAGAAGGTACTCTCATATTTGTTAGTGACATCTACCCTATTTTAGTTGGTAAATATGAGGCAACTTTTTGATCCCAAGGTCCTAGTCCCGAGGGAACGTATCTTAGATAAGGATTCATCACCAGGGTGGACAGTGGATGGGGATGTGATCTTATGCATACATGGGTGTTTCTGGGTCCCAATAGACATCTGAGAGGAGCTAATGTAGGAATCATATGCCTACGCTTGGATGGTATATCTTAGGGTCATCAATATGTATCAAGACTTATGTTTCCAGTATTAAGGGCCTTGTATGAAATGGGAGATAACTAGATTTATTTCTCGATGTTCCATCTGTTAGTAGGTGAAGGCAGAACATCAGTGATTGATAGGACTACCATAACTGTTGTCCATTACCAAGTGGAAGTGGGATGACGTAACCATGGATTTCATGATAGGTTTTCCTATATCACCTCTTGGTAAAAATATAGTTTGGGTTGTCATTGATCGGTTGAATAAGGTCACAAATTTCATACCTATTTGAGAGACCTTCTCAGTAGATGATATAGGGATGCTATACATTAGGAAGTCCATACGTCTTCATGGAGATCCTCATTCTATAATATCTGATAGGGATGATCATTTCACATCATGGTTCTAGAAGGGGTTGTAGAAGGCCTTGAGTACACAGGTGCTTATGAGCATGACCTATCACCCTCAGACTGACGGACAGACAGAGCATACGATCCAGGTGTTAGAGGACATGATCCATGCACGTTTCATTGACTTTGGGGGTTCTTAGGAGAAATAAATACCCCTAATTGAACTTTATTACAACAAAAACTTCTAGTAAACCATCCATATGGATCTTTATGAGCCCTTATATGGTAGGTTATTCTAATCACCTCTATACTGGTTAGAGGTAGGGGAGGTAGCTTTTCTCAGACCATGTCTTGTTCAGGAGAATTCAAAGAAAGTTCAGCTAATAAGGAAGTGCATGTTGACAGCTCAGTCTAGGAAGCATACTTATGCCAATCGATGATGATGAAATCTAGAATTTGAGGTCAGTGATTGATTTTTCTTATATGTTTCTCCCTGGTTGGGCCATCAACGAATTCATAGGCAGGGTAAGATTTCACCTCGATTCATCGGACCTTTTGAGGTTTTGGAGAGAATTGGGCCAGTGGATTATAGGATAACACTTCCTCAGAGATACTAGTCTATGAATGAACACTACAAAAAAACTGGGTGATTATAAGGGGTTATAACCCCTTCTAAACACTTTAGTGGTGGTTATACTGAACCGCCGCTAAAGTGCCCGCCGCTTCTAAGTAGAGGCAGTTCTCGATAAGTTCTAGTAAAATGAGACTATGTTTAGAGACACCTATATTAGAATGAGTTTTAACCCCCTCTAATTGCACCCAGAATTCACTATAGACCGGCCAGTTAGCGGTGGTTCTAACTGCCTCTAATGGATTATTTTGTTTAGGGGCGGTTAGAATCGCCGCTAATTGTATCTGAAATTTTAAATTTAGGGGCAGTTATAACTACCCCTAATCTGCTCTTATTTTTTTTTCATATCATACCTGATCCCCGTGACACCCCTAGAACCCCATGGACATCACTCGACACCCCCTAACGCCCCCACACCACCCCCATAACGCCCCCAAACCACCCCTGTGACACCCCTAACACCCCCATGACACCCCTAGCACCCCCGTGGACATCACTTGAGTGGTGGTTAGAATCACCGCTAATTGTATCTAAAATTTTAAATTTAGGGACAGTTAGAACCACCCCTAATCTACTCTTATTTTTTTTTCATATCATACCTGATCCCTGTGACACCCCTAGAACCCCATGGACATCACTCGACACCCCGTGACGCCCCACACCACCCCCATCATGCCCCAAACCACCCCTGTGACACCCCTAACACCCCCATGACACCCCTGGCACCCCCATGGACATCACTTGACCCCCCCAAACCACCCCCATGACACCACCAGGACATCACCCTGTGAAACCCACCCGAAGCCCCCCTGGCACCCCCAAACCACCCGACGCCCACCCAACACCCCATAACAGCAAGACATCACCCATAGAACACCACAGACTTCCTGAGACATGCCCCTAGCAAGCTTGCAGACACCCCAAGACACACCCCTGTAGACACCCTAGCAAGCCCGCCAACACCACCCCCATCACGCCCCCAAACCACCCCCGTGACACCCCTAACACCCCCATGACACCCCTGGCACCCCCATAGACATCACTTGAGCGGCGGTTAGAATCTCCACTAATTGTATGTGAAATTTTAAATTTAGGGGCAGTTAGAACCACCCCTAATCTACTCTTTTTTTTCATATCATACCTGATCCCCATGACACCCCTAGAACCCCATGGACATCACTCGACACCCCCACACCACCCCCATCACGCCCCCAAACCACCCCTGTGACACCCCTAACACCCCCATGACACCCCTGGCACCCCCATGGACATCACATGACCCCCCCAAATCACCCCCGTGACACCACCAGGACATCACCCTGTGACACCCACCCGAATCCCCCCTGGCACCCCCAAACCACCCGACGCCCACCTGACACCCCCACAACACCAAGACATCACCCATGGAACACCATAGACTTCCTGAGACATGCCCCTGGAAAGCCTGAAGACACCCCAAGACATGCCCCTACAGACACCCTAGCAAGCCCACCGACACCCCGAGACACGCCCCTACAGACACCCATAGACATGCCCCCGCAGACACCCTGACAAGCTCACAGACACCCCGAGACACGCCCCTGCAGACACCCACAGACACGCCCCTACAGACACCCTGGAAAGCCCACAGACACCCCGGTGCATGCACACATGTGTGCGGTAACGCACCTGTACCCCACCGCCTGGTGGAAGGCCTAAAAATAGCCGCCTGGTGAGAATCGAAGCTGGTACCAACTTCATATAACCCAGAGCCTTTACCAACCGAGGCACTTCACTTTTGTTTTATTAAATACAATATATTATATTTATTAACATATATTAAGTTATATTTAATTACATACAAAAATATTATATATATATATATGTGTGTGTGTGTGTGTGTGTGTGTATAAATATAAATAATATAATTTATTTGTGTGTGTGTATTTATGTATTTATATAATATTTATAAATATAATATAAATATAATATATATATTTATATAATTATTTTTATATACTTATATACATGTTTGTGTTTATACATTTATACATTTTATGATTTATATAATACATATATTATATTAATTAAATTTATATTATATATTTATGTATGTAATTATATACATTTATATTATATAATGTATACACATATATATACACACAAAATTAAATACATTCATATAATTGTAAATATATAATATAATTAAATGATATATAAAATACAATACATTTATATTATGACATATATTATATATATTTACTAAATTAATTTATAATTAATATGGTATACCAAAATATATATCAAATAATTGTATAATATAATTATATAATGTATACGCATATATACATATTTAAATTAAATTATATAATGTACACACACACATATATATATTTACCAAATTAATTTATAATTTATATGGTATACTAATATATATATAAAATAATTATATAATATATATAAATTTATATGTAATAAAATAATTATAATATAATATATATATTTATATTTATATTTAATTTTGTCTATATAATATATATTTGTATACATAATATAATATAAATTTATTTATACATAAATATATAATAATAATGTATTTAATATTATATATGTATAATATAAATCATAATATAAATGTATTGTATTTATAAAACCATATATAAATCTTATATATTTGAATAAATTTATTTATAATTACATTTATATTATGTATACCAATATTTATATATGTATAAATTTTTGTTTATATGTATAAGTATTTATATAATGTCTTTATATATATGTGTGTTTATAATACATTTAAATACATTTATATAATGTGCTTATGTAATATATTAATATATACACACACATGCACGCACACACATATATATTATGAAATTCTAATTTATATGAGATTTATTTTAAAAAATAAATAAAAAATAAGTGGAGTTAAAAACCCCACTAATCAAATAGATTAGCAGCGGTTCATGAACCCCCTCTAATTTCTTGAGTTAGAGGGGGTTCAAAACCCCCTCTAATGTCATAAATTAGAGGGGGTTCACAACCCCTTCTAAATTCTTAAATTAGAAGGGGTTCAAAACCCCCTCTAAATTCTTAAATTAGAAGGGGTTCAAAACCCACTCTAATTTATTAAATTAGAGGGGGTTCAAAACCCCCTCTGAATTCTTAAATTATAATGGGTTTAAAAACCCTCTAATCCAAGGGATTAGCGGTAGTTCATGAACCCCTATAATTTATTATATTAAAGAAGGTTCAAAACCTCCTCTAATCTTAGGGATTAATGACGATTCATGAACCCCTCTAATTTCTTATATTAGAGGGGGTTCACAACCCCCTTTAATGTCATACATTAGAGGGGGTTAAAAAACTCATCTAATATCTAAACAAATATATATATATATATATATATATATATTACCTCTAAAATCCAACTGAACATATAACACCATTGATTATTAAATTAGCGGTGGTTTAAAGATAATCGACTCTAAAACCCAAACAAATATTAAAAAAATAATGAAAAAAATTAGAGGGGGTTGTGAACTCCCTTTAAATTCAATGATTAGAGGGGGTTGTGCATAAACCCCTCTAAAATGAATTTAGATGGGGTTCTGCATAACCCCCTCTAAAAAATCGTTGCTAATTTACTGTTTTTTTAGTGGAAGTGTTTTATGTGCCTCATATTTTCTGGTATTATACATACCCATCACATGTTTTATAGCTAGAGGAGGTTGTGATAGATGTAGATTCTTCCTTCGAGGAGTACCCAATGATTATCGGGGATTCGAGTGTGAAGACTCTATGAGATAGGTCATTTCCTTTAGTGCATGTGCTATGGAAGCATGACCGAGTACAAGACAAGACCTAGGAGTGGGAAGATAACATACATGCCCAGTGACAAAATCATTTCTTAAATAATCCCTTATTACCCTTAGAAGGATAAGTTAGGGGCAGGTTGCTTTAAGGAGGGTAGGTTGTAATGATATACCTTTTCATGATGAAACATATCACTATTTTCTAGTTTAAATTCCTTTTTTTCTCTTGTTAAAATTTCCTTAAAGCCTAAGGAATGTACCAGGAGTGTCTGAGGCTTGTTCAGAGCTTGGAGATTTAAAAATTTGAGAGACATATTGAGCTGCACGATTAGCACATGGTCAGTGATAACCGTGAGACTCAACCATACATGTTACTCAGTGCATAGAAGGAGGCCACACGGTTTTCCCTAACCATGTGATCTGGGTAGCACGATTGTGAGATTTGTATTATACAAATTGAAGATCCATTTCTCATGGGTTGGGTATGGTTAGTCAAACCGTGCACCTAGCTTGTGTGTGTGTGTGGGGGGGGGGGGGGTTCTTGGATAGTGTTGGGAACATGGTTGGCGTGTGATTTTTCTAACAGCATGGCCAAACCATGATATCCCTTAAATGAAGGTAAATTTATCATTCCCCCCTGAAATGGTTTTAACCCTTATTTATTCTTCCTCCCTCATTTCTCCTTTAGCACATGTCCTTCTCCCCTCACATAAAGCTCCTCCCTCATGCCTAAGCTAGTATTCTTGATAATTTCTCCATCTAATCTCTATTTCTATCACTGTTAGTCACATTGGATCCACAATGGTAAACTCTCTAATCCTCTTTCTTATATTCTTAGTTTCAATTTCCATACCTTTTACTATTTTGGTGCGAGATCATATTCCCTATTTTCAGGGCATTGGTCCATTCTTTCAATTTATCCCATTATATCTCGATTCAAAGGCCAACACCAGACAAAGAGAGTGCTATGGTCCTAACGTAGGTGGTATAGAAAATTTCCCTAAAATATTAGGTGTTTTATATCATTTTTGCATCATTACTCATGCTATAATTTTCCACACATTTCCTTAAAATGTGTTTTACCTTTCTAATTAATTTCACCCTATTACAGCACTCCCGTAGACCCATGTTGAACCATTGGAGGATGTATACCCCCATTGATAACCACCCCTTTGGGTGTTATAAATTAAATACCCTCTTTATTGAAAATTTTTAAATGCCCAACCATCTTTTAAATGGGTTAGAATAACCTTAAATTGATTTTTCCTTGTTTATAAATTAAATAAATCAATTTAATTGAATAGAAGTGGGCATAAAGGCCACACCCTATGTTGTATATTTATAAATATGAATTATATGGATTGTGACACCCAAGGTTAGATTGAGTTAAATGATTAAAAATATTTAGAGGTAATCCCTCATGATTATTATTATTAAACCATAGATATTGGTCATTGGACAAAGGTTAAGGGATTTATTGATCATGGTGTTTCATACTCCCTTACATTGGGTGTTGGGCATTGTTTCTCACACTATTTACCTTATTTAGATGATTGGCATGATGTTCCATATTCCCTTTCATAAGGTATTGGGTATGAAGACTCACCCACCTATCTCAAGTGACATGCATGATGTATTGAATTCATATAAGATTCATGGATTGTACCTTTTTTTGGAGCCTATAGATCATTAGACTAGTTATGGATGCTTGAGTTACGCCCCGAGTCCAGCTAGCACCTAGTATCACTACCAAAAAATTGGGTTTCTGAAGTGCCACCCTTTAACAATGCTTTTTTAGTAGCACTGATAAAGGGGGGGCTTTATTATCGCTTTTTCCTAGCGCTGATAAATTTCAAAAAAAAAAATTCATGAAAAATAATATATTTTTATATAAGTATATTTATATTTATATAAATATAATATATATTTTTTAAATATGTTTTAGATAAGTATAAATATACTATTACATTTAATATATAAGAAATTTAGTGAACATGGATTTAAAATATTTTAAAAAATATTATTAATTAATAATTTTATAATTATCATCGATTAATAACCATTTAATAATAATTTGAAGACACAAAAAATCAAAAAAATTAATAAAAGATCTAAAATAAGTTGAAAATGTAACTCAAACTTCAAACGACCATAGATTTTGATCTGAGTGTCCGTTTGAGATCTAAAACATATCAAATCAAAACCTGCGATGAGCTCTACATGTTAGTGATCGAAGAAAACCTTTTATCACATTTTTCGAGGCCAAAAAAGACATAGAAGGCCTCCAAAACTAAGTTTTTAGTCGGGATACCTCGATTTTTTAACATCTAAATAGCTATAACTTCTGATCCGGAAGTTTTATAGGCTTGTACTATATATCATATCGAATATTGTTTCATTTTCTTCTATTTGACTGGTTGTGGTGTTGAAACGGACTTCTGGATTAGAAGTTATGGTCATTTAAACATTCTATGGCTTTTCAGATACACATATATATGTATTTATTCGTAAATATATATATATATGTGTGTGTGTGTATGTGCGTCTCTCTCTCTCTCTGTGTTGTATATATGTATGTATGTATGTATTTATTTATTTATAAACACACATAAAAAACATATTTTATAAATGTATTTAAAACTAATATTATAAATATATATTAATATACAAATAAATATACGGATAAAAAATTATAACTAAATATATATATATATAAATAGATATAAATATATATTAATATACAAATAAATAAATAAATATATATATTAATATATGAATAAATATATATGTATTAATATAACTAAATATATTTATATTAATATGAATCTATATTAATATATGAATAAATATAACTATATATATATATAAATATAAATATATATTAATATACAAATAAATAAATAAATAAATAAATATTAATATATGAATAAATATATATGTATTAATATAACTAAATATATTTATATTAATATGAATCTATATTAATATACGAATAAATATAACTATATATATATATAAATAGATATATAATTAAATAGGGAAAAAACCAAATGGCATAGTGGTAAAGGTGCAGGCGCGCAAGGAGGGAGGTTTCATGTTCGAGTTTTGGTGGAAGCAAGGGCGCGTGGGCAAGTGGGAGGGGGTTGCACGGGCAAGGGAATCATACAGGGTGAGAGGAAGGGGGCTCCGCCTAGCACTGATAAAAGGGGGGTCAAGTGCTATTAAAAACACCCCCACATTATATATTATTTTTAACTTTTTTTTTATTTTTTTTGACTTTTATCAGCACTTAAAAAAAGCGCTGATAAAAGGGGTATTTATTAGCGCTAAAAAAAGCATTGATAAAGTACCTTTTTATCAGCTCTTTTTTTAGTGCTGATAAAAGACACCTTTTATCAGTGCTGATAAAAGGGTCCTTTATCAACTCTTTTCTGAGCACTGATAAAATGGACCCCCCTTTATCTTCACCTCGATTAACAACGCTTTTTTATCACTGTTAATGCCCTTTTCTAGCGCTGAAAAAGGCCATATTTGTAGTAGTGTATACATGTATATGCCTATAAATTTCCTTACTTATATAGTGTATATACATGTATAAATATTATATATATATGATTACTTATATATGGTAAACCAATTAGACATATTTCAGCCCATGCTGAAGTAGGTAAAGTATTCCAGGTGTCCTATCAGAACCTTGGATGACTAGTATTTATTTTTCCAGCATTGTTTATTATTCATTATACCTAGAAACTACTATTCTATATACACTGACTGTATTATTATAGACACTGTTGGTGGTGGCCTACTGAGTTTATCTCACACCCTACTCGGGCTACCTTTGGTACCCGAGTAGATTTCATGACTGCAGATGTGGATAAGTTTAAGCACCTTATCACAGATGCTTGATTTATTTTTCTTATAGCACGAAGCATGGGAGAAGAGGATATATCTTATGCTTGTGATGGTAGGAGAGCTATCTTTTGGTCTTCTTGTATTTTTTATAGCATTTTGTATATGCCTATGCTCTATTTCCCCATTTTTTTATATCATCATTCTATGGCATCATTTTTTACATGAATCAGCCTATGGATTTTGGTTATTACAACTACTTGTATGTTTCCTATACTGCTTTTATTATTTATACATATATTTCTACTATGTTATTAGTTATATTATGCTTCTTCTATTTCAATTTATTTATTATTACTGAAGTTCCTCTTTGATATGAGGGTATAGTATCCACACCATACCACCTTAGACCTCCACTTCTAGTTGGAATCCTATAGCATATGGGGAGGTGTGCTTGAGGCCATGCGACTCACTGGACTAGGGCACCATTTTAGTAGCTCTTAGGTTGGGAAGTTACACAAAATCTCATGCTGGAATTAAGGAAACCTATCATCTATATCAACATCTCATAACTAGGGCAGTATAGTATCATGAATGTGAAGCACAACAACCTTATTCCCTCCTCATACCATGTATGAACCCCATTATGTGTCACATCCTCTCATCACTAGGAATCACCACCAACTATGCTATCCTTGGTCGATACTCACCACCAAGTGAGTACCACTACCATGTACTACTTATGAAGGAAGAGTTGGGAAGGGGGGAAATCAACCATCCATTCCCTCACTAACCTATATGTTAGGGAAAACACCCCTAAAAAAATTTGGGTGTTGTTACATAGTACTCAACTTAGGAGGGGTGTATATATATTAACATGAAAAATAAAAAGATAGATAGTCTCACACATAACCAGTCTAAGGGCTCACACCAACAGATCTAGCATTATCTATAACACTAGAAAAACATCCCACTACATCTACTTCCTACCACTACTACCACTAAATGAAACTTATTGGAACCAAGGCTATTAAAAGGCGGGAATTTATGGTTTATTGGGTTTGTTTTCAATCCACACTAGGTTGATCAATTATTTTTTAATCCAAGTGAGATAATCCATATATAAGGATTAAATGTTGAATGTGACACCATTATCTAGTGTTTTCCAATTTTTTTGTCTTGAAAAATATCAAGAAAAGGTAGAGTTTTGTGAAAGTCATGTTCTTGGAAATAGTGAAGTGGTTATGTATTAAAGGAATAGTTTTATAATTTTTTTTGAATAATCATGAAATAATTAAAAGTCAAAGGTCTTGTGAAATATCTATTTCTTTAAATAGGTATACATTAGCTAATCAAAGTCACCCAAATAAGGGAAGTATGGTGAGTCATAGTTTTGTGAACACATTGTAGTTTTGGATTGTTGAATGAAAAGTATATTCAGAGGTGATGCATTTTTCAGGAATGATAGAGTTTTGAGAAAGGGTGTTTTTTTCCTATAAATAGGTTGCTAGCATCCATTTGAAGTATTGATGTTTCGAAGGAGGATTTATCACTTTGATTTTGTGAAAGTATTACATAAACATATTTCTTATTTGAAACAATAGCTTAACAAAAAACATGTTTCATGAAAAGTATCATTGAGAACTAAGTGGAGTAAAGGTATTTTAGTGAATGGGGTTTCAATAAAGTTATAAGTTTCATAAAATCTTGAGGTCATGCAAAAAATGGAATTTTTTCAAAAAAGGTTGTTCTTTGAAAATACTTGTGTGAACTTAGTTGAACTTTGGAAATTTTTTTGGAATTCATTGAAGCATAATATTTAGACCATCATGAGGAAAAAAATCATCAACATGTACTTAGATATGAAAGTGAAATTTAAGTTAATAAATTGAGGAAGACTTCTCCCAAAGTAACAAGCAAGGTGGAGTTGATGAAATTAATCCAAGGTAGGCAGTGCACTTCCCCCAAATTCTTATAAATGTAGTGAGCCTAATATAGAGTAATAATGACCGAAAAATTATAATCTAAAAAATATATTAAATATGAGTAGATTATATTAAGACCAAATTTTTTTAGCATATTCTCCTTAGACTAGCCCTTTTTGGTGAACCAAGTAAAATTGTTGTGTTGTGGTTCTTTTCAAATTATATATCTTGGGGGTTTGAAAAATTCCATATAATAGGTTTAATGTATTCCTACCAACATGGGGATAAGATCCATTCAATTAAAATAAAAATTTAACACCCTAATTCACCCCTCCCCTCTCAGGATGTTTTAGGGTTTGACACAAATCACCACACCCAACTGTCATATATAGACTATGGTTCCCATCCTTCATTCTTTAATAACCATTCCAGATTCACCATATTACTACCCAAAAACTGTTAGTTAATTAATTTAATCCCATATTTAATGATTAAATACTCTAATCATCATCCAAAATTACTTCCATTTAAAAACTAACCCATTTATTAATACCTAGAACATTCATAACCACCACACATTAATTTTCAACCCATATATTTAATTTCTATCCATGCCTCTTCAATTTCATTATTATAGTTTCATATTCCATCACTACTGGGGAACTACAAAAGTACCACTACAAAATAGCTCATCCATCTCATAAAAACAACCATTGTATCCCATTAAAAAAACCACCACACAATATCCCAAATGTATCATATAAAAAATTACAAACCAACCACTACAAACCAACCATAACATATCTCATGCCAAGCCAATCATAGCCCCACTGCCTCAACACATACTACATTCAAACCAATCAAAACCCTAATCATAAAATCCCCCAAAAGGAAAAGAAATCATAATGAATAAAAAAGCACATAATCACACATAAAATAAGATTCTAGCTTCTAAATATTTCATAAATCCACTTTAAAGAGGGATTTTATAGAACTTCATCATTATCTGCATGGATATTTTCACAAAATTCCATATTCACACACCATCGGTTTGTTAATCATATACAAGTACTTAACATTTTATTAATGGATATTTAAATTAATAGATCACAATATTATCTCACAATTTAAAATAGTTATAAAATGTTTCTCATAACAACTTTCAATTAATGGAAAGTAATTTGAGAGAAATAACATAAAACCAATAAAGACTATGTGAATTCTCCCCTCCCCCTTTCATTTAATTCTAGATGATTCATTATATTCATTACTCAATTATTAACATCCACATAAAGTAAAAAAACTCATACTAATTTTAGAGACACACAAAATTAAGGTATAATAAGGATCCCCTTCCTCAATTAGTGCTTTTCGAATCACCACATAAGACAAGGCTAGGAAGAAACAATGACAAGATCACAACTACACAGTGGAATCCTATATGAGACCCAGATAACTAAATATCAATATTATTAATCTAAGGATCAAAGATAATGTGAAGGGGATGAAAAACATCCCAAATTATCCTATAAAATGTACAAAATTATTTAGGAAAGGATGGAGATTTATGGAAATCAGATGTGCACTAGAATTTATAGACAAGATAGAACAAACACCATTTACAACATGAAAAGGTATTTCACACCATGAATTCCTTGACTAACCACCCATTCACAGCATGATAGCCTTATTCATTCCATGAATCCTTCAAATCCAACCTACACAAAAAATAAAGGTGCCTCAGTATTATAAATATATAAACTGTTCACTCTATGAATGTGACCTTAACATCGTGAATGATTTTCAGGAAAACCCAAAATCATACCCTGAACACCTTCACATCGTGACCAACGGTTCATTCTGTAAACCACCTCCTACAGCAGAGTTCTAGCTCTAAACTCTAGTAAAGCTCCCTTGAATACCTCTGGCTCCCAAAACTAACAAATTAATAGTCTGAGAAGGCACAATCCATTACAATCCCTTATAGATGTTTCATATAGACATATCCTACAAGGTTTACATTAATGAAGATGGTATTGACAAACATTTTCCAAATTTCATGATCACAAAATGTTACTTATTATAAGTATAATTCTAATGGATTTTAACATAACAATTGGTGAAACATTTCATTTATAGGACATGCCTATAAATTATTTGAAAAATTTAGTAATCAAACATCCTTTATAGGTATCAAATTTACCATCCATATTTAGTTTATTTTTGAGTACCCACCAATGACTTTACATCAACTAGAGAAACTACCAAAGTTTAGAACTGAATTTTGGTACATAGAATCCATTTTTGAATTTATATGAACCTTTTGATCTTATAATGTTGTTATTTATCTATTTCTTATAAGATTAATTATTATTATCAAATAATATATCATCTAACATGGTGAATATAAAACCACCACTTTAGTTTTAACTTTCCTATATAGTATGTGTCTCTGGAAAAAATCCTCCCACTAAGTCATGTGGAGTTTATTGTTCCTATGCCAACTCATGTGCATCTGAAGCCTTGATTTCATTAAATATATATTTCTACCACTATCTCAAAATATAAGTGTTTCCATCTTATAGAAATATATTTAATCACTTGACTAATACATTTCTATCTTAAGGATGTTAATATCATAAGTATATTTTATGATAATAAACTGGGATGAACTAAGTGTTTTTATTGGTATAAGTTTTTAACTTTAACAAATAGTTTTAATCAAAATATATAAATATGTGACATAATGGATTACTTACATATGATAATTTATATAAAATCCATTAATCAATATATTTATCATATGGTTAAGTATTAATACTACTATTTTCAAAATATTTTTTGAAAGGAATAACTACAATACCTATAAGATTCACCATCGATCCTCATTTTACTACCATCATCACTATGATATATATAAGGAAATATTGGTTAATTAATAGTTAAATTATACATTTAAATGATCAATGAAACCTTGGTTAGGATATTCTATGACTAAACCATCTGAAGGATCTTATATATTTTACCAATTACATTCATTACTTCCACTTGTCATTCTTAAAATCTATTAAAGGAATATCATGAAGTTAATGAATTAACCACTAGATTATCCATAGAATAGTTCACACATATCTTTCTGAAATAACTTTAAAAGATTTGAGGCTTTATAAACTTTAATTTATAAAGGTTTATTAATCTAAAACTTAACAAGTATGTACATAAAAATACCTAATAGTTTCATCTCTAAAGAGACAAAACAACATTCTGGGTATATCCTTGATAATTACTTTTATTTTTACTTGATAAAGAATTTTCATTCCATAAATAGTGGAGTCTTATATTTAATATTCACCATTAATTACTAATATTATACATCAATGATTCAAGTACTATAAAACTATTAATTAAGTATGATATTACATAACAAAACTCATTTTAAACATGAAACAATATTTCATTATGTTTAGATCTAGATACTGAGTTATTTTTTTTGTAATGCTTAATAAAAGATAATAATTTTACAAGAATCAATCCAGTTGAAAAAATGAAGTTGTGTCCTCTTCGACGACTTAGGAATCTCCCACTTCAACTACTTATAATTTTCACCTTACTTCTTTCAATCTTTATAAACTTCCTTAGTACCTATATTTGGATAAAAATATACGAGTTACATATTATATTTAATATATAAGTAGTAAAATAGAAATGTTACATTTAATTATGAATATATATAAAGCTGAATCTTATGCTTATTTCTTCTTCAATTCATTGAAGTTCCACTTCTAGCGACCTTTCTTACCACATGTGAAGTATATAACCATTTGTTCATCACACTCACTTATAATATTTTTCTTCTTTGATGGATGTTGTTAAAGAAACATCGAATTAAAATTTTTAATAGGATTTTAAACCCTATCCCTGAATTTTTTTACCATAATGGTCGAGGAACCATGTCCCCACCAATCTCTATCAACTTGGAAAAGTTTAAATAAATGATTCTTGATCGGATTATCCATACTAATTATTTTTTAATTATTAATGAATATGAATAATCTAGGTGGTATGGATGATAATATGAGTTTAATGGACAATTTATTATCTATATAGTATAAAAAATTTTCTAACTAATTGATATACTTCAACATCTTAAAGGAGAAAGCAATATCTAGGTACCCAACTTCCAATTTAAACTTGTATAGTGTAGTGTAAATATGAAAACTCATATCTTTAATACACCATAATTCATGATTTATTACATAAAGATACACTTAATAAAATACTAAAATATCATGAGGACTAGAATTTTTTTATAATTAGATACATAGAATAATAACTTGAAACATGGGTAAAATAAAATTATTTAAAAACTCCAAAACATGAAATTATATTCCATTGATTTTCTAATAATGTAAGGGATAACATGAGGATGTACATAAAAAAGAGATTATTTATAAAACCCAGTAAAGGAATAATCAAAGAATAATATAAAAAAAGTAATACATGTTATTCAAGAGGAATATGAAGGTGACATAAAAGGGATGAGAATCATAAAATTGAACATAGAAGCATGATATAATATGACAACATCAAGGCAACATAGGAATGTGGAAACAACCTAAAACATGAAACCATAAGAATAAATAAAGGTTAAATGATGATACATAATAACATAGTGTGCTTATGATAACCTCTCATGCACCATAAATGGTATCTCATGAGATAAAAACATTACCCAATTCATTGGAGGGATATATAATTCTAGGACCACCAGTCATATTCATATCACGTACATGTATTTGTGTGCCACATAGATCATACAATGTAAGAATTTATTTCATAAATTTTAATCCCGATATTAAGGAGTGTGGGTTATATATGAGAGTACCAAGTAAATTAATGATAGGTATATCTAGGTGAGTACCCTTGAGTGGAAATGGGGATAGGTATACACAACACAAATATTTGGTGTTGAAAACCACAAAATGATTTCAGCAACATAACAGGTGTACATAAAGGTTTATGAAAGGTTTTAATGAGAGTTAAATGTGGTATATAATTACTTAGGAATCATGAGGATTGTAAATTAATTTTTAAAAACATATTCTAACATGAATAATTGTAAATAAAAAGGCATAACTCAAATAAAGTTCTTGAATAAAGAGGATGATAGAATCTCCTTACCTTGAGAGGGAACCTCTAAAATATTGGGAAGAGGTTATTAAGATCTTGGGAACACCTTTTTAGGTATTTATATATGGATAGGTAGAAGAAATTCATGTTCAATGGATTTTTAGTGAAGAGAAGTGGGAGGTTGGGAGGGTGTTTATAGCAAATGAGAGGGGAATTATTTATTAATTTCAAAAATTAGATTTTGGACTCTATCTGATAAAATAATCAAAAAAAAAAATTTACCATGGATTTTTACCATGTTTTATTCCAAAGAGGAGTGGTTTTAAATATTTTATAAGTCAAAAAACTAAATATATTAAAATAATATCATTGGTGATGTTGAAGTAAGTCATGTTCATATATAATTGATTTTAAAACCTTAAAATATAATATAGGTTTTAGAGGATTCATTAAAGATTTATAAACTTAATAAAATAACTTAAAAATACATTATTTTAAAGTGGAAACCTATATTTGGTCATGTATTCCATTTATAGAATTTATTATATCACTTTTGGGCTATTATGTTGTCATAATAAAGACCGTATATTTATACCATATTTAATTTTTACCTAAAAAATAGATTGTATTAGAAAATTATAAAAAAACACCATTGGATAATTTTGATGTGATGATTTAAAAAATAATGTTTATTTTATCAAAATAATTTTCCAAATATGATAATTTTCATGTTTAAATAAAAATCCTTATCTACTAAAAAATACCAGTTTTTATGGAACTAATAACTTTATAACCCTTATAAAAATCACACTGGACTTCATTAAATCATATCATCATCTATATTTAAATATATATTATTTAAAAAAAATATTTTATTAAAATAAAATTTATTTCAAAAATTATTAAATTTATAAAAACAATGTCTTAATTGAGACTATATATTTCCCAAAAATATAATTTTTAATTTCTTTTTATCAAAATCTAATTTTTATATAATAATTTATAAATTAATAACAAAAAGGAACAAATATAATCAATATTTTTAAAAGAAAATATAAAAATTCATATTACTGGGGTCTAGATACACACCCCCTTATTACACCAGCTTACGCCCTACAGGTAAGGTGTGTGTTGGTGATGATTTCTTAGGGTGGTTCAAAGAACATGGTTTGGGGCATGATATCAATAAGCATGAACTTCGACCATAAATAGTTTTTATTGAGCTTCAGTTGCTGAATATCTAATTTAAATTAGTAAGGATCTTATCCCAATGATTCCATCTCCCTTGTGAGCTCTGATAAATGGGCTTCATAGGGTATGATCCTACTGGTTGAGGCCATTGTTTCTTCCATATGTTTCAATTGGACTTTATCATAACCTTTCATATACACTAATATTAATGGTAACTGTAAAATCTCTATATTATCAATGATTATTATGCTTAATATTCTTTTAGATCTGATAGACTATATTTTATAATCGGTCCAAAATAACCAAAGTAGTGCATGTGTTTTCTATAACTATATTACTTAATAAAGAATTTATTAATTCAAATGAGAATTTAATTTATAAAATTTTGAGTCATTAAATTCTTCCCCACTTTAGAAATTTCACCCTCAAAATTTTATTTCATACACTAAAATAGATGAGGGTACTTCTATTTCATCATATCTTTTGGTTCCCAAGTTACTTCCTCAAACTTGTGGTTACGCTATAATACTTTGACCAGGTGAGCTATCTTGTTTCATAGAACTTTATATCTATGATCTAAGATCTTCACTAACTTCTCATCATATGAAATATCATTATCCAAGGTTACTACCTCTAGATTCAGTACATGTGAAGGGTCTGATAAATACTTCCTCAAGAGGGATACATGGAACACATCATGTACTTGGGATAGGTTAGGTGGGAGTTATAGCTGATAGGCCATAAATAAAACCCAATAAAAGATATAAAATGAATTATGTATCTAGTGCTAATATTTACCTTATTCTCAAACCTCATAACTTTCTTCTATGATGATATATCAAGGATCACCTTATCTTCTACCTCAAAATCCTAGTATCGTTGAAAATTTCCTGCATAAATTTTCATCAAATTTGCATAGATTTCATATGAAATTGAATAGTTTGAACCTTATATGTATTATATTGGATAATATTAGGTCCAATAATATTTTTCTCTCCAAATTCATCCCAGAATGTTGAAGTTTTATATCTCTTCCCATAAATAGGCTCATATGGTGCCATTTGGATACTAGAATGGAAACTATTATTATATAATAACTACACTAGGAAAATGTGATAATTAAAATATACTTGAAAATAAATTTAACATGATATAATTATATAATATAGAGATTGAATGGTTCTTTTAGATTGACCATCTGTTTGTGGGTGATAAGTAGCACTGAAACTTAGCTCTATATCCATTGCTTGCTGAAGGCTTCTCTAGAACCTCAAGGTAAACCTCAGATCTTGATCTGATATAATGGGGAGTGGATCTCCATATAATATTACCACTTCTATTATTTATATATATTAGATAGTTAATAAAGATATAAATCTTACTTGATAGAAATGAAATGTGCCAACTTTTTAAGGTGATTGAATCCCACCCATATGGAATTATTTACTTTAGATGTCTTGGGTAGTACTACAATGAAATCCATAGTTATTTTTTCCCATTTATATACTAGTGTGGGAAATGGTTTCATCATACCATTATAATTATATCATTCATACTTGACTTTTTGGTATACCAAGCATCATGATACAGATTATGCAATCTACCACTTTATGTTATCCCTCTAGAAGTTTTTCTTCAAATATCAATACATATTAGTTCTCTCTAGATGAATAGAGAAGAACTAGATATGAACATCATCTCTAAGTTCCCTATTAAGTTCTAGTTTTTATGGGACACATATTTGGTTTACAAAACTTATAAATCCATCATTAGCAAAGTTGAACTCTGAAGTATTCTCTACCTTTCGTTGTAGATACTTATCATATTTTTTAGGCCTCCTTGATCCACTCAAGAATCGATGGTTGAGAAGTTATTTGTGAAATGTGGTATGAAGTTCCTCTTATTATTACCATGTATATCCTTTTAATGTCCATGAATATTGGATCCCATTTAATCTTCATCATGGATAGGGTTTTGGGATCCTTTATACTCTTAGTATTTACCACTTTGTTCACCTTCCCAGGATGGTAATGGATTGAACAATCATAATCCTTGATTAGATCTAACCACCTTTATTGGTGAATATTTAGCTACTTTTATGTGAATATATACTTGAGGATTTTATGATATGTATATATGTAACACTTATCCCTATAGAGATAATGCTTCCAAATATTTAATGTGAAGATCACTACAACCAATTTCAGATCATGGGTTGGGTAATTTTTTTCATGAATATTTAATTGGCAGGAGGCATAGACTATTACTTCATTATCTTTCATGAGTATACAACCCAATCAGTTTTTGGATGCATCACTATAGATCAAAAATCCTTTCCTGCTGCTGGGTAATGTGAGCATAGGTGTAGTGATTTGCCTCTTCTTTAAATCTTTAAATATCTACTCACATTCTTCAATATAGAAAAATTTCACTCCCTTTTAAGTTATAATGGTTACTAATCTTGAAATTCATGAGAATTTTATCCCAAATCGATGATAGAACCCAAAAAATCCAAGAAACTAAGAATCTCTATCATAGATTTTGGTTTGGGACATCCTTCAATTACCTTTATTTTTTAAGGATCCATAGACATCCCTTTGCCGGAGATAACATACCATAGAAATGTTATTTTCTCTATCCAAAACTCACATTTACTATGATTCACATATAAATTTTCCTTTTATAATGCCTTCAGTACAACATTCAAATTATCCTCATGTTACTCCTTGATTTTGAATTAGATAAGAATATTGAATATAAATACTTTTATCAAGGAAGTCCCTAAAGAAACTTTTCACTAAGTCCATGAATATACCTAGAGAATTAGTGAGTCCAAATGGAATCACTATGAACACATATGGCCTATAAAGTTTATGAAAATAAGTCTTGAGGATATCCACTTGCTTCACCTTTACTTGATAAAACCCCAACCAATGATCCACCTTAGAGAAGTACTGTGTCACACCCCAAACCTAGTTTTCTTTTATTTCATTTATTTTTATTTATTTATTGATGTTTGATCTTTTTGTTTAAGGTTAGAGTTTATTTTATGGATATAATATTTGAGTTTTGGATATTTTGGGTGGTTTTTGGCCCTATGCATGATTAGTGTGCATGGTTTGAGGAGAAGCTATGCGGATAGTGGAGGAAGTGGGTGTTTTAGTTTATTTTGTTCTTGTATAGTTTGTCTTTCAAAACTTATACACAGTTTGGCCATAACTATGCAATCCAAATGAGTAACCATACAACTTGTTGGTGATTTCTGGGACAAGGTGTACAACTTTTTCACAATTGGAGGGAATTGTGTGGAAAGTGTGTGAGAAAGTATTCATTTTTTGATAGATCCAATTTTCACGGCTGGTGCTTAGTTTCCCAAACCATATGGCTAGCCCATGCGAGTGTCCCCTCCTTCTAGTAGAGTGTGCATAATTGGAACACAGTTTAAAAAACTGTGTAGCCAAATTATGAAACTTACCTAGAGTCTTAAAAACTTGCATTTCCATGTTTTCCTGTTTTATATTTTAACCCCATTTTTACCCCACTCCCTCTTGATCAATTTTGGTGCATGAAGGGGCTCCCAAACCCCTCCTACCTTAGCTATCCTTAGATCCTTGATGCTCCTCCTTAACATATAGGTAAGTTTCTCTTGAGTTTAGGTAATTTTTCTCCTATTCTTCACTTCCTCTCTTATTATTCTTGTTTCTATTACCTTATATACTTCTTGGTTGAACCCTAGGGTGAGGGTTAGATTATGTGGGTTGATTATTTTGATGTTAGGGTGTTTGGTTTGTCTCTTGAGATTAGTTCTTCCTTCTCCCAAAGTTTCATTGCATTTACACAACATTGTGGTAGGTTTTTCCATCTATTTTCTTTCCAAAACATTCCATTTGATGCTTCATATTTTATAATTAATTTCTAAATGTTTTTATCATGTTTATGATGTGTTATTATTAATTTTTATGGTGTTTTTATGTTGGAAATTTTATGAAAATGGGTCTTTAAATGATTTCATTAGTTATAATTATGTATATATATGTATAAAAGGTGTTTGATAAAATTCATAGTGGAATATTAAAATGAATTTGTATAATTTAAGATTGTGTTTAACCTTTTTATAGATTTGATAGTTGGGTGGCATGTGAAATTAAGCTTCAGGTGTGGGTTTGGTTCCTTTTTATGGTTTGGTGAATGTGTGTGGACCCTTGTGATTGCTTGTGAAACTTCTTATAATTATTCAAATTGGAGCATTGGGGTTTTTTTTATAGATTTATATATGTATTCCATTAGATGTGAGAATATTCATATGTTCATGGGGTGTAAATATGGATATAAACACACAAATATAAATGGCATTCCATAAAAATGTCTATCTTGAACCCTAGTTTTCCAAAACATTTACCTCCCATTTCCTCTCTCTCCTCCACTTCACCTCCCAAAGGGTTTTCTATAAACTGAAAATGTTTTCTAAATTGTTTATTGGTTTCTAAATTACCTTAAATGTGTTTTTCAAATTTTTATTCAAAATCATGACCCATTTTCCACTTTAAGATGTAATTTGGTGGCTAAATGGCATAAAAGGACCATTTGGAATATTTTGATCATGAAATATGTTTTCACATTGGTTTTGATAATGAATTTGAGAAGAAAGGTATTTTCATTTTAAATGGTTTGGAATTGTAAATGTTAAGGCTCATTTGGTACTTCATGATATTTTGGGAAATTGTTTTTAAATTTATATGATGTGTATACCTGATTGTAACTTCAAAAGATTCTATGTATGATGGGAATCCCTATGGCCATCCTTCTAATGATATTACCTTTACATAGTTGGTGTCAGGGATTGATTAAGACACACATAGTGACATTTTTGATTTATGTTTAATGCCAAGTGTGTGATGAAATCATAAATCCCATTTATGCTATTATCATGGGATTCCTGGACATCATCTAGAAGGTTGAGTGATGGTTTCTTTCTAGTATCTATTTGATAGACTAGAACCCCCTGGAAAGTGGATAAGCCAGGTTGGAATTTCAACTAATGAGGATAGTTTAGAGTAGCCAATTTGGTTATTGAGTATGTCAGTACACCATATGTTGGTATGTGGGTTCAAACCAAGTGCATACAAGGATTTATTCTAGGAATGTTTAGGAAGTTACCATCATTATACATATGTATGTTCTTGTTTTATTTTGAATCACTTTAGTGAATTGTTTTATTAGTATTTGTTTTCTTTTACTCATTCTATTTCCTTTATTCCAGGATTTATTTGATATACCCTTCTTCTTGTTCTTAGTTCATATTTTCCTTTCATTTATGCATTATCTCGGTTGTGTTTAATTCTTAGCATTGTTTTCTAAACTAGGTTCTTAAATGGGAAGATGTTTTTGTGACACTATACATTTATAGACCTGATCTATTTTGCAGGTTTAGTTTTGTTCATATTTTCTTATGGAGTGGGATGGTTTTATGGATGGTGGTTACCAAGAGGTCACATAGAGATCATGTCAGTTCTGGTTTGGTTCCAGTTTTTTTTTGGTTTTCCTGTTTCATTCCACTATAGTTTTATTTTGATCTTTTTATGTATTTTATTATATTTAGATATTTACCATTTGTTTATGATGTGTACTCTATCTTGTTTTATTTATCAGTTATTTATGGGATAAAATCATTCACGCTTGTGTTATCTTTGATGCTCAATACTAGTTTCCAACCTGAGAGGATTAGGAATGCCTCTCGGGCCTTGTCATTATCCAGATTGAGTGACCAGTTCAAGTTCGACCCAAGTTGGTTCATAAAAAAATAGTATCAGAGTATCCCTTTTTATTTGGGGTGTTAGGTAGACTAGAGATAAGACTATCAAAACTTAATAGGTAGGGGTGGGGAGAGCATCATGAACTCTTACTCGTTCTAATCCTTGAGTTTCTAATGGTTGTTGGGTTGATTATTTCATTTTTATTTTGGGTTTATGTCATTGTTACTTGTTTGGTTCAATGAGTTTGCGCATGTTGGGGAATGAAAATGGAAGTGATCTAGTGTTATAAGGAAGACTTACATGGAGTAGCGACCCATGTGGAGTCTGAGTTCATAGTTCAAGATACTTTGAGTGGTTGGTGCATCCTCAGGGCATGGTTTTCTAAACCATGTGGATATGTTATGCATGGACACTATTTTCCTATTTTAGGATTTTTGGTGTGAGTTACACTTTGGTTTCATTTTGGTTGGTGTGAGTGGGTTTTGAATGAAAAATGTTTTTTGGAAAAGTGTTTTGAAAATGAAAATGATTTCAGGACATGGTTTTATTTTGAAAGTGGAATTGGTAGTTTAAATTGGATTTGGAAGAAGGATCCGGTATTTGAAAAGCGTCCTTGGGATAAAATGGTTTTGAACATTGAATAAAAGATGGTGGTATTTGAAAGTGGATATTTAATTTTTTTATTTGTGATGTATATTTTATGATTTTTGTGTTCTAGATTGTGACGTTATTTCAGTTGGATGTTGATTTGTTTTTGTGATTTCTGTTACATAATGTATGACTCCCAGAATGATCCTAAATGTTTCCAGTGAGCCTCTTCTAATTGTTGACCCTACCCATACTCCTAGTGGGGCGAAAGATTCAAGATATTATCAGTTGTTTCCCATTTTCCATGGTGATCATGGCCCATTAGAGGTTGTGGAATGTCTTATTAAGGTTAAAATATTTTTAAGGTATTTAGGAACTCTCGGATCCATGAGGGTATGAGATGTTATAGGTTTATTTGAGGTTCTGGGTTTTTATTAGTGGAAGGTAATTTACCATCATCATTTCAAGTTGGGATGTATTGGGAAGTATTTAAAACCACTTTTATTCAATAGTTCATACCCGATGGGGTGAATGTGAGGAAAGTAGCAATGCTCTTGGGTGTTCATCAAGGTTAACAAATGGTGAAGGACTATGTGGATCATTTAAAAGAGATGGTTTTATTTTATCAAAATATAGAGTACAAGGATTACCCAGAATACCATATCTTTGTGTGGGGCCTTCATTCAGAGATTAGAGAGTGAGTCCTCTCATATGAGGAAGTTCTGTTTGGGAAGCTGGTGGATGAGGCATTTCTAGATGAGTTGGCTCCCGGAGCATAGTTTTTGGTAGTTGGAAATCCAGTTTTTCTTGGTACTCACAAAGGTTCCCCATATGGTGAGAGGTGTGTGCCAAATAAACCTATTTTTATGGGGTCGCCTTTGTTGGTTCTTCCCTTTCATTCATCAAACCAATCGCTCATGTGCTTCCATTGTGGTCAGTTTGGGAATTCAAAGTCATCTTGTCATAACCCTCCAAAGGTTTTTCGATGATGTGGATTCTTAGGTCACTTAGAGAAGTTATGAACATGTCATTAGTAGAAAGGTAAGGCTCATTTGGAGGATACCATCTCCTAACTATGGGGTAGTCGATGCTTTAAAGCACCAGGTCTCAAAACATAGGCTCTAGAGTAAAGATATTTATATAGTCAAGAATTTTTGGGTGTGGGGGTGTTTGTCCCATATTTTATCTCTAATTTGGAGTGGTAATATTTTAAGTTCTATTTGTTATAGTTTTATTTGTTTTTGAAAATCCTTATTGTTTTAAGGATCTCAATAGCCATGCATTCCTATAAATTTTTATAGCGGTGCTTTATAAATGTGAATCTTCGAGTGGTTATCATTATTATGGGATGGTATTAGTTTTGGGGTAGTTATATTTTTTATATTCTTGTGTTTTGTGGAAATTATGAATCATGATTTTTTATGTTGTTTGGTTTGAGCTTATTTCATTGGGTTCCAATCATGTTGGGAGTTTTAGTGTTAGATCTGTTACGCTAGTTGGATTTTAAATGGTGGGGAGAACCACCATGGATCTTCTTTTGTTTTTATATATATTTTTTTGGGCATGAATTGTGGAGTTTAAAGGTCACACTATGGATCATGGTTTCATTTTTCCTCATTTAATTTTGGTTTCTAGTTTTGTTCCTTGTTTGGATGGGTGACTTTCTAGGGGAATAATTTTTTTGGTGGGGAGAATTGTCACACACAACCTTATTTTTCATTTATTTAATATATTTTTATTTATTTATTAATGTTCGATCATGTTTTTTTGAGGTTTGGGTTGAGTTTATAGAGAGAATGTTTGAGTTTTAGAGGGTTCGAGTGGTTTTTGGCCCTGTGCATGGTTAGTGTGCATGGTTTGAGGAGAAACTGTGCAGTTGGTGGAGGTAGAGGGGTTTTTCAGTTCATTTTTTTCTTGTATGGTTTGTATTGCATGGACTAAGCAAAGTTTGGACCAAATTGTGCAAGGAAAAAGAGTAATTATGCATCTTTTTGGTGGTGTCTGGGACAAGGAACATAGCTTTCACACAGTTAGAGGGAACCATGCGAGAAGCATATGAGAAAGTATACATTTTTTATAATTTTTTTTGCATGGTTTTTTCCTGGTTTCCTAAAATATGCGGCCAACTTATGTGGGTGTCCCTTCCTTCTAGTAGGGTGCACACAGTTAGAGCATGGTTTGGAAAACCATGCAGCCAAACTGTGAAACTTACCCAGAGTCTTGAAAACACGAACTTCCAAGTTTTAACCTTATATGTTTTAACCCCATTTTTACCCCTCTCCATATTTCTTGATTTTGGAACATAAAGGGGTTCCTAAACCCATACTCCCTTTTCTATCCTTGGATCCTTGATGCTCATCCTTAAAATCTAGGTAAGTTTCTCTTGATTTTTGTCCATTTTCTTATCTTCTTCACTTCCTCTCTTGTTCTTCATATTTCTATTTCCTTGTATACTTCTTGGAAAAACCCTAAGGTTAGAGTTGGCTTATTTGGGTTTATTATTTTGATGTTATAATATGTGGTTTGTCTCTCACGTTTGGTTCTTCCTTCTCTTGAAGTTCTATTGCATTTTCACGTTGTTGAGGTAGGTGTTTCCATCCATTTCCTTTTCATAACATTCCATTTAGTGATTGAGATTTTATAATTAATTTATAAATATGTTTATCATGTTTGTGTTGTGTTTTCATTAATATGTATGGTGTTTCTATGTTTTCAATTTGATGAAAGTGGGGTTTTAAAGGATTTACTTAGTTATATATATATATATATATATATATGTATACAAGGTGTTTGATAAAATTACTAGTGGTCTTTTAAAATGAATTTGTGTACTTTAATATTGAGTTTTAACTTGTTTGATATTTGGTAGTTTGGTGGAATTTGAAATTGATATTTGGGTGTGGGTTTGGTTCCTTTTTATGGTTTGGTGCTTGTGTGTGGACCCTTGTGATTGGTTGTGAAGATTCTTGTGATTTTTTAAATTATAAACTTGGGTATTTTTATGGTTTTCCATATATATACCATTGGATGTTGGAATATCCCTATATGCACGAGGTGCATATATGGATAAGAACACACACACATAAATGGAATTCCATAAAAAATTACATCTTGAACCCCATTTTTCCAATACATTTTCCTTTCATTTCATTTCTCTCCTCCACTCTACATCCTAATGGTTTTTCTAAAAACCTCTGATGTTCTCTAAATGATTTCTTGGTTTCTAAATGAATTCAAATTTGGTTTTAAAATATGTTTTCCAAATAATGGACCATTTGAAACCTTGATATTTAATTTGGTAACTAAAAGGAATAAAAGGCCCATTTGACATCTTCTGAGAATGAATTGCATTTTCACCTTGGTTTTGTTAATGACTTTGAGAAGAAAGTTATTTTCATTAGAAATGGTTTGGAACTGTAAATGTTAAGTCCCAATTGGTACTTTATGATGTTTTGAGAAATTGGTTTTAAATTCATATGATATGTAGGCCTAGTTGGTACTTTTTAAAGGTTATATATATGATGGGAACCCCTATGGTCATTCTTCCAATGAGAGGGTATTCACATAGTTAGTGTTGGGGATTGGGAAAGGCATGCATGGTTTAATATGTGATTTATGTTTAATTCCAATCATGTTATTACCTCATCATTCTCCTTTATACTATTATCATGTGATTTCTAGATTCCATCTAGAGGGTAGAGTGATGGTTTCTTTCTAGTCTTGATTAGACAGATTAGACCCCCCTATAAAGTGGATAAGCTAGGTGGGAATTGCCACTTGTGAGGCTAGTTTAGAGCATCCATGCTAGTTATTGATTATGAAGGTACACCATATTATAGTATGTGGGTACGAACTAAGGGAATCTATGTATTTATTCTAGGGATGTTTAGGAAACACCCATGATTATACATCTATATTTTCTTATTTTATTTTTCAGCACTTTGGTGACTTATTTTATCAGTATTTTTTTCCTATACTCATACTGTATCATTTATTCCTGATTTTTTTTGATATACCCTATTGTTTATTCTTAGTTCAAATTTTCATTTATTTTATGTATCATTTTGGTCGTGCTTCCTTCTCAGCATTTGGTTTTCAAACTGGGTTCTTAAATGGGAATATATGTTTGTTTTTTAAATGATAAAGACCTTATTTTTTCTAATTGTATTTCAAACTAGTGTATATGGATTGTTTCGAGAAAGGATATGTATGGATTATATGGTTCTTACCTGCTGAGATGTTTTATTCTCACACCCTACTTATTTCACTCAGCATCAGTTGACCTGATCTATTTTTCAGGTTTAATTTTTTTAGGTTTTCCTATGGAGTGGGATGGTTTTATGGGTGGTGGTGACCAAGAGGTCACATAGAGATCATGTCAGTTATGGTTTGGTTATAGTTTTTTTATTTTACTCTTTTGTTCCACTATAGTTTTATTTGGATATTTTTATATACTTTATTATATTTATAGATTTACCTTCTATTTATGCTATGTACTCTGTCTTGTTTTATTTTTCAGTTCTTTATAGGCTAAAATCATTCCCAATTGTGTTATCTTTGATGTTCGACACTAGTTGTCGACCTAGGAGGATTGGAAACACCTATAAGGCCTTGTCATGATTCAACTCGGGTGACCAGTTTAGGGTCGACCTGGGTTGGTTCATGATATACTAGTCTCTAGGTAGCTGATCGAACAAGTCATCAATTCATGGAAAATGATACTTTTTATTTTTCATGATATTTTTGAGTTCACAATATTCAATAAAGAGGTGTATTGACCCATCATTATTCTTGATGAGGAGGTATGATGCACCCCATAGTGAATAAATTAGGCATATAAACCCTCCTATAGTTCCTTCTTTATCTCTTCAAGTTCAATAGTGTATATTATATTCAGAGTCTTGGATATTGGATAGATCTGGGTATAAGATTGATTGAGAACTCAACCTGATTCCTTAGAGAAAGACTGGACAATTATTTAGGAAACACATCAATATATTCCCATATAATGGTTATGTCATCAAGGATGATATTTTACTTAGTCTCAATCTTTTGATCTATATACGATTTATCACAAGGTAATAATATCCATGATTGAGATGATGATTCCAAAGAATATTCATCCTCCTCCTTGAACTTGTATAGAATAAGAGGGTGATTCATGATATATAGGGTGATTTTATTACCTTATCAATTGATTTTGGATATATATAAGTGAATCTAATCCATACATATAATTACATATAATTCGACTGAAGGGAGTATCAAAAGGTTCACTGGGAAGTTCAACCTACAAATATGTATAGGGGAGGAGTTATATACTTGGAATGTAATAACTTCCCATTTTCCATTTTCACTAATATATCCACTTCTATAATTTGAGGTGGTTTTTGAATAGTTATAATAAACTTGAATGATATTAAAGAATGCATAGAAATAGAATAAAATATTATATTCACTATTCCTGAATGAATTACTAGCATTCCTATCACCACATCATTGTCCAGATCCATCTTAGCAGTTGTGATGGAATAAGATAACCCTTTCTCTCTAGGCCTTGTAAGTTGTTCTCATTAATTATTATCATCAACCCTTATCTTAGGGAATTGATTCACATAGTTTCCTTATTCCTTGTAGTTGAAACATTAGACAATACGTTGAGGGTTTAATGGATCATTATTTCATTTGATCACAATAGTGGGTTTCTCCCGTCAACATTTTCTAGCTTGGTACCCTTTCTTCCCACACCTAAAGCATTTCATTATCCCCTTTAGGTAATTATTATGATACTTATTATCACAATTTTATCAATTGGTATGTTAGAATTTATTTTTACTATGATATTTTTCAACCACTATGTTAGAATCAAAATCCATTATCTACTTCCCATATCTTGAACCATAAGATCCAATAACCTCCATTTTGACTTTGAGGGAACATCAGATGATTTACTCATAGATTTAAAAGTTTATAATCTCCAAATATCTTCATAGATTCATATTTATACCACTAAATAAGTGATCAATTTTACTTTCAGGGTCAATGAAAAATATGGAGGTGTATCATTCAAGTCTTGTAAAGTTCGTCTCATATGGATCAATGAACCCATAATCCTTTTTCTTGTGGTCAATGAAATCCATAACCATTTTTAGTTGGACATTGTATGTAATATGTTTATTGAAAAACATTTTCCATAATTATTTCCACTATATCACTTCGATCTCCCCCTCATGCTCCGTATTTTTAATCAACGTCCACTATAGATCAGCTCCTTCCTCCATAAAATAAACAACTAGAACAACCTTATAATGCTTAGATAATTGAAGGAAATAGAAGATATTTTCAATATATTTGACCCATTGTTCTTCAATTAAGGGATCAGAATATCCACTGAAGGTTAGAGGCATTTATTACATAAAGGTCTCAATTTTAAATTGTTTTTTCTTTTAGGGATGTGATTTTCCCCATGATTCAAGTTTTTATTCAAAACATTCATTAATTGAGAAATTATTTTAATAAATTTACTTAATACTTATACCATTGGTCTAGGCATATCATTTGGTAATTCATACATTTCCTATCACATTGGTTTTTGACTCAGTTCCTCCTATTCCTAGCCATTGACTAAATATAAAGGGAAAATTAGGGATGATAATTTTTAAACTATTAAACACATAAATGGTAAACCATGAACATTTAATGGATAAATAATAAATGACATATATTACTTAACCTATGGATTTATAGGTTTCAATATAAGTTATCCATGGTATATTTCCTAACATAAAATTTTATGGTCATTTTTATTCCCTTCATGATGGTTTGTAAGAAGATTATGAATGTTCTAAATCATATCCCCAAAAAGTATCAAAATAGGTGTTAAATGAGGCCTCCTTTTCATTCTATAGGTGATGATTTAGTTAATAACCAATATGACATTTTTTGGAGTTATTACCACTAGGAATAATTGTTCCAAAGCGACATACACTTATAGTATTCATACAAGGATTTTGTTGATTAGAAACCATACACTCTATAATTTACCAAAATTTAGGGATTTTTTTCTTATGTTTAGTCTTATCCCTAATTATTTCAATATTTTTTAACACTAATCCCCAAAAATAACTTTTTTTACTATGAAACAACCTATTACAACCTATATCTTTAATACACCTTAATCAAGATTTATTATATAAAGATACACTTAATATAATCCAAAAAGACCATGATGTTTACTGTCTTTGGGTAATCATATACATAGCACAATAACTTGAAACATGGTTACAACAACATTGTTTAAAAACTCCAAAATATAACCTTATATTCCATCAATCTTCTAATACTTAATAGGATAACCTGGGGATGCACATAAGAAAACAACAAGCTATAAAGTTGAGTAAGTAAATATTCAAAGCATAACATGATGAAAGTAATACATGTGATTCAATAGGAATATCAAGGTGACATAAAAGGGGAAAGGATCATAAAATTGAACATCGAAGCATGATATAAGATGATTACATCAAGGAAACATAGAAATGTGAAAAAAAATAAAACCTGACAATATAAGCATAATTCAAGGCCAAGAAATCATAACATAATGTGATTAGGATAACCCACCATGTACCATACATTCTATATAATGTGATAAAAACATTATCTGATGCATTATAGGGATATATAATTTCCAGTCCACTCATCACATTCATATCATATACATGAATTTGTGTTCCACATAGATCATACAATATAAGGATGTATTTCATAAATTTTAATCCCATGATTAAGTATTTTGGGATAAATATATGGTATGACCCAATAAATGAAGTATAGGTATATATATTCGAATACCCTTGAGTGTAAATGGGATGGGTATACACAACATAAATGTTTGTCTTGGAAAATCATGGGGTAAAATTTCCAGTATAACAAGAATACATAAAGGCTTATGGAAGAGTTTAATGAGAGTTAAAGGTGTCCTATAATTACCTTTTCATCACAAGGATAGTAAATGGATTCATAAAAACATATTTTTACATGAAAAATTGGAAATCAAAAGAAATAACTCAAAGAAAGTGCTTGAATAAAGAGGAGGAATCACCTTACCTTGAGTGGGGGCCTCTAAAAGATTGGAAGGTGTTTCTTAATAGAATTTTAACAAATTTGGAAGTATTTAGAGAGGTATAGGGAGATAAAATTGCTTCTAAATGAGTTTTTAGTGAAGTGGAGTGGGATTATAGTGGGTATTTATAACAAAATAGAGGATAATTCTCTATTATTTTATAAACATAGGTTTTTGATTCTATATGATAAAATAATAAAAACTAACAACCCTCCCATAGTTTTTCCCATGGTTTCAACCAAAGAGGATTGGTTATTAATATTTTATAGGGATAATAACCAAACATATTAAAATAATATCATTAGTGATGTGGAAGTGAGTCATGTTAATGTAGAATTGATTTTAAAACCTTAAAATATAATATAGGTTTTGGAGGATTCATTAAAAGTTTATAAAATAAATTAAATAACTTCAAAAACATATTATTTTAATGGAGAAACCTATATTTGGTCATTTATTCCATTTATATCATTTATTACATCACTTTTAGGCTATTACTATGTCATGATAAATACTGTATATTTATACTATATTTAATTTTTACCCAAAAAATTACGAGTCTCAAAAAATTATGAAAAAACCACAATAAGATAATTTAAAAATGATTATTTCAAAAATAATTTTTATTTTATCATTTTTTATAAATAAGAGAATTTTCAATTTTAAATAAAAATACTTATTTATTAAAAATTACTAGTTTTTACGACACTAACAACTTTATGACCCTTAGATAAATTACACTGGACTCAATTAAATTAAATTATAATTTATATTTAAATAAATATTTATATTAATAAAATTTTATTAAAATAAAATTTATTTAAACAATTCTTAAATTTATCAAAAAGTGTATTAATTGAGGCTATATATTTACCAAAATTATAATTTTGATTTTTTATTATCAAAATCTAATTTTTATATGATCATTTATATAGTAATAAAAAATGGGATAAATATAAAATTATTTTAAAAATAAAATATATAAATTAATATTAATATGGTCAATATAAATAACCCCTTATTACACTAGTGTACGCCCTAAGGGTAAGGTGTGTGATGGTGGTGCTTTCTTGGGGTGGTTCGACAAATATGATTTGGGCCATGATCTTGATAAGCTTGAAATTCTCCTATAAATGGTTTCAATATAGATTTATTTATTGAATATTGGACCGGGATTGGTTAATAGAAAAACCTAGTGATTCCATGTCCATTGGAAGCACTGATAAGTGTTTTTCATATGGTACAATCCTACTAGTCGAGGCCATTGCTTCTTTCATTTGTGTCAATTGGACATTATCATAATCCTTAAAATATAATGATCTTAATAATGATTATAAAATGGATATAATAAATTTTTTTAATATGATCAATGCTATTTTAAATCCAATATTAAATATTTTATAATCACTCTAAAATAACCAAAGTAGTGCATGTGTTTTCTATAAATATATTAATTAATAAGGAATTTATGTAGGTTCCGTGTGCAGTGGAAGCACCTTTGATGGTATGAACAACTAAGACATTTGTCTTAATTTATATGTAATAATTATCAAACATGATTAAAATACCATGTACAATGAGAACTGAAGATTAATTGAAAAGTTTAAAATGTTGTAACCGGAAGAGGAGGATCTTTACATGTAATTTATAATTACTTTATGAGTAGATATAGAAATACCACAACTTTTAATTATGATTTTGTTGATGATATGCTAGACTAGATCTCATTATATTATAATTATGTTTTAGGATACAATTGAATAATCCATCTAGTAGTGATCCACACATGTACCACAATCTTTGAATGCCTCCTTATAATCATTGGTCCTAGCACAACTGATCCCAATCACCTGCATTGTTCGTGGCAGATCACAACTTGATTCTTCTTGAAGGAGGAATAAATCTTTGTGTTCCATCAAAATATTGATATAGGATGAGAGAATAGAACTCTTAGATCACTAAATATCTCTCTAAGGCTTTAGAGATTCTCTCTCTATCCATTTTTCATAAAAAGAGTGATTATGGAAAGAGTTATAATTAAATATTTGTTATGGAAGGTTTAACTTTGGAAAATTGCACACAAGCCCCTTACCAAAATTAATATTCTTAGTTGGCCCCATTTCCATTAATAGTAATAATAATATTTTTAATCTCTTAACATGTAAAATAAATTTATGAATATATAAATAAATACCATTTGTATCATTTCCAATCGGACTATTAATATCAGTCCACTTTTCCATATCAACATTTACCTATCCTTGAATAATGATTATATAGCCAAAAGGTTCAAGAGGTAGGCAAGCCTGATCCTAATTTTTTTTATAAAATAAACAGTAACAAACCAGTCAAAATAGAGGAGCATTACAAAGTTGGGTGTGAATATCACCACTACAGTCCACCTGTGCTAGAATAGAACAATAACTTGGAAAAAAAGGATCAATTGGAACTAACCTCCATAATGGATCTTTAAGAATGAGCATTAGAAACATGATTTTCCTCTTTGTAAATGTGAGATACACTAGTGGAAAAAACATTTAACACATTGGCATTTTTCACATCGGTACTATATAACCGACATGCAAAGATATAAAAATCGATTTATCACGTCAGTTATAAAGTAACCGATGTGATAAATCGATGAGAATCCATTTTTTACATCAGTTATTTTATAACCGACGTAAAAAATACTGAGATTAGATTTTTCACGTCGGTTATTTTATAACTGACGTGCAAATCAAATTTGGGAACTTTATCATGTCGGTTATAAAATAACCAACATGATAAAGGAAATATCGGCAATTTATCATGTTAGTTATCAAAAGAACCAATGTGATAAAGCACCATTTATCACATCGGTTATAAAATAACCGACATGATAAATTATTTTCTATGTCGGTTATTAAATAACTGATGTTATAAACATAGGAAAAAATAGTTTATCATGTCGGTTATTAAGATTTGATAAATATTTTAAATGATTTATCACTCCCCGTATTCAGTCATTCTGTTTTCTTCGATTGGGTGGCCTACAAATCATCTCTCCCGCACAGAAAACCTAGAAAGGATTCTTCAAAGTTGTTCCCTCCAGCCCCATTTTTCCAACACCATTCATCATCTTTATTCTCACCAGATCTATCAGGTCAACTTGAAACACTCAAGTAAGACTCACACAGATCAGTTTCAGTTTTTATTTTTCGCGATGCCCTAAACTATTTTTTGAGATGTTATTTTTCTATCTTTGTTCTTGCTATCATGGTAAGTTTCATAGTGTTCATTTATACCATGCTAAATTATTTTATAGTAAAAGAAACCATGGAAGTGATATCATGAAAGTTTAAAATTTTTGTGTGTTCTATCATGTGTGTGTGCGCATACAGGGGGTGTCCAAGGGGGTGGGGGGGATTTCCAAGTGGGTGGGGGGGGGGGGGGCTGTCCAGGGGGTGGGGGTGTTCAGGGGGTGTCAAAGGGGGTGGGGGGTGGTGTCCAGGGGGGTGCGGGGCTGTCCAAGGGGGTTGGGGGTGTCCAAGGGGGTGGGTGGGGGGTGTCTAGGGGGTGAGGGGGCTATCCAAGGGGGTAGGGTTGTCCAGGGGGTGGGGGTGTCCAGGGGGGTGGGGGGTGTCCAGGGGGGTGGGGGGCTGTCCAGGGGCTGGGGGGCTGTCCAGAGGGGTGGGGGGGGGGGTTCCAGAGGGTTAGGGGGGCTATCCAGGGGGGGTGTCCAGAGGGGTGGGGTGGGTGGTGGTGTCTAGGGGGTGAGGGGGCTTTCCAATGGGGTAGGGGTGTCCAGGGGGGGTGGTGTCGAGGGGGGGTGAGGGGGCAGTCTAGGGGGTGGGGGTGTCTAGGGGGGTGTCCAAGGGGGTAGGTGTGGGGGGTGGTGTCCAAGAGGGGTGGGGGTGGGGGGTTTCCAGGGGGTGGGGGTGGTGTCTAGGGGGAGAGTGGGCTGTCCAAGGGGGTATGGGGTGTCCAGGGGGTGAGGGGGTGTCCGGGGGGTGGGGGGGAGTGGGTGGGTGGGTGGGGGGGGTATCCGGAGGAGTTGGGGGGCTGTCCGGGGGGCAGGGTGGATATCCAAGGGGGTGGTAGTGTCCAGGGGGTGTCTAAGGGGGTGGGTGGGGGGGCTGTCCAAGGGGGTAGGGGTGTCCAAGGGGTGGGGGGTGTCTATGAGGGTGAGTGGGCTGTCCAAGGGGGTAGGGGGTGTCTAGGGGGTGGGGGTGTCCAGGGGGGGTGGGGGTGGAAGGGATGTCTAGAGTGGTGGGGGGCTGTCCAGGGGATGGGAGGGGGGGGGGGCTATCCAAAGGGGTGGGGGAGCTATCAAGGGGGTGGGGGGCTATCCAGAGGGTTGGGGGGGGGGGGTGTCCAGGGGTGGGGGGGATGTCTAATGGGGTCGGGGGGATGTCTAGAGGGTTGGAATGGCTTTCCAAGGGGTGGGGGGTGGGGGGGGGGGTGTCCAGAGGGGTGGGGTGGGGGGATGTCTAAGGGGGTGGTGGTGTCCAGGGGGTGTCCAAGGGGGTGGTGTTAGGGGGGGGGGGTGAGGGGATTTCCAATGGGGTAGCGATGTCCAGGGGGTGGGGGTGGTGTTCAGGGGGTGAGTGGGCTGTCTAAGAGGGTAGGGGGTGTTCAGGGGTTGGGGAGTCCAGGGGGGTGAGCTGGGGGGGGGGTGTTGAGAGGGTTGGGGGGCTCTCAAGGGGGTGGGGGGATGTTCAGAGGGGTGGGGGAGCTATCAAGGGGGTGGGTGGGGGGGGGGGGTGTCCAAGGGGTGTGTGTGTGTGTGTGTGTGGGGGGGGGGGGTGTCTAGAGGGGTGGCGGGGGGGGGGGGGGTGTCCAAGGGGGTGGTGGTGTCCATGAGGTGTCCAAGGGGGTGGGGGGTGTCCAAGGGGGTAGGGGTGTCCAGAGGGTGGGGGGGGGGGGTGTCCAGGGGGGTGAGTGGGATGTCCAAGGGGGTAGGGGGTGTCTAGGGGGTGGGGGTGTATGGGGGGGGGGTGGGGGGCTGTCTAGAGGGGTGGGGGGATATCTAGGGGGTGGGGGGGATATCCAGAGGGGTGGGGGGGCTGTCCAGAGGTTTCAAATCATTGGGATATGTGTAATTTTCAATAGTGAATATATACATATTTTAATATTTATACTTCATATTTATTTTTTACGAAAGGGTGAATTTGGTATCCAGTTGCACCGAGATGTATTCTTTGTGTAACTTAAGAAGAAAGGATCCAAAATGAATTTAAAACTATTATATCTAACTATATTTTCTTTTTAAAATCATTTTCATGCATCTTTTTTTTTCAAATACACATAGATTTGTTTTATATTTCAAAATTATTTTATATTCAAATTATGATATTTTTTATATAAATATATATTTGTCTTATCTTAATAAATATTTATAATTTTGATATTTTTTATAGGTAATAATGAGTCAAATTTGGATTACAGCACCTCAAATGAGTAATGAATATGAGGAAGGTGTTGATGCCTTTTTTGATTTTTCTAAACGAAATGTTCCAAGCATTGATATTTTTTTCTATCCATGCCTGAAATGTTTGAATATGAAGAAGTTCAAAAGTAGAGAGATCAAAGATCATATGATTTTTCATGGTTTTAATCTGATTTACAATCCTTGTATTTGGCATGGTGAAATTGGATAGAATGTCAGATCTACTGATGATGATGATTCACAAGATGGTAAATCCAATGGAATTGAAGAAATGATTCACGATATTGCAACAGAACAAATTTAGATAGAACTAACAGTTGCACGTCTATATGGTGATTCTAAAAAACCATTTTATCCTGGTTGTATGGATTTTATTATTTTGTCGGCGGTGTTAAGATTGATTAACCCGAAGGCGAAACATGGATGGAGTGACAAAAGTTTTACAGAGCTGCTACAATTGATGAAATACATTCTTCCAAAAGATAACGATCTTCCAAATTCACATTATAAGGCAAAGAAAATATTATGCCTGATGGTATTGGGATACAAGAAAATACATGCCTGTACAAATGACTATATGATATATAGGAAGGAATATGAATTTCTATCAGAGTGTCCTAAATGTGGGACATCACGGTATAAGTTGAAAGAAAAATCAAAGGTTTATGTAGAGATTACAAAGACCCCTTCCAAGGTATTTTGGTATCTTCCTATAATTCATTGTTTGAAATGTTTATTTGCTAATTCACATGATGAAAAAAGGTTAAGATGGAATGCTAATGAGAGGATATGTAATGAAAAAATATTTCATCCAGCTAATTGTCCATAATGGAAGAAAATTGATGATAAGTATCCTACATTTGGAAATGAAATTAGAAATCTCAGACTAGGGTTGTGCACAGATGGAATGAATCCATACCGAACCCTTAGTAGCACACATAGTTCATGGCCTGTTTTATTGTTAATTTACAACCTCTCTCCTGAAGTTTGTATGAAGTTCAAATATGTCATGTTGAGTATAATGATCTCTGGTCCGAAGCAACCTAGAAATGATATTGATGTTTTCTTTTCACCATTGATTTATGATTTGAAACTTTTATGGGTGGATGGTATTAGGGTGTATGATTCTTATAAAATAGAATATTTTCAACTATATGCAGTGCTTATGTTCACTATAAATGACTTCCCAACATTTGGAAATTTGTCTGGATACAATGTTAAGGGGAATAAAGCATGTCCAATTTGTGAACAACAAACTTCATTTTGTCAATTTCATCATGGGAGAAAAACAATGTATATGGGTCATTGAAAGTTTTTGCCTATAGATCACTCTTATAGAAGACTAAAAAAGGCATTAAATGGATTATAAGAATTTTATATTGCTCCAAAACCTTACCACATGATGTGTATTTTGAGAGGGTGGAAAACCTTGATGTGACATTGGGAAAGATAGAGAAATAAAGTAATGATAGACATATTTGGAAGAAAAAGTCAATATTTTTTAAGCTACCATATTGGAGATATCATGAATTTAAACATAATATTGATGTCATGCACATGGAAAAGAATATCTATGACATTTTTATTGGAACATTTTTAGATATTAAAGGAAAAAAATGGGTTGAATGTAAGATTAGACTTACTACCAATGAGAATATGTTTGGAGTTAGCTCCCACTCCTAATGAAAGACAAACATTTCTTCCCCCGACTTGTCATATATTATCCAAGAGGGAGAAAATGAGCTTTTTTCAGTGTCTTCATGATATCAAAGTGCCTCAAGGTTATTCTTCAAATGAATTTTTTCATCTCATTGAAGGATTTGAAGTTGATAGGTATGAAATATCATGATTGTCACGTCATGATGCAACAACTTCTACCAGTTTCATTGCGTGGAATATTTCCCATCCATGTTAGAAAGACTATAATGAAGTTGTGTTATTTTTTCAATTCAATTTGTAATAAGGTTATTGATGTGAATGCTTTGAACATTTTGGAAAATGATGCAATTTCTATACTTTGTCAATTGGAAATGTATTTTTCTCCATATGTTTTTTGATATAATAGTGCATTTAATGATTCATATGGTTTGAAAATATAAAGCTTTATGGACCTGTATATCTTCATTGGATGTATCCTTTTAAAAGGTATATGAAAATATTAAAGGGGTATATTAATAATCCATATCGAACTGAAGCCTCCATTATTGAAAAGTATATTTCTGAGGAGGTTGCAGAGTTTTGTATAAGCTACTTGGCTGTGGTGAAGCATATAGATTTGCCTCCATCTCGCCATGAACGAGTTAATAATGAGGGAAAGGGGATTCGTGGCTTGAAATTCAAATCGTTGTTAGCTGAACAGATGAATAATTTAGAATTATACATCTTGAATAACATAGCAGATTCTCAAATTTATATCACATTGCATATTAATGAGTTGAAACAATGTCATCCAAAGAAGAAGGAAATGTGGATTTTGAATGATCATAATAATTTTTTTTTTCATGGTTTAAAAAGACATTTCTTGGTAGATCAGATGTATCAGAGACATTAAAATGGGTAGTAGGTGGTCCATGTTTAAATGTGATAACATGGTCAGATTATGACATTAATGGATATACATTTCATACGAAAGATTAGGATAATAGAAGTGCAGTTCAGAATAGTGGTGTATTGGTGTTTGCAGAAGCAATGCATTTTTCGAGTTCTAAAGAAAAAAACCCAATTTCTGCATCAAGTGCATATTATGGAGTGATTGAATAAATATGGGAGGTTTATTACTTTAAAATTAAAGTTCATATTTTTAACTGTAAATGGTTTATTGGTAACAATAGTGCCAGACATGATGAATTTGGAATGACGGTTGTTAATATGAATAGATTGAAAGACACAACTGATTCTTTTATAATGGAAACACATGTAAAACATATTTTCTATGTATTTGATCAATCAGATATGTGGTGGGCTGTTGTTTTACAAGGGAAAAAACAATATGTTGGTGAGGATCAACTTGATGAAGATGCTGATTTATGTGAGATCCCTACTTCCATGGAAAGATTAGCAGAACATAATGATGAGCATGCTGAAGACATGGTTTGTGACATAAGGAACGATCATTACGAAGGAATTTGGGAAAACAATCCATTTGTACATTCCTAATATTACAGGTAACATATGTTTATTTCTGGTTTACATTTATTATTTTCATAAAATGTTAGATATTGTAAGTTTTTTCTTTATTAAAACACGTATTAAAACAAATAAATAGAAGTTTATTTTTATTTTTATTTTGTTTAGTTTAGTTTATCATGTTTATCATTATGTAAATTATATATCTATTATTTTTTTGAATGACAATTACTTTACCATGTTACCATGTTTACCATGTTTACCATAGTTTACCATAGTTTACCATTATTTACCATAGTTTACCTTTATGTAACTTATATATTTATTGATTTTGTTGAATGACAGTTACACTACCATGTTTACCATGTTTACCATCTTTACCATTGTTTAACATGCTTACCATATTAACCATGTTTACTATTATGTAACTTAGTTCAATTTTCCATTTTCTATTTACATTAGTTTTGTAATATTTGAATTTGTATATTTTTGAACTAATGTTTGTTTTTTTGATTTTAAGGTTAATGACAGATCAATCAGTTGATCAACCACATGATTCTGGAGATGAGCATAATGATCATACCTCTGGGGAGGAATATTCACTTGCTCCTCTTGATGTTCCCCAATCTTCCTCATGTGCTCCCATAATGACAAAGAGTTCAAGAGTTAGTAAACGTGGGTGCACACGTTTACCAAAATTATCACTTTCCCGTACGCAGTACCAAAGGATACTCGTTGAGTTTGATGAGAATGATATTCCTAGAGGTCCAAATGCAAAAGATTTTAAGAGTTTTGTATCAACTCAGGGTAAGAGAAAAGTAAGAATTTTGTATGATGATTGGAGAAGTGTGGACAAAGCGATAATATCTTAGTTGTGGGAGGCGATTTTGGTAAGATATTTTGCTATTATTTGCCTATTCTTTAAATGTTTCTAGTATATATAATATGTTTTAACTATTCTTTATCAGATGGAATTTGATATTCCTGACACTATAGAAGTTAAGAAGAAATGCTTATCGATGAATGCTAGGAGATGGAGGGATTTCAAATCAACCCTCTCATCTAATTTCAATTTTGGTCATAGGAGTCATGACAATCCATGTCATAGATATACTTTCATAGATGAAGACACATGGAGAGGGTTTGTTGAAAGTAGAAGAAAAGATTCATTTTTGGTAAGGGTAATGTAAACTTTTATAAGATTTCTTATATAAATGATCTTATTAATGTTTTGTTAATGATTTATTATTCTTAATTTACAACAAACAAGGAAACCTCATCAGGAGATCCAATCTAAAAATGTATACCCTCATAGTTTATCTCGGGGAGGGTATACATTATTGGAAGAAAAAATAATGGTGGGAAATTTACAAAAACTGAGAGTTGAGTCTTTAAGCTCTTGAGAGGTGGCCCCTCCACCCCCTCCATCTATACATGAAAAATGGAAGAGAGCTCGGATGGGAAAAAAAGGGCAATATCTTTCAGAAGATTCAAGAATCGTAGATGAGAGGGTTGTAAGATATTTATTTTATTTATTTAAGTTAACTACATTCTTCATATAATTTCAATCATTACAGAAATGTTCAATTAATTAATATTGGATTCTCTTGAGGAGCATAGCTCACATGGGGTATTTATAGCTGCTGGGAGGCAAGATATTTTATCTACAACATTGGGAAAGCCCAAACATCCTGGTCGTGTATGAGGATATTCGATAGGTGTATTGGTAAGAAAAGTGTTTCCACGTTCTTTAACTTCTTCCCTTGAGTGTGTTTATAAAAAAAATAGAACCCTTGGAGGCTGAAGTTCATAATATTAATGCGATGATGGAGGAAAAGATTATAGTGTCGGTATAGTCTATGTTTTCAGACATGCAAAGACAATTTTAGACTGTAGCTCCAACTCCTCCACCTCCCCCTGAAGACCCCATTATTTATTCTCCACCTCCGCCAGTAGTTCCCACTCCCCCACCTTAGCCTGTGGACCCCATTTTTTATCCTACTCCTCCGCCGAAACTTCTTACTTATTGCAAGTTGTATGTTGATGATCCTCAACATCATATAGTTGCATATGGGCTGGTATATTGTATAGGAGATATAGTTCATCATCAACAGTTAGAGGTAGAGAATCATAGGGTCACTGTACAAGATATTATAGATAGATCAACTCGAGTACAATTACCTACAGATGAGGTGATGACAGTTGGACATAGTATCAACCATTTTTTAATTTGGCCATCCATACTTCTATGACTCATTACCATAGAGGTATGTATGTTATATCTTCTATTTTATTTTTTTATTAAAGTTGTTTTATCATTTTAAAACTAATATATTTTTATATTTATTTTTACAGGAATACTTTAAAGTTAAATAAATACTGTATAGACAACAACAAATATAAATGACAATGACATCAGATATAGATTCTAGTAGTCTTGACAAATTGTTAAGATATTCAAATTTGTTGGCGGATCATTATGAGTTTCCAATGGAAGCTCATGTTTGTAGACGTGAAATAAATGTGGGGATTGTGAAAAATGATATCATGGAGCTTATTACTGGAGATAAGTTGGGCATCAATGTGGTGTAATTTTTTTCCATGTAAGTCTTAAAACCTTTTACCTGCGTTATATTTATTAAAAACGTATACTTATGTTTGTTTTGTATCAGGTATCTTTATAACATGTATGAGAAGAATGAGCAGATAGATTTATATAGATTCATGGACCCACATTTGATTTCCCCTAAAGCACATGCATTGGATGAGGAACAAAGAATGCTTTATATTGCTGAAAGATTCGAAGAGAATATAATCACACAGTGTTGGATGATGCCTTTTTGTGAGAGGTATGAAACATATCTCTAGAAAATAGTTCATTATCTTTTAACATAAAAAACCATTAACCTTAAATTTTCTTTTATCAGCGATCATTGGATGTTAGATGTTTTTTCCCAAGGGAGAAAACAATTTATTGGATATACTCTGTCCATGGAGATGTGCAAGAAAGTTTTAAGAATATGTTGGAAAAGTATGTTTTAATTTCTTAATAGTTGTATATATTATAATGAATTTTAAATTTATCCCATTTGTATTATTTTCTAACAGGGGATGGGTCTACTTTCGAAAAAACACAAAGAAAAGGAGTGTGAAGATCAAGTATGTAAAAGTAAAGGTAAATATACATTTATAATTTGTACTTTTTGATTTATTACATAAAAATAATATTTTTAATTTACACTCATTCAAACAGAATTTTCATGAACAACAAGGCATCATCGAATGCAGATATTTTATGTTAAGATTTATGTATGAAATAATTACAACTGGAACACTTGTGAACTTTGACCTGGTAAGATTTCCTTTTAAACTTTTACATAATATTTCATTTGATTTATTCATTATACATGTTAACTACCATCCTTTTAATTTGTAGCTATTTGATGACCCTCAACCCTATAGTGCTCAAGAGGTCAAACACTTACAAGTGGAATGGTCAAATTATTTTACAAGTTTGATTAGATTTTAATTTGTTTGTAGTGTAAAATGTAATTTTGAATATTGTCATTATAATTGTGTATTTGGTAGTTGTTTAGGTTGGATTTAGGTTTTTTAAGTTGAAATTTTAAGTTTTGAATGTTATATATGTGAATGTTTAATTTTTCCCCACTTCTTGTTTTGGTCTAGTTCTGATGGTTTTTCTGGTATGGATTCTGGTTTGGGGGGGGGGTGTCCAGTGGGGTGGGGGGTTTCCAAGGGTGTGAGAGGGTTGTATAGTAGGGTGGGGGGGTTTCTAGGGGTGTGGGAGGGCTGTCTAGGGGCGTGGGAGGGCTGTCTAGGGGGTGGGGGGCTATCCAAGAGGGTGGGGGGGGGAATCCAGGGGTGTGGGGGGGGGGGTGTCCAGTGGAGTGGGGGGTTTTTAGGGGGGAGCTGTCTAGTGGAGTGGGGGGGGGGGGTTCCAGTGGTGTGGGAGGGATGTCCAGTGGGGTGGGGGGGGGGGGTTTCCAGGGGTGTGGGAGGGCTGTACAGTGGGGTGGGGTGGGGGGTGTCCTGGGTGTCTATGAGGGTGGGGGGGAGTCCAGGGGGTGGGATCATTTCTAGGAGGATGGGAGGGCTGTCCAGGGGAGTGAGGGGCTGTCTAGGGGGTGTCTAGAGGTGTGGGGGGTGTCCTATGGGGTGAGGGGGTTTCCATGAGTGTGGGAGGGCTGTCCAGTGGGGTGGGGTGGGGGGGGGGGGGTATCCAGGGTGTCCATGGGGGTGGGGGGGGGGGCTGTCTAGGTGGTGGGAGTGTTTCCAGGAGGGTGGGAGGGCTGTCCAGGGGAGTGGGGGGCTGTCCAGGGGGTGTCCAGGGGGGGGGGATGTGGGGGTGTCCTTTAGGGCGAGGGGGGTTTCTAGGGGTGTGGGAGGGATGTCTAGTGGGGTGGGGGGTGTCCAGGGTGTCCATGAGGGTGGGTGGGGGGGGGGAGTCCGGGGGGTGGGAGTCCGGGGGTGGGAGCGTATCCAGAAGGGTGGGAGGGCTATCTAGGGGAGTGAGGGGGGGGGGGGTGTCCATGGGGTGTTTAGGGGTGTGTGTGTGTGGGGGGGGGGGTGTCCAGGGGGGTGGGTGGGTTTATAGGGGTGTGGGAGGGCTGTCCAGGGGTGTGTGTGGGGGGTGTCCAGGAGGGTGGGAGGACTGTTCAGGGGGGTGGGGGCTATCTAGGAGGGTGGGGGGGGGGGGTGTCCATGGGTGTGTGGGGGGGTGTCCATGGGGGTGGGGGGTGTCTAGAAGGGTGGGAGGGCTGTCCAGGGGGGTGGGGGGCTGTTTAGGAGGGTGGGAGGGATGTCCAGGGGGTCACTACTGAAATTTTACACTTTACTAATTGTTGTAAACCATTGGTAAAGGCCTAGAAACCGTTGGTATATAGTATACCAACAGTTCCCTCAACTGTGGGAAAGTAAGGCGTGACAATAGGCATATACCAATAGTTCTGTGAAAACCATTGGTATAGGTGTCAAAATAGAAGGTATACCAACAGTTTGCTATAAACCGTTGGTATATGTGTGTTACACTTATACCAACGGTTAGAAACTGTTGGTATAGAGGGCATATGGCAAGCCATAAGGCTATACCAATGGTTTTGTTATAACCATTGGTGTAAACCTATACCAATAATTATAACAAACTGTTGGTATAGTTATATTATATTATCTATTTCAACGGTTTTGAAACCGTTGGTATACAATTGCTCAGCTCCACAGTAGCAAGCCCCTCTCCCCTCTCCAGACCTGCAACAAGATAGAAACCCCTCTCTAAACCTACAACAACACCAATACAAAATCACCATCCAAAGTATTCAAAATTTAGAATTCATTCCAGAATTTAGAAATTTAGAAATTCAAATGAAATAACACCCATAAGAGAAAAAGCCTACATGTTATAGGAAATGCAATAACACCCATAAGAGCATTCCAAATTTAGAATTCATTCCTCACTCAAACCACAACACCAATACACAAAAAATAAAAAACCTACATGTTGTAGGAAGAACATGGGATGTTTAGTCATGGTATTGGGTTGAGTATCTTAAAACTAATAGAAAAACTTGGGTAGAGTGGCAAGGATCATGATACCCATAAGATAGACAATGGTAGTGGTCATGTGCTTAGACCTAGGATGAGTTATAGGAAGCACATGAGATGTTTATATTCCTCTAATAATTATGTATCCATGTATAAATGGTTCCTAATGTGTTAGTGGGAAACATTGGCCAATCTCGACATATGAGATGAGTTACTGAAATATCCTACATGTTTTTCATAGACTTTTCAATTAGAATAAGGGGGCATGTGGCTAATTGTAATTTTCTCTCCTGGGTGTGATGTGAGATGAATCCCCATCTTGGGTAGTGGGTATGAATATTCAATTAAGTCTTTGGTATTGGGTTCCCAAAGGGACTTTGGTTTGGTCCTAGAACCCACTATTTGAGGATGGGATTGAGGTGATCCATGGGGCTATGGTGTCACCTTATGTATTCCTCACTATTGGGGTATTTTTATAAGACTTTGAAACTTATTTTTCAAGAATCTATGTGTAGCCTTGTTGACCAATTTGTTATATAGTATGATTGAGTGTTCATAGGTTTCATATGAAATCACTATATGATATTTATTTGTTGTATGTTATTGTATAGAATGAACGATCCGTGATTGAGAATTATAACATGAGTGTTGGTGAATGTTCATGATGGGATGTCGATACTCATTCCTAATATAATTCATGTTTTTCTATATATACTATGACCCATTGTGTTTCAATCTATGCCTTGTGAATATTTTCTTCTAATAGCGTATGACCAATAGACCATATTTTATTTTTTATCCCTTAATTTCAAGAATATATGTGTATCCTTGTGAAGATTTTCATATGTCAGTTGTTGTTTTCACTTAAAATGTTGTCTGTTTCAAAAAAAAGTGAGACACTTTGACTGATAACAGTCACACCATTCCTCGGATTGAGGTGGGGTTGACTCATACCTGTCACAAATGATCCATGGATTGTTGGGTGGGGGGGGCTGTCTGGGGTGGGGGGGCTGTCCGGGGGGTGCGGGGGGCTATCTGGGGGTGAGGGGGGCTGTCCGGAGTGTGTTTACGGCCACCGTGGTCACATGACACCTCATATTGACGTGTTGTATGTCCAATCATTTCAAAATTAACCCAGTCTTTTTTTTTTCGTCCGATTTCATGGTATTCCGAGGTCGTTCGGCTGGTTTCGACCACCCCACACACGTTTTTCAAGCACGCCAAACACCTAAAAAACACATATTCTGCCGTGCCACAAAAACCGTGCATCCGAATGATGTGTCGTATTTTCGTACACCTCACGAATAATAATTAGGGTGTTTTCATGTGATTTCAAGTCATTCCGATGTCGTTCGGCATGTATTTGTCCGTAAAACACATGTTTTGGCCATTTATGACACGCAAAGTGCATTTTCGGCCATCACAGTCACACGAAACCTTCGATCAATGTGCCGTCTGGCCAACCATTTCACAATTCACCCACCCTTTGTTGTTGTCCGATTTCATGGAATTCTGAGGCCGTTCAGTCGGTTTTGACCACCCCACGCACGCTTTTCAAGCGCGCAAAACACCTAAAAAACACATATTCAGCCGTGCCGCACAAAACGCACGTCCGAATGACGTGTTGTCTCCTCATACAGCTCACGAATAATAATTAGGCTGTTTTTGTGTGATTTCAAGTCATTTCGATGTCGTTCGGGATGCATTTGACCATTAAACGCATGTTTTGGCCATTTACAACATGCAGAGTGCATTTTCGGCCACTGCGGTCACACAACACCTCTGATTGACGTGCCTTCTAGCCGACCATTTCACAATTCACCCACTCTTTGTTTTCGTCTAATTTCATGGCATTCTGAGGTCATTCGGCTGGTTTCGACCACCCCACACACGTTTTTCAAGCGTACCAAACACCTAAAAAACACATATTTAGTTATGCCGCGAAAACCGTGGGTCTGAATGACGTGTCATCTTTTCGTACACCTCTCGAATAATAATTAGGGTGTTTTCGTGTGATTTCAAGTCATTCCGATATCATTCGGTATGTATTTGACCGTAAAACACTTGTTTTGGCCATTTACGACACGCAGAGTGCATTTTCGGCCACAACGGTCACATGACACCTCTGATTGACATGCCTTCTGGACGACCATTTCAAAATTCACCCACCCTTTATTGTCGTCCGATTTCATGGTATTCTGAGGTCGTTCGACCGGTTTTGACCACCCCACGAACATATTTCAAGTGCACCAAACACCTAAAAAACACATATTCATCCATGCCGCACAAACCGCGCATCCGAATGACATGTCGTCTCCTCGTACACCTCACAAATAACAATTAGGGTGTTTTCGTGTGATTTCAAGTCATTCCGATGTCGTTCGGTATGCATTTGACCGTAAAAAACATGTTTTGGCCATTTACAACATGCATAGTTTTTTTTCGGCTACCGCGGTCACATGACACCTCCGATTGACATGTCGTATAGCCGACCATTTTACAATTCACCCAACCTTTGTTTTCATCCGATTTCATGGTATTATGAGGTCATTCAGTTGGTTTTGGCCACCCCACGAATACTTTTCAAGCACACCAAACACCTAAAAAACACATATCCAGTCGTGCCGCGCAAACCATGAATCCTAATGATATTCCATCTCCTCGTACACCTCAAAAATAATAATTAGGGTGTTTTCGTGTGACTTCAAGTCATTCCGATGTCGTTCGACATGCATTAGACCGTTAAGCGCATGTTTTGGCCATTTACGACATGCAGAGTTTATTTTTGGCTACAGCGGTCACACAACATCTCTAATTCACATGCCGTCTAGACGACCATTTCACAATTCACCCACCCTTTTCTGTCGTCCGATTTCATGGCATTACGAGATCGTTCGTCCGGTTTTGACCACCCCACGCACGTTTTTCAAGCGCACGAAACACCTAAAAAACACATATTTAGCCGTGCCGTGCAAACTGCGCGTCCGAATGACATGTCGTCTCCTCATACACCTCATGAATAATAATTAGGATGCTTTTGTGTGATTTCAAGTCATTACGATATCGTTCGGTATGCATTTGATTGTTAAACGCATGTTTTGGCCATTTACGACACGCCGAGTGCGTTTCTGGCTAGCGCAGTCACATGACACCTCCAATTGACGTGCCGTCTGGCCGAACATTTCACAATTCACCCACCCTTTGTTTTCGTCTGATTTCATGGAATTCTGAGGTCATTTGGCCGGTTTTGACCACCCCATGCACGCTTTTCAAGCGCACCAAACACCTAAAAAACACATATTCAGCCGTGTCGTGAAAAACGCGCATCCGAATGATGTTCCATCTCCTCGTACACCTCACGAATAATAATTAGGGTGTTTTCGTGTGATTTCCAGTCATTCCGATGTCGTTCGGTATGCATTTGACCGTAAAACACATATTTTGGCCATTTACGACACGTAGAGTGCGTTATCGGCCACCACGGTCACACAACACCTCCGATTGATGTGTCGTCTGGCCAACCATTTCAAAATTCACCCACCCCTTATTTTTGTCTGATTTCATGGAATTTCGAGGTCCTTCAGCCGGTTTCGACCACCCTATGCACGCTTTTCAAGCGCACCAAACACCTAAAAAACACATATTCAGTAGTGCCGTGAAAACCGCGGGTCCGAATGACGTTCTGTCTCCTTTTACACCTCACGAATAATAATTAGGGTGTTTTCATATGATTTCAAGTCATTCCAATGTCGTTCGGCATGCATTTGACCATTAAACGCATGTTTTGGACATTTACGACACGCGAAGTACGTTTTCGGCCAGCACGGTCACAAGATACCGCCAGTTGACATTATGTCTTGCCGACCATTTCATAATTCACCCACCCTTTATTTTTTTTCTATTTCATGGCATTCCGAGGTTGTTTGGCCGGGTTTTGACCACCCCACACACGTTTTTTAAGCGCACCAAACACCTAAAAAACACATATTCAGCCGTGTCGCGCAAACTGCGCGTCCAAATGACGTGTCGTCTCCTTGTACACCTCACGAATAATATGTAGGGTGTTTTCATGTGATTTCAAGTCATTCCGATGTCGTTTGTTATGAATTTGATTGTTAAACGCATGTTTTGGCCATTTACGACACGCGAAGTGCGTTTTCGGCCACTGCGGTCACACGACACCTCCTATTGACGTGCCGTCTGTCCAAAAATTTCAAAATTCACCCAACCTTTGTTTTCGTCTAATTTCATGGAATTACAAAGTCGTTTAGCCAGTTTTGACCACCCCATGCACGCTTTTCAAGCGCACCAAACACCTAAAAAATACATATTTAGCCGTGCCATGCAAACCGCATATCCGAATGACGTTCCATCTCCTCATACACCTCACGAATAATAATTAGGGTGTTTTACTATGATTTAAAGTCATTTTGATGTCGTTCGGCATGCATTCGACCGTTAAACGCATGTTTTGGCCATTTACGACATGCAGAGTGCGTTTTCAGCCAGTGCGGTCACACGCCACCTCCGATTGACATGCCGTCTGGCCGAAAATTTCACAATTCACCCACCCTTTGTTGTTGTCCAATTTTATGGCATCCTGAGGTCGTTCAACCAGCTTTGAGCACCCCACGCATGCTTTTCAAGCTCGCCAAACACCTAAAAAACACATATTTAGCCGTGCCGCACAAACCGCGCGTCCTAATGACGCGCCGTCTCCTCTTACACCTTAAAAATAATAATTAGGGTGTTTTCGTGTGATTTCAAGTCATTCTGATGTCATTCGATATGTATTTGACTGTAAAACACATGTTTCAGCCATTTACGACACACAAAGTGCGTTTTTGGCCACCGCGGTCACACGACACCACCGATTGACAAGCCGTCTGGACGACCATTTCAAAATTCACCCACCCTTTGTTTTAGTCTTATTTCATGGAATTCTGAGGCAGTTCGGTTGGTTTTGACCACCCCACACATGCTTTTCAAGCATGCTAAACACCTAAAAAACACATATTCAGCCATGCCGTGAAAACCGCACGTCCAAATGATGTGCCGTCTCCTCGTACACCTCACGAATAATAATTATGGTGTTTTTGTGTGATTTCAAGTCATTCCAATGTTGTTTGGCATGCATTTGACCGTTAAACACATGTTTTGGCCATTTACAACACGTGAAGTGCGTTTTCAGCCACCACGGTCACACGACACCTCCGATTGATGTGTCATCTGGCCGACTATTTTAAAATTCTCCCAACCTTTGTTGTTGTCCGATTTCATGGCATTCCGAGGTCGTTCGGCTGGTTTTGACCACCCCACACACACTTTTCAAGTGCACCAAACACCTAAAAAACACATATTCAGCCGTGTCGCGCAAACCGCGCATTCGAATGATGTGTTGTCTCCTCGTACACCTCATGAATAATAATTAGGGTGTTTTAGTGTGATTTCAAGTCATTCCGATGTTGTTCGGTATGCATTTGACCGTTAAACGCATGTTTTGGCAATTTACGACACAAATAGTGCGTTTTCGGCTAGCACGGTCACACGAAACCTCCGATTGACGTGCCATCAGGCTGAACATTTCAAAATTAACCCAACCTTTATTGTAGTTTGGTTTCATGGCATTCCGAGGTCGTTTGACCGGTTTTGACCACCCCACGCACGCTTTTCAAGCGCGCCAAACACCTAAAAAACACATATTCAGCCGTGCCGCGCAAACTGCACGTCCGAATGAAATGTTGTCTCCTCATAAACCTCACGAATAATAATTAGGGTTTTTTGTGTAATTTGAAGTCATTCTGATGTCGTTTGGGATGCATTTGACCGTTAAACGCATGTTTTGGCCATTTACGACACGCGTAGTGTGTTTTCAGCCACCGCTATCACACAACACCTCCGATTGACATGTCGTCTAGCCGACCATTTCAAAATTCACCCACCCTTTGTTTTCGTCCGATTTCATGGCATTCCGAGGTCGTTCGGCCAGTTTTGACCACCCTATGCACGCTTTTCAAGCGCACCAAACACCTAAAAAACACATATTCAGCCGTGCCATGCAAACCGCGCGTCCGAATGACGTTCTATCTCCTTGTACACTTCAATAATAATAATTAGGGTGTTTTTCGTGTGATTTAAAGTCATTCCGATGTCGTTCGGCATGCATTTGACCGTTAAACGCATGTTTTGGCCATTTACGACAGGCGAAGTGCGTTTTTAGCCACCGCGGTCAAACGACACCTCTGATTGACGTGCCATCTGGACAACCATTTAAAAATTCATTCACTCTTTGTTTTCGTCCTATTTTATGGCATTCTGAGGTCGTTCGTCTGGTTTTGACTACCCCACACACACTTTTCAAGCGCACCAAACACCTAACAAACACATATTCAGCCATGCCGTGCAAACTACATGTCTGAATGATGTGAAGTCTCTTCATAGACCTCAAAAATAAAAATTATGGAGTTTTTGTGTGATTTAAAGTTATTCCGATGTCGTTCAGCATGCATTTGACTGTTAAATGCATGTTTTGGCCATTTACGACACGCAGAGTGCGTTTTCATCCATCGCGGTCACACGACACCTCTGATTGAGGTGGAGTTGACTCGTACCTATCAAAAATGACCAATGTATCATTTTACTAAAGTATAAACTCAATACAAATGCATTTGATCAGTTTTATGTATGTTAGTTGTTGTTTTCACTTAAAATCCGGTTTATTTCAAATAAAAGTGAGACACTTTGAGTGGTACCGGCCACACCGTGCCTCAGATTGAGGTGGGGTTGATTCGTACATGTCACATATGACCCATGGATAATTTTCATAAAGTATCAACACAATCCAAATACGTTTGGTCAGTTTTCCGTATGCCAGTTGTTTTTACTTAAAAGGGTGTCCATTTAAAAAAAAGAGAGACACTTTGAGTGGTACCAGCCACACCATGCCTCAGATTGAGGAAGGGTTGACTTTTACACATCACATACGACTCATGGATCGTTTTCCTAAAGTATCAAAAAAATCTGAATGCGTTTGGTCGGTTTTCTGTATGCCAGTTAGGAAAATTGTGCAACAACAGTGATAATATCTTATAATAAATGTATATAAATTGTGCATGATGTGCATCCCCTGATGCATGGTTAGGGAAAATCATGCACATTGCTTCTAATATATAGCCCTACATGGTTGGTAGATACCTTGTGGGATGGACTTAATTTTTTTACTAACCTTGAGGCATAGTGTTTTTTTACGCCGATCGGGGTTCCGTGCTCCGAACAAGCCACAAAAGCCCCATAAACCATTATAACATCATTAAGCTTCCATATTTGGTAAAAAATAAAGAGTTATATTGAATTCAAAAATATCCATACCAGAGTGAAAAACCAGGTTCAAAAATAAAGAGTTATACAAAATTCAAAAATATAATGGATCAATCTGCCCCTGATCACCATCACCACCACCACTGTCATCATCAGCCTCATCCTCGACACCATCTCTGTCCTTGTCATCGTCCTCTTCATCGTCCCCATACTCATCCTCGGCCCCATCTTTGCCCTCAGCCCCATCCTCGCCCTCGTCCTCATCCTCATCCTCACCCTCATCCTCTTCAGTATCCTCGTCATAACCAGGAACATCATCATCTCAAACACCACTAGAAATGATGCTTGTTGCATTGGATAATGCACCCATCGACGACATATATGTCTGACAAGCTGTGCTGACCTCTGGTAGAAGTGATGAAGATAAAACTTTGATCAGTTTCATAAATTCTTTCTCCCTCGTTTGAACCTGTTCTTCCAACTCTGTGACCCTTTTATCTGACTGTCTTGCATTCTCCTTGATCTGTTCCAACTCGGTGATACTATAATGGATACCTGGAGAGGACCAATACCTCATCGGGACTATATTCTTACTAGGTCGGCAGTGTACTCGACCAGAGTGCTCATCTCCCAAAACCTGATATAAATGATCGTGTGGACCTAAATTGTCAGGATCCTAGGCATCAAGGGCCTATAAAGCAGCCTGTTAAAAATATTAATAGATTATTAAATTTAAAAATAGATATTAAACTTTTAAATAAACAAATTAAAACTTACAATCTTTTCTTGTGTCGGTTCATTAACCATAGTTCCATCTTTTTTCCTTCTACTCGAGCAAAACAATTTTTCTCGAGGGAGAAGTCCTTCAATATTCAATTTGTGCTTCTCTAATGACATTGAAACAATATAAAGTGAAAGTATAATCATATATTCAATATTAAATAAATCACATAATTTATGTAGGAAACAATAAAAAGGGCAAGTCCTAAAGAAAAATTATAAACAACTATATTGTACCAGCTGCCTCTTATGATCTAAAATAGTAGTGCACCCCAAAGTGTGGAGGTATTACTTTGAATCAATTTTTTTTTGTTTTTTTAGAATATTCCTAAATAATATTTCATAATAAATAAGATAATATTAATTAAAAATATGAAAACTATCATTTAAATACCTCAAATGGGATTAATACCTTAAATTTGGAAGTCGCCTAATGGGTAATCATTTGGCGATATTGCTCTATTGGGTAGTCATCCATGATAGGTACTGTCTCCAACTCCGTGCCCACTCTATCACACCAGCCAACATACAGCTCATGCTTATAACCTCTCCAAAGCTCTCCTAGCTTCTTTAAAGGTGCTGGTCATGCACCTTCGGCATCAGGGAAGTTAAACCGAAGCTGACCCCCAATAGATTAATTTATATAAATACAAAAAAATACTAAATTAAATTTAATAGATTTTTTACCCATATTTTTTCCCATGCATTATCCTTGACTTCGTGTGGCAGATTTCTCCATGAGAGAGGGCTGACCGGAATGATGTCGGATTATTTGGCTAACATCGCCAAAAAAACCCGACATTCTTGCCTAGATTTATCAATCATCTATCCATCATCATTGTATTCAACCATCAACTGTGTCTGGCGGTTCCATACCGCACGCAAGGGAGTACACCCCCTCCCCCACCTCCTATCAGTAGATGAATCTGTTATTAAAGAAAAAAAATATCAGTGCAAGTTATAATAAAAATAAATTTTGGTATAAAAATTTATTAGAGTTATATAAATATACTTGTGGTAGTCAGATCAATGGGCATCACTGGATGTACAGAAGCTGAAGGAATATCCTATATAGGTGGAGTGTCCCTCAATGTACGCTCCTCAGCCACATACTATGTCAGAGAAGGAGTCGAAGAAGGTGGAATATAATAGCTCAGAGATAATGAACCAGAAGAAAAAGATGATGGTACATACGTCTGGCCAACTGGTAGTGTAAACATCGGAGGCCTAAATATCCCGTGTGTCCCTAAAGACACACCAGGATCAAAATGGGGTGTAAAAGATACGTCTGTGGTAGGGGCATAGTCCAATCGGGTACGACTAGTGGATCGTCTAACTCTCGCACCACGAGCCCTCGTACCACTGGCCTCAGTACCGGGACCACCAGATGATCGTCTAACTCTGACACCACCCCCCTCCTACCACCATCCTCTATACTGGGAGCAATATCAGGATCCTCATCAGATATCTCTCATCTAGGGTGTGGATCCTAAAAAAAAGTTTAACACAAAAGTAAACACATGATATTATAAGTTATTGAAATATATATATTTGAAATAAAATACTCACAATAGGGATGAGTGGAGGAACACCCATCTGTATCTTGTGACGATTATTTTCTGTCATCTTTTTCCACCGCATCTCTTCAATGGGTGTCATTTCCTGCAATGAAAAAAAATATGGAAGTAATTAGAAACAGATAACTAATGTGTAACCCAAAAAGAAAAATATAGAAAAAACATTTTGATAAAAAAACATAAAGAAATAGAAGATTTATGGTGGTTTGAAGGTAAGTACTAGGATACACACTCTGAATGATGTAGGTGTATTCATTGAATCATGTCCCAATTGATTTTGGAGAGGTACCTTCAATAATTATAGGTATGTATTTGATTAGAAACACCTATAAAAAGGATATCCAGGAATTGTGATGTCCCAAATCAGGATTCCACTCATTAGTGACCCGAACCCAGATGGCCACATGGCCTCAAGCACATCTACCAAAATTCCAAATGTTATTGACTAATAGTGAGAGACTTTGCTGTGTCGGTGGGAGACTATTCCCTCATTACCTAAGTTACACAATTTTAATATTATCAGTTAAAAAGTGGAAGAAAGATAACAATGGGAAAATATTGGAAATGGATGAAAATAACCAAATCAGTATTACCAACTAATAACAGAATCATAAACTGAATGATGGTAATGTATGTCATGTATCAAGAAGAAAAACATAGTTACAACTAGTAGGAAGTAGTACTATACAAGAGTCTTAATAAATTCTAAAATTTGACCTAGCTTCTTGAGCTACAACCCAATCATCTGGTTCATCGGTGGCAAGAGTGTGAGTCATGTCAATAACTCAAAATCCAAAATCATCAATAAAGGTGAATTTCCTCATCATTGAATCAAACCATTGGTAAAGGGAAGATTTTTACCAATAGTTGCACACAACCATTGGTAAAAGAGGACTTCAAGGCCCCTTCATAAGCATCCCAAATAGAGGCATATGCCTCAGGTTCCATTATGTGTTATAGGCATCCCAAATCATTTACTCATGTTCAATAAATCATTCTTGGCACCTCTATGGTCATGAATTTCATTACCCAATTAGTTCCCCAAGTCAAGCACACCCTATGGGTGGATAATGTTTAGGCTTCTACACTAATAGGTTGTTCATGGATTATAAAAAGGTTTAATTTCATAAAGTATAGACAAAAAAATTTATTTTTAAATTTGAGATTAATAATAAAGTATGTCAATGATAGCAAGATTACTGAATTAAACTTATGACTTATCTAACATTGTTATGGATGTATACACATGCTAGAATGGCTAGTGAAAAGCACCCCACCATCATAAAAGTGAGTATTGGCCAAGAAAGAGACATAATATACAACGTACATTGAGAACCATATTTAATTGACCCTAAAGTTATATTAGTACAATCATCTTAGGAAGCCAATTATCAATCATGAATAACCATGCCACTATAAACAACTTGGAGTGTATGATTTTTCTCTATGATCTTAACAACATCATCACACATTATTACCATGATGCGAATCATGTGGAATATGGATGATATTAACACAAAATTCCCAGAAATACCAAGCCTACTAAGAACTGAAAATTTATGGATGATATTAACACATAATTCATTTTGAATCAAATTTGATTCACTGTCAAAGTCCAACACACACACCCAAATCAAACAGAAAACAAAAGTCATACACACCTAAATCAAAATAGAAAACCAAAACAGTATATGTAGAACATTAAAATGAAAGTATCACTTACAAATTAGAAGTGTAGAACTAAGAAATTTTGAAAATGGATCGGAACGAAGGATTTCCGCAGTAGGGTAAACAGAATCCCGCTTCTCCACTTCACCCAAATGAAAACATAAAACCAAAATATTAGATTCAGTATCACTTACATAATACAAGTGAAGAACTGATAAATCTTAAAGATGGAAGGATTTCGTCTGTAGGGGAAGGAAAATCCCAATTCTCCCTTCTATTTAGGGCTGCAGTCACACAGAATGGGGGAGCCCAATATTCTGTGAATTTAGGGAAAAACTTTCCCAACGATTTGTAAAAACCATTGGGAAAGTAATTATTTACCAACAGTTTGTAAAAACCATTGGTAAAGGATGATTTAAACCTCTCTATACCAACGGTTTAAGAAAATCGTTGGTATAGAGTATACTTTTTCTAATGGTTTTCAAAAACCGTTGGGAAAATATTATTTAACCAGCTTTTACCAACAGTTTCCTTAAACCGTTGGTAAAAGAACTGTACAGGCGTTGGGAAAACCTCCCTTTCCAGTAGTGGGTGTCTAGGGGTGTGTGTGTGTGTGTGGGGGGTGTCTAGTGGGGTGTGGGGGGGGGGGTTTCCAATGGTGTGGGAGGTCTGTTCAATGGGATGGGGGTGGGGGGGGGGGGGTTTCAGGGGTGTGGGAGGGTTGTCTAGGGGTGTGAGAGGGTTGTCCAGGGGATGGTGGGCTATCCAAGAGGGTGGGGGTAATCCAGGGGTGTGTGTGTGTGTGGGTTTCCCGGGGTGTGGGAGGGCTATCCAGTGGGGTGTGTGTGTGTGTGTGGGGGGGGGGGTTCTAGGGGTGTGGGAGGGTTGTCCAGGGGTGTAGGAGGGCTGTCTAGGGGTGTGGGGGGCTGTCCAAGGGGTGGGGGGCTATCCAGGAGGGTGGGGGGTAGTCCAAAGGTGTGGGGGGGTGTCTAGTGGGGGGGGGGGTTGGTCTGGTTTTGGTCTATTTTTGGTATGTTTTAGGTCTTCTTTTAGAAGGGAGTAGTAGTGGTTGAACTATTTTATTAAAAAAAATTGGTTTTAACATCGGTTATTTGAAAACCAACCTAACAAATGCATGTGAAATGGTTTTTACATCGGCTATGAAATAACCGACGTAATAAATGGAAAGGAATAGTTTTTTATGTCAGTTATTTTATAACCGACATAGTAGATATGTTTTCATGTTGGTTATTATTTAACCAATGTGGAAAACTGCTTGGCAGACAGGTTTATTACGGAGGTTATTTTCATAACCGACGTGATAAATGCTTCGGAGGCGTGATTTATAACATCGGTTATTATATAACTGACGTGAAAAAGTATATACCATGTCAGTTATTTAAAAACCTATGTAATAAATCACAAATCCGAAGCTTTTTTCATGATGGTTTTTGGGGAACTTACATGAAAAACACTTCGGATTTTTGGTTTTTATGTCGATTTTAAAATAACACACATAAAAACAATGTTTATAACATCTCCTGTAATAACGTCGGCCAAAATCCGACGTAAAAAATAAAAAATAACCACTGTAAAAAACATTTTCTGCACTAGTGGGACATCAATAGAGATCTACTTAGCATGATGAATACAATCAATCCATGAAGGTAGCATCCTCCATGGTACATTCCTTGAACAATCTTTGATAATTTTCATAGCAACAGATGATTCTGACTATAACCATAATTTACACCAACCATAGTGGACTGCATACCTTATCGCCTTTATCATATCCCATAGCTCCGCTTCAATTGCAAACCCATTTCCAATAAAGTGGAAAAAACATCCCTTAACGAAGCCCCGATGGGTGAAAAAAACACCACCACACCAGCAAAACCTGATGTACCATAGGCCGCCCCATCAACATTTACCTTAATCTAATCAGAGGTCGGTGGAATCCATCGGATGTATTTCACCACATGTGGTTTCCTTTCCCTACCACTAACACTAAGTGACCTCAAGATATGACTATATATTTAGTAAATAAATATCACTGAATTATTCATCTGTAAATATAATAAATATTATATTCTATAAACCTTGAAAAAATATTTATTATCATTATTTAACTCACTTATTCTTTCAAATAACTTGTGATTAAATTATGATGATCAACTAAACAAGAATAAATATATTATTTAATCTAACCTGTTAAATTTAATACTATAATTTAACTTATATTATGGATACACTTAGTGTGTGACCCTCTATACCTATTTCTTAGTGGAATTTGGCATAACCACTTAAAGTATAAGGTTAGATTCTAACAACAAACCAATTCACCCATAGAGAAATAAGTTAATATAACAATGACTTCAATATTCCTATGAAAACTTACCCATGTAATATAATCCTTTGTATCACAATATCACTAATCACGTAGGTTTCATGATAATTCCATAAACCTATATGCTCTATGTCTCTTTCTTTGGATTTTCAAAAATGAACTCTCCCACTGTACACATTGGCCATGTATTTATATAGACAATTCCATTCCCATCAAAGGGCCTATGATATTAACTTATGTCATGGGACTGAAGGGATAAATCCTTTCTTACATTATCCATTAATGTAATATCACTCATGACACAACCAACATATCTATGAAAACCCATATCTTTAATAAAATTTATTTCATGATTTATTATATAGAGGTACACATTATACAATCCCATTATACCATGAATACTAGTGTATTTGGGTAATTAGGTACATATCATAATAAATTGCAACAAAAATATAACATCATTATTGAAAACTTCCTTAACATGATCTTAATATTCCATCGTTCTTCTAAAACTGCACGAGATAACCCATGGAAATACATAAGAAATGGGTGATTTATAAAGCCTAGTAAGGGAATAATCAAATAATAACATGAGGTAAAGTAATACATGTGATCCAAGAGACATATAAAGGTAACATAATAAGGGTTAGAATCATGATCTGGAACAATGAGGCATAATATAATAATATGATATCATAAAGGGAACATAGGAATGTGGAAACAACATAAAACACGACATCATAAATATAAGTCAGGGATAAACACCAATACACACTACTGGAAAACTAACCTTTACCAACGGTTTGGAACCGTTGGTATAGGCCTCCAAACCGTTGGTATAGCCTATACCAACGGTTTGGAGAACCATAGCCAAGTAAGCCGTTGGGATAGGTCTATACCAACAGTTTTCCAAAAACCGTTGGTATAGACCTATGCCAACGGTTTTGGAAACCGTTGGTATAGGTAATATGAAATCTATACCAATGGTAATGGAACCGTTGGTATATAAATTCAAAAAATAAAACATCCGCTGGGATTTGAACCCAGGACCCCTCGTTTATCATTGAACGACTCAACCACTAACCTAACATGAATTTTGTGATCATAATTACATAAATATATATATATGTATTCTCATAAATATTTTAAATTTTGATTTATATAATGTTCTCGGTACGAAGGTCTGATAAAAAATGAAAGTACCTATACCAATGGTTTTAGCAACCGTTGGTATAGGTCTTTTGGTTGAGATTTTGATTCTGTGCAGTATGTTAAATTTTGGGGCCACTTTTCCCAACGGTTTGGCCAAACCGTTGGGAAAGGTAGACCTATCCCAACGGTTTGGCCAAACCGTTGGGAAATGTGGCATATTTGGGTACCTTTCCCAACGGTTTGGCCAAACCGTTGGGATAGGCAACGGTTTGGAAAAACCGTTGGGAAAGGTGGCCAATTTGGGGGCCTTTCCCAACGGTTTGGCCAAACCATTGGGAAAAGTGGCCAATTTGGGGGTCTTTCCCAACGGTTTGGACAAAATGTTGGGAAAGGGGACCTATACCAACGGTTTTTGCAAACCGTTGGTATAGAAGCGTTGGGAAAGATCTAATTTCCAGTAGTGACAACATAAAATAGTGTGATTAGGATAACCTCCCATGAACCATACATGGAATATCATGAGTTAAAAACATTACCCAATGCATTGTAGGACTATATAATTCTGGGCCCACCCATCACTTTCATATCATGTACATACATAAGTGTTCCACATAGATCATAAAACATAAGGATTTATTTAATTAATTTTAACCCCATTATTAAGGAGTGTGGGTTACATACATGTAAATCCTGAATAAATTATGGGTAATCACAACTAGGTGAATCGCCTGGAGTAGAAATGGAGATGGGTATTCACTACATGAATATTTTTAATGGAAAATCGCAAGATAATTTCGGCAGTATAATAAATGTACATAAGGGTTTATAAAATGGTTTAATGAGAGAGAAAGGTGTATATAATTAATTTGGAATAACAAATATAGTAATAGGTATTTATAAAAATTTATTCCAACTTGAACAATTGGAAATAAAAATGCATAACATAAATAAGGTTCTTGAATAAAGAGGAGAAGGAGAGGATCCCTTACCTTGAGAGGAATATTCTAAAATCATAGGAGGAGATTCTGAAGAGCTTGGGGAAACATTTTAAGGACTATATATAGATAAAGGTATAGTATTTTTGTGATCCAATGGTTTTTATTGAAAATTAATAGGAGTTTGGGAGGGTTTATATGGAAAAGAGAGGATAATTCTTCATCAATTTCCAATCTTAGGTTTTGGACTCTATATGATAAAGTAATCAAAACCAAAAACCTTAACATGATTTTTCCTATGTTTTATGTAAAATAGGAGTGGTATTAATTATTTTATAATGTAAAGAACTTAACATATTAAAATAATTTCTATGGTGATGTGCAAGTGAGTCATGTTTATAAAGAATTGATTTTAAAAATTTAAAATATAATATAGGTTTTGGAGGATTCATTAAGGGTTTATAAAATTAATCAAATAACTTAAATAACATATTATTTTAAATGGGTAATATAATATTGGTAATTTATACACTTTATTTTATTTATTACATCACTTTTTGGATTTTATGATGTCATAATACATACCGTATTCAATTTTTACCCAAAATTTTGATTGTATCATAAAATTATGAAAAATTAACCATTGGATAATTTTGAAATTACAATTTTTTTAAAAAATATTTATTATATAAAAAATAATTTTATAAATATGATAATTTTTACTTTTAAATAAAAAATACCCATTTATATAGTCATGAATTTTTGGGTGTGGGGGTTGTTGGCCCATGTTTTACCTCTAATTTGGAGTGGAAATAGTTTAAGTTCTCTTTGTTTAGGTTACTTATGTTTCATAGACTCTTCGAGTTCCCATGTTTATTCCTCCAACTTGCAATTCTACCACAACACTTTGACAAGGTGAGTTGTCTTGTTTCATAGAACTTTGTCACTACTATCTAAGATCTTCACCAACTTATCCTCATATGAAATATAATTCTTCAATGGTACCACCTATGGATTTAGTACATGTGAGGGGTCTATTATGTACTTCCTCAAGATATATACATTCAACACATCATGTAATTGAGACTGGTAAGGTGGGAGTGCTAGTCGATAAGACATCGCTCTAATACGATCAATGATCTCAAAGGGGCCGATGTATCGAGGACTAAGTTTTTAATTCTTTCCAAACCTCATGAATTTATTCCATATTAATATATAAAGGAACACTTTATCACCAACCTCAAACTATAGGTTTCATTGACGATTGTCTATATATATATATATTTCATATTTATGAATATTTTATATGATGTTGAATTGTTTGAGCCTTATCTATCATCTATTGGATAATATCAGATCCCATTAGTTTTCGGTCTCAAACTTCATCCCAAAATGTCAAATTATAAATTTGAAACCTCTTCCCATATAGAGCCTCATAAGATTCCATTTGAATGCTAGAATGAAAACTATTGTTATTTGAGAACTCCACTAGGGGAAGGTGTTGATCCTAACATCCTTTTAAATTCATCGAACATGATCTTAATATATCCTCTAGAGTTTGAATGTTTTTCTAAAACTGACCATACATATGAGGGTGATAAGCAGTGCTAAATCTCAGTTATATATCCAACACTTTCTAAAAGATTATCTAAAACCTCAATGTTAACCTCAAATCTCAATCTGATACAAATAAAGAGTGAAACTCCATGAAATCTTACCACTTACCTTATATATATCTTGGTGAGTTGGCTAAGAGATAAATCTTCCTTGATAGCAATGAAATGTGCCAACTTTGTAAGGTGATTGACTACTATCTAGATAAATTTATTTCCTTTAGGTTTCCTAGGGATTTATATGATGAAATACATGGTTATGTTTTCATATTTAAATACTATTATGGGAAATGGTTTCCTTATACCATTATACTTTTTTTGTTCTACCTTGACTTGTTATCATACCAAGCATCAAGATAAAAAATCTACAATCTCCCTCTTTATGTTATCCCACCATTTTTTTGGGTTCAAATATCTATACACCTTAGTGATTTCTATATGAATAGAAAATTATGGTCTATTCACATCATCTATAAGTTTCCTCTTCCATTCTAGTTTTTACAATATACATATCTGGGTTCTAAACCTTATAACTCCATCTTCAACAAAGTTGAAATCCAAAATATTCACTACCTTAATCTATAGAAACTCATCATCTTTCTATTCCTACTTAATCCTCTCAAGAATGGATGATTGAGTAGTTATTTGATCAATTCAGGATGAATATCCTTTTATGATTCCAATGTACATCTTTTGCATTCCCAAGAAGACTAGATCCCTTATAATCCTCATCATGTATAGGGTTGTGAGATCCTTTTTACTCATAATATCTTCCATTTTATTTGATTTCCTAGTATGGTAATGGATTTAAAAATAATAATACTTTATCATATCTAACCACCTTTGTTGGTGCATATTAATCTCCTTTTGTGTGAATATATACTTGAGACTTTTATGATCTATATATATGTCACACTTTTCTCCATAGATATAATATCACCAAATATTCAATGTGAAGATCACTAATAAAAATTCTAGATCATGAATTAGGTAGTTATAATCATGTATATTTAAATGGAGGGAGGCATAGGATATCAATTTTTCATCTTTTATAAGTACACAACCCAATCCCTTTTTGGATTTATCACCATAGATCACAAATCCTTCTGTACTGGTGGGTTTTGTGAGCATGGGTGCAATTATGAACCTCTTCTTTAGCTCTTTAAATTTTTATTCTCATTAATCATTATAGACAAATTTTAAAACCTTCTAAGTAATCTTAGTTAGTGTTCTTGATAATCATGATAATTTTCTCACAAATCAATGATAGTACCTTGCTAATCTAAGGAAAATATGTATTTTCATCACAGATGTTGGTTTGGACCATCCTTTGATTGCCTTTATTTTTAAAGGATCCACGTATATACCTTTGTTAGCAATAAAAATACCCAATAAAGTTACTTTATACAACCAAAACTCACATTAACTATACTTTTCATATAAATTTTCCTGCCACAAGGTCTTCATTATAATATTTAAATACTCCTAATGTTCCTCTTTTCTTTTAGATTAGGTAAGAGTATTATCTATAAAGACTATCACAAATTTGTAGAGGTAATACCTAAAGACTATATTCATTAAGTACTTGAATATTTCTAGAGAATTAGTGAGTCCAAATAGTATCACTATGAAATCATAGTGCCTTTACCTTGTATGAAAATCAATATTGGGGATATCCTCCTTTTTCACCTTTACTTGATAATATCCCATCCAAAGATCCACCTTAGATAAGTATTGTTCTCCATGAAGTTGATCGAACAAGTCATCAATCCATGGAATATGATAATTGTTATTTATCAAGATCTTATTTAGATCATTATAATCAATGAATAAGAACATTGAACCATCCTTCTTCTTAATAAAGAGGACTGGTACACCTCATGGTGAAGCACTTGGGCATATAAACCATTTATGAAGATTATATTATAATTACTTCTTCATATTATCATTTTAAAAAATGACCATTCTATATAGAATACTGAATATTAGCAAAGATTCAGGTACAACCTTGATTGAGAACTCAACCTCACGACTAGGAGGAAGACCATATAATTATTTAAGAAACATATCAGTGAATTACCTTGAAATGAGAATGTCATCAAGGATTATATTTTATTTAGTCTCAATCATTTAGGCTAGATACACTTGCTCACAAGGTAATAGTATCCATTCTTGAGATGTTGGTACCAAAGAAGATTCATTATCCTTATTGTGCTTGTATATAAGGGGAGGAAAATTTGTGATACTGAGGGTGATTTCCTTCTCTTGGAAATTTATATTGGATCTATATAAGGAAATATAATCCATGCCTATACTTTCATCTAATTTTACTAAGGGGATCATTAAAAGGTTTTTTGTGAAATTCATCTGAAAAATTTAGAAAGGGGATGAGTTATATACTTAAGATGCAACAATTGACCCATTTTACATATTCACTGATAACTAGAATTCCATGTTTTGAGGTGGTGTTTGAAAATTTCTACTAAACTCATGCGATATTAAATAATTCATAAAACTAGAATCAAATAGCACATTAACTATCATTGAATGAATAACTAGCATACCTATCACAACTTAGTTGTCAGGATCCACATTAACAATTATTATAGAATATACTCTCCCTTTCTCTCTAAGTCTTATTTTAGGACCAAGATGACGATGAAGGTGATGGTTTTTATGTGTTGTCTTTTTTTGTCAAGAAATTTTTTGAAGAAAGGAATAAAGGAAATCACCTCACTTTTTATTTTGGAAAAATTCAAATTTGTCACATTTTTTCAAAAGAATCAGACTCATGTTTTCAAAATAATTAGACTCACTAGGTTTTGGAATAAATTGTTTTGATCATACTTGAATCGGGTCCAGAATGGAAGTGAAAATATATTTCTAGAATTAAATTTCATCATATTCTCTCTAGAACCGATGTGAAAGAAGTGGCTATTTTGATGAAGTATCAGAGTCTACTGACTATGATTAATTTAATTATAACGATTCTTTGTCAATTTTTATTTCATATAAATCATAAGTTTAATTGAGAAATTTTGATGTATGTATATTGAAAAAGTGGTGAATATTGAAAAATTGGTGCAGATTGAAAAAGTGGTGAAGATTAAAAAGTGGTTCCAATTGAATATGTGGTTCCGATTTATTATAGAATCTTGTTTTACATTGGAATACATATAAAAGGATCGTAATTAGGATAATCATACTCAGAATGATTAAAAAGGTGGTTTTGATTGAAAAGTGGTACCAATTGAAAAGGTGGTGCTGATTGAAAAGGTGGTGTTGATTAAAAAGGTGGTGCTGATTAAAAAGGTGGTGCCGATTGAAAAGGTGGTGCCGATTTACCATAGCAGCTGATTCTCCATCAGACAAGTCATAAAATTTTCATACCCAGGATGATCGTATCTAGACTAATCGTATTCAAAAGAGATCATACTCAGGTTGCGAAGAAAAGAAATTAGATGGAATGAATGGAAAGTTATGATACTTTTCAATCTAAGTATGATGATGATAAATCTATTCTAAAATGAATTTAAAGTCATAAATGAATTAATAATACAAGAAAAGGATTGTGAATTAAGTTTTTTAAGTGGGTCAAGAGAAGATAAGGATAGAATGAGATCAACAACGTAGTTAATAATTTCAAAAGGGTTCAATTACTTTGCAGGTTTCCAACTGGGTCAAGAGAAGAGGAGAATATGAAGTTTTGAATCTCATGTGGGTCAAGAGGAAAAATAGAAGGATATTTAAAAATTAATTTTAAAGGGGAATATGTAAATTCAAATGAAATATTCTGATTCAAATTGGTTCTAAGAATCGTATTCAGAAAATTAGAATGGTTCCCATTTATTTATACATTTGTTTTTAGTTGATACAGAGCTTTGTTTTGAAGAAATCAGATTCAGAAAATTGGAATCATGTATTGAAATCGTATTGGTGAGTCAAATTAAAATTCTGAATAAAAAGATGAAGTTTGAATAAGAATCGAGAAGCTTTGAGAAGAGTTGACAATGTAAAATTGCATCCCGATATTTTAGGGGAAATTGAAATTTGGGTGAATTTTTGTGAGCAGGAAATATTTTGGGATTCCTGCCAAAGCATCATTTGGGTAACCTATAAAAGGTGAAAAGTACACTGTACTTTTCTAATGATGAAGTACTATTCATCATGGTAGAGCGAGAAGATTTGAGTTTTAGTGAGAAGAATAAGTTTTCCGTTTTGATCTTGTATTGAAGAAGTTTTGACGGAGAAGTGAAAATTGTATTTGGCTGATCATCATATCAAGCTGGATTGATTGGTTTTGGGATTTCCATATTGGGGTTATTAGACTAAGGAACAATTGTATTTTGAATTTAAGTGGTGCTAATTTATTTCTATTATATTCTATCATAAAATCAAACTAAAATAATTGTATTAGGGAGAATCATATTTGGAGGAATCAGACTCAGAAAATAAAACCGAGTTTTCATAACAAAGTCCAAGAGGTTCTTACCTTTCTTATGGGTAAGAAATTGAAGAATTTTATTTCAATTGAATACATTTATTCAATTGAAAATAAGCATAGGTAACATGAGTTATTACAAAAATTTTCTTTTTCCCTATTTGTGATAAGAGGGTGCACACACACTTATGGATTGATTTAAAAGTGATTCACTAGTGAAAGGGTATATCCTACTCATTGTAATCCAAGGATTTATTTCGAGTGTATTGTATTGGATCATTTTCAAACCATACAAAGGATGTAGCTATTCTTATTGAATAGTTTACCTTGTAAATATTTGTGTTCTTGTGGATGTGTGTTGGATTTATTTTCAATAGGGAATTGAAATCTTTAATAGGTGGCAAAGGTTGACTCAATTTAAAAGAAAAATAAAATAAAAATAGTATCACTGATTCAACCCTCCCCCTCTCAGTGATACAAATACACTGTATGGGAACTTTCATGTGGTATTAGAGTGTAGGTTACCTTCCCTTATTCTTTACTAAAGTATTGAAAGAAGAAGTTGTGATATAGAATTTGAATTGCGTGAACAATAAAGGTATTATGATCTTTTATGGAAATAATTATTGTGTCTGGAAATATAAAATGTTACCTTATCTCATTTTTATCAATTATGATGTTCTTGAAGCTACAACAGTTGGGTTTCCAGCCATTGATGATAAATCTCCACTTACACCTGTTGATAAGAATCATCTCGAGAATGATGTAAGGGAGAAGAATGCTATATTTTCATCACTTTCTGAAATTGAATTCTTCATAGTGAAAGTCATTTCCACAACCAAAGGTATATGGGACAAATTTAAAAACATATAGAAAGGCAATACAAAATTCAAGAAGTAAAAACTTCAAATCTGGAGATTGAATTATGAAGACTTGAAGATGGTTAAGTATGAATCTATTGGGGACTTCTTTACCAGGGTGAATGATATAGTGAATACTATAAGTTGTATTGGTGGAAAGATGGATGAATCTATAGTTTTTAAAAATATCTTCAGAATACTACTTGAAAAATTTGATGAAAAGGTTTCTTAATTGGAAGACAGATATCCTGAAACATTATCTATTGATGATTTACATATTACTATTATTACTTATGAAATTAGAATAGAGAAAGCTATGAAGAGAAAAACAAAATTTGATAGATAAATGTCTTTAAAGGCTATAAAGAAAGAAAAATCAAAGAATATTCTTATTAAAGAAGAAGATGGTGATTTTGACTCTAAAAATTAGGTATATAAAAATCTCAATGATATTTTATCCTTGTTTTCTAAAAATTATAAAAGAGGTATGGGGAAATACAAAGGAAAAATTCCCCTGAAATATTTTGAATGTGGAGGCATTGGTCACTTTACAGCTAATTGTCCTTGAATAAAGAATGAAGATAATAATTATGAAGAGGAGATAAATCCAAGAAGATCATGGAAGAAGTGGGGAAAAAATTGAAATCTATAGGGAAATAAAATAAAATATTCAAATCCAAAAGAAGAAGTTTCTTATCGAAAGATGAAGAAGAAGAAGAAAGTGATACTGAATCTAAAAAATTAGTTGTTCTTGGTATTGAAAATAATTTTATTGAAATAGTGAATGATGGAGAATTTGGAATTAGTAGTTCCGAATAATAAGAAACTGAACTTCAAATACATTTGAAATAAGAATTGAAAGAATGTCTGAGAAATATCATAAGGATTGAAAAACAAAACAAAAAGTTGGAAGATGAATGTTATTTAATGAGAAATCAAGATTGTTCTACTAATGATAAAGAAAATATAGTGAAATAGATTAATGACTTGAATAAATTTCTAGAAGAAGAAAATAATCGTAATGAGCATCTGGAAGTGAAATTGAATACAAAAGAAGAAGAGTTAGAACTTTTCCAACAAAAAAATTCTAAATATTAAGAGAAAAGTACAAGTTTACAAGACTCTATCATTGAAGTTGGTGAATGTTCTCATAATTAGAAACCTAATAAGGTTCAACAAAATTTTCCTTAAAAGGGCGAGAAAGAGAATGTAATTGTTTTTGAAAAGAAGAATGATGAGAAAGTTATGTATGTGTCCAAAGCAAAGAATTTAGAAGTTAAAAAACATACTAAGTCTGAAAAAGTTTTATCTAGATATGGAAAAGTTTCAAATACTTTTTATTCTATTAAGTTTTAAAAGAAGAAGAACAATCTATTTGAAAATAAAAATAAGGTGGATGAAAAACATATTCATAATTCTGGACATCATGGAGGCTTCAAAGGTAAATACTCATTTTATGGATATTGCTGGTATTGTGGTGGATTCAAGAATATGGAAAATATGTGTTGGTTTAACCAAAAATATTACTGTTATTCCATAGGTTATGAAAGGAAAATATTGAGGGGGATTCATTTACCCCAAAGAAAGAAGGCTAAGAATGTTACTGTGAAGAAGTCTGAAAAAAGTGGAATGAAGATTGATAGTAGGTTCCATCCCTTGGAAACTATTTGTGAAAGATGTGAACAACTTGAAAATCTTGAAAAAGGATTTCTTGTTTTTTTACCAGTACAAAAGAATATTTTTAACAATTCTCACAAGCTAGAAGTGAAGAAAGAAAATAAAGGAGAAAAAGATTTTATTGTTGAAACTGCATTGAAAGCCACAAAAGGAGAATGAACTTGGATACTCAAAGTGGGTGTTATTCTCACATGATAGGAGAATTAAAACTATCGAAGAATGTGAAATATTTTAAATAAGGCACAATTAAATTTGGAAATGATGAATCCCAGAAAATCAAAGGTGTTGGATCAACCATAATTGGAAAAGAAAAGATGAAATCCAAGAAAACATTGTATGTTTATGGGCTAAAACATAGATTTATAAGTGTTTCACAATTGTGTTATGAGGGTAAAAAATTTATCTTCAAGAAAGATGGGTTTTTTTTATAAAAAGTGAAGAATATGGGAAGATTGTTACAAGAGTCCAACATAAAAAAGGAAATTTATTTCAGGTTGGTGATACAAAAAAATATTATTACATGAGTATGGTGGAAGAAAATGAATTATATAATAAAAGACTAGGACACGTGTGTCAGAGAAACATGAGCAAGTTATCTAAAAGTGATAGTTTCCAATATATTACTTATTTTCTAGGAAGGAGAGATTAGTGTTGCACTATCTTCTAGAAAGGAAAGATTAAAAATGTTGTATATAATAAAGTTGAAATTTGTTAAAATCAACCCATAGAGCTGATTCATTCTGATATATACAAGCCAATAAAAATAATAATAAAAAAATGGAGATAAGTACTTCATTAATTTCATTGATTATTTTACTCACATTACTTATGTCATGTATATGAAACATAAATCCGATGCTTTGAAAATGTTTAAATGATTTATAAGAAGATAAAAAAAGGAATGTGAGTATTTAGTAAAGAATTTGCGAATAGATAATGGTAGATAATATAGAAGTGATGAGTTTTAAGACTATCTTGAGAAGCATGGAATTCAGCATGAGTATAGCTCTCCATACACTCCCCAACAAAATGATGTTTCTGAAAGAAAGAAAGAAATATTGGTTGAAATGGGAAGAACCATGTTACTTGAACATAAACTTTCTCATTACTTTTAGAGGAAATCCATGAGTACTGTTGTTTATATTCAGAACCATTGTTTCTATAGGCCTCAATCAGGTATAAATCCATATGATTTTTTTATGTAAAAAATTCAAGTTTTAAACACTTTAGAGTTTTTGGGAGTCTATGTATTATAAAGAAGAAAAGTGGAAAATATGGTAAGTTTGAGCAGAAAGGTGAAGATGGAATATTTATTAGATATGCTTTGGAAGGAAGAGGATACATATGATTCAACAAATAAAACAAGATAATTGTTTATTCAGTTGATATTAAAGTGATTGAAAGATCTAAGAACGATAAACATGCTTAGGCAGACAAGGAAATTGAGCAAGTTTAAGAAAACAATTCTGATAAGAATACAGATAATTGTATTCATACTTGGAAGAATAATCAAACTCAACTATTTCCAGTGATGAGGAATATCCTTGAACATCTCATCCTAGGATGAGGAAGCAAGTGGAACTCAGAATATAATTGGTGAACAACATCAAAAGGTTTAAACCATAATAATAAAAATGTTATTTCACATACTTCTCTATATTCAAAAGTAGAACTGAATGATGTAAAAGAAGCTTTTGAGCATCCATAATGGGTTCAAGCCATGAATAAATAATTGGATGATATTGAAAATAACAATAAATGGGAACTTGTACCCAAGTCTGAAAACAAAAACATCATTGGCACCAAATGGGTTTTCTAGAACAAGTTTAATGAAGAAGGTGAAGTTATAAGAAACAAAGAAAGATTAGTTTGCAAAGAGTATTCACATACTGAAGGAATTTATTTTGATGAAAACTTTTCTCCAATGGACAGACTGGATACAATTAGATTTTTTTTATATTTCTACACAATGAGGCTAAAAAATCTTTCAAATGGATGTTAAATACGAATTCCTAAATGGTGATCTTGAAGAGAAGGTTTATATTGTACAAACTTATGGATTTTTTGTTGGGAAAGATGAAATATATGTATGTATATTGAATAAAGCCTTGTATGGGATAAAAAAAGCTTTGAGAGTATGGTATTAAAAATTGGATACTTACTTAAGGAAAATGAATTTCAAGAAAGGAAGAGTGGATAACAATATTTATATCAGAGGAAGTCAAGAGTATTCTCTCATTATAATTGTTTATATTGATGATATTATCTTTTCTGGGAATGATGAAATAATTTGTGAATGATTTGATGAATAAATGAAGAAGGTATTTGAAATGTACATGCTGGGATAAATGAAATGGTTTCTTGGGTTACAAATATTTCAAAATAAAGAATACATCTTTATCTCCCAAGAAAAGTATGCTAAAGAGCTTCTTAAGAGGTTCAGAATGAAAAAAATCAAAACTTATTTCCAGACATATTTTAGTGGGAACAAAGATGAGTAAAGATGGAGAAGGAAAAGAAGTTGATCAGAAAGAGTATCAGAAACTGGTTGGAAGCCTATTGTATTTTAATGCCTCAAGACCCGACGTTGTTTATTCTATTACCTTATGTGAAATATTTTAGAGCGATTCAAAGGAATCAAATAATATTGCTGGAAAAAGAATTCTCAAATACATCAAAGGAACAAATGAATTTGTAATTAGGTATTATAGATCGGATAGTATTGATTTTTTTGGGTATTGAGATGCATATTGGGTAGGAAATGTCAATTATAGAATATCCACATCTAGTGGAGTATTATTTTTGAGAAATAATTGTGTTAGTTGAAATTTAAAGAAACTGAATTCAGTAACTCTCAGTATAGATGAAGATGAGTATGTTGCTTCCACTTAAGATGCTACTTAACTCTTGTGGATTAAAACTCAATTAGAAGATCTACTTGTTGAAGTAAAGTTACCCTTGCTCTTGGGTTTTAATAATCAAAGGACAATCAATATCACCATGTAGAACCCCCAGTTTGAGGTATGTAGCCTTTTTTATGTGTTTTTATATGTTTAAAGTGCATGGGATTAGTTTGGAAGCGGTTGGGAGAGTTTGGAATGGTTTTGAATAAGTTCGGAGGCTTTTCTAAGGGAGCACGGTTTGAGCACGGTTAGGGGAAATCGTGTGGGGTTCTCTAGGAAACCGTGCAGGGGGAGACAGTAGGCTTCGTACAACCTGTGAATGGTTTTCCAAACCATGCGAGGCAACCATGCAGACCTTTGCTCTTGAGGTATTAGCATGCACACAGTTAGCGCACGGTTTGCCAAACTGTGCGGGCTAACCGTGCGGCCACTTAAAAGTAGGGTTTTATAATCCAGGTTCACTCAGGCTTGCCTCATTCCTCTCCAAATTCTCTCCAACTCGATCCTCACTTGGGATTTTGGGTTCTCAGGGGCTGAAGGTGATCTCTCACTGATTTTGGAAGCATTTTGAAGAGGTTTCTTGGTGTATTGAAGGTGGGGTCTCCCGGGTAAGTCTCTCCTCTTAGGTTCCTTGTGTTTTTCTCTAGATATACATCTCCCTCTCTCTTGGTTTTCTAGATCTACACCCATTGTGTGTATATATAGGGTTGTGGTTGCCTTGGATGTTAATTTTAAGGATTTTGGATGTTAGGGAAGGAGATCTAGAGAGGTTTCGGTGGTGCGTTAGTTGGATTTGAGGTGTGATTGCTTGTGGGTCAATTTCTCGAGAACCCTAAAGGTAGGTGGATTCTCTCTCGACTCCACTTAGTTAGAACTAGTGGTTTGGTTACAATTAATTTGTGTTGCTTAAAATTAATTTTGTTGTTGATGTGAGAAATTGTATGGAAATCCCGTTGGTAATGGTTTGAGGATTTTTGGAAAAAGGGCTTGTGGAGAAATGCTCTTGATGTGTTTTTAAAATGGGATTTTAAAATGAGTTGTTTTCTTGGTTTGATTAAGATGATTTGAGAAAATGGTTTTCAATAAAAAGGGTTGTTTTATTGAAATGTGGTTTGGTATGGAAAATTATTGAAGGGTGTTTTCAATAAATGTTTGATTTATTTAAGTGGATTGACATATAATGGAAATGGTGAATTGCGTATTTTTGTGGCCTTGGAGGGTTACATGTTTGGTTATGGCTTGTGTTGGTTGTGTGGAAGTGGGCAGGAAGTCTCACTATAAAAGGTGAATGGGATGGGTGGGAAGTCCCACTGTTTTGGGTTGTCTCGTAGTGGGCGGGTAGTCCTACTAGCCAAAGATGGGGTGAACGAGTTGGGCGGGAAGTCCCACCGTTATGGTTACTTTGTTGTGTGTTTATTTTCATAGATGGAATTTGTTGTGGAAATATGAAATGGTTGAATTGGATTCCTTACATGGCATGGTTGATTGGGATTTCTTGTGTAGCATGTTTGGCTCATGGAATGATTGTTGGATTTCCCTGGGTTTACTTGTTTTGGGTGAAATGGCTTGGTAAGGGTGTGTTTGGCTTATGGTAATGGATTCACTTGTGATTATTTTATATAAATTGTTTTATATAAATGTGCTAATGGTTTTATCCTAGTGAAATGTGTAGGGAATTCATTTGGGGAAAACCTATAGAGTAGTTGTACTCACCCCCTGCTTTGGCACTTTGGTGTCTTTGACGATGTCGTGTACTGGGATACAGGTAAAGTTAAGGCATCACATTGATAGTGGTTCGTGGTGATGCTTGTGATGTGTGGGTGGAGCTTGGAGCTTGGATCTTGGTGTGGAGCTGTGGTGGTGTCATGGCTCGTGGTGTTTTTTTTGTTTAGTCTTCCGTATAGTACTCTGATATCATGTTGGATTATTTTGGTTTGGGTTGTATTGTGGAACAATTTTGTTGTCTTTTGGAAATACATGTTTAAATGGGTTATTGACATGCATCATATAGTGGTTGTTAGTGACGGTTTGGTTGGTTTTGCCTTAAAAGAAAATCGTTCCCCAATTTGTTCTTGAAGCCATCGACATTTATTGCTAGCCTTTGGTGCCTTGGGAACGTTGCTTAAGGCCAAGTAACCCTCACCGCCTCCTCAATCTAATGAGGCAGGGGTGGGGTGTTACAAGTGGTATCAGCTTGTTCGGTCCTTTGGAGTTGATTCTCAAATTCAGAGTTGACATTTGTTGTGGTATATTCCTTGAGTCGGGATGGTAGAAAGGCATAGTGATTATCCACTAAATGAGGATAATATTCATTGTTAATATATATAATATTCATGTTCTTTATTATTCATAAACACCATTTTAGTGCATTTTACACTTTGAACATCATTTCACATTATGATTGTAATACCTTCTTAAAATGAACTATTATGTGGTACATTTTTTAACATAATTTGAAGTACCCAATGATTCATATAATTATACATATTTTAATTTGATATTTTTGGAAATTTATCTACACTTAAATATGAACATGTTTGATTCAGGGATCAGTGGAGAATTCATGGAGGATGATGGAGATATTTGGAAATGAAAGGAAGCAATTCTGGAGAAGGCAGATTGGACACCAGCCCACTGATGAGACTTTGGGGCCCAACATAAAGATCCAATTAATCCCAAATTTCATGGGATTCTATAAGACATGTATAGTAACTAATAAATATTCAAGAGCTAATGCTAATTCGGCATCCCTGGTGGTCATTTAGGCGGCCCAAGTTAGAGATAAAATTCTGGGCCAGATTCTGCGGCCCAGAAAAACAGCCCACCAATTAAACCATATCTCGAAAACCATAACTCCTTTTGGGATTATATTTTTCATGCTGTTAGAGGACATCCGGAGATTAATTTAAGTCTTCTATGGCTCACCCAAATTCGGCCATATAGAAGGTGTTTCAAGCGCATCTGTTCGATGCATGAAAGCTGGATGCCTTTTCGGGTCAAGGGTGGAAAAATCTTCTTTCCACAAACTTTCCACCACCCTAGGCCTACCATAATCAAGTGAGATGCTTTGTAATATTGTAGGATCTACCCAAGGCTTCCAAAATGCCTATTTAAGGCAGTGTTGGTGGAGGAGTTGAGAATCTTGGAGCTTTCTTTCATTGTAATGTTATGCTGCGGTTTTGTTGTCTCAAATTTATCTTCCACATGTAAGTTGTTTTAAATCATCCTTGTTTCTTAATAAAAGTTATTCTTCTCTTATTATTCTGTTCTTATACTTATCACTTTGATACCTTTGGTTCAAGGTGTGAACTTGTTCATACCAAACCTTGTGATATTATCACACAACGGTGGTGTGATTGTTATTTTATTGCGTTTTTTTACTTTTACATTTCCTCCCTCATGAGTCTACTTTCCGCTTCCATTGAAACCATGGGATCAATGGAGGGATAACCCACTTATGGGTTGATACAAGGGAGTAGCAAGGGGATGGATGGGATGTTATTTATCACCTCATTAATTTATAATCACTTCTTTAATTGAGATTTTTATTTGATGGTTTTTAAACTCCATCGTCCTTGTTGAATTTAAGGCCACACACTTCAAGTGATAATATGAACCTTTACCTTGAAGTGCTCAAAACTTTGATCCTTCAAGTGTATAGGTGATTAGTATTAAAGGGTGTAGGCATTAAACCAGTAAGTGATGATGTTGTTTTATCTCCTTAAATGAACCCATCTCAAATATAAGAAATTGAAATCATTAAAAAAGGAAATATGTCCAATCCACCACGAGTGATAACCTAGGATCAACCCATTCTTTTAAATTGAATTCACTTAAATCTATTAGATATCTTTCAAACCCATCTAAAATCAATCCAAGTTGGCCACTTCATAGCCGAAAACAGTCCATAGAATGTGCGTGTCTATAGGTTACTTCTTAGGTCTCTGAGGACAGGTGTTGTTTTAAGTTGGGGGGAGATAAAATAAAAAAAATACTTTTGTGTAAAAAAAAAATGAATGATTTGAAAAAAAAGTTTAAATGGAAGGAAAAATTCCTTTAACTTTGAACATGGTAATACACATTGCACACTTTGAAACTGAATATCAAATAATTTAGTATGCCCTGATTCTGATTTTAATCCTTGTATAATTTCATGAGCATAGATTTTGGAAAGTGTGGCTGTCCAATGTGATATTTCATCGTTTATATTTTCATCCAAATAAAAAAAAGATCACAATGCACGTCCCTTGGATAGTGGGGTATTAGTTTGAGTTCATGGGGTCCCCTAAATAAATAGCATAGGTTTGGTGATCATTTTAGTTTAATATGAGTATTCAAAAAAAAAATATAAAAAAAAAAATTGCGCGTAGAGCAATGAAATGACCTAATGCGTGGCTTTCGGCACTTGGGGATCGTGACTCCATAGTTTTCCGGCCCAGAGTTAGTAATTTTATCTCTATTTTTGGTAATTTGAATTTGTTTTAGACTGAGTTAACTCGAGATGATGCCCGAGTAAGTGGGCTTCACTTGGTGCCCTAAGGTCTTTGAGCCTGGTAGTCATCGGCAACGTCTCGCTACAGGGGTTGACTCTTTTGAGTGCAACTTCAATTACCATGGAAAAATTGCAAAAACAAAAAAAAACAAAAAAAAATTATACAAAAAAAATGAATACTCATCTTAATATTGAAATGTGATTCCACCTAGCGCTTCTGTAATTTCCCCCTTGAATAAAGATGAACCCCCATGTCTATTGTGATGCACAACACATCCTCATACTTAATTGATATTGGATGAAATATGACAATGAATTTGAACAAAGGAATGGGCTTGGGATTGAGATCTTATTATGAAACTATCTTGTCTTAAAATATTTTTATGGGTTTCATGATTGTTTGGTATAAGGTATTTTGGTGATCATTGTGTATTAAAATGTTTTTGGAAAAGGGAATTCGAATTTCATATTGTTGAGATATATTTTGCTCGGGACTAGCAAAACTCAAGTTGGGGGGTGTGATTATCCACTAAATGAGGCTAATATTCATTGTTAATATATATAATATTCATGTTCTTTATTATTCATAAACACCATTTTAGTGCATTTTACACTTTGAACATCATTTCACATTATGATTGTAATACCTTCTTAAAATGCACTATTATGTGGTACATTTTTGAACATAATTTGAAGTACCCAATGATTCATCTAATTATACATATTTTAATTTGATATTTTTGTAAATTGATCTACAATTAAATATGAACATGTTTGATTCAGGGATCAGTGGAGAATTCATGGAGGATGATGGAGATATTTGGAAATGAAAGGAAGCAATTCTGGAGAAGGCAGATTGGACACCATCCCCTTGATGAGACTGTGGGGCCCAACATACAGGCCCAATTAATCCCAAATTTCGTGGGATGCTACAAGACATGTATAGTAACAAATAACTATTTAGGAGATAATGCTAATTAGACCTCCCTGGTGGTCATTTAAGCGGCCCAAGTTAGAGATAAAAGTCTGGGCCAGATTCTGCGGCCCAGAAAAACATCTCACAAATTAAACCATATCTCGAAAACCATAACTCCTTTTGGTCCTAGATTTTTCAGTCTGTTAGGGGATATCCGGAGATTAATTTAAGTCTTCTATGGACCACCCAAATTCTGCCATATTTAAGGTGTTTCAAGCGCGTCTGTTCGGTACATGAAAGTTGGATGCCTTTTCGGGTCAAGGGTGGAAAAGTCTTCTTTCCACAAACTTTCCACCACCCTAGGCCTACCATAATCAAGTGGGATGCTTTGTACTGTTGGAGGCTCGACCCAAGGCTTACAAAATGCCTATTTAATGCAGTGTTGGTGGAGAAGTTGAGAATCTTGGAGCTTTCTTTCATTGTAATGTTATGCTGTGGTTTTGTTGTCTCAAATTTATCTTCCACATGTAAGTTGTTTTAAATCATCCTTGTTTCTTAATAAAATTTCTTATTCTCTTATTATTATGTTCTTCTAATTATCACTTTGATACTTTTGGTTCAATGTGTGAACTTGTTCATACCAAACCTTGTGAGATTATCACACAACGGTGGAGTGATTGTTATTTTATTTCGTTTTTTTACTTTTCCATTTCCTCCCTCATGAGTCTACTTTCCGCTTCCATTGAAACCATGAGATCAATGGAGGGATAACCCACTTATGGGTTGATCCAAGGGACTAGAAAGGGGCTGGATTGGATGTTATTTATCACCTCATTAATGTATAATCACTTCTTTAATTGAGATTTTTATTTGATGGTTTTTAAACTCCATCGTCCTTGTTGAATTTAAGGCCACACACTTCAAGTGCTAATACGAACCTTTACCTTGAAGTGCTCAAAACTTTGATCCTTCAAGTGTATAGGTGATTAGTATTAAAGGTTTTAGGCATTAAACCAGTAAGTGATGATGTCTTTTTATCTCCTTAAATGAACCCATCTCAAATATAAGAAATTGAAATCATTAAAAAGGAAATACGTCCAATCCACCCTGAGTGATAACCTAGGATCAACCCATTCTTTTAAATTGAATTAACTTAAATCTATTAGATATCTTTCAAACCCATCCAAAATCAATCCAATTTGGCCACTTCATAGCCGAAAACAGTCCATAGAATGTACGTGTTTATAGGTTTCTTCTTAGGTCTCTGTGGATTCGATAACCCAAGCTAAACTACAAGGACCGTCTTACCTTCTTATCTTGGGTAAATTTGAGCGAGAATCACAAAGGAATGTCAGAACTTGGAATGTATAGCATAAAAGTACATATCTAACCCTTTTATTCTGAACTTCAAGTTACCTGGGAGTTGGGTACATAAGTGGTTGGTGACACTTATAGGCATTGGATATCTCATTGTCGTGGGTGTAGCCAATGATATGAGCATGAAATGCATGGTATAAATGAATTCCCTATAGGATGCATATTTCATTAGGGTATAATAATTTATGTTTTGATAAATGTGTGGATTTTAAAAAATCTAAATTGGGTTTCAAAATAGAATGATTTGAAACATGGAAACTGGTGGTATTTTGAAAATGGTTTGATTTTTAAAAATAGTGAAACATGCAAATGTATAAAAGGTGGAAAGCCTCGTTGTGATAGTGTTGTGTAATGTAAATTGAAATGGTAATTCTTGATGTCTATAGAAGTGAGACTCATGGTTGTTTGTTTTCTGTTTATAGAAATGGAACCGGGTAGGTGTTGTAGATACCAACCAAAAGTGGCTGATGAGAATGTGGTTGCACCTGAGCCCCAGGTGAACCAGCAGTTAGTCCAGAGCATAGTGAAATCTTTCCAAGCTGTGGGAAGTGTGAATAGAGCGGAAGATCCAAAGCATGTTGATTATGTGGCTCAGTTTCAAAGGCAGGATCCACCTGTCTTTAGGAGTGATTTGGACCCAGAAAGGGCAGAGGTGTGGCTGTCCAGAATGAATAGAATTTTTGAATTCTTGGGTATTCCGGTAGAGTTGAAAGTAAAGCTAGCGATGTATAGGCTATAGGATCTTGCTCTTAAGTGGTGGGAGTTGGTATTCCAAGTGGGAGCAGACCAGGGTATGATTTGGGAAGGATTTGAGGAATTGTTTAATAAATAATTCTACCCACATACGTTCAGAATTCAGCACACAACTAATTTATTCAGTCTGAAGCAAGAGCATATGTCTGTGATGGATTATGCAACTAAGTTTATGAGCTTAGTGTGGTTTTCACCCGAGGTGGAGGGTAGCACGTCGTTGAAGGAAATTATCTTCGAAGCGGGGTTAAGGCAAGATATCCTTTCAAAAATAGTAGTGTTGTGTATTGGTGATTACACAGAGATGGTGAATCAAGAATCGGTGGCTAAGTGGGATCTGTTGGGAGCTCTCGGCGGAGGAAGCATGGTGGTACCCATGGGGAATAGTGGGAAATCTAACGTTGGGTTCAATAGGAGGAGGGACACTTATTCATAGGGTGGGAGTATGGCACATAATCCGATGACAGGATCGGTAAATCTTCCTCCAAATCCCCAGAGCAAGCTAGGATGTTTTCAGTGTGGCTCTACAGCACACATCAAGTGGGACTGTATGACATAACCTCAATCATGTCACAATTGTAAGCAGATGGGTCATATGCAGCGTTATTTCCGGAATGCTCCAAGGTCGGGTGCGCGTGACACTCCTCAGGGATCGCAGACGTCGTATGCATTGACGGGACGGGGAAAACAGTATACCCCTCATCAGTAGAACAAAGTTAGTTATGGTGATTCTCAGAACACCAAAACCCCTCAGTAGGGCAATAAAGAGTAGAGTGTGGCAACCAAGGCGTTGTTCGGAGCCGAGCAGTTTGTGATGGATGATCAGTCGGGACCATCCATGGTGTGAGGTTCTATTCTTTTAAATTCTACCTTGATGCAAGTGTTGTTTGATATGGGTGCCTCAAACTCTTTTATTGCAGAACATGTGGTTGAGTTTCTGGGTTTAAGGGTAGAAATGATGCCTTCAGTTTTGAAACTTCAAACTCCTCTGGGTCAAAGAGAGTGTCGAGCCTTCTTGTGTAGAGCATGTTGTATCGTTGTGGGAGAGGTTGAGCTAATATGGAATTTCTCAGTGCTTGAGATGGATGGGTATGATGTAATCCTGGGAATGGATTGTCTGGTGGTGTTTAAGGCCCCCATCTACTGTAATGCGCAGATAGTGGATTTTATGACACATGATGGAGTTAGATATCTCTTTAGAGGAGAGAGGCATGAAAGGCAAGGTGCAATGGGTTTGTTGGAACCAGTAGTGGTCACGTTATCCTATCAGTTGGCGGTGTTGTCATTGGAATCATTAGAGGGTGTTGAGCAGAGTGTTCTTATAGCAATGGTGGATCAGTTCATGGATGTTTTTCCTGAATAATTCTCTGGGTTACCTCCCATAAGAGAGGTGAAGTTTACAATTTATCTCCTTACGGGGACCAATACTATCTCACTTCTATCTTACTGGATGGAACCTAATGAATTTCAAGAATTGAAAGTCTACTTGGAAGAGCTAGAAAACAAAGGGTTTATCCAACCTAGCATGTCTCCGTGGGTAGTGCCGGTGTTGTTTGTGAAAAAGGCAGATGGAAGGTTGAGACTTTGAGTTGATTATCATCGACTTAACCAAGTTTGGATAAAGAACAGATATCCACTTCCATGAATTGATTATTTGTTCAACCAATTGAGGGGATCCCATTGGTTCTCCAAGATCGAACTGAGGTCGAGATATCAACAATTGTGGGTGAGGAAGGACAATATTCCTAAAACAACTTTCAAAAGTAGATATGACCATTATGAATAGGTGGTTATGCCCTTTGGTCTAACGAATGCGCTCGTGGTGTTCATGGAATTGATGAATCAGATATTTCAGAGATATCTAGATTCATTTGTGGTGGTATTCGTAGATGATATTCTAGTGTATTCTAAGACAAGAGTGGAGCATGAGCATCACTTGGCGACAGTGCTGAGGATCTTGAGGGAAAATCGGTTGTATGCCAAATTGTCAAAGTGTGACTTTTGGATATAAGAAGTCCGTTTTCTAGGCCATGTGATTTTTGAAAGGGGCGTTTCAGTGGATCCGAAAAATATAGAGGCTGTTATCTCGTAGCAACATCCAAAGAATGTGTTTGAGGTACGGAGTTTACTCGGTCTAGCTGGGTATTATCAACGTTTTGTTCGCGATTTTTCACTTTTGGCTTCACTAATGATAGCTTTGATAAGAAAGAATATTTCATTCCAGTGGAATGAACAGTGTCAACAGTGTTTCAAAAAGCTAAAGGGTCACCTTACATCAGCACCAATATTGGTTTTTCCAGAACCAGGAAAAGGGTACGTGGTGTATTGCGATGCATCGAGATCAAGGTTGCGGTGCATTCTCATTCAAGGAAATCATGTGGTTGTGTATGGATCATGGTATTTGAGGGTGCATGATAAGAACTACCCAACACATGATTTGGAATTGGCAGTAGTGGTCCATGCTTTGAAAGTGTGGCATCATTATCTCTTCAATGGGAAATTCACGGTATATACGAATCATAAGAGCTTGAAGCACATTTTCTCACAAAGGGATTTGAACTTGAGGCAAAGGAGATGGATGGAATATCTCCAGATGTTTGATTTTGACTTGATGTACACATTGGGTAAGGGAAATTCAATGGAGGATACATTAAGTAGAAAATCATATGATCAGGTGGTGAAAAAGGCATCAGACCACTGGCAGTTGATGTCGGTTATAGCTGACATGCAGTTGGAATGTGAGGCCTAGGGCAATAGAGTGGTCTTCTTTCCCCTCTTGTTGATTCCTGACTTGGTGGAACTGGTTAAAGAGGAGCAGATATCTGATTCTGAGTGTGTGACCATGGGGTCGAAACTCAATGGTGGGGATACCATTGAGGGTTGGAAACAGAATAGAGATTAAATTTTGTGTTTTCGGAATCAGATGGTTGTACCAGTTGCTTGTCAGGAGGATATTCTTAGGGCGTATCATCATTCCAGATGGGATATTCATCCTAGAATTTAGAAAATGTATTAAGCGTTGAAAGTGCAGTTCTGGTGGGCTAGTATGAAAAGAAGTATGGATGAGTTTGTTTCGAGGTGTATGACTTGTCAGCAGGTCAAGGCAGAGCATCGAAGACCAGCGGAAATGTTGCATTCTTTACCAATCCCTATTTGGAAGTGGGAGAAAATTGTGATGGATTTTGTCACAGGTCTCCCAAGAACGTTCATGAAGCATGATTCCATTTGGGTGATAGTGGATCGACTAACGAAGTTAGCCCATTTCATCCCGATTCGTGAATCTCATACGGTGGAGGATCTGTCCAAAATCTATATCTGGGAGGTGGTAAAGAGGCATGGTGTTCTAGTTTCAATTGTACCAGATAGAGATCCAAGGTTTACATCTCATTTTTGAAAATCCTTTCAGCAAGCCCTTGGGAAACAGTTGACTATGAGCACAACGTATCACCCTCAGACAGATGATCAATCTGAGAGGATGATACAAACTTTGGGGGATTTGTTGCGGGCTTGTGTCATGGATTTTGGTGGCTCATGGGAGGATCATTTTTCATTGGTTGATTTCTACTACAATAAAAGTTATCAGGCATCCATACATATGGCTCCGTTTGAAGCATTATATGGGCGACTGTGTCATTCTCCAGTATGTTGGGTGGAAACGGGTGAGTCTTCGATGGTTGGACCGAGCCTTGTCTAAGAGACTATGGAGAATATCAGGTTCATTAGTAAGATAATGGAGATGGCTCAAAGTCTTCAGAAATCATATGCGGATCATCTTCGATGGTCGTTGTCGTTCTAGGTGAGTGATCATGTTTTCTTGAGGATCTCTCCTAGGTCGGGACATCGTCGGTTTGGGAAATAGGGAAAGTTATCTCCGAGGTATATTGGACCTTTTGAGATTCTTGAGCAGGTTGGTGAGGTGGCTTATAATTTGGATTTGACACCTAGGTTCAGTGCGATGCACAATGTGTTTCATGTCTCGCAGTTGAAAAAGTATCATCCAGATCTAGGCCATGTTATTCGATGGGATTATGTTGAGCTAGAGCCGGATGCTTCGTTGGTGCATGTGCCAGTGCGGGTTGTGGATAGGCAAGAGAAAGTATTACGGGGTAAAAGCATCGATCTAGTTCGGGTTTTGTGGCAGCATGGCTAGATCCAAGAGGAGACTTGGGAGCATGAGAAAGAGATGGTCGAGAAATGGACCGAACTCATTCAGCAAAAGGTGGGTTCACTACTTTCTAAGGACAGAAAGTCCAATGGTGGGGAGAATATAGCACCCCCAGATTTGAGGTATGTAGCATTTTTTTATGCCTTTTTATGTGTTTAAAGTGCATGGGATGAGTTGGAAGAGGTTGGTAGAGTTTGAAATGGTTTTGAATAAGTTTGGAGGATTTTATAAGGGAGAATAGTTTGAGCACGGTTAGGGGAAACCGTGTGGGGTTCTCCAAGAAGTCGTGCAGGGGGAGACAGTAGGCTTCACATGGCCTACGCATGGTTTTCCAAACTGTGCGAGGAAATAGTGCAGACCCTTGATCTCGAGGTAGTATCATGCACATGGTTAGCACATGGTTTTCCAAACCGTGTGGGCTAACCGTGAAACCACTTAAAATTAGGGTTTTATAATCCGGTTTCACTTGTTCTTGCCTCATTCCTCTCCAAATTATCTCCCACTCGAGCCTCACTCGGGATTTTGGGTTCTCAGGGGTTGAAGGTGATCTTCCACTGATTTTGGAAGCATTTTGAAGAGGTTTCTTGGTGGATTGAAGGTGGTTTCTCCTAGGTAAGTCTCTCCTCTTGGGTTCCTTGTGTTTTCCTCTAGATCTACATCTCCCTCTCTCACAATTTTCTAGATCTACACCCTTTGTGTGTAGATATAGGGTTGTGGTTGCCTTGGATGTTAATTCTAAGGCTTTTGGATGTTAGGGAAGGATATCTAGAGCGGTTTCGGTGATGCTTTAGTCAGATTTGAGGTGTGATTGCTTGTGGTTCAATTTCTCAGAAACCCTAAAGGTAGGTGGATTCTCTCTCAACTCCACTTGGTTAGAACTAGTGGTTTGGTTACAATTAATTTTTGTTGATTAAAATTAATTGTGTTGTTGATATGCGAAATCATATGGAAGTCCCTTTGGTAATGGTTTGGGGATTTTTGGATAAAGGGCTTGTGGTGAAATGCTCTTTATGTGATTTTAAAATGGGATTTTAAAATGAGTTGTTTTTTTGGTTTGATTAAGATGATTTGAGAAAATGGTTTTCAATAAAAAGGGCTGTTTTATTGAAATGTGGTTTGGTATGGAAAATTATTGAAGGGTGTTTTCAATAAATGTTTGATTTATTGAAGTGGATGGACATATGATGGAAATGGTAAATTGCGTATTGTTCTAGACTTGGAGGGTTACATGATTGGTTATGGCTTGTGTTGGTTGTGTGGAAGTGGACGGGAAGTCTCACTATAAATGGTGAATGGGATGGGCGGGAATTCCCACCGTTTTGGGTTGTCTGGTAGTGGGCGGGAAGTCCTACTAGCCGAAGATGGGGTGAACGAGTTGGGCGGGAAGTCCCACCATTATGGTTACTTTGTTGTGCGTTGCTTTGCATAGATGGAATTTGTTGTGGAAATGTGAAATGGTTGAATTGGATTCCTTGCGTGGCATGATTGATTGGGATTCCTTGTATAGCATGTTTGGCTCATGGCATGATTGTTTTCTTTCCCTGGGTTTACTTGGTTTGGGTGAAATGACTTAGTAAGGGTGTGTTTGGCTTATGGTAATGGATACACTTGTGATTATTTTATATAAACTGTTTTATATAAATGTGCTAATGGTTTTATCATAGTGGTGTGTGTCGGGAAGTCATTTGGGGAAGACCTACTAAGTAGTTGTACTCACCCCTTTCTTTGGCCCTTTGGTGTCTTTGTAGATTTCGTGTACCGGGATATAAGTAAAGGTAAGGTATCTCATTGCTAGTGGTTCGTGGTGATGCTTGTGATGTATGGGTGGAGCTTGGAGCTTGGATATTGGTGTGGAGCTATGGTGGTATCATGGCTCATGGTGTTTTTTTGTTTAGTCTTCCACATAGTACTCTGAGATCATATTGGATTATTTTGGTTTGGGTTGTATTGTGGAACAACTTGGTTGTCTTTTAGAAATACATGTTTAAATGGGTTATTGACATGCATCATATAGTGGTTTTTAGTGACAGTTTGGTTGGTTTTGTATTAAGGGAAAATCATTCCCTAATTTGTTCTTGAATCCCTCAGCATTTATTTCCAGCCTTTGGCGCCTTGGGAACATCGCTTAAGACCAAGTAACCCTCACCGCCTCCTCAAACCAATGAGGTAGGGGCGGGGTGTTACACACTAGGAATCCAGTTTAACATTATTTTTTGAAACATATTGATATAAAATATCATTTCATCAAAGAGAATTTGGAGAATAATGAATTGAATCTGAAGTATATTATAACATCAGAACAAGTATCTGACATTTTCACAAAACCATCACCAAAGGAATCATTCTCAAAATTGAGGTTGAACATGGGTTTCCAACCTATTTCTCATCAAGGTTGAGGTATGTGTTTCTTTCCCCTCTCTCTTCTTAACTTTGGATTGTATTTTCAAGAGGTAGAATTGTATTGTTTCATAAATCTATTTCATAAAAGAGAGAGTTGTGGGTAAGTTGTGAATTAAACATTGTATTATGAGTGAAATTTTTTAACTTGTTGTTGGAGTGGTTGTAGGAATGAAATTGTTTTGTATTCCAAAAAGGTTAAATAAGAGTTGAGGAATAAAGATGAATATTTTTTCATAATCACTACTATTGGACAACATGGCTTTACTGTCAATGATTCTAATTTCCTACAATGAGTTAGCTCACATAGGATTAGAATTTTTGATAAGTAATTCATTTCTTGAGGATAAAAAGTTCAATGATTTATGAAACTTTGTTGACAACAAAATCCAATGGGGTAGATTATTAAGACCAAACTGATGATGAAGGTGATGGTTTTTATGTGTTGTCTTTTTTTCCATAAAATTTTTTGAAGGAAGGAAGAAAGGAAATCACCTCACTTTGTATTTTGGAAAAATTCTAATCAGACTCATGTTTTCAAAAGAACCAGACTCACATTTTCAAAATAATTTTACTCACTATGAAAGTCCATCATAATGAAAAGAAGCTATTTTGGAAGAAATTGTTTTGATCAAACTCGACTCTGGTCAATAATGGAAGTGAAAATATCTTATTGGAAGTAAATTTCATTGGATTCACTCTAGAATCGATGTAAAAGAAATGGCTATTTTGATGAAGTATCAGAATCTACTTACTATGATAAATTTAATTATGATGATGATTTTACAATTTTTATTTCATATAAATCATAATATGAATTGAGAACTTATGATTCATGTAGATTGAAAAAGTGGTGTAGATTGAAAAAGGGGTGCAGATTGAAAAAGTGGTGCAAATTAAAAAAGTGGTAGAGATTGAAAAAGTGGTGCAGATTGAAAAAGTGGGGCTAATTAAAAAGTGTTTCTGATTGAATAGGTGGTGCTGATTTACTATAGAATATTATTTTCCATCAGAAGATATATAAAAATATTGGCATCGGGATAATCATACCCATAATGATTAAAAAGGTGGTGCCGATGGAAAAGTGGTGCTGATTGAAAAGGTGGTGCCGATTTACTATAGCATCCAATTTTCCGTCAGACATGCCATAAAATTTTCATACCCAAGGTGATCATATCTTGAACAATCGTATTCAGAAAAGATCATACCTGGGTTGAGAAGAAAATAAAGCAGCTGGAATGAATGGAAAGTTACGATACTTTCCAATCCAAGTCCGACGATGCTAAATCTATTCTCAAATGAATTTAAAGTCATGAAGTAAGTCATGATACAAGTACATGATTGTGAATGAAGTTTTTTTAAGTAGGTCAAGAGAAGATAAGGATAGAATGAAATAAACAATGTATTCAACCATTTCAAAAGGGTTGAATTACTTTGTAGGTTTCCAATTGGGTCAATAGAAGAGGAGAAGATGAAGTTCTGAATCTCAAGTGGATCAATAGGAAAAAGAGAAGGAGATTACTGAATGAATTGTAAAGGGGGATCTGTACATTCAAATGAAATATTCTTATTTAAATCAGTTCTGAGAATTGTATTTAGTAAATCAAAATGGTGTCCATTTATTCATACATTTGTTTTCAATTTATACTGAGCTTTGTTTTGAAGAAATCAGATTCAAAAAATCAGAATAATGTATTGAAATTGAACTGGTGAGTCAAATAAAAAGTCTAAAGAAGAAGATGGAGTTTGAAGAATAATTGAGAAGCTTCCAGAAGAGTTGATGAAGTCAAAATGCATCCTGAGATTTCAGGGGAAATTGAAATTTGGATGAATTTGTGTGAGCGGGAGATATTTTTGGATTCTTGACAAATCATCATTTGGGTCATTAATAAAAGGTGAAAAGTACACTATTCTTTTCTAATGATGAAGTACTATTCATCACAATAGAGAGAGAATCTCGGAGTTTTAGATAGAAGATGAAGCTTTCCATTTTGAGCTCGTATTGAAGAAGTTTTGATGGAGAAGTAAAAATTGTATTCGGATAATCATTGTATTAAGCTGGGTTAATTGATTTCGGGATTTATGTATTGGGGTTATCAGACTGAGGAAGAATTTTATTCTGAATTAAAGTGGTGCCGATTCATTTATATTATATTCTATCAGAAAATCGAATTGAAAGAATTGTATTAGGGAGAATCTTACTCAGAGGAATCAGACTCAGAAAATTGGACTGAGTTTTCATAATAAAGTCAGGGAGGTTCTTACCTTTCTTCTTAGTAAGAAATTGAAGAATTGTATTTCAATTGAATACATTTGTTTAATTAAAAAGAATAAAAAGTAACATGAGTTGTTACAAAAATTTTGTTTTTCCCTATTTGTGCTAAGAGGGTGAACATTCACTTGTGTATTGATTTCAAAGTGTTTCATGAGTGAAAGGGTATATCCTACTCATTGTAATGAAAGGATTTATTTCTATTAGATTTCATGTTATTGGATCATTTAAAAACCATTCCAAGGATGTATCTATTCTTATTGAATAGAAAAACTTGTAAATATTTGTGTTCCTGTAGATATGTGTTGGATTTATTTTTAGTAGGGAATTGAAATATTTAATAGGAGGGAAGGTTATTTAAATTTAAAAGAAACAAAAAAGAAAAAGAGTATCACTGATCTACCCCCTCCTCCTCTCAGTGGTACAAATACACTATCTGGGAACTTTCAATTTGGAGGTTGTTTTCATCAGTTATCATTGACAACACTTGGATTAGGGAATTGATTCACATAGTGTCCATATTCCTTATAGTTGAAACACTGGATGACATACTGAGGGATGACTAGAGAATTCTTTTCTTCCATCACATTGGTGGGTTTCTCCTATTGACAATCTCTATTTCAGTTCCCTTACTTCTCGCACCTAATAATTTCTTTTCCCCCTTCAGGTAATTTCCAGGATACTTGTTCCCACACTCTTGACACGTTGGATGATGAAATTTCTTACCCCCATGATATTTTTTCATCACTCCACCAGAATTAAAGTATAATATCCAATTCTTATATTTAGTCCCAAGAGACCCTTGATATTATATGATCTATATTTCAACTTTGAGGGCACATCAAAAAATTTATTCATAGGTTTCAAATTCTCAAATATCTATCAATTTTCATATATATGGATTTATCCCACTAAAGAAGTGGTCAGCTTTACTTTTGGGGGAAATGATAAAGACAGAGGCATATCATGAAAATCTTGTTAATTTTTCCTCATACACCCTAATGGATTCATCATAATTTTTCATGAGTATAAGAAAACCCCTATATATTTTAAGTCAGTGAGTGTGAGGAAAATATTTGTAGAAAAACATTTTCCATAATTCCTTCCACTCTATCACTTCGATCTACTCTTTGAGATTCATATTTTGACCCACATCCACCATTGATCATATTCTACCTATATATGATAACATCCAACATGAACTTCTCTTTCTTATAGCATTGAAGGATATAGAATATCTTTTCAATTAATTCGATCTATTTCTCCATGATTAATGGATCAGAATATCCAATAAAAGGTAGAGGCCTTTTTTTTCATAAATTTCTCAATTGCAACTTTCACTTTCTTAGGGCGATCTGAGAATTCCTCCCGATTTAGGTTTCTATTAAAAAACCAAGTCAATTGAGAAATTATTGTCATGAAGTTCTCAATTCCTAATCCCATCAAGATAGGAATCTCATTTGGGCCCTCATAATATTTCCCCTCACATTGGTTGTTGACTCAGTTCCTCCTATTTCCAACAATTGACTATAAATAAAGGGAAAATTATGGGTGATAATTTTTTAACTATTAAAGAAATAAATGGGAAACCATGAACATTAAAGGGGTAACTCATAAATGAACTATATTCTTTAACCTATGAATTTATAGGTTTCAATCTAAGTTATCCATGATCTATTTCCTAACATAAAATATTATAGGTATTTTTTATCTCTTAATAATGGTTCATAAAGAGATTTTTAATTTACCAAATCATATCCCCTAGGAGTGTAAAAAAATTTGTGTAGTAAGGAAAATTTTCATGAACTATGTGATGATCGATTCTAGCTTAATTTACCCTTTTCAGGGTTATTACCCTTACACACCTATATACTAGAGCCAAATCCACTTGAAGTTTCCAAATAAGGATTTATTTTCTTAAAGAACACTTACTCTATACTTTAACAAAATTTAGGGATGTTTTCGTTTGTTTAGTCTTATACCTAATGATTTCACTAGTTTTTTCTAATCCTAATCCCAAAATAACTAGACTTTCCCTTGATACTAACTATGAAAACCCATATCTTTAATCCAATATATTTCACGATTTATTACATAAAGGTGCACATTATAAAATCCCATAAGATCATAAATCATAGTGAATTTGGTAAATTAGGTACATATAATAATAAATTTCAAAATAAATAAAATGAAATTATTGAAAACTTCCTTAACAAGATCCTCAAATTGCATCATTCTTCTAAAAATGCATGGGATAATATGGGGATGTACATAAGAAATATTAGAGCTATGAAGCCTAGTAAGGGAATAATAAAATAATAGAATGAGTTAAAGTAGTGAATGTGATACAAGAGGCATATCAAGGTAACATAAGAGGGGTGAGAATCATAATATTGAACAATAATGCACGATATAACCTGATAGCATAAAGGAAACATAAGAATGTGGAAACAACATAAAACATGACATTATTAACATAATTCAAGGCTAAAAGACTATAAAACAAAACATAATGTGATTATGACAACATACCATACACTATAAAAGTAATATCATAAGATAAAAACATTACCCAATGCATTGAAGGGAAATATAATTTCGGGCCCACCTATCACTTTCATATCATGTACATGTATAAGTGTGCCACACGATCATACAACATAAGGATGTATTTCATCAATTTTAACCCCATGATTAAGTATTTTGGGTACATAAATGTAAATATAAAATAAATTAATTGAAGATAAAACTAGGTAAATACCCTTGAGTATAAAAGGATATGGGTATTCACTATAAAATTGTTTGGCATGGAAAATCCCATGATAATTTCAACAGCATAACAGGTGTACATAAAGGTTTATAGAAGGGGTTAATGAGAGATAAAGGTGTCTATAATTACTTAATAATAATAAGTAAAGTAAGAGGGATGTATAAAAATATATCCCAAATTGAACAATTGGAAATCAAAAGGAATGAAATAAATAAGGTGCTTGAATAAAGAGAAGAATGAGAGGATCCATTACCTTAAGAGGAAAATTATAAAATATTGGTAGGAGATTATTAAGACATTGGGGGAACCTTATGAGGACTATTTGGAGGTAAATTCAGAGTAATTTTATGATATAAGGGTTTTGGGTGAAGAGGAATGGGATTCCAGGTGGGTTTATATATAAAAAGAGATGATAATTCTTTATTAATTTACAAACTTAGGTTTTGGACTCTATATGATAAATTAATCAAAAATAAAAAACTAAACATCGTTTATGAAAAATATAATTGGTTTTAATTATTTTATAAGGACGAGAAATGAAAAAATTAAAATTATATCCTTGGTGATGTGGAAGTGAGTCATGTTTATAAAGAATTGATTTTAAAACCTTAAAATATAATATAGGTTTTGGAGGATTCATTAACGGGGTTTTAAAATTAATTTAATAACTTCAAAAAAACATTATTATAAAGGTTAAACAAAATTTTGGTTATGGATACTCTTTATTGTATTTATTACATAACTTTTAGGATTTTATGATGTCATAATACATACAGTATAATTATATTGTATTAATTTTTTCTTAAAAATTCAACTATCTCAAAAAATTCTGAAAAATTCACAATTAAATAATTTTTAAATTATTATTTTAAAAATAATATTTATTTTATCAAAAATAATTCACTAAATATTACAATTTACACTTTTAAATCAAAAATCCCCATTTATTGAAAAATATTATATTTTTTTGACAATGATAGTTTTCCGAACCATAAAAAATTATATTTGACTTCGTAAAATTATATTATCATAAATATTATTTAATAATATTATTTTATTAAAATATAATTTATTTCAAAATTTCTTGAATTAAACAAAAATTGTGTTTTGATGGAAAATATATGTTTCCCAAAAATAAAATATGTGTTTCATCGTATCAAAATTTAATTTTTATCAAAATATTTATTTAATAATTTAAAAAGTAATATTAAAAGGGATAAATATATTTTTTTTTATTAAAAATAAAATATAAAAAATTATACTATTAGGGTCTAAATGCACAACCCCTTATTACACCAATAAATTCTCTAAGGGTAAGGTTTATGATGGTAAGATTTTCATGGAGTGGTTTGGTGAACATTGTTTGGACCATGATCTTGATGATATTTAACTTCTATCATAAATGGTTTCACTCATGCTTTAGTTGTTGAATAACTACCTGGGGTTAGTCAAAGGAAAATACTAGTGATTCTATCTCCCTTAGAAGCTCTGATAAATGGGCTTCATAGGGTACAATCCTACTTGTGGAGGCTAGCACTTCATCAATCTGTGTCAATTGGACTTCATCATAACCCTTAATATACTAATCTTAGTGGTCAATGTACAATGTAAATAAGATCAACAGTAATTATTCATAATGGTATTTTAAATAAAATTGACTTTAAATGCCCAAAATAACCAAATTAGTACATTTTTTTTCTATAACTAGATTACTTAATAAGACATTTATTCATTCAAAAAGGGAATTTCAATTATAAAATTTTAGGTTTTTACAATATCTTACTTCACTGCAAACACATGTTTTTATGGTTTTCATCAATACACAAATTTTCACAATTCATGATATCTATTAATTATATTCTTAAATTATAGGGATTAATACATACATCCATATATAGGAACGTCCAATGACACATGGAAATATGGATTTTCTATCAATGGGTCTATTCTCATAACCTCCTATCATGGAGATTACTAAAGGGAGACACCATGAGGAGGTACATCAATATATTATGAGCCTATTATCATTGATATAATGTATTTTATGAATACCATTAGATAATATCATCTAGATATAAAACTATATTTTAAGAATACTATCATGGAACCTCCAAGTTCTCATCATAGCGGGGAACTGCTATGACCTGTTAGTGCGACTTACATTCTTAAGACATTATAAAATTAAAATATATTAAATAGTATTAATTATTATGCGATAATAAAACATTATTAATAATAATACATATAATCAAGTACTCAATATGTTGGTTCTAGGGCACCAAATCCAACAGAATCCCATTAAATTGTCAATAAGTTTCAGTCCACTAGCTCTCACATGATGCTCCTACCTCTACTGAGATAAAGACTATATCAAGGGGTCTACCATGTTTTCCTCCATGGATACTATACTCACTAAAACATCACCACATTGAGAAAAATCCCTCAAGAGATGAAACTTCCAAAGTATGTGCTTTTTTTCTTTAATGTGACCTTGGCTCTTCAGAGAGAGCCACAACTATGACACTACCATAGTAAAATATGGTATGATATTTACTGATAGGAACCATATCAATATATTGGAAAAAGTTTTGAATCTAAAATACTTCCTTGGAGGTATTGAAAGCTGCAATATAATCTGACTCCACTGTTGAATCGGTGACAACTGGACTCTTTAAACACTTTCAGCTCACAACTCATCCATTAATGAAAAAGAAATATCCTATATATTACATATTTGAATAATTTTTGAATCCAAAATACTTCCTTGGAGGTATTGAAAGATGCAATATAATCTTAATCCACTGTTGAATTAGTGACAACTAGACTCTTTGAACACTTTTAGCTCATAACTCATCCATTAATGAAAAAGATATATCCTATCTATGACTTTAGATTATTATTAAATGTTTGAATTCTAGTAATTGTATAAACCCCTGATTAATATCTCTTTATCTCCTCTATACACTAGGAAAATATACTTAGTTCCCCTTAGATACTTAAGGATAACCTTAACAATAGTCTAATTCTATTTACCTGAATCTTCTAGATATTTTTCTACCATGAGAAAAAATAGAAAAAATATACTTTTATATAACATGGAATACATGATGGACATTATTTTATATGAATATGGTATATTACTCATACTTTATCTCTCCTCTTGTACCCGAGGACACATTTTCTTGGAAAGATGTATACCATGTGACATTGAAACCAATCCCCTCTTGGTTTGTTCTATACTAAACCTATTTTGTATCTGGTCAATGTATATACCTTAACTTATCATAATAATCCTCTTGGATTTATCACACATGGTTATGATGCCTGGAATATAGGCTACCTCACCTAAGTCCTTCATAGAGAATCATTTTCTCAATAATTCCTTAACCACTTTTAATGATGGTATATTGTTTCTAATTAATAATATTTTATCAAGATATACTACTATGAAAACTAATATACTCCCACTAAACCACTTTTAAACACATGGCTCACATTTATTATTAATGAATCCAAATTCCTTTATAGATTCATCGAATTGAATGTTCCATAACCTATATTCTTACTTTAATCCATAGATGGATATCTATTACTTTAATACCTTTTTAGAATTTCTTGGATCAGAATTACTTTTGGTTGTTTCATATATATATCCTATTGAAGGTTTATGTAAAGGAATGCAGTTTTGAAATCCATTTTAAAAATCTCATAGTCATGGTAAGATGCCATGGAAATAAAAATTATGATGGATTTAAACATGGAAAATGGAGAAAATGTTTTATTGTAGTCAATGTAGTGATGTTATCTAAACCCTTTAACCACTACCCATGATTTATAGTTATTTAATTTATCTTGAATACCCATTTACACCCAATGGGGTTTACATCAATTGGCAATATATTAGAACACGAACTTGGTTTTGATACATGGAATCCATATAATAATTCATGAATTATTACCATATTGGGGCTTCTAATCTCTTTACTACCTCCTTGTAGTGGAGAGGATCATTATTTTCATCTAATAATTAGTCACCATCATTGGTGACTAGAAAACCATATCTCTTTGGTTCTCTTACCTCTATAGTGCTCCTATATAGTACTTGTATCTTAGGAACAAATTCTTCCATGGGGACTTGTATAATTTGTTCCTGAACCAACTCTTATGTATCTTGAGTATCAACTTCCTTTAAGTCAATCTTGATCCAAATATCCTCCTTGAGGATGTGATACCTCTCAATAAATATATCCTATCTTGCGATATTTACTTTCTTATAAGAAGGGTTGTATAGATGGTATCCCATTGTTTCCTTGGGATACCCTATAAAGATACAGTTCACGCCTTGAGATTCTAGTTTTTTTCTTGATCTAGCCTTAAATTTTTTTTTACAACCCCATGCATGAACATGGGACAAAATGGGTTTCTTTCCACTCCATCATTTGAAGGGAATATCATTTTATGCTTTAGTTGGTACTAAATTTAATAAATATAATTCTATCTATAATGCATATCTCCAAAATAATAATGGAAGGATTTCATGACTCATCATCAACCTTACCATATTTAGTATTGTATGGTTCATCCTTTCACCAACACCATTCCACTGTGGTGTATAGTATGGAGTGAGTTGAGATAAAATCGCATACTTCTATAGAAAGTCAATAAAGTTTTGGTTAATATATTCACCACCTCAATCTGATTAAAGTTTCTTTATCTTCTTACCAATATGATTCTAAAACTCATTCTTGAACTCCTTGAACTTATAAAAGGATTAAAACTTGCACCACATCAAGTAGATATAACCATACATACTCAATTCATAGGTAAAAGTAATAAAGTATGAGAATCCAAATTTAGCTTATACTTGAAAAGGTTATCAAACATCAATGCCTACCAAATCTATAATCTCTATATCCCTTTCAACTTGACCACCTAATAGTGTTTTGGTAATGTTACCTTTTAAACAAGCATGACATCTTTCAAGTGTATTAAGCTAAAAAGCATCCAAGTAACCATCTTAATAGAGGGTTTTCAAATGCTTCTCATTTATATGACGAAGATAGTGATTCCATAACTAGATGTCATATGAGTCACATGTATTTATTTCATTATCTATTTCCAATATTTAGTTTTCATAATTTAATACATCAATAGCATTATTCAACTAGGCCATATCATAACATATTCTATATTTATAAAATTAGCATCTATGATTTCCAAAACTAAATATAAATCAATCTATGCCTAAAAAAGAAATTAAAATGATGTTCTTGGTAACATTAGAAACATAATAAAAACTCTTTAAAACTAAAATCAATCTATTTAGCAATGTGAGATGGTATTCTCTAATGGATAGAGTAGCCAACCTCACTCTATTAACAACCTGTATATCCATCTCATCTAGGGAAATATTACGAAATATACTTGGTTTCTATATCTAGATACAAATGTGAGCACCATATTCAGTATATAATACCAAAATTTTAGATATAGAAATATTATATTCAATAACAAACACACTTAAAGATTCCCATTTCTTATTTATCTAGGTTTAATTCCACATTTAGTGGCCCTAATTTCCATATGAAAAACATACTACATCCTATTCCTTTCCTTGCCTTTGGATCTTCTTCATATTAAAAGGATATTTCTCTAGAACCTTAGACTTAAAATTAGTCTTTGTCCCCTTTTACTTATTCATACTCTTATTATTTACAATAAAGAATATGGGTTTTTCAATACCCATGTCTTTATCAACTTGGTGAATAAGATTAAGTAGTTTTGATAGTGTATTTTTTCTATTGATCATTTTATAGTTCACAATAAAACTAGATAAATTTTTAGGTATTGAGGATATAATGAGATATATGCATAGATCATTAAGTATCTTAGAACCTAGGATACCCAATCGCTTAATGTATCCAATCATCTTGATTATATGTGGACTAGTTGGAATGGAATCTCCAAGCTTGCACATGAACAATGAATTATAGATCTCATGCCTCTCTAATATACCCACATGTTGATAGAGATATTGAAGGTGAGAAATGATGCTATACATATCCATATCCTCACATTTTTTAGAATCTCATTGGACATAGAGGATAATGTAAAACATTGGATAACCATTATTCCTTACACATTCCTCAAATAGAGAGATACTTATTCCTCACTAGTCTCTTTAGAAAGTGACGTAGGAAGTGGGGTTTTCATCACATAAAATTTATATTCATGTAATATTATAATGCGTAAGTGACTATACCATTCTTGGAAATTAATGTTGGTGAGAATTTTATCCTTCTCTAGCATGGATTATAGTGACATTATTAAAGTCATTTAATTTTAAATTTTCTACAAATTAAGAGGATATAATTAGTACTTGTTTTGATTTCAAAAACATATTAATAAATTAAAATTAAATTCCATTAATACCCCACTATTTTTTCAAAATCTAATAGCTATCACCCTCAGTTTTTAAACATCTTGTTTCTTAGATATTTTAATGGAAAGGAATCATATTCTCCTTCTCATAACCCAGAATTGGGTCTGATAAGTTATTTTAATGGTTTTAGGTAGGCTTAACTTTCCAACTACATTAAATCACAGTTTCGTGATCCATTGAGTAGACTAACCAATCATAAAATCCCATTTTAAATATTTCCTCAACACTTTCCTCTTAGTTACACTAATTCTTACTCGGATAGTCAACCCTTGATGTGAACTAAGTTAAGTTAACCCAAATTTCATGCTAAAATTTCCAAAATAATTTAAATCACCCCAACTTGGGTTGGTCAAGAGCTTTGAACTATGAAGTCGATTTTAACTTAAGTAGTCAAAGTATATAGCGAATTAATATTTTAGTTGAGGAATTTTTATCCTTAAGTGTAAATCTCATTTTATCTTTTCACATGACTTCTTAATATTAATTGGATTTTATTTTATTTATTAAACATATTTGATAAAACATTCATGTATTATCTATTTATATTTTATTCCATGTTTAATTCTTATTAATTCATTTATTATGTGATTATACAGGATCCAAAAACATAAATAATTAATCATGAAAATGACATAAATAAAATATAAGTGGGATGATCATGAGATTCTCTAATGGTTAGTTTATCTATAAGATGATAAACTAACCCTCATACCTTATGTACAACACCTTTAACTATAGATTAGTTCATGTTATTTCATCACACCTTGGTTATTATGTATCTCCTTGATTGGTTTTACCTCAACTCATTGACTTTGACCACCTCCTCTCGCCTAGAAGGTCCATCCTCACATAAGATTTTACTCACATACATGTGAGGGGATCCAATGGATTGGATAAATGGGGTTTACATAAAAGAAACTATAGGCACATACGCCCTTACATAATAAGGAGGAGGGTATGACATGCATGCCAATAATTTTAATTTAATAACAATTAATTAAAAGGAACCGGTCACATACAAAGGGATAGTCTAATATCATGATCATCCACACATAAAAAATTTAACATACATTTACTATCTTTTTATCAATTACATAGATTCATTCTTTAACTAAGATAATCTTCCATGAATAAATCCAATTAATTAAATTTATTTTAATTCCTTCCAAGAATCCTTAATTTAATATCATCTATAATTCTAAAAAAAATTAATTTCATTTAAAAGTAATGAAGTAAACAAGTGTACTTGGAGGAATCTTCATGTGCTTATCCAAGATTTTAACACCGAAATTGATTTAATATATAATTATCAATTCTATGAAATGTTTTGTAATGTAAAATAAATTACACACAAAACACATGTAAATAGTCTTGATTATATATTTACTTTTTCTCTATGAAAAATGAGGCACATTTTCTATAGTAGACTACACAACATGTACTATAGTACACGGTGCATATTGTATTTTTGTTGTGTCTGTAACACATGACTAGAGACTAAGAATATTTCCTTCCATTGATGTGTTTGAAGTATATGGTGTGTTTGTACAACATAAATGGAATATAATCTCTTTTGACTATTTTCTCAGCACATGCCTTGGGATTGGGTGTGTTTAATATCACAAATGAGTTTGTGGTACAAAACATGTTTGACCAATATACACATTGTATAACCTCAGAGTTGCATGAAATTTTAGTCCCAGTGTCATATATATGATACATGACATGCTGGTACAATCTGATTTATTGACCATGAGAAAACAAGGACTACACATCATGTATAGTGGTTAAATAGCATGTAGTTCTTCAAGCTATGTGCCGGTCTATCTAGATAAACACACTGACCTTATTTTTTTTGGATCTTAGCTCTGATTACCTTAGATCTATATAACTTTATCATGATATATATATGCAAAAAATTAGTACATGGAATTTAATTAGGGATTATATGACATGTACTCTAGTTTTGTCTAGGCAGAAGTACTATCACCTTGAGATGGTGTTCTTCATATGTTTATTCATTTTTTAATCTTAAATATTTAGAGGTTATGTTAGAAAGAAAAAATAAGGGAATATGTGACAATTTTAGATATTAAAATGGATCGGTATAACTAAATGAAAACAAAAATTCATATAAACAATCAAAAAATAATAAATAATTATAAATTAAACATGTGACCACTCTGATACCGCTTGTAGGTTCCCTATGTAGTGGAAGGACTATCGATGGTATAGAAAACTGGGATTTTAGTCTTTATTTACATGTAATATTTTTTGAACATGATTTAAATGTAATTTTCATTAAAAACCATAGATTAACTAATAGATTAAAATGCTAAAACTAGAAGAGGAGGATATTAAAATATAATTTATAATTAATTTATGAGTAGATATAGAATACCTTAACTTGTAATTACACTTTTTTTTGATGATCAAATGGACTAGATCTCATCATACCATCATTTCACTAAAGTATACAAGTGTATAATCCCTCTAGAAGTGATCCACACATGTAACACAATCTCTGAACATTGTCATAGAATCTCAGAGTGGTAGCATGGATGGTCTTGAACACTTGCATTATTCATGGTTGATCATAGCTTGATTATTCATGATGGAGGAATGGTGTTCTCTTGAAGTATTGAGAGATGAGTAGATAAGAGAAATATTATATCTCTATATATCTCTCTTGGGCTTGATAGAGTCTCTCTCTATCCATTTTGCACAACAATAGTCATTATGGAAAGTGTAATAATTAGAAATCTATTATGGTAGGTTTAGGTTTGGGAAATCACACACAATCCCCTTTCCAAATTTAATATTCTTATTTGACCCCATGTCCAATAATAATGATAATAATTTTATTATTATTCGCTTGACATGTGCAACACCTTTAATAATATGTAAGTAAATGTCATTTATATCATTTCCAATTAGACCATTATGCTTAATCCACTTTACCACATCTATATTTAACAATCCTTGAATATTGATGATTTATTTAATAAATAAACATTACTACATCATTCATTGATAAATATCATAAATATTATATTCACCAAAACTTGAAAACAAATATTCACTATTATTATTTAACTCACTTATTCTTTAAATTAACCTGTGATTAAATTATGGAGATCAACCAAACCTAAATAAATATTTTTTTTAACCTATTAAATTAAATAATATAATTTTAATGAGATTGCATATAAAATTCATGTGTAACCCTCTAGGCCTCTTTCTCAGTGGCATTAGGCATAATTACCAAAATTCTAAGGTTAGTGTCTAACAACACGCCAAGGAACTCATAGTGAATTAAGTTAATTTCAAAATGAATTCCATTTTACTATAAATACTTACCCATGCAATATAATATTTATAATCACAATATATCTAATGAATTAGGTTGCGTGCTAGTTCCATCAACCTATATACTCGATATCACTTTCTTTAACTTTTCATAAATAAACTCACCCACTAAACACTACAAAAATATATTTATACAGGCCATTCCATTCCCATAAAATTTCCCAAGATATTAACTTCTATTAAGGTATTAAAGGGATAAATCATTTCTCACATTATCTATTAATGAAATATCCCTCGTGATGCACCCAACATATCCTATTTTTTCACCGACACATTTTTTACCCATTTTCATCAATAAATAAAAGTATGCAAATCCTGATATCCATTAATCATAATCTTAAACTGAAGGGATCAATAGATACATCCATAGAGAGAAACATACAATGAAACATGGAAATATGGATTTCCTATTAATAGGCATATTCTCATAACCTTATATCTTAGAGATTACAAAGGGATAATACAATGAGAATTTATCTCAATGTCTTATGGGCCTACTACCCCAGATATCTTGTATCATCTATTTCCCATCAGACAATATCATCTGGCCATAGAACTATATTCAAGAATACTATCATGGCCCCTCTAGGTTCTCCTTATACTTGAGAACTGCTATGACTTTTTTGTGTGACATACACTCTTAGGAAATTATCACATGAAAATTTCATGTAGAGGAATAATAATTATGCAATAAGAAAAATTTATTAATAATAAAACATGTAATCAAGTACTCAAAAATTCATTTCTGGGGAACAAAATCCAAAAAATTATCTATTCAAAATGCAATTTAATTTATAAAAGTTTGGGTCATTATATTTAATCTCATTTATCTTAAGCCTACCTTAATACTTTTAAAGTTACAAGATTTTAGTTATCATGGTGTTCATATCTAAGTATTTATGTTTCATCTTTAGCTATCTATACATGGTTGATAACATGATGAAATAGATATTTGAAGCATCCTCCTTGTATTTAATGTAAGAATCATTTTTACCTTCAATCACTCACTAAGATGGATGACCAAGAATAAGGGAATCTGAAACATAATACAATTTTTTCCTGTAGTAGTGTAGTGTACAAGAAACTATACCACTCTTGGAAGTTTATACTAATTAAGAGATTTTCTTTACCCAGTAATGATCATAATGTTCTTGTGGTTTTTATTTCCATTTTATATAATAAATAAAAACAAATTTTATTAGTTTATATTGATTACTAGTTGTGACATAATAAATTAATTTTTATTAGCCTCATACTATTTTATCAAATCCAATCATCCCTCACCATTATATTTAGAATATTCCACTGCTCATATATTCGAGTGGAAAGTGTCCATATTCACATTCTCAAAACCTATAATATGGACAAGAAAATTACTCAATGGTATTTAGGTAGGTTTTTTATTTACAACTATATTAACTTACAGTTCCTTGATCAGTTGATTTGACTCCCCAATCTTAAAATCCTATACTCATATTTCCTGAACACTTTCCTCCAAATTGTATTAAGTATACTATGGAAATTATCCTTAATACCAATTTTTCATGATACCTATTATATTTATTAAGACTCCTTGATAATTTAAATGTTTCCCTGAATGTGGAATGAATGACACTTTGACTATAGTTTCATCTTAACTCAGAAGATAGAATGAATTATCCAACTTAATATTTTCATTGAGAGATTTATTTAACTTATACATAAATATTATTTATTTTATTCTTCACATGCTTGTTTGTAGAGACCCTAAGCTTAACGTACATGGACATTACATTACTTTTTCGGAATACTTAGTACATTACAAAAACACACACACAAGGACTGTAATAGTTTAGTGTCTTTGCAAACTCAGAATATAATCTTCTAATCATGGTGAAAGATCTTCAACATCTCCCATAAAGATCTTCCCTTTTTTTTCTTACCTAAAACCTTTCTTTATGTCCTGGAGAAAAGAAAACATAAAAGGGTGAGCTCAAATGCCCAGTAAGGGTAAACAAAATAAATATCAATCACATCATATTCATAATAATATATATTTTGGAAATCTTAACCTGCAAAAGAGATCATAATTTCATAACATGGGATAAATCATAGTAGTGAAATGTAATCCCAATAATCATAACTTAAAACATGAAACTTTGTGTCATACACACATAATCATAGAGAATCATTTCTTGTTAGTCAAGACTCATTTCCAAGACTATCTTAGTGGACAAAGTCCATTTCTGAACCGAGTTACCCTCGTTTTAGTCCTGCTTCACTGAACCGGTATAATCTACCGTTCCAGCCATGTCTATCTCATGAGATATAAAATCTTTTCCCAATACATTGGAGGGAGATATAGGTCCCACCCATCTCATAATGATACCATTCTTATGTGTGCCACAAAATCATAAACCATACATCATTGCATAACCCATGTAATAAAAATGGGAATCTTAAACATCATGACATCATAAAACAATTCATATACGATAAAATAATTCCATCACAACATAATCAAATCAATGTAATAATAGGGATAAAAACAAAACCCTTTATTATCTTAGATGGAAAATAATTTTGATAAAACACTTGAACTTCATTCTTGAGGAAAATATCCTTTCTACTTCAAAAACATTTTTCCTTTCTTAACATGTCATAAAATTTTAAACTAAAAGAAGTTGATTAAAAATAAACTTGAAAACTTGTAAAGTAAGATTCTTGGAAATAATGTTTTAAAAATCCATTCATGCCGTATAAGTTAAAAAAAACATTCTTCTCGTACTTTTATCGGAAAGTCAAAAAGTACATCGTACGAAAAACGACAAAAGATTCATTTCATATCTTTTACTAAAATCTCACCGAAGGGTAAAATTGGATTTAAACAATTGTAGGTGGATGGAAATAATATTACATATTTAAGAAACATGGATGTGTATGATAAAATACACCCTAGTAAATACCAAAGTATAAACAATCTCGGATAAAAATGAGATTGTGATATTTCCCTTACCTTAGGTCCGATATGCTTTGTACGTGTCCAAACCTCCTGTATAATGATTTAAATAATGTTATTGACTTATTCCAGAATCATACTTATTGTTATGATATCATATATGGTCATATTCTTAGCTTCTTATTAGTAATATTTCATTACTACTTGTTATTCAGGTGTTTATTACTTTTTGTTCTTATGCGTGTTTTGTCGAATAAATTCTTATTCTTCTCTTTAGGTTATAGATACCTCATTTCCAGAATGTTATTAGTGTAATATATATCATATTAATTCATTAAATTCATTTATATAATCATTATGAAATGAAGATCATGTAGAACGAGTCACATCACATCGTGGAGACGGTATTCCGTACGTACGCACGAGTGATGATATCGTTCCTATGATCGTGGAATTGTATTGGAGTATATGTATACTATTTCAGAATCAGTATCACTTTATAATAGTCATATATAGTCATTATTTACACCATTATACCCATCCAAGTAAGGTGGTGGTGGAAAATAGATTACACCACGGCGTGGAGACGGTATTCCATACGTACGCACGCGCGGTGATTTCTTTTTCCGTAGGATGGATAGATGGTGAAATAGGGTTGTTTAATACTTATAATAACATATCAGTATATGAGTGATACTGATGTTATTACTTCATAATGAAACAACTAAATAAGAAGAAGTGGAAGAAGAAATAAAGATGAAAGAATTGGTAACGGACATTACCTCTTCTTTGAAGTGCTTCTTTGAGACCTCCTTTTAGGGCACTAAAATAGGTCTTTGAAGAAGACAAGAACCTCTAGGATGTCTCTAGGGAAGTGGAGAGGAGAAAGTGGCAGGGGTTGGACGAGATCGAAGGCTCAAAGTGGTGTGAGGAAGAGAGGGAGGAGGTGCCCTTTTATAAGGGAGGAGAGGGGCACCTTTGGAATAACTAAAAATATTATTTTATTATAAAGTCACGTTCGGTTTTAAATAGCTCCAAATTGATTTATTTAGAAGCTAAGGTGGGGATGGGTCGAAATCCTATCATCCAATAGAATTTATACAAGTTTAGGTTCCTATTGTAACCTTATCATTTAGATTTAACATTAAGTTAAATAATTTTACTTTTACTGTGTCTTCTTGTGTTCTTATACTATAAGGTTAATAAACTTACTATAAGCAGCCAAACGAACCCCAAGTTGTTTATTATTAATATATATAACCTTATCTAAGTCATTTGGCCGAAACTTAGATTTTTAGGAATAAAATAACAATTACTAATATAATATTTTTTTTAAAAACTATTTTATGTCAATTTTGACACTATTTAGTAATTAATTTTTGTGAAAATTATAACAGAATGATTAGTTAGAAAAAAGTTAATTAAATCAATAATAACATGTCATATTAATCTATAAAATTAGTGGAATTCATAAAAAGTCTCAAATTACATTTATTTGGGTATTTATAACATCAATTATGTCAATATTTCATTAATAAGATAATTACTGCATCATCGTTGTGTCATAAATAAATTAAATTATTTAATGTCTAAAAATTACAAATAAAATATCATTATGTAGGAAATATTTTTATCTTTCTAATGAATATTTATAGTAGAATTTATCTTATGTATAACCCTATATTAAAAATGATTTACTTATTAAAATTTGATTTTAACTATTTTAACCCTTCTTTAAATAAATTAATAATAAATGTCCTAATCTAATCCAAGTGGGCTTAAATGGTCATATTTTATTCCTAAGGTTTTTTTGGCCGAATTAAACTTTTCCAATAGAATTAGGACATGTGTTAGGGTAATAGTAATATCATTTTTACCCTTAATTACCCTATTTACTTTTAACCGTGGTAAAAAAAAGTAAAAAGTTACTATTCACCAAAAATTATTTTCATCTCATTGAACCACATTTTACTTACTGACATTAACCGTGTCTCTCGGATTTTTGAAATTCCACTCACAAAAGCGGTAAAATTAAGTTTTATGAAAAATTCATTTTTTTAACTACCACTTAGTGGTTTCACTATTCATCAAAAAATGAAAGTTTCCAGAAAAATACCAAAAATTAGGCCTAAGCTATATTTGATATTATGAATTCAAAAAATGATGTATATTTTACCAAATTAAAAACATATCATTTACATTAACTAATTTAAAAATTAATTCCCGTCGTCAAAACAAATGGCGTGTTTTTAAGAGATAATAACTATCAAAAGATTGAAACTTGTTTATAACTGGTTTAAATGTGAAATTCCATCCAATGACCAAAATTGTATTAAATTGTAAAAATATATTCTAAATATACTTTAAAACCACTCAAATTAATAATTTATCACGATTAATTATTTCGATTAAAAAAGTTGTTTTTAATTAAAATTTAGTAATTTTCACTATTCATTAGAATATGAAAGTTATCCGAAAAGTACCAAAATTTCACCTTAGGCTAAATTCGATACTTCGAATCAAAAAATAAAGTCCATTTTGAGAGATAAAATTTCTAAAATTTTAAAATGTGGTTATTACTATTCATAACAGCTAGTTTTAATAATATTTTAATAGCATATCGTTGTTTAGTGAAACTCGGTATTGCGTACAACACACGCTATCGAGGAAGGTCGTGATTGCGTGTAATTCAAGGAAAGTCAAGGATGCGTGTTGTGAAAGCTCCTTTTGGTGTAGCGTACAACACAAGACATTAATGAAAAGAATATTTTTCATAAAATCTCGGGGTGTTACATTGTTAATATTATATGTATTTTACTTAATTATTTTACCATAAATGATAAAATAATTTATGTATAATATATATTTTTTAATTTCATCATAGAATTATTGTTAATTTACTTATTTTATGTTATTTTATTTAGTCATCCAAATAAACCATGCATCACATAAATAAATAAATAAACATACACTATAAAATAAAATTAATAAGTGATATGATCATGGGATTTTATCTATTGGTAGATTTATTGAGTGAAATAAACCAAAATTAACCCTAGAGGAAAAACTCATTAATTCAATACCTAGATCAAGTTGTTGTATTCTTATATTAACCCATGTATTTCCTTGGTTGGTTTCACCATGGATCGGGTCCTGAATCATCTCCTCTTATTAGGATCTCCGTCCTTTAAAAATGTTTTCTCACTCATAGATGATGGGTACCGAAGGTTTAGGGTTACATAAAATAAAATTTGGACACATAGGACCATAAATAATAAAATAGGAAGAGATGATACATATATCATTATATTTAATTTAATAATATTTTTTACATACAAAACAATGCAATAAATAATTAAATTAAGTAAAACCAATACATACATAGGTTGTTCAAGATTATGAAAAATTACAACATACAATGAAAAAACATTTAAACTTGCTATCAATCATTTCAATTCATTCTTATTAAGATAAATTTACACAAATTAGTAAATTAGTCAATTTATTAACTAATTTTTTTCATCTTAATGTCCTATCCAAACAGTCATTGAGATATGAGAAGATTCTGATCTAGTTTTATTTTAAATAAAATAAAATAAATAAAATTTTAAATTTTAAATTAATTAAGTACATGATGTGCATTGATAGAGCTACATGGAGTGTACCCTCATGGTCAAATTAAATTCCTTACTAGAATTTAGTGTATACATGATATGCACTAGAGGAAACACAACATGTACCTTCTTCTTAAACGATGTGTACTATCACTCAATATGTCCTATGACTAACACTATGTATAATTATTATCATGTAATGTGTACTTACATGACATGTATTGTAATGAATTTTATTTTTCTATGTATTAATATGGATTATTTTTTAATACATATGTTGAGAAAGCGTGAGATTTTGAGACCTGGTGAGCCCAGAATTGATGTTTGACAAATATTAAAAATATTGATATCACACATGCATAATTTTCATAAAAAAATTGAATAACTCTTAAATAGAGGATCAGATCAGAAATTTGAGGCCATTATTGAGTTCATAGCATGAGTTTTACCCTAGGTGTGACATAATCTATGTCAGCGTTGGGCATCAGGATTGAGCGCCTTCATGGGTGAATAATTAAATAAATTTAATTATATTTATTTATTTATTCTATTAAATGAATGTACTAATAATATTATTTATATATGTTAAAATGGATAATTTTCAAGGTTATCCACAAAACCCTAAAAATTGATGGAGATAACATTGGAGGAGATCTTGGTGGACGACATCAAATTAGATCAAGATTGAGGATCATTGCACCATCAAAGTTCTTGGATCTCACCAATGATGACAATGCATTCCTATTTTTTGTAAGTGATCGATCCAAACTCTAGGTAGGTTGTTTGATTTGTTTAATTCCATCCCATTATTTTATCCTGGTCAAACATGGATCAATTACATGAATAATAATTGATTCATGCGTCGATGATATATATTTTTATAGTGAATTTATTAGTTCATTGTTTATTTACCTCTTCGTTCATATATTTATTTGATAATGGATTGAGGTAAAAAATGAACAAATGATGAGGTTCATTCCTAACATATTATGATTTATGTATTTCCCCCTCATTTATTCAAATGTTCATTATAGGAAATTCCTTTTGTTGGTTGTTTGAAAAATACTAGATATTTAATCATTGCGTGAACCTTCTTCGGTGCAAAAAATCAATAATGTGGGTACGATTCATGATGAAGGGTATAATAAAGATGTGATGATGATGGAGGATGATCAGAGGTGGATCAAAATTGATTGAGGATTTATGTTCATCCCAGATTGATGGATCAACTATAAATGATGTGTGTGGACAATTATTGAGTTGTTTCGAAGGGAGGATCCTGATGATCTATGATAGAGAAGGTCAACTGACTCCAGATCCTTGTTTTCTAGTAAGGAATGAAAAGGAGACAACTTGTACAGTGACATGGGGAAGAACCCACAAGATCTGGAAAATTATGGGTTACATGACATGTAATCTAGAATTACATTCCTTGTGGGACCCCTTGTATGGTGATAGGGTTTCTACTGAGATAAAAATATTACACATTGTTTAACAACTATCACATGCCATGCAAACTATACTAGTGGATTGACATGTACTGTAGAGGTTAAATGTGAACTGGTAGTCTGAGATACATGGACTTGACCAGAGTATATGGGTAGATCTGTATACTCAGACATAGGTAGATGAAGTTTATAGGGTGATGACATACCTCTACACACTGTGTATACTTACTCACACATTATGTACTTTAAGGTTTACATGTCATGTGAGGAAGTAACACACAGGCGGACCAGGGGTTGAATGGATACGCCGTATACCCTTAGTACATGATATGTACCCCAATTGATGGTGTTTGGATCCCTTAATTATTTAGTATTAGACTAGTATCGGCTGAGTGTGTTCCCTTGGTCTATCACCTTAAGAGTATAGTGTGACATTAAATCCAAGTCTCTGGATTGTGATCCTATTTGGAGGATGAGTCTCTAATAGACTTTTTAGTGTCCCTCCATGATACTTGAGTGTAATCATCTATCATTCCTCATTATACCCTAGGTAGGTTTTGTGGAATATGCATGAACTCCTTGATTAGGGTGTCGATCTTCTACCTAGTAGGCCATTTTAGTAGGGTTTTCAATATTATTGGAGTATGATCCCCTACATAGTAGGTTAATCCAAATTGGGTTTGTGACATCCCCTAATTGTCATGGGCATGACCCCCTATATGAGTATCATGGTCTTCAGAGACTAGTGAGTTTTATTAGGCACATATCAATGATTATGAATTCTTGGATGAGTGTCTCCAGTGACAGAATAGATCATGGAGTTGGTTCCCCCTGAATGAGCATTACTTTGAGTAGAATCCCATGTCTAGCAGTTTGGTTGTGAACACCTAGAGGCACAATGTCCTTATTGAGTATATCTAGGATTTTTTATTCCTTTTATTATTATACCATGTTTATGAGTTGAATACTCTTGATTCTTCATGTTCAGTGTTTTCAGGGCATCCTACTAGGTATTTTTATACCCACCGCTACACAAAATATGCTCATACGTGTCATGAATTATGAATATTATGAACCATTTGACAATTTACTAGGTGGATATGGATTTTGTGGATCATATATTGAGCTAGAAATACTGTGGTGTTTTTTGGGTGGTTACATTTGATATTAGTCCTAGCTTTCTGATTTGGTTGGACTCTTTTCAGTTTTGGTTGGGAATATATTTGGACACCTTTATCACTTTCATTACTTTACAGTCATACTCTGATTGTGGGATTTTAGATATATACATGAATTGGTTCCATTTGTTTTACATTTTAGTATTGTTTGGGATTTTAGATTTGTGTGTGTATATAGGTACATTAGGATAATTCATCCCATGTGTGTGATATGCCTGCTCGATGATGGTTTCCAACCCTAGCCTACTGGAGGTAGGCTTAATATAGTTGTGGCTTAATCCCTCGCAGGTCAGGTCATGAAAGAGTGGTATAAAAAGGTTCAGTTATACCTTAGGACTAGAGTCTGTGAGATTTTATTGGGTTTTATGGCAACAATGTAAGGTGTTTTAAATTTTTATTTCAATCCAGGGACTCTAGTATTGGTGCGACGACCAATGTATCCATACAAAAAGACTCTAAACACCTACTTTTCAACTTGATACATAAATAAATTATTTATAGGGAAAATATTGGTACATATATCATATCGTAATGGGATGTTATTTCCATGTACTTATTGAGTTATCTCCCTAGATATACTCTTTGACCATGGAAGATCTTGTTTATTTCAGGATGCCTCTGTAAAGATAGCCAACTAAGATTCCACTAAATGATCACGAGGATGATCCACCAAGTGATGTAGCTTTTTTATAGGGGCATGTACCGGATATTGTACCTTCAAGTGGTTTACCGTATATATTACCACTCGTTGAGAATCATTTGGTACTATAAATTTCAACTGAGGATGCATGCAGGTTGAGTGCACTACATGAGTTATATAGGAAACAAACTTCTAGGTTTCTGGGTGAGTCAGACCCCTAGTTAGTTGAGGATTGGCTAGAGGCATTCATTTAAGTTTTCCTCCATGTGAGGATTCCCATAAATTAGATGGATTTCCTCATAGTGAATCTTATTTAGGGCTCCACTGGGTGATGGTGGAGTCTGGTGACTTAGTCACATGACAAGATAGTTCTCTCTTGGTCAAAATTTGAACATCTATTTAGGGAGGAATTTTATCTGACCATGTTGCGATCTATGCACATCCAAGAGATTTTTCATCCATAGTAGGTTAGTATGACCATGTAAGGGTATTTGGTGAGGTTTACTAATATATCATGGTACTCTATGGATATAGTGTGGGATATGTTCTTTAGGAAAAAACATTTGTGTAGGTATTATTACTAGACATCAAGGCTTTAGTGATATCTATCTGTATTCCCACTTATTCTAGAGTTCTATAAAAGACCTTAGTGGTGGAAATATTCTTAATAGAGCAAGCACTGAAAATGGGAACCCATGAGATGAGACCTCGACAATAGGTATCCAATAAATGTCATAGTGATCCAGGAATGTCAAATAGTTCAAGTGATGATCATAGGACATAGGAACATTGGTGAATGGTTCTTAGGATGGTTGAGTCAGTTGAGCGAGAGGCAGTGTTTCTACCGCAATGGATGGGGACATCTAGCACAATATTGACTGACCCATCATACAACTAATCGAGAGACGATTGAGGGACCAACAAGACAAAGGATAAGGAAGAAGTAGGTAGGTACATAAGGAAGATGATTTGGTAGAGGGGTAAGTAGATAAGTAGGAGGTGGTCATAGGTTTGACCTATTACCCACATCACCCTCAGGCGGTCAATGCCAGGCTTAGGAAGCTGGTGGTCAGGGACAAGGCCAGCTGTAGGCTATAAAATCCTATAAATTTTAGGCTCCAGGGATGATATATGGTATAATATATGTCTTTTAAACCTTATATGCAATACCAATAAACACATGTGTGATTAATTACTTTCTTTCCACTTCTCTAGTTCAAGAATTTAAGATTTTGGTGGAGCCTTTGGCTTGAACCTTATGCTTAAAGACCCTGATAGAAGGCGAATCAATGATTTCTCACTTCTGCTGATAGTGATATATAATTCTTAGTGGTGAGAGATTTTTTTGTGATCTATTTGTAACAATGATGAGGTCTTATGAAATCATCTTTGTTATGAACTATATATCTATTATTCATGCCCAGATTTACTATTTTCAGTAGAGAATTTGGTGCGTTTGTAGTGATGGGATGAGGGTTTCCTTTTTGGGTGAAAAGGAAACCATGATGGAGTAGGATGAGATCAGGTATAAGAGAGAACATATTATTACTCACTAGTTGGTTAGAATGACTCTTGGAGTAGTGAATACTATGGGATACCATTTCCCTATGGTGGTGGAGGAGTATGATGACGTCTTTACTGAGGATGTTCCAGGATTACCTCCCCACCAAAATCTAGAATTATGAATTGAATTACACTTGGTATGACCCCAATATCTAAACTTTCATATCATATGGAACTCATAGATCTTCATGAGGTAAGGGTGAAGTTAGGGAACTTCTAGAGGAAGGGATTTGTGAGAACCAATGTTACCCACTAGGAAGCCCCAATGTTATTCGATAAGGAGGAAAATAAATTGAGGTTATGTGTGGATTATCAATGCTTGAACCAGGTGACCATGGAAATAAGAGTCTAATACTAAGGATCAAAGAACTATTTGACCAATTGAGAGGGGTGTGATAATTATCTAAGATTGAACGCAGGTCAGGCTATTACCATCTGCGAGTACATGATGAGGATATACAGAAGATGACATTTAGATATCTCTATGGTCACTATGAGTACTTGTTGATTCCCTTTAGAATAATTAATTCCCCAATAGTGTTCATGGGACTCATGAACTAGATCTTTTAGACTTTATTAGACCAGTTCATAATGGTATTCATTGATAATATCCTAGTGTACTCAGTATCTAAAGAGGAGCATGAAAGACACTCGAGGATGGTCCTAGACACACTCCGTGAGAACCAGATTTATGGGAAACTATATAAGTGTCAGTTTTAGATTCTATAGGTCCACTTACAAGGAAATTTCATCTTATAAGTAGGAGTGGAGGTGGAACTGGTGAAGGTGAGGCAGTTCTAGCTTGGGATCCAACCAAGAGAGTTACTGAGGTTTAGAGTTTCTTTGAGTTGGTAGGGTACTATCATAGGTTTGTAATCAATTTATCTAGAATGGAAGCACCCTTGAAATATTTTACTTGAAAGGGTTATCATTTCATGTGGATGGAAATGTGTTAGAAATTTTTTTAGGAGTTGAGGTAGAGGTTGACAAGCACCCCCCATCTTAAGATTTCCAGAGGAGGGTGTTGAGTATGTAGTGTTTTGTGATGCCTCATGGTCCAGACTTGGGTTTTTTCTAATGTATAAGTAGAAAATTATTTCTTATGGGTCAAGGTAGTTGAGACTACATGATAAAAATTATGTGACCCATAACCTTGAGCTAGAATAGATAGTTTTCACCCTGAAGATGTGGTGGCACTACCTGATGGGTGAGTAGTTTATCATCTACTATGACCACAAGAGTTTAAAGTATATCTTATCTTAAAATAATATCAAATTTAGATAGAAATGATTTATATATTTCCTTCAGTACTATGAATTTGAGATTATATATACTCCATGTAAGGGGAACTTGGTGACATATGGTCTCAGTAGGATATATTATTCATAGTTTTTGATTGAGGTGTCAGAGGAGTTAGCCTCATTGCAGTTGTACTCAGTGTAAAAGGATTGATCTTTATATCTTCATTCGATGGTTTTTACCCTAGCACTTTTATAAAATTTTAGGTAATCTCATCATGTAGATACTTACTATGAGACCTTACATATTAAGATATCTATGAGACATGCTCCTAATGGATTTTCAAAATGTGGGGAGAACATTATCATTTTTAGAGGACAAATAATGGTACTAGTGACACTTCAGAAGGATGTGATGATAGAGTTTCATTCATATCATTTAGTGGTACACATTGGTGTGTAAAATATTTACCAAGACCTCTGACATTAATTTTGGTGGATAGTTATGAAGAGATGTGTTATAGATTTTTTCTATTAATGCCTCAATTTTCAGCAAGTGAAGGATGAGAACCAAGTTCCAGTGGGTTTAGATCAACCCATTTAAGCACTAGAGTGGAAGTGGGATGGGATATCTATAGAATTATTGACAAGGTTACCAAATATTTCTATGGGACATGATTCTATCTTGGTGATCATAGACCAAATCACTAAGTTATCCCACTTCCTAGCCATTCAAGAGTAGTTTTCAGTAGATAGATTATGATACTTGTATGTGTAGGATATTGTTTGGATCCATGGAGTTCCCTTGAAAATTGTTTCAAACCATGATGATCACTTAACATTATGATTATGGTGTGGATTTTATAAGGATTTTGGGACTCAGTTGTGTTTGAGTATGACGTTTCACCCCCAAGATGATGGCTAGACTGAGCATTCCATTTAGGTCTCAAAGGAAATGCTATTGGATTGCATGTTAGATTTTGGCTATAGTTGGGAATATTACATACCCTTGATGAAGTTTTCATACAATAAAATATACTATTTCACCATTGGTATGGCACCATTCGAGGCATTGTATGGGCAACCCTATAGGTCACCACTTCATTAGAATGATCTAGGAGAGTTGACCCTTATAAGCCCAAAGTTGGTTTGAGATATGACATAGAAGGTTCAGATTATCCAGGAGCGGATTAGGATTTCCCAGAGCTATTATAAGTTATATGTGGACCAATGATAGAGGCCTATAGACTTTGAGGATGGATATCATGTGTTCTTTAAAGTCTCATATTGATGTGGATTATAAAGATTTGGATGGGGTGACAAGCTATCTATGAGATTAATTATCCCTTTTTAGATAACACATGGAGTTGGCGAGGTGGTGTACCTCTTAGCTCTACCACTATAGTTAAACTGGGTACATGAAATCTTTAATGTGTCACAACCGAGGAGGTACATGCATGACCCATCACATGTTATCGACTGGGATGAGATGAAAATAAAGGATGAAACTTCCTTTACTGAGTACCTGATGGAGATTAAGGATCTGTAGGAAAGGATCATTCACGAGCAATCAATTCCCCTAGTGCGTGTTCGGTGGTAGAACAAGAATCTTCAAGATAGAACCTAGGAGTGGGAGACCCAAATGTGAGCCCATTACCCTCATATTTTGAGTAGGGTTTTCTCTTTTTGGGATGAAAATCCCTAAGGTTGGGAGAATGCAATGACTCTTATTTTTCCATGTATTAATTTAGAATATTATATGGATTATTTTTGGATCCAGACACTGATACAATGTGTTATTCCAAGGAAGAGTGATCTTAGAATTGATATTTGAAAAATATTAAAAATATTAACATCACACACATTCTTTTTTCCTAAAAATGTGTTATAAATCTTAAATGGAGGCTTTGATTATGAATATAAGGCCTACATTGAGTTTAGAGTGTAGATTTTACCCTAGGTGTGACATAATCTATGTCGACATCAGACATTGGTCTTGAGGGCCTTTATGGGAGAATAATTAAATAAATTTAATTATATTTATTTAATTATTCAATTAAAATCCTAACCTAATAATATCCTATATATACACTACTATGGAAAATTTTAAGGGTTAGCTATATAACCCTACAAAGTGAGAGAGATAGAGCATTCGAGGATATCTTGAAGGAAGACATCAGATCAGATCAAGTTCAAGGATCATTGCACTATCAGAGTCTGTGGATCTCACCAATGATAGAAATGCATGACCATTATTTATTAGAAATCAATCCAAACTCTAGGTAAGATGTTTTTATAATTCTATAGAATTATTTTATCTCAGTAAAATGAGGATAAATTCCATGAATAAGAATTGATTCATTCATAAATGGTAGATTTTTTATGGTGGATTTATTTGTTCATTGTTTATTTCTATCTTCATTTGTCTTTTCCAATTACAAATAATCAATACTGAAAAGGAAAAAAGGTTGAGGTTAATTCCTCACATCTTACATTTTATGTATTTCTTCCCCATTTCTTTGAACTCTCATCACAAGAAATTACTTTGGCTTGCAGTTTGATGAATACCTAGTATTTGATCATTACAAGATTGTTATTCAGTGCAATGGGTCAATACCGATGAGGCGTGCGATAGTGAAATATTAGACAATGATGTGGGGAAGAACCCATGAGATTCAGAAATTCCCAAGTTACACAACATGTAATCCAGAATTACACACTATGTGGGACCCCCTATTCGATGTTAGGGTTTCCATAGAGAGAAAAATATCACATGTGATGAAACACCTGTCACACACCATATGAACCATGACAATGACTTGACATGTAATGAAAAGGGTACAAGGGCATGGAAAGAATGAAATACATGGACATGGACAGAGTAAATGGTAAGATCCATGTACTTGGACATGGATAGATGACACGACCAGGGCGCTGATAGACCTCTACACACAATGTATACTTACTTACTTACATGTCATGTACTTTTAGGTTTACTTTTCATGTGAGGCAGCACCACACATGCATACTAAGGGTTAGCTAGATACACCATGTATCGCCAATACACACCATGTACCCCTTTTTAGGGTGTTTGGAGACCTTAATTCTTCAGTATTATACCATTATAGACTTAGTGTGTTCCCTTGGTCCATCCCTTCAAGCGTAAAATGTGATATTACATACACATCTCTAGATTGTGATCCCCTATAGAGGATGAGTATCAAATAGAGTTTGTAGTGCCCCTATATGATATTGGACTATGATACTATATAATTACTCCTTATAAAATAGGTGGGGTTCATTGAATATCCATGACCTCCTTGAGCAGTGTAGAGACCCGAAGCCTGGCGTACATTGACCTTACATTACATTTGCGGAATACTTAGTACATAACAAAAACACACACACAAGGATCGTAATAGTTTAGTGTCTTTGGAAACTCGGACTATAATCTTCTAATCGTGGTGAAAGATCTTCAACATCTCCCATAAATATCTTCCCTTTTTTTTACCTAAAAACCTTTCTTTATATCCTGGGGAAAAGAAAACATAAAAGGGTGAGCTCAAATGCTCAGTAAGGGTATACAAAAGAAAAATCAATCACATCATATTCATAAGAACATAACTTTTGGAAATCTTAACCTGCAAAAGAGAGCATAATTTCATAACATGGGATAAATCATAGTAGTGAAATGAAATCCCAATAATCATAACTTAAAACATGAAACTTTGTGGAATACACACATAATCATAGAGAATCATTTCTTGTTAGTCAAGACTCATTGCCAAGACTATCTTAGTGGACAAAGTCCCTTTCTGAATCGAGTAACCCTCGTTTCAGTCCTGTTTCACTGAACCGGTATAACCTACCATTCCAGCCATGTCTATCTCATGAGATATAAAATCTTTACCCAATGCATTGGAGGGAGATATAGGTCCCACCCATCTCATAATGAATCCTTTCTTATGTGTGCCACATAATCATAAAACATACATCATCGCATAACACATGTAACAAAAATGGGATTCTTGAAACATCATGACATCATAAATCAATTCATATAAGATAAAGGAATTCATAAAAATAATTCCATCACAACATGAACAAATAAATTTAATAATAGGGATAAAAACAGAACCCTCTATTATCTTAGATGGAAAATCATTTTGATAAAACACTTGAACTCCATTCTTGAGGAAAATATCCTTTCTTCTTAAAAAACATTTTTCCTTTCATAACATGTCATACAACTTTAAAATAAAAGAAGTTGATTAAAAATAAACTTGAAAACTTGTAAAGGAAGCTTTTTGGAAACAATGTTTAAAAATCCATTCATGCCGTATAAGTTAAAAAAAACATTCTTCGTACTTTTGTCGAAAAAGTCAAAAAGTACCTCGTACGACAAAAGATTCCTTTCATAGATATTACTAAAAACTCACCGAAGGGTAAAAATGGATTTAAAAATTTTTAGGTGGATGGAAATAATATTTCATATTGATGAAACATGGATGTGGATGATAAAATACACCCCAGTAAATACTTACGAATAAACAATCTCAGATAAAAATGAGATTGTGATATTTCCCTTACCTTAGGTCCGACTTGCTTTGTAAGTGTCCGAACCTCCTGTATAATGATTTAAATCATGTTATTGACTTATTACAGAATCATATTCATTGTTATGATATCATATATGGTTCACTTATGACATTATATTACCCGTTCTTTTGTAAATTCCATGTTAAAGAAGCGTTTTGGGTAAAATCGTTTCATTTATCGTAGGTGTTTTGACTTGTTGTTCTTGACATCATTATTACTTATATCATGATTTAATTACTTCCAGAATATAAAATATGATTTATATATCATATATATTCAGTATATATATATAATAGGTAGATAAATAAAATGAAAAACACCGTTCATGGAGACGGTAGTCCGTACATACGCATGAACGCTGTTTTCCTTTCCTTATTGTCTTGAAATGGAAGTAAGTAGATGACATACATATGTATATATATACATAAATACAGTAGCTTTATAATGTCATATATTTCATTATTATTTCTTATATATACTTTATAATCATTCTTAAATGGTTAACATGGAGAATGAATCTCATCGCGTCGTGAAGACGGTAGTCCGTACGTACGCACAAGCGATGATATCATTTCTATAAATATTGAATTGAATTGGAGTGGATTATACAATATATCAGAATAAATATGATGTTGTAATAACTATTTATAGTTATTCTTTACACCATTATACCCATCCATGTAAGGTGGTGGTGGAAAATAGATTACACCACGGCGTGGAGACGGTATTCCGTACGTACGCACGCGCGGTGATTTCTTTTTCCGTAGGATGGATAGATGGTGAAATAGGGTTGTTTAATACTTATAATAACATATCAGTATATGAGTGATACTGATGTTATTACTTCATAATGAAACAACCTAAGAAGAAGAAGTGGAAGAAGAAATAAAGATGAAAGAATTGGTAACGGTAATTACCTCTTCTTTGAAGCGCCTTTTGGAGACCTCCTCTTAGGGAACTAAAATTGGTCTTTGAGTAAGACCAGAACCTCTAGGATGTTTCTAGGGAAGTGGAGAAGATATTTTGGCAGGGGTTGGCCGAGCTTGAGTGCTCAAATTGGTGTGAGGATGAGGGGGAGGAGGTGTCCTTTTATAAGGGAGGAGAGGGGCACCTTAGGAATATCTCAAAATATTATTTTATATTAAAGTAAAAATCGGTTTATAATGGTTCCAAAGGGTCTTATTTCGAAGCTAAAGTGGGGATGGGTCGAAATACTATCAACCAATAGGATTTAGACAAGTTTAGGGTATTATTTTAACCTTATCAATTAGATTTAACTCTAAGTTAAATAATTTAACTTTTACCGTGTCTTTTTGTTTTCTTTCACTATATGGTTAATAAACTTACTATAACATGCCAAACGAACCCAAAATTGTATATTATTAATACATATATCCTTATCTAAGTCATTTGGCCGAACCTTAGATTTTTAGGAATAAAATAACAATTAATAATATAATATTTGATTTAAAAACTATTTTGTGTCAATTTTGACACTATTTGATACATGATTTTTGTGAAAGTCATAACAAAATTATATGTTCGAACCAAGTTGGTTAAATCAACACTAATATATCATAGTAACCTAGAAAATTAGTTTAATTCATAAAAAGTCTCAAATTACATTTATTTTGGTGTTTATAACATCAATTATGTCAATATTTCATTAACAAGATAATTACTGCATCATCTTTGTGTCATAAATAAATTAATTTATTTGATGTCTAAAAATTACAAATAAAATACCATCATGTAGTAAATCTTTTTATCTTTCTAATGAATATTTACAATCGAATTTATCTTATGTATAACCCCATATTAAAAATGATTTACTTATTAAACTTTGATTTTAACTATTTTAACCCTTCTTTAAATAAATTAATAATAAATGTCCTAATCTAATCCAAGTGGGCCTAAATGGTCATATTTTATTCCTAAGTTTGTTTTTGGTCGAATTACACTTATCCAATAGAATTAGTACATGTGTTAGGGTAATATTAATATCATATTTACCCTTAGTTACCCTATTTACTATTAACCGCGGTAAAAAAAGTAAAAAGTTACTATTCACCAAAAAATTATTTTCATCTCATTGAACCACATTTTAGTCCTTGATATTAACCGTGTCTCTCGGATTTTTGAAATTCCATTCACAGAAGCGGTAAAATTAAGTTTTATGCAAAATTCAGTTTTTAACCTACCACTTAGTAGTTTCACTATTCATCAAAAATTGATGTTTTTCATAACAATGCCAAAATTTCATCCCAAGCTATATTTCATATTCCGAATTCAAAAATGAAGTCTATTTTACCAAATTCATAACATAAAAGTTGCATTACTTAATTTTATAATTAAATCCCGCTGTTAAAACAAATAGCGTGTTTTTAAGAAATAATATCTATCAAAAGATTGACACTTGTTTATGTCTAGTTTAAATGTGAAATTACATCCAATGACCAACATTGTATTAAATTGTAAAAATATATTCTAAATATACTTTAAAACCACTCAAATTAATGATTTATCACTATTAATTATTTCGATTACAAAAGTTGTTTTTAATTATAATTTAGTAATTTTCACTATTCATCAGAATATGAAAGTTATCCGAAAAGTACCAAAATTTCACCTTAGGCTAAATTCGATACTCCGAATCCAAAAATAAGGTTCATTTTGAAAAATAAGATTTACTGGATTTCAAAAAGTGGTTATTACTATTCATAACGGCTAGTTTTAATAATATTTTTATAGCATATCGTTGTTTAGTGAAACTCGGTATTGCGTACTACACACGCTATCGAGGAAGGTCGCGATTGCGTGTAATGCAAGTCAAGTCAAGGATGTGTGTTGTGCAAGCTCCTTTTGGTGTAGCGTACAACACAAGACATTAATAAAATTAAAAAGAATATTTTTTTATAAAATCTTGGGCTGTTACATTCTACCCCCCTTAAAATGAATTTCGCCCTCGAAATTCGTCGGGGTTATAAATGGTTTACTATTTGAAAGTTTCTTTAATAGAAACCCACATCGTAAAAGGGAATACCAAAACTTGGCTAAAGTATGAAATGTAACGATTACCCAAATAAACTAATCACTGGGTTTCCACATAGGTGAAAATATGGATATGGAAGAGAAATCTAACCATTATGTTCTGATGGAGAGTGGTAGAGAACATGGCTATGGAAAAGCCAGTAATCACAAATCCATAGATTTGTGATGATATAAGGTACCATCTGATTCATCAGGTATAAGATCACTAGGACAACATTTTTGGTTTTCAAGATCATTTCCCTAAAGTTGAAAATTTGCTTAGAATAAATACTTACTTTATTTTGGTACAATCTCACTTTTGTTCGTGCCTTGAACAATTTCTACTTCATCTCTTAAATAAATGAAGTTGAATTTGTTATTTGTGAAGTGTTAGCAGATCATGTGATAGAATGACTGTTCATTCCATCTGTCTCAAACAAAAGGTTAGCAAAAGTTATTAAATATACATAAGTCATTCTATAGTGAGATTAATCATATATGGTTCTTAAAATGGACTTATACTTCATATATCATGCTGCTTAATATAATAAAACTAGTTTCTACTAAACAGGGACTTCCTGTAGGCTAGTGGTAGGCGATAAAGGCCAGTCGCACTTTGGTTGTGGGTTCGATTCCTACAGCCTTGTCCGAAGCGATGGGCTGTCGCCCGTCCTGCAGGTTGTCCCTTTTTCTAAAACTACGTTACTATAACATCCCATCAATAATATCGAAAATCTTCTATCCTTAAACAATACTAACTTATGTCCAACATAATCCAGTCTAATCTTTAGGCTTATAATACTTCAGTACACTCTCATAATATAGTGACAACGATTACCAGAGATTTAATACTGTCGTTGATCCCCACATATCATAAGATATGTCTTGTTGGTCACATTCCAAACATTCAAAGTCCTTAATCGTGTATTCTCTTGAATACCTTAGTGAAAACATGAGTGCAGTTAAAAGTTAACACTTTCCACATACCAAAATCCTCAAAATTCTATATACTCAAACCATGATATCACCTAGTCCTTATATTAATCATGAGATCATGAATACTATTAAACATTTCATTTTCTCGCATATCATCTTATTTCCAAAAAATATCTCAATCACTTTGAATACCACATCAATAAATATTGCAATACTCAATGATACAACATTATTTTGGAATCCCATTACATAAACACTTAATCATTCCACCACATCGTTGTCATATTCAACATTGCCAATAGTGATCGCATGTGATTTCCCTTTGTCCTTTACCTTCAGTGGTTGCTCATGTTGATCATCACTAACCCTTGGATTAGGGAAATTATTAGCATAATGCCCCATTTCCTTGCACTTGAAGCATTGAAGTGTTGGCGGTGCGTTCTCTGCAGTGTTTGCTTTATTCACATCATTAGAAACCCTTTTTCCATTACTTCGACACTCAGCTGCTCGATGACCTTCTTTTCCACACTTAAAACATTTTCTAGTCCCTTTAAGACAATCTCCACCATGCTTCTTCCCACACTTTGTGCATAAGGAAACATTCATCTTCTTTTCATCATTATTCTGAGATTTCTCCTTGAACTCCATCTTTCGTTTCTTGTCAAAACCATGAGATGGATATGTAACACCAACTTCCATTTCTACCTTGATAGCACAACGCACAATTTCTTCATAGCTACTGAAGTCTCTTATAGCTAATGCCCTTCGAAGACTTGGTTTTAAGCCACTGAAAAATCGATCAACTTTACTTTCAGGTTGGATGATAATTCCAGAAGCATACCTTGCAAGTCTTGTAAAATTTGCTTCATAGGTACCAACAGATTCATCGTCCCTTTGCTTCAGTTCAAGAAACTCTTTCTCCATCTTTGTTCGAAGAATACGAGGGAAGTACTTATTGAAAAATAAGTTCTTGAACTCGTCCCATTCCATAGACTCAATTTCATCCCTTTGCCTTGTATTCTTAATAAGATTCCACCATTGATCAGCATCTCCTTAGAAACGATACACTGCTAGGATGACTTTATCATGTTCAGAACATTGAAGAACTGAAAATATCTTTTCAGTAGTACTAATCCATTGTTCAGCAACTAATGGATCAGTAGACCCACTGAAAGAAGGTGGACGCTGCCTCATGAAGGATTCAACAGAATGTTGCTCCTTCCTTTGCTCGTTTGGAAGTCCTGCATGATTCATAGCTTGAGAAAGTTGTGTGAGCATGGCTACAAGATTTTGCATTCCAGCTCCTATATCGTTTGGTTGCTCAGGGGTACAATCATTGCATTGCCCATCACATTCCGCATTAACACGGTTCCTTCGGGTTCCAGCCATCGTCTAAAACCCCAAAAGAATTGTGTGAGAGGCAAAAATCATGCTAGGGAAAACAACATAATAAAGGGGGAGTACCTTCAATATCCAACATCTTAGGTTTAATTCTATGATCGTTAGCGTAATTCTATTACTATAACCTATACGTATACTTATCCCTAGGGACATCCCTAGACATACCTTAGAAATATCTCTAGGGATCTCACTAATGTTTTCGCATCCTAGTTTCCAAAGGTTGACTAAACCTTTCCTCTGATACCAACTGTAGAGACCCGAAGCCTGGCGTACATTGACCTTACATTACATTTTCGGAATACTTAGTACATAACAAAAACACACACACAAGGATCGTAATAGTTTAGTGTCTTTGGAAACTCGGACTATAATCTTCTAATCGTGGTGAAAGATCTTCAACATCTCCCATAAATATCTTCCCTTTTTTTTACCTAAAAACCTTTCTTTATATCCTGGGGAAAAGAAAACATAAAAGGGTGAGCTCAAATGCTCAGTAAGGGTATACAAAAGAAAAATCAATCACATCATATTCATAAGAACATAACTTTTGGAAATCTTAACCTGCAAAAGAGAGCATAATTTCATAACATGGGATAAATCAAAGTAGTGAAATGAAATCCCAATAATCATAACTTAAAACATGAAACTTTGTGGCATACACACATAATCATAGAGAATCATTTCTTGTTAGTCAAGACTCATTGCCAAGACTATCTTAGTGGACAAAGTCCCTTTCTGAATCGAGTAACCCTCGTTTCAGTCCTGTTTCACTGAACCGGTATAACCTACCATTCCAGCCATGTCTATCTCATGAGATATAAAATCTTTACCCAATGCATTGGAGGGAGATATAGGTCCCACCCATCTCATAATGAATCCTTTCTTATGTGTGCCACATAATCATAAAACATACATCATCGCATAACACATGTAACAAAAATGGGATTCTTGAAACATCATGACATCATAAATCAATTCATATAAGATAAAGGAATTCATAAAAATAATTCCATCACAACATGAACAAATAAATTTAATAATAGGGATAAAAACAGAACCCTCTATTATCTTAGATGGAAAATCATTTTGATAAAACACTTGAACTCCATTCTTGAGGAAAATATCCTTTCTTCTTAAAAAACATTTTTCCTTTCATAACATTTCATACAACTTTAAAATAAAAGAAGTTGATTAAAAATAAACTTGAAAACTTGTAAAGGAAGCTTTTTGGAAACAATGTTTTAAAAATCCATTCATGCCGTATAAGTTAAAAAAAACATTCTTCGTACTTTTTTCGAAAAAGTCAAAAAGTACCTCGTACGACAAAAGATTCCTTTCATAGATATTACTAAAAACTCACCGAAGGGTAAAAATGGATTTAAAATTTTTTAGGTGGATGGAAATAATATTTCATATTTATGAAACATGGATGTGGATGATAAAATACACCCCAGTAAATACTTACGAATAAACAATCTCAGATAAAAATGAGATTGTGATATTTCCCTTACCTTAGGTCCGACTTGCTTTGTAAGTGTCCGAACCTCCTGTATAATGATTTAAATCATGTTATTGACTTATTACAGAATCATATTCATTGTTATGATATCATATATGGTTCACTTATGACATTATATTACCCGTTCTTTTGTAAATTCCATGTTAAAGAAGCGTTTTGGGTAAAATCGTTTCATTTATCGTAGGTGTTTTGACTTGTTGTTCTTGACATCATTATTACTTATATCATGATTTAATTACTTCCAGAATATAAAATATGATTTATATATCATATATATTCAGTATATATATATAATAGGTAGATAAATAAAATGAAAAACACCGTTCATGGAGACGGTAGTCCGTACGTACGCATGAACGCTGTTTTCCTTTCCTTATTGTCTTGAAATGGAAGTAAGTAGATGACATACATATGTATATATATACATAAATACAGTAGCTTTATAATGTCATATATTTCATTATTATTTCTTATATATACTTTATAATCATTCTTAAATGGTTAACATGGAGAATGAATCTCATCGCGTCGTGAAGACGGTAGTCCGTACGTACGCACAAGCGATGATATCATTTCTATAAATATTGAATTGAATTGGAGTGGATTATACAATATATCAGCATCAATATGATGTTGTAATAACTATTTATAGTTATTATTTACACCATTATACCCATCCATGTAAGGTGGTGGTGGAAAATAGATTACACCACGGCGTGGAGACGGTATTCCGTACGTACGCACGCGCGGTGATTTCTTTTTCCGTAGGATGGATAGATGGTGAAATAGGGTTGTTTAATACTTATAATAACATATCAGTATATGAGTGATACTGATGTTATTACTTCATAATGAAACAACCTAAGAAGAAGAAGTGGAAGAAGAAATAAAGATGAAAGAATTGGTAACGGTAATTACCTCTTCTTTGAAGCGCCTTTTGGAGACCTCCTCTTAGGGAACTAAAATTGGTCTTTGAGTAAGACCAGAACCTCTAGGATGTTTCTAGGGAAGTGGACAAGATATTTTGGCAGGGGTTGGCCGAGCTTGAGTGCTCAAATTGGTGTGAGGAGGAGGGGGAGGAGGTGTCCTTTTATAAGGGAGGAGAGGGGCACCTTAGGAATATCTCAAAATATTATTTTATATTAAAGTAAAAATCGGTTTATAATGGTTCCAAAGGGTATTATTTCGAAGCTAAAGTGGGGATGGGTCTAAATACTATCAACCAATAGGATTTAGACAAGTTTAGGGTATTATTTTAACCTTATCAATTAGATTTAACTCTAAGTTAAATAATTTAACTTTTACCGTGTCTTTTTGTTTTCTTTCACTATATGGTTAATAAACTTACTATAACATGCCAAACGAACCCCAAATTGTATATTATTAATACATATATCCTTATCTAAGTCATTTGGCCGAACCTTAGATTTTTAGGAATAAAATAACAATTAATAATATAATATTTGATTTAAAAACTATTTTGTGTCAATTTTGACACTATTTGATACATGATTTTTGTGAAAGTCATAACAAAATTATATGTTCGAACCAAGTTTGTTAAATCAACACTAATATATCATAGTAACCTAGAAAATTAGTTTAATTCATAAAAAGTCTCAAATTACATTTATTTTGGTGTTTATAACATCAATTATGTCAATATTTCATTAACAAGATAATTACTGCATCATCTTTGTGTCATAAATAAATTAATTTATTTGATGTCTAAAAATTACAAATAAAATACCATCATGTAGTAAATCTTTTTATCTTTCTAATGAATATTTACAATCGAATTTATCTTATGTATAACCCCATATTAAAAATGATTTACTTATTAAACTTTGATTTTAACTATTTTAACCCTTCTTTAAATAAATTAATAATAAATGTCCTAATCTAATCCAAGTGGGCCTAAATGGTCATATTTTATTCCTAAGTTTGTTTTTGGTCGAATTACACTTATCCAATAGAATTAGTAAATGTGTTAGGGTAATATTAATATCATATTTACCCTTAGTTACCCTATTTACTATTAACCGCGGTAAAAAAAGTAAAAAGTTACTATTCACCAAAAAATTATTTTCATCTCATTGAACCACATTTTAGTCCTTGATATTAACCGTGTCTCTCGGATTTTTGAAATTCCATTCACAGAAGCGGTAAAATTAAGTTTTATGCAAAATTCAGTTTTTAACCTACCACTTAGTAGTTTCACTATTCATCAAAAATTGATGTTTTTCATAACAATGCCAAAATTTCATCCCAAGCTATATTTCATATTCCGAATTCAAAAATGAAGTCTATTTTACCAAATTCATAACATAAAAGTTGCATTAATTAATTTTATAATTAAATCCCGCTGTTAAAACAAATAGCGTGTTTTTAAGAAACAATATCTATCAAAAGATTGACACTTGTTTATGTCTAGTTTAAATGTGAAATTACATCCAATGACCAACATTGTATTAAATTGTAAAAATATATTCTAAATATACTTTAAAACCACTCAAATTAATGATTTATCACTATTAATTATTTCGATTACAAAAGTTGTTTTTAATTATAATTTAGTAATTTTCACTATTCATCAGAATATGAAAGTTATCCGAAAAGTACCAAAATTTCACCTTAGGCTAAATTCGATACTCTGAATCCAAAAATAAGGTTCATTTTGAAAAATAAGATTTACTGGATTTCAAAAAGTGATTATTACTATTCATAACGGCTAGTTTTAATAATATTTTTATAGCATATCGTTGTTTAGTGAAACTCGGTATTGCGTACTACACACGCTATCGAGGAAGGTCGCGATTGCGTGTAATGCAAGTCAAGTCAAGGATGTGTGTTGTGCAAGCTCCTTTTGGTGTAGCGTACAACACAAGACATTAATAAAATTAAAAAGAATATTTTTTTATAAAATCTTGGGCTGTTACAAGCAGGGCGTTGATCCTCCACCTAGCAGGCTATTTCAATAGGGTTCACGGTATCATTGGAGTATGATCCCCTACATAGCGGGTTGATCCAAATTGGGTTTTTGGTGTCCCCCAACAGTCTTGGGTGTGAACCCTATCTGCGTATCAAGGTATTTAAATACCAATGAGTTTTCTTGGGTGTGTCCCAATGATTATGAACTCTTGGATGAGTGTCTCTAGTGATAACATGGCTCATGGAGTGGGTTCTCCCAGAATGATCATTACTTCAAGGAGAATCCTGTGGTAGGAAGTTTGTCTATGACCACCTAGAGGCATGGTGTCCTTTATGAGTATATATATGTGTTTTTTATCCCTTTTATTTCTATATCATTTTTATTAGTTGACCACCCATGATACTTCATGTTCATTATTTTCAAGGTGCCATACTATGTATTGTTATACTCACTCCTGCATGGGCTCTGCCTGCATTTGTTGTGTCTTATGCAGACGACGGACCATTTTATGGTGTCCTAGGAGGATAGGGAGCTGGTGGAGTATATCTTGAGTTAGAAAGACTGAGGTGTTTTCTGGGTGGCTGCATTTGATAGTAGTCCTCACATTATCGGCAGGTTGGACTCTCTGTAGTTTTTATTGGGTCTGTATTTAGCCCCCTTTATCACTTTCAGTACTTAACTATCATACTCTAATTGCGGAATTATATACGTATGAATTCATTGGTTATAGTTTTTTTAGATTTTAACATTGTATGGTCTTGGGGATGTGTGTGTGTATAGTCACATTAGAATAATTCCTCTGATGTGTGTGATATGCCTACTCGATGTTGGTCACCAACCCTTGGCCTATTAGAGGCAGGCATGGGGTAGTTATGACTCAAGCCCTAGTGACTCGAGTCGTGACATGTTTTCCCACACATCGTGTCATGATATACATGACGTGCTATTCTATGGGTTAAGCTACATATTCTACGTTTCATGTATAATGACACAACTTTCCAAAAACATACACAATGTGTACTGCTAGCAATGCATGTGAAGTACATGATGTGTATTTCAAAGTACATGATGTGTATAAAGACCATTACATGTTGTGTAGTTTTAGAATTATATAGATAATAATTATTAATCATTTATATCCACACAACATACTAAAAATTACTTGACACATACCTAGTGTAGAATAACACCTGCTGCACGACATGTACAACCGGGTACACACCATGTAGTTAGGTATCAATTTAATTATCTATGTGTTGACTCACATGAAATTCCTATATTATAATGTACATTCTGTGAGATCAAACGTGTTACATGACATGAATAGCTCGTTACATGCTATGTAATTCACTTCTAGAAACCCACATGAAATGCTTAAAGTGTTAGCATGTATCTCAAATAGGTTATCACCAGTTAAACATTGTTTATAATCAACTACACACTGTGTAATTAAAATATAGCTGCATTTCTTGGCTTTAAGTCAATACATAGTGTGTAATGACACTTCTTAGTTGAATACATGAAATTACATGATTTTTATAGTCTCAAAACTATTAGAGTTGGTCCCCTAGAACCAACTACTTTGTGTTTTATATTACCTATATGATGAGAACATTGAAGTGAAATGATGATATTATTAAACATATTTCCTATGGTTAGGATAACATTATATGATGGGATAAATAGTATGTTTGACTATCAGGTGATTGATACTTATAAGTGAACAAGACTTTATCTCATGAAGTTCACACTTGGTAATCTCCAAGTCGATAGATTATGAAGAAACAATCATAAGTAGTAATTCCACATGTACATGCATCATTGGATATTCTTGTATGAAAACATGTATAATGATTCTTAAACTTCAAGATTATTATTAATTCATATCATGACTCATATACTTTGATGTATTAACCAAAACCTTGATAATGTATGTTTATGGGAAGCATGATATATTGGATGCATCATGAATGACATGTCATTAATGAATAAGTTCATAAAGGACTTGTCCCTTTCTATTTAAAGAAGATGATATCTTAGACCCTTTGATTGGAATGCAATCATCGAACTAAAATTTCATGGCCATGGTGATTGAAGGGTTCATTTTAGAATGGAAAAGAAAGATATATCAAGTATATAGGTTGATGACATGAGTATGAAACCTGCTTGATTAGAGATACCATAAAAAAGGATTATATTACACAATGAGTGTTTGTATGTCATTTTCATTATTGAGACATTAACTTCTTCCTCTTGAGTGACTTTATGTGTTGCTAGACACAAATATTGGACTTTAGGAAAGTTTTCTAATACTACCGAGGAAGAGACCTAGAGGGCCCCACACTTAGTGTTTCCATCAATACTAGTTAAATACTTTTTTTATTTAATAGTTAGAATGAATATTATTCTTAATACTAAAAAATAATATTTATTTAGGATGTACTAATCACCATTATTAAGTCACTAATTATATATGAGTTGAATATTTAAAAAAATATTTATTTTCAATATCATAAAATAAAATATTTATTCATCTCTTGTATTATTTGAAAGGTATTAAATAATATTTATTTAATTATATGAATATTAAAATAAATATTTATTCACAAGACCATGAATGTAATATTAATTTATTTATCGAATGAATAATATTTATTATTAAAGGTTTGGTAAATGACAAGAAGGAGAGATATAACAAGTTAATTGTTTAGTGAAAATTATATATTAAATATCATTTAAATAAATATTAATTTATTTAGTTAAAAAATGATATTTATTTTATCCATAGGCATTTCACATGTTAAGGAAATAATAATAATAATAAAATTATTATTATTAGATGCAGGGTTCACAATGATTAAGTAATTTACTAAGGGAGTATGTGAAATTACCAATTCTTAACCTAGATTTATGAATATCCAGTACACCAAAATTTGAGTTTAGCGGTGGTTTAAACCATCACTAAATCGTTCTGTGACGGTTTTGAAAAACCATCGCAAAATCGTGTGTCGACAATCAATTAGCAGCAATTTTTCAAAACCATTGTAGCAGGATTTAGTGGCGGTTTAAATCACCACTAAATGATTTAGCGACATTTTTTTTATTTTTTTATTTTTATTATTTTTATTTTTTTTTTAATTTTGGTAATTTATTTTATTATTTTATTATTTTATTTTCATAATTTTTTTTTATTTTTTATTTATTTGTTAGTTTTTTTATTTTTTATTTATTATTATTTATTATTTATTTATCATTATTTATGATTATTTTAATATTTTATATATTATATTTTATTTTCATAATTTTATTATTTATTTTTTAATATTTAATATTTATTATGATATTTATTATTTATTAACATGTACATGCACATGAACATGCATGTGCACAAGCATGTGCATGTGCCATATATAGAAATAAATAAGTAATAAATACATTAATATAAATAATAAATAAATAAATAAATAATAAATAATAAATAAATAATAAATAAATAGTAAATAAATAAAATAATAAAATAATAAAATTATGAATATAAAATAATAGAATAATAAAATAATAAAATAATAAGATAATAAGATAATAAGATAATAAGATAATAAGATAATAAATAATAAATAATAAATAATAAATAATAAATAATAAATAATAAATAATAAATAATAAATAATAAATAATAAATAATAAATAATAAATAATAAATAATAAATAATAAATAATAAATAATAAATAATAAATAATAAATAATAAATAATAAATAATAAATAATAGATAATAAATAATAAATAATAAATAATAAATAATAAATAATAAATAATAAATAATAAATAATAAATAAATAATAATAATAATAATAATAATAAATAAGAGTAAATAATAAATAATAAATAATAAATAAATAATAATCAATAAATTATAATAAATAAATAAATAAAATAAATAATAAAAAATAAATAAAAAATAAATAAAAAATAAGTAAATAAAAAATAAATAATAGTAAATAAATGAATAAATGAATAAATAATAAATGAATAAATAATAAATGAATAAATAATAAATAATAAAGAATAAAGAATAAAGAATAAAGAATAAAGAATAAAGAATAAAGAATAAAGAATAAAGAATAAATAATAAAGAATAAATAACAATTGAACAAATAATAAATAATAAATAATAAATAATAAATAATAAATAATAAATAATAAATAATAAATAATAAATAATGAAAATAAAAAGTAAAATAATAAAATAATAAATTAATAAATGGATATAAATATCTATAAATATATATACTTATAACAAAATTTACATAAATATATATAAACACATATTTATGTTGCATAAATATATATATACACCCTCAAATTTATAATTGTATATTAATATAAATATATATATAAACACAAATATATATATATATATATATATATATATATATCTACCCATATATGATATAAAAATTTATAAACACAAATATGTATAAATATTTAAAAATGTATATAAAATCGATAATTATTTATTTTATATGAAATGAATAAAAATATTTATTTCCATTTGGTTAATACGCTTAAAAAAAATTTATATGTAAATATGTATTTATACAAGTGATTTTATAAGTAAATATAAGAAAATGTGCATATATTTAATTATAAATAAAACTACATTGTGAAAAATGATAAAGTTTCAAAACCATAATATCAATATGAATGTAATCCTTGAGAATAAATTGATTACCCACCAAAAAAGGAAATAAGACCCCCTTAAATGAGGATAAAAATCCAGAGAATGTTAAAAAATTGGGGTACCCTTAAAACACATAAAAACGTTTAGAAACTCTGAAAATCCTAAAACCACTAAAAACCTTGAAATGAATATAAATTTCGATCCAAGAGTCTGTTTTAGCTCCAAAACTAGTCAAATCAAAGATCATTAAATGATCTTCGATATTATATGTGATACAGGCTGAACAAACACTCAGATAAGAAGTTATAACTGTTTTAATTTTAATAAATTGGGGTCATCAACAAAAAAATTAGTTTTAGAGGCCTTATGGGCCTTTATGGGGATGAAAAACCAAAAAAATATCTTTGACCTCAGTTTGAGACCATCTATAGAATATATCTCATCACAGGATTCAATTTGATATATGGTAAAGCCCAAATGGACACTCATATCAAAAGTTATGGCCATTTGAAGTTTGAGTTCGATTTCTGTCTTTTTTGAAACTATTCTATATTTTATTCCTTTGATTATCACATGATTTAAATCTCATGTAGTTTTATCCCATTTTATAAGTTTCAATTTGACTAGTTGTAGAGCTAAAATGAACTCTCATATCAAAAGTTATAGTTATTTGATACCGAAGTGTAATTTTTAAGTTATTAAAGATTTATTTTCACTTTCAAATTATTATTAACTAATAATTATAAATATTTATTAATTAAAACATTATAATTAATTAAAATTATAGCTAATAAACTGTATATTATAGTAAATAATAAATAATAATTTAATTTTTTTTTATTTTTTCATTCTATTTCACAACAGGTTTTTTTTAAAATGCTGCTAAAATTAAATGATTTTTTTTGTAAAAAAATTAAAAAAAATTATAAAAAAATTATAAAAAAAATTAGTAGTAGTTTTCAAAATCTCCTCTAAAAACCCGCCTCTAAATCGTTGTTTTCCTATAGTGATCTGGTTATATTATTTTATAGGATTAGTTGAAAGAGACATCATTGTGTGAAATGAATCATCTCTAGATAATTCTCTCTTAATGAAAAAATTCTCTAAATTTTTCTAAAGCTTGAGATAATTCCTCCATTTCTTTCCTCCCTCTAAAGAAGGATAGAATAAAAGATATAATCCTTTAATAATAAAGGATTGTGTTATGATCATGGTGAACAAAACATGATGATTTTATTTTTTGTGCTAATTGCTGACATTCCATCCTCATTGTTTGGATATTGAGGATCATGTGTGTATCACCACTAAAGGGATTCACCTTCAGATCCTCTCAGCACAACAATGGTAACACTCAATTTAGGTTCTATTGATAAACATCTACTTTGACGAAATATCTCAAGACTAAGGTAATTTTCTTGTTATTAAATTAATTATAGATTTAATGTGAAATATATTCTCTGTTGGTTTTGAGTTTATTTGTCCTGTTTCATTGGGTATATATGTTGACATGATGATTCTTCAATAAAATCTTGCAGACTATTTGATGAATATGAAAAAAAAATAATCTGGGCATCTTAATAAATGCCACTTCCACTACACCCCAAACCTATAAAAACTGTGTGGGGTTGCATGACATGTACACCAGCTACACGTCATGCAATCCTTTTCAAACTCTATGAAATAATGGCAATCAATACATGACATGTAATAATAATACGTATCGAACCACACAACATGCTATGATTGTCATAGACCACACAATGTGTGATTCAATGAGGGTACCCAATGTATAATTTACTATTACACACCATGTATCCATGTCATGTAGCTAGAAGCCTTGGAACATTTAGATGAGATCTTTTATCATTTTTTATATGTTCTTATCTTGTTCTTAGTTATATGAATTTAGAAAAATACATTATCTTGAATTTTGAATTACTAATAAAAAACATTAAAATTAATAAAAGAAATAATAAATAATTATAAATTATGATGAGACCACTTTGTTACCACTTAAAGGTTCTGGGGTGTAGCAGAAGTGGTGGAATGATTCTCAATTCTAGTTATTCATTGGTTTCAATTGATAATATCCAAATAATATGATGAAGGAAACCCTAAAATCTTATAGATATGATCTTTCACATTTAATTTATAATTAATTTACAAAAATAATTACCTCAAACACAATAATTATTTTTGATCAATTTCATTGTTTCTCTTTTTATGTCATTATTGTAGTAGAGAATCTAAGCAAGGATTACTCTATTTTTATCTACACATGATCCAAAAATATCTTACTAATGCTCTTGTTATTCTGGGTGCTAGCACAGAGGAACCAAGTACTTCATGTTGTTCATTATTAATTACAAATAGAGGGTTATCTTGTTCCCTCTTTTTCTTGAGAGGGAGGTAGAGGGATATTCTATATAGGTCTTGAGAGAATTTTTTGAGAGGTTTTCACCGTGTACAAAAACCCATACTTATAAAATGATATAATTTAGAATATATAATTAGGGTTAATATTTGATAATTTCATAATAATATTTTGTCATATATTCAATCTAAGTTATTCCCCTTGTCAAATAATAATAATAATAATAGTAGTAATAATAATAATATAATTATATCTCTTAACATGCACATATTTAAATATCATCTGTTAAATAAATAAATAAATATTTATTTAAATGATATTAAATAAAATATATTAGTTTTATTGGGCCCTTAACCTGACCTATCAATCCTCTTCAAATTTATTGATCCTTGAATAATAAAATATTTAATTAAATAAATAAATAAAATTATTTTAATAAATAAATAAATATTATATTCCCTAAAATCTTGAATAAATATTTATTTTTAATATTTATGTAACTAAATAAATATTAATATATTGATCTATTAACTAAACTGGTGAATAATTTTTTTAATATCTTATGAATAATAAACTAAGAATAAAATTTAACTCACATATTCTATACTCGAAAAACCAGTGATTGAATCAATACGATCAACTTAACTTGAATAATTATTATTCATAAATATATGAATAATATTAATTCTAAATATCAAATTCAATAGAATTTAATGAGATTTTGGATAGACTTAGTGTGCGACTCTTTAGGTATCTTACTCAGTGGCATTATGTGAACTTACTTAAAGTCCAAGATCAGTATCTAGCAACACATCAAGGCACCCTTAGAGAAAAAATCCAATGTTCCAATGATAACAAACTTACCATAAACACTACTATATAATATAATCCCCTTTTATTGTTATCTCATCAAGAATGGTTCATACTTATGTCATCACCCTATATTATTGATTTATCTTTCTTTGATCTTTCAAAATTAACTCTTTGATGTACTACCATAACCATGGATTTAATCATATAGTTCCATTTAAATTAAAGATCCAGAGATATTTCCTTATATTAACATGAAAGAGAGAAATATTTTCTTGACTTATTCAATTAATTATATATCTCTTATGATGCACCCAATGTAGGCTACCTCACTATGAGAATATGTTGTCACCATTTTCATATATACAAGCACACAATTCATGGTATAAATTAATAATAATATCAGGTCCAAGGATTTATATAAAAATTCATAGATAGGAATATCCAATTACATATAAACATGTGGGATTCCCATTGGAAGGTTTTTCCTAATAACCTCCCTTATTTAAAATTACCAAGTGTGAATTTTATAAGAAGAAGTCTCAATTTTTTAATATCCTCCAACACCTTACAATTAAATATAATTTGTTTCCTATAAAATATATGTTATCTAGACCACAAGACATATTTTTGAGAATATTTTAATAATATTTCTAGGTTCTCATTATATCATGGAACTACTATAACCTTTAAATGCAACAAATACTCTAAGAACATTATCAAATTAATGTTACACAGAATAAAAATAATCATTTGATGAGATATTTATTAATATTTTGGTAATTGAAAGTATAAAATTAGTTGGTTCTAGGGAAACCACCCAAAAAAATGTATTCATGTTATATAAATCAATTTATCTAACTTATGATTATGCACATCATATATCAAATTAACATCACATATTTATGATAATTGTGCAGTCCCTCAGATGATAGGTAAAATTGATTAAGGTATATTTAGAGCTACATGTTAGGAATTGAGATTTTTTTTTCATTATTTATAGGGATGGTTAATCAATTTATTCTTATTATATTATCACCATCTTTAAAAAGATGATATCATGAACCATTAATAAATAGGAATTTATTTTTTTCTATCATTTCTTAAAAAGAAAAACTTTTATTTTATAATAAAGGACAAGAGATATTCCATTTATACAAATGAAATATTTTATGATTGTGTTAAAATTTTTAATGGATTATAGATATTGGATCTTAAAAATATCATCTATAATGTAAATAATAAAAAATGTAAAAATTAATTTTTTGAATTCCACTTATCTTTGACATTTTAACATAGACAACATAAATAAGAATCACATCCAATGACTTCATAATGATGAATCATTTGATTTTTTTATTATGAATTATTAAATGTATATTAATATTGATTATTATTAAAAATATCCAAATCGTATTTTAAGGATAAATAGAAAATATCTAATGATTTTTTGGAACTCACACAAACTGATGCATGTGTTTTGATTAATACAGTCACTCAAGATAAATTTTAAACAATTTATTACATTTATTGTTGTCTTTTATAGGCATGAGTATGTGTATATTATGAAACATGAGTATGAATTCCTTAAAATGTATAGATTTTAAAAAATGAAGTAAAAAATAAATTTTTTAAATGTATTAAAATACCTTGATTTAGTCGATTTGAGGGAATAATTAAGTTATAAATTTCATGACTATTTATAAGATCATGATATAGTGCCACAACTTAATATACCCCTTTCACCATAGTTAATTGAAGTATTCAAGCGATAAGATCAATTTTTTTAGAAATGGTTTGTGTAGAACTCTGAGAATTAAAAAAAAGGAAGCTATGTTTCATAGTGTATTTGACATGAAACACCAATCTTAAATGACCCATGAAATATATTTCTTTAAATAGATCACGGTATACACAACCCCAAGTATAAATGAACTATAATATCATATACCTAGCCATTAAATTGAAGGGTATAAATAGAAATAAGCAAATTATGAAAATTTTATGGTTTAAAAATGTATAAAATAAATAAAATGGTTATCTATTTATTATAAAATAAAATAAGAATCATTTGCAATAAAAAGAAATGTTTTCTGAAAAAACTGTATTTTTCTAAAAGGCGGCTTCGTCATACTTTGCACACATACATTAAAATTAATGTTTAATAATTTTAGAAAATTTATTTTAAAAATTTATTTTTTTTAATTCATAATATAAAAATTATCTTAGGTTTAAATTTTGAGGTTTTTCAGAAAATATTGTTTTTTCAATGAATAGTGAATAATACTGATTTTTTGTAAAAATATCATTTTTTTCAATAAATTATGTAATTAAATAGTCCCATTATGTTTTGAATATGATTTAAAGTAACATAAGTAATATTTATTTATATTTAATACAATTAATTACTTTTTAGTAAGATTTATATTGTATCTTAGTATAAGTTTATTTTTGGGATTAAAAACAAGATTTTTATGAAAACTGTTTTAAAGTGCATAATGTTTCTCCATTTTAGTTAATTAAAAAAACATATAATGTGGAATTATTTAAATAAAATTTATATATTATATATATAAATATAAATATAAATTAATAAAATGATAATTACTAGTCATAGAGCTAATATAAAATTATGTTATGCTTGAAAAATACACTTCTTGAAAAACTACTTTTGATCGCGTCTTCAGGTTTAATTTTAAATTAAATTATTACAATTATATGAGTTTAATTTGGTAAAATGGATTAAATATTTTTAATAAAAATAATTTTTATTATATAATAATGTTAAATTAATTTTTATTCATAATTAAAAGTGAAAACAGTAAAAATATTTTACCACCGTTAAGGTAAAAACAGATTTACCGGGAGGTTAAAATTAAAATATAAGGGTTAAAATGAACAAAAAATTTCTATAAAATATATTTTATGGATATATTTAAACCTTATAATTTATATATATTTATATTGGTTTATTTTTTATCCTTTTTTCATGTGAAAAACATGGGTACACCTTTTTCTTTTAAAAAATTACAAGTGTGCCACTCATTTCACTTATAAAAGGAAACCCCCCTATTCTACTATTAACACCTTAAAATCCATTTTTATTCGCCAATAAATACCCAAATATATTAATTAATTACCTATACACATCTTATAATACTTGGTTTTATCATAAATCCATCCTAAGAAGGATTTTAGCGTTAACCTAAGGAGATTGTTTGAAGAAGAGGCATTATTCTTAACTGAGTGTTTTTATTTTGTTTATTCTTTCACCTCATTAAAATATTATTAAATTATGATTGTGTAATAAAAAAATTATATAAAATATAATTATATTTTATTATTTTAATTTCATAACCTAAATCCATATCCTCTTCCATCAAATGGGATACAAAATCATCATTTGTGTGTATGGTGAACTACCATCTCTTGAACTGATGTAATTTGTTTTTCTTCATCGTCTCTAAAAACATGTTATAATGATATATTTAAAGTATATATTTGATATTTGTAACATATTTATACTTATGGAGTTATTATATCACATATAACTTCTTAATTTCCATTTTGTGGGGGGATATAACAACGTCGCTCGTGTGTATGGCAGACTACCACCTCACGAAGTGATGTGATTCATTTTTCAAAAACACTTTACATAGAAGGTAATAATGATAAATTAAATGAATATATGTGATATAAATGAAATAATTATGATATTTATGACATATTATTCATTATTAAAATATAATAACCTATTTACTTTTTACATTTCCATTCACTGAGAAATGATAATGTCGCTCGTGTGTACGTGTAGACTATCAACTCCACAAAGTGATGTGATTATTTTTTCATAAGCATATAACATATATGATATATATAAGTATATTTAATAAATAATATTGTATTTATGATATTATTATCTTTTTGTAAAAGATAAAATATTACTTACCTTCTTTTCATAATGATCATTGAAAAATGGAAACGTTACTCATGCATACGTACGACCTACCATCAATATGATTGTAACATAATTAATTTTTCATAAACATATTCCATGATTTGTTTTAAAAGTATAATTTATTTATAAATATGATAAATATTTCATGATTAATTTTCTGAATATTTTTAAAATGATGACCTCTTTGACCACATTCAACACATTAAATCCATTTTGAAACAATGAATGAAACATCCTCAAAACACCTGACGTCTATTTAAATGATTAAGTATTTAAATATTTAATTAAAAATAAATAAAAAATATTATTTAACAATAAGGTATTAAACTTTTAAAATTTTATTATGAAATAAAATAATTAATATAATTTTATTATACAGGAGGTTCGAACATGTACAAAGGAAGTTGGATTAGAGTTGAAGGATTTTCGTCTCACTTTTATTTCTATAATACATATTCCATGTTCAAAAATTGTTTTATAATGTGGTGTATATACTTGCCATGAATGTATTTTATTATTATTTTCATGTAAATTATTGGTATTTATTAATCTCTATGAGGTTCTCTTTTTCATGAGGGTTTAATCCAGAGATTACCAAAGCAGTAAGGGAATTCATCTCAATTTTCCTTCATTGAGGAATATTTTAATTCTATGCACATAATTTATTTTATATGGTGTATATACTCACCATTTTAAAAATAATATCATGAATCCTTCATACATAATGGTATTTTAAGTTTAAATTTGAATTATTTTATCCATGGGTATTTGAATTGAAAGTTCCAAAGTGGTAAAGAATTTTCATAACGCAATTTCTTTTCATTGGGTTATATTACTTATTAATTTTATTTGATATTTTAAGATTATGTGTGTAATGAATTTTTATTATATTATATTTTATTTAAAATTTTCTTATGTGTATTTAAATTTTATACACATAATTTAATCATTGACTAATTTTGAATTTTAATGGTATGATATTTGTAAGGGTTATTCGTCGCAAATTATCTTTCTTCGAGAAAAACGTTTATAATATGAACCTATATTCATTTGAGAGGTGTATATACTAACATCTTGACATATTAAATCCTTATTACCCATATTTTAATGATATTTAAAGTATCATTTAAATTTATTATTTCATGTGGATTACGATTGAAGAGTTACTAAAGTGGTAAAGGCATTATGTTATAATGTCCTTTCTTTAAAGATTGTTTATGTTCAAGGTTTATTTAGAGGAAATAATATGATATTATTTTATCAAATCTTATATATTTCTTATATAATGGTTATGAATGTTTTTAACATGATTTATTTCTATTTCCTCTCTTATTGATTAAAGAAATATCAATAAAGTTGTTTGTAAGTGATATCGATCTTATTTATTTCTTTTAGATCAGAAATATTTCTCTTCCATATAAATTTTTATAGAATGTTTTCAAAATTATTATTTTATAAACATAAATAATTTCCTAAATATTTTTTTCATTATATTTGACCTTCTTTCAAAAGGTTTTAAAAAGGAAATTTCTTAACATTTTCTAAATAGGTCACTTTGACTTCCTTTACAAAATGTTTGAAAAGAATATTGATTTTAACTTTTAAAACATAAACATATTTTCCAACTGTCATTATTTTCCTTAATTTTTTACTTTATATGTTTCCAAGTTTATTTTCAAAGAAAGTGATTTTCACAATATTTTTTGAATTTTTAGTTTTTAAAAGTGGGTTTCAAAGTAAATAAGGGTATTTTCCTCAATAATATTTTTAATGGCCTTTTAATGGTATTTTCGTTCATCAATGATAGCAATTAATGATGTTAATTACACTCCATTGGGTATATGTGGTATTTATATCATCCTAATTCTTTCTATGTATGCATTATGAGATTGTCATGGAATGCGTTTCTCTTCCATGGGTTAATCGAGCTATGAAAGAACATTGATTATTGTTATGATTGAGAAGTTAATGACTCTAAATGTTTTATTCATGAATGGTAATTATACATTATTTATGATCAAGGGTGAGCCTAATACATCATATATTATGGGTGAAACTAGATAACGCTGAGTGAGCCTGATATATCTTATATGATGGCTGTGCCCAGATAGCACTAGGTGAGCCCGATATAACTTATATGATGAGTGAGCACATATAACACTATAATAAACTAGGTAATGTTACTTGTATTTAAAGGAAAGAAGAAGGGAGTTACTAGAGGGTTTATCCTATGGATTTAATTAGGATCCAATATTTATTACATGAGTATAAAATGGGTTATAAAGATGATGTTCTAAGTTACCAACATGTTTTCATTATTCTTGTTATGGGTTATAATTTTTTTTTCCTTTGATCAAGATTGATATCACATGGATCATGATTATTGATTCGGATGAATCTTTCCTTTGTTAAATCTTTATTCCATGCCACATTTTTATTGATCCAGGTTAATGGGTATGAGTTCTCTTATGTTATACTCATGCACTTTTATTATGTCATCATAACCTTATGATTATATTATTATCAATGATGAAATTTAATAGTTAATGATTGTTTTACCTTTACTTAGAATTTAAGCACACCATTATTAGGTTTCCTTTTCCCCAAGTTATCATGAATGATGTTTAATGAATTATTTCTAGAAGGGTTTCATATGGACGATGACGATGACTTAATGTGAAATAAGAAAAGATGGGTTAAGTGGGATATATTATTATTGTCTATGTAAGAGATTTTTTTAATTCTATAAAACTCTAAACCTAAAATGTTTTTGATTATGTATGTGGTACAATATTTTATTTTGATGTTTTAAGTTTTGGATGAAAAAAATTGGGTCAATTTCATCGGTATCAAATCTAGAAATGTAAAGTTTATGATTTTAGTATCGGATCTGGGAGTTCGGGTTTGGGGTTGTTATAGTTGGTATCAGAGGTAAGGTTTAGATAAATTTGGGTATTAGGATGTTTTCATGTGAGGTTATGTTAAGGTTTATGGATACCATCATATGTTTATGAGTTTAAGGTTGATCATAAGTTTAAATGTATCAACAACCGTTAGGGTTTATATGATCTTTGATGATTAAGTTTATTTTTAAGGATTTTTATTATATTTATAGGAACTTTACAATGATAAAATTTTATAAAAATGGATGAAAAAAAGGGCTAGTGAAAACCCATCACATCCATCAAGGCTATGGGGAATAAATCCACAACTAAAGGGATATAAGGGTGAAAGTCCTACCACTAGCCTATGTGATTCCCTAGTTAGTATGACACCATTATTTTTACTTAAATGGTTTGAAAGATAATGATAAAGTTGATTTTTAGAACATATGTTTTATCATATAGATAAACACTGGATTGAAAATTTATTTGGTAATTAGGTGATTAATGTTATTTCGGAATAGAATCACTATTATTTTGGAAAAAATATTACCATGTTCTAACGATTGTGATTTTGGTTAATGTATAAAGATAGAAAAAACAGCTTGTTATTCATTTTATGGTTATGTGATCTATTATAAGTAGATTTTAGTGCTTTAGGAATGGAAAAAATTCATCTTGAAAACCCATAGTTCAGAGAAAAATATGATATTGTTGTGTAAATTGATTAAAGGATGAAATTCTACTCATCAATTAAGTGTGTTTCCTTATGCTCTTAGTATAGATGGTAAAAAAATTACTCAACTCTAGGAGAAGGGTATTGAATTTTTTTGACCAATTACCATCATTTCTGATGAAATCAATGATATTTTTCACCCCTATTTGGTTTATGGTTTTTGTGGTTTTTGACTTTTTCACGATCATCTGATTTATTGTGATCAATGATCTCTATCAATCTCCATCATTTTTTGGGCATTACGTTTTTCCTCCATGTGTATATCTCTAATTCCCACTAATTTTTTTTCTACTTGTGAACCTAGTAATGTGTTATTTAAGATGGACTTTATAATTTCCTTTCTATCATATCAAGAGGATATTTTGATAACCCTTTTTGTGATGTTGGTTTTTAACAACAGTATTTTCAAAAGTCAAACCCTTAATTATCGATATCAAGTTAAAATTAAGAGGAAGCAATTTATTAAAGGGGAGGGACGAATTTTACACTTTGAGATTTATAAAAAATGAATCTATGTTCTATAGAACATTAAAAATTTAACACAAATCTAAAATGACCTATAAAATACATTTCTTTAAATAACATGTAGTACAGTCAACCCTAAGAATAAATAAACTGTAATATAGTATACCTAGCCATTAAATTGGTAGGTATGAATATAACTAAATAAATTGTGAAAATTAAATGGTTTAGACATGTATAAAATAAATTAAATGGTTATATATTTATTATAAAATAAAATAATAATCATTTTAAAGAAAAATAAACGTTTTAAAAAAACTGTATTTTCCTAAAAGAGGGTCTGGTTGTGATTTGCACACATACATTAAAATTAATTTTTATCAATTTTAGAAAATGTATTTTAAAAAATTGAATTAATTTTTTTAATTCATAATATCAAAATTATCTTAGGGTTAAAATTTTTTATTTTTCAAAAAATATTGATTTCTTAGTGAATAGTGAAAAATACTGATTTTTTTTGTAAAAAAGTCATTTATTTTCAATTAATTAATTAATTTAAATGTCACATTATGCTTTAAATATGATTTAAAGTAAAATATTTTTTATTTAGTTATATTTAATCCAATTAATTACTTTTCAATCAATTTTATATTGGATTTTGGTGTAAGTTTATTTTTGGGTTTAAAAATATGATTTTTATGAAAATTATTTTAAAGTGCATAATGTTTCTCCATTTTAATTAATTAAAAAAAACAAATAGGAATAATTTAAATTAAATTTATTTATTATTTATCATTAAATATGAATTTAAATTCATACAATGATAATTACTAGTCATAAGGTTAATATAAAATCATCTTATGCTTGAAAAAATACACTTCTTGAAAAACTGCCTTTTCGTTGCATCATCGAGTTTAATTTTAAATTAAATTATAACTCTTATATGAATTTAATATTGTGAAATGGATTAAATATTTTCAATCAGAATAATTTTATTATCAAATAAGGTTTAATTAATTTTTAGACATAATGAATAGTGAATACAATTAATTTTTTTACCATGGTTAAGGTAAAAATATATTTACCAGGGGGTTAAACTTAATAGTTAAGCTTTAAAATGACCTAATTTTTTTTCTAAAATATATTTTATTGAAATATTTATACCTTATAATTTCTAAGTCTCGATATTGGTCCATTTCTTCCTTTTTTCTTGTGAAAAACGTGGGAAAACATTTTTCTTTTAAAAAATTACAAGTGCACCACTCACCTTACTTATAAAAGGCCACCCTTCTCTTCCCCTATTCACACCTTAAAATACCTTTTTATTGCACAAAAAATACCAAAATATATTCTTTAATCACCTATAAAAATCCTAAAATCATTGGTTTTATTATAAATCTATCATAGTAAGGCTTTTGCTGCTAACCTAAGGAGATTGTCTAAAGAAGAGGTATCATGCTTAACCAGGAATTTTTATTTAATTTCTTATTACACCTCCTTAAAATATTATTCAATTATTATTATATAATAAAACCACTATATCCCATATAATTATATGTTATTATGTGAATTTAATACCATAATCCATCTCCTCTTCCATCAAATGGTATAAAAAAGCATCATTCATGTGTATGATGAGATACCACCATGTGAACCAACATCATTCATTTTCCATCATCACCTCTAACAAATTGTTATAATAATGTATTTAAAAAATATTTATGATATTTTTAACATATTTATACTTATTTAGTTATTATATCACATAGAAGTTCTTATGTTATATTCCATGAGGGATATGATAATGTCACTCATGTGTATGGTGGACTACCACCTTGCTAAGTGATGTGATATTCTTTTAACTAACACTTTACATGGAAGGTAATAAGGATAAATTTAATGAATGTATGTGATATAAATTAAATAATTATTATATTAATGAAATATATATCATTATTAAAATATAATATACCATTTAATTTTTAAATTTTCATTCAATGAGAAATGATAGCACTGCTCGTACGTATGTGTGGACTACCAGCTCCACGAAGTGATATAATTATTTTTGTCATCACCACATCACATGGATGATATATATAAGTATATTTAATAAAATAATATTCTATTTATTATATGGTTATAATTATGTAATTATAAAATATTACTTACCTTCTTTCTGTAATGATCATTGTAAAATGGAAACGTTACTCATGCATACGTGTGGCCTAACGTCTCCATGATTGTAACATAGTTAATTTTTCATAACCATATTACATGATTGGTTTTAAAAGTATAATTTATGTATGAATATGATAAATATTGTTTTTATTATTCTGGTGATTTTGAAATAATGACATCTTGGACCACGGTCAACAAACCAAGGTCATTTTGAAATAATGAACCAAATGTCATCAAAACACCTGATGTAGGCTTAAATGATTAAGTATTTAAATATTTCATTAAAAATAAATAAAAATATTGATTTAATTATAAGTTATTAAACTTTGAAAATGTTCTTAATAAATAAAATAATTAATATAAGTTTATTATATAGTAGGTTCTAACACGTATGAAGGAAGTCAGACTGGGGGTAATGGATTTTCATCTTACTTTTAAATCTATGATACATATTCCATATTCACCACTTGTTTTATTATATGGTGTATGAAATACCCATGAATTTATTTTATGATTATTTTCATGAAAATTATTTGTATTTATTAATCCATATCAATTTATCTCTTTTATGATGTTTTGATCCAAAGATTACCAAAACAGTAAGGGACTTTATCTCAATTTTCCTTCATTGAGACATATTTTAATATCATGCACCTAATTTATTTTATATGGTGTATATAATTCCAATTTTACATGTAATATCATGAATCATTCATACATAATGGTATTTTATGTCTTAATTTTAATTATTTAATCCATGGGGATTTGACTTGAAATTTACCTAGTGGTAAATATTTTTCCCAACTCAATTTCTTTTCATTGGTTTATATTAATTATTTATTTTATTTGATACTATAAGATTATGTGTGTAATGAAATATGATTATATTATGTTTTATTTCTACTTGATTTATTTGGATTTACATTCAATACACATAATCAATTCATTGGTTAATTCTGAATTTTGATGGTATGATATTTGTAAGGGTTATTTGTTTAAAATTCTATTTACTTGAGATAGATGTTTATGATATGCACCTATATTCATTTTTGAGGTGTATATACTTACCTTTTTACATGTTAAATCATGATTATAATTATTTTAATGATATTTAAAGTATCATTTTAGGTTATTCTTTCATGGGGCTTATGATTAAAGAGTTACCAAAGTAGAAAAGGATTTATGTTACAATATCCTTTCTTTCATGATTGTTTACGTTTAGGGTTCCTTTAGAGTTAATAATATGATATTATATTCTTAAACCAAATATCATTATTCTAAAATATTTTTGAATGTGGATAACATGTTTTATTTCCATTTCCTCCCTTATTGATTAAATAAACATCAATAAAGTAATTTGTAAGTGATATTGATCATGTAACTTTATTTTAGATTGGGAATATTTCTCTTCGATAACAATGTTTTATAAAATGTTTTCAAAAGTGTTTTTCTTATCATAAATGATTTCCTAATTTTTTTTCATGATATTTTAAATTCTTTTAAAAGGATGTACAAAGGAAATTTATTAACGTTTTCCAAATGGGTCACTTTGACTCCCTTTAAAAAATGTTTAAAAAAATGTTTATTTTAACATTTAAAAAATAAATATATTTTCACACCATAATTATTTTCATTAATTTTTCCTTTATATTTTTCTAAATTTGTTTTCAAATAAATTTATTTTCACAACATTTTGTGAATTTTTAGTTTTTAAAAATGGGTTTCAATGTAAAAAAGGGTATTTTCTTCAAGAATATTTTTAATAACATTTTAATGGTATTTTTATTAATCAATTTAAATAAACCTTGAAGTTAATTACACTCCACTTGGGATATATTATATTGATACCATTTTTATTCTTTCTATGGATGGATTATGAGATTTTCATGAAACCCATTTATTTTCCATGAGTTAATCAAGATATAAAAAAATTGATTTTTACTATGATTGAGAAGTGAAGGACTATAAATGTTTTATTAAGGAATTTTAATTGGATATTATTGATGATCATGGGTGATCCCGATATAGATTATACGATGGGTGTGCCTAGATAGTGCCGAGTGAGCCTGATATATCTTATATAATGGGTACACCTAGATAGAAATGGGTGGGCCATATATATATTATATGATGGGTTCACCCAAATAGTTCTAAAATGCATTGGATAATGTTCCTTTTATTTAAATGAAATAAGTAAGGAGTTATCGGAGGGTTTATCCTATGGATTTAACTGGGATCCAGTTTTTTTTAAAAATATATTTAAAATGGGTTATGAAGATGATATTCCAAGATACCAACATGTTTTCATTATACTTTCTATGGTTTTTTTGATAATGATATCTTTACATAAAATTAAAATTCTCTTTTATTAAATAAAAACAGTATTAATTTTTTTTGAAAAAATGAATTTTAAAAAAGTCTCTTTGAAAGAAAGAATAGATCTCATCAGGTACATCATTAATCCAAGTCAATTCAAGAGAATCTACCCATTTTTTTTCCAGTCCATCGACCAAGAAAATTTACTCATGATATGTATGTGTGTTGATAAAATTCATGGACACAATAGAGTACATGAATTTCATCCATTTAGTAGTCATCTTCTATGAAATATGGATAATTCCATTTCTGATTGCTTGCACAACAATGGTAGAGTCACATTCAATACACAAGTTAATCCATCCTTGATACTTTTCCATTTTAACTACATTTATAATAGAAAGAATATAATATTCAAGATACTTCATGATCTTTACTAGACCATAAAGGCATCCCATTTCATCACCATTATGATTTCTAGAAACGACACCATATTTAAAAGGACCTGGATTCCCCTTAGAAGATCCATCTTTTTTTACACTTGATCCAACCCTAGAATGGTAGAATTCACATGAATTATAAATATATAAAGGGGGGATTATAATTACATGTAATTTACATATGATTAAGTACAATAATATCATGAATAGATTTATCACAAAAACAATTTTGCAGTGTATTTTCATTTTTCACCACAAGAATGATTTAAGAAAGAGATGTCTTTAAACAAAATAAAACATTATCATAAACATTATTATTCTGATGAATCTTTCATTTATTAAATCTTTATTCCATGAACATTTTTATTGATCCAAGTTGATAGGTATGGATTCTATTATTTTATACTCATTCACTTTGATTATGTCATAATAAGCTTATGCTCATCTTATTCTCACTAATGATATTCAATTGTTAATGCTTATGTTTAACCTTACCGAGAATTTGGTATCACACTTATTATGTTTCCTTTTCCCTAGCTTATCAATAATTATGTTGTATTAATTATGTCTATATGGGTTTCATATGGATTATGATTATGAATTAATGTGAAATAATAAAATCTAGGTTAAGTGGGAGAAATTTTTCATTTAAAAACATGGGAACTGTTTATATAATAGTTTTTTCAAAATATCTAAAACTCTTAACCTAAAAGGTCCTTGGTTATGTAAGTGATAAAAGATTTCATTTTAATGTTTTATGTTTTGGTTGTTGAAAATTGGTCCACCTTCATTGGTATAAAATCCAAAAATATAAAGTTTATGATTTTAGCTCCATTTTCAAAAGTGTGCGTTTCGTACTATTATAGTTTGATCTATAAAAAGTCTTGAAAAACTTTATATTTTCTTTTAGGGTTATATTATAGAGTCTAATTCAATTGAACTAATTTTTTTTCCATAAATGGATATTCAAAATACACCAAATGATATATGGATTAAGAGGCATCCTAATTTATTTTTCATAAATATTTATGGTTGTGAGACACACAAACATACACATATATATTTCTATCATATTATCTTAAGTAAACTTGATTCAAAAGTAAATAAATATTTTTTTTGGTAATCCCAAATAGGAAGTGAATTATTATTTCTATACATTTTCAAAATACAAAGTATTTATATATTTTCATGATATATTTTTATAAAATTAATTTATTTTCATAAGAATCAGTGAGAAGAAACTTGAACCTAGAAAAATAAAAACCTAAAAAAGTTATATTTCCTAAGATGAATTAATTAAATATATTAACAAATATAGAAAATATAATTAATTTTAATACATAATGAACATGAAAGTATGATATATTTTTTCAAATAACCCAAGAGATATTAATATCTCATTTTTTGATGAAGGTGATGTAATAATCAAAAAAGATAATTCAACATCCTATCGGGAGGAAATAATAAGTCATGAATCTAATAAAGGTTAGAAGTGATGAATCCTAAAAATGAATCCATTTACATTAATTAATTTTGGAACCTAGTAAACCCACTTAAAATAGTGAAACCCATATATTATAAGTGGGTATTATGTAAGAATATTGACATGGGTGGTAGAGTTATTATTTATAATTCGCCTTTGGTTTCTAAATGTTTTAAAAAATTCATGGTATTTATTATGAATAGAATTTTTATCATGTGGATATAATAAAATCCATTCGAATACTTTTATATATAACAACATATTATGATTATGATATATATACAATATTTGTCGAAATAAAATTCCTTTATGAGAATTTATTCTAAGAAGTATCTATGAAGCAACCTAATGATTTTAAGATCTAAACAAGTAATTTAATATTTATATGATTCAATAATCTATTTATAGATTGAAACCAAATTGTTGGTCTTGGAATATTCATTTTGATAAATCTATCAAATCAACCAACTTCATTAAAAATTTGGATGAAACATGCATATATAAATTGGTTAATAGTAGCATAGTTATCTTTATAGTATTGTATATTGTTGACATATTTCTCATTGAAAATGAAACCCCAACCTTGAAATCAATAAAAAATTAGTTTGAAGATTTCATATATATAAATGGTCTTGGTGATATTATATATATATATATTTATAAACTAATAAATACATTTTATAAGGAAAATTATAAAAAGATTTCTATATCAATGCTACATGATAATGTTTTTTCAAAGAAATAGTATTTGTTATTAGTTTAAGAGAAAGAACACATGAAAAAGATTACATATGCTTTTACTGTTAGATAAAACATATATTCCTTGTACTTGAGGAAAACTAGGAATAATGACTGACTATTCACTTTTTTATTACCAAAATACTTTTAAATAAAAAGTGAGAAACTACAAGGTTCAAACAGATCAAGAATTAAAGTAAACCATATAATTATTGAAAGATAACTTAAGACTATTTAAAAAATTCTCCCTAAATAGTTTCCAGGAAAGATTGGTTACCTGAAGATCTAGATCATCCTTTATAAGGTCTTCAAAGTGATACACCAACTTGTCCTAAGTTTTAATATATTATTCTATTCTCATATTACTTTAATTTAATCCTACAATCAGTATTAGGTTATTTTTTTCAATCCATGCACTCTTCTCATTATTAGTATCCACCAAAATACATCTCTCCATCATCCTGTTAGCTTCTTCATGTGTGAAATTAATCACAAGTCCTCCACTATTTATTCCTTTGCATAAAAAATCAGATATAAGTCTATAACACCCTCCATGCCTGACTGTTTTGAATTAGAATCCTCTAATGAGTCCCCTGATTCTCCATGAAGATCATCCATCTTCTTAAGAGTCTCACTAATAGCAATATACTCCACTACTGAGTCACCCGATAATCGGATGGGGTCTTCTGTCAGCCCACTAAGAAGTACATTTTCCTTTATAACTCCACCTTCAAGTTCAGGAAAACTAGGAATAAAATATTAGTATTTGGTAGTGGAGAAAATATTGTTGTAAGGGATTACAATAATGATAGTGTCAAAACTAGAAAAGATGAATTTATATCTTAGTTGGTGATTTTATTTTTCTTTAATGGTAGAAAAATAAGTTGTAAGAGTTCTAAAATAGCTGAAAATTGTGAATTATATAAAAATATGAATATATAGAAGTTTCTAATATGGATAATGAAACTATTTATATGATAAAATTGAGTTTATTTCCTTTAATTATGAACCCAATTGAACTCTACTATAATAATAATGGGGTGATTGAACATGCTAAGGATACTTCATCTCATAAGAGATCCAAACAATTCTCCATTGATTTCATCTCATTTAAGAGATTATTTATTGAATATATATAAAACTATTTCATGTTCTTACCATGTATAATATTGTATATACCCTAAAAAAATTCCTTATACAAAAAAATCATTAAAGGTACACTAGCTTTCTAGGTATTAGATATATGGGTGATTGAATTTAGTGAATGTGAGATATTATTGGTGTTGGTGTCCTAAATCCACTCAAGGATTGTTTTATTATGGAAAATTTTATATTTAATGTACATTAATGATAATATTATATCATTAATTTATGTTTTTCATAGAACAAGAGGGATGAAATGATAATAAAACCAAAAATTTTATATTATTTGGTTATCCCTAAGTGATGATAATCATATTAGGTTGCGAAGATATGTTAAAGTCAACATGAGTGGGAACACTTATATAAAGATAAAATTGTTTAATTAGGGTATGCATATTAGGGAACTTGTATCCAAATTTACCCACTTAAAGTACACCACATAGATTTTCATATGTGTAATTGGTGTTACTCAATTGGATATTGACTATGGATCCTCAAATTTTAAGGTTTTCAAGGTTCCATACTTGTGAGGTTTCATACCCTGACACCCATTTAAATTCATTTGAGAATTTGGATTAACATAATGTGATTGAGTATCTTAATAATCAAGTATAAGGATTTGATTAACCAAGATGAGATATGTACACCCATATAAAGGATTTATGACATAATGACTCTCAATTGAGTTTTGACTAGTTATGTGAATGACCATACGAAGATAATTATATGAAATATAATTAAATATGTTTTAGTAAGATCAAGAATTGTGAAAAATAAATAAATTTTATGATGTTGATGTTTTTTATATTTTGTGATTAATCTTAATGATAAAGATAAATGAACATTGACAATGAAAACATGGTTACAAAAAAACCCTTTTTAATTTTTCTAACTATGACGTATTTCTAGATACTAATCCTTGATTATGACTATGAATGAAATTCATAATAATTATCACATTTATAAAGAGACCATGGGGTTGAAAATAATAGGTCTATTACATTTTCCACCGTGAAATACAATTTAAAGAATAAAATCAAAGTAAATGTGCGGGTCTAGGGACTTGACCCCACAAACAACCCCTCCACTTCATAGCCTTACCCCCGCATTATTTGTTTTTATTCCATTAAAAACGTTTAATTAAATAATTATAATTCAATTAAATAGAATTAATATGATATTATAATATAAATAATGTGTTTTTATATTATCAATACATACAACTGGTGAAATAATTAAGTCCAAATGCGATTTGGTCTTGTACTTAGTGGTGTAATGGGTCTCCAAGACCAAAAACTTGAGAAAATTTCATTTACCCAATTTATAAGACAATTAATACATATAATTTTCTAGTTTAATAACCTTTAAAAGATCACTAATTCACCTCTAAAAATGGTTCACCACCTTATCTATATCTAGAGGTAATTAAATAATTTAAAGTGACCTTTAAAGGTTTATTATTTTTAATCAAAAAAATTATTATGAAATTAATATACTTTGGAGTTTTTTTGTTAAGAAATTTTCTTTATTTTATTAAAAATCCACACTTATGGGGGTTTCATCCCAAAGTATAACTATATATTAGAGAAATGAAAAGAAAAATGGGACTATTTCACATCCTTATACCATAAACAATAGACCATGGATAAGCTCCATGGCCTCTGAAAATTATTATAAAAAAGAGTAAACAGTACATAAGGGGTAGTTAAGGGTAGTAGGGGGAATTACCCCACTAACACAATATACAGATACCAAAGTTACCCTTTCCTTCCAATTTCACATCCTTATATAACCCATAATAAACACTGAAATACACCTTAGAATCATACTCCAAATCCTCATGAAACAAATCAAACTTTTGGATTGTGGATTGGGTTTGAAATTTTCACAAAACATTTACCAAATATAGTTTTGTGGAAAGAGAAGAAGTGATTATTAAACTTTAAAGTTAAAAAGATATATTTTTTATTTTAATATAATTTTAGATGAGATTAACTAATTGGAATTATTAATGGAAAAATACTTTAATCAAAACTATCAAGAATTCATAATGAATTATGAAATGAAATAGTTGATGGGTTTTTGACCATTTTTTCATTAGTAGAAAAAACCTCCTTAATTTGGTCCTTGATAAAAATACCATTGAAGGTAATTCTTTTAGAGGTATGCAATTTCATAATGTTGAGGAATATGTCTTCAATGAATTATTGAAAAACTATAAGGTGATATAAAATAGGATTGTCACATATTCTATTATAATTTCCCTAACCTAGAACCTTATGTATGGCCTAAGCATAGTCTTCATATACCTTAAGCATGTCTACCCATACTCCAAAGGCTACACAATAGTGGCAATATTCTAATTATATTAGGTGAGGATACTATACCCTCTTTATCATGACATACAATCATATATAAATAACTAAAAATAATAATAAAATAATCTCATATGACTATAAAATAGAATTATATTGTAAGGCCTATCGTGACATAATAAAAATAAAAATGGAATAAAATAATATACCCAATATATCATATGTTCATATATCAAAGGTATCACCAATAGGCAGACCTAATACAAAAAATAAAATAAAATTAGAGATAAATTAAAGTAGACACAACTACAAAAACCTTAATATTACCTTGTTCCTATCTTTGGATATCTATTGAGCTACTCTATCTCCTCCTCCTATAATTGAAATTTTACCCTAACTTATATGTAAAGTGTAGAGTATATAAATACACTATATTGAACATGTAGGGTGTGAGTATATAACTCAACTGGACAACACCAATGGTGCCCCTAACATAATTTATTATATTTTCAAGTACATGGAAAAAAATTCACCATTGTTGTTGGTTTTCCATGTGTTCACCAAGACACCATGGTAAAAAACCATAATTGCTTCGAGATATGCTCATAATACTATTAGAGTAGGGATAAAATACTTATTGGTTAAACCAAGATGGAAATACACATTCATATTTGGGGAAAGGGAAATGTGAATAAGGGCCAGACTAATTAAGTGCCCAACCCACAAGAAAGGGTAAAGTGTGAACAAGATTCAAGGACCCTTAGTTCCCATCCCATTTTAAGTCATGATACCATCATACCAATCCCATTACATACATACATACATACATATATATATAGACCCCCACATTTATAACTGTCTTAAAACTATCATCCTAATCGCACCATCATCAAAGGTTTGTTCATTAAAAACCCATTCTTAGATGACTTACTTAAACAATTAATGAAAATATGTAAACCCTTCCACCTACTTAGAATAATAAAACAACATATACATAATAAGAATAACCATAACTAGATGTAATATCAATTTAATCTTATAATCACCACCATCATGGGCTTGTGGTACTTGTACAAGTACTGTATAACAAAATGAGTATTTTACATCAATTGTTTTTTCATTTGTAAAAATCTTATATAAAATTAATAATATATATATATATACTTGGTAGGAAAACAATAAAAAATATAAAAAATCTTAATTAATCATATCATGGTAGCACAATAATCATAACATGAATAATTAATTCATAATCAAATCAAAGTAATAATTCTTTTAATTAATTTTAAAAGAAAACGATTTTAAATAACTTAATTATTAAAGATAAATTCATTTTCCATTTATGTTATATACTACCATATACCAATATCCACATAAAATAATTTTGATTCAAGTAATTAAACCTAGCCTTATAAATCACTATTTCAAATAGAAAAAATCCTTTAAATAAAATTTATACCATTTTTATAATGAACCCATCTAGGAAATTTACTCATCGAATAACTAATATCTCTATCAATTCTCATTCATTTATACTTAAGGGATAATAATGTGACATGAATTCATTACCTAAAAACCTCACTTAACATTTACAATTGATTCATTAATGGAATCACTTTAATTAAGAAAACCCAACCTAACCATACCCCTTACTCAAGGAATCCTCATCACTATATATGGAATTGTAAAACACCCTCCCATAAAACCTCACAAGGTTATACAAGAATAAATTTGGGAATGAAAACTATTAATAACTTAAAATTATAATTAAATTCAAATCCCTATCATTGAAATAATTTATAGAAAATGAATAGGACATAAATAACCACATGTGGTATTCTATTCATAGTTCAAGGTATCCATACTCGACCTCAAATAGACACCACAAGATTGAGCTAACTAATTCCATGTCACATACACTCACTTACCAAATATATCTATCACACCATTCATGAAAATACTTATAAATATGGGGAAATTCAAGATACCACCTACCTTGTATTATCAAGATTGAACTTTATCATTAGCTCATATTGAATCTCCCTCAATCACCTAACGTCAAAGAAGCGGATGAAAGCCCCTAAAATTAGGAATTTGAGATGGAGTAGTGAGGAATGAAAAAAGGAATAATGAAAGGATGGGTATGGGGGTGATATTTATCACCAATAGGTGACTAAAATAGGTATATTTATTATCAAAAAATAAATGAAGGTGGTAGAGAAAGGAGAAGAATAAGGGTAAGATAAGAATCCAAGAAGCTCACTGGGATGGTTAAACCAAATGAGGGGAGGGGTGGGGATTGAAATTTTTAAAACAAATTTTGATTTTTAATAATTTTTTTAAAAAATTTAAAGGATACTTAGTACCAAGTACACCAACATTGGGTATCTTATGGTTATAATGAGACCACCCTGTCACTAGACCTACTACTGGGTACCCGATACACCCATAATGAGTACTTGGTGGCATCTAAAATAATTTTTAGAACAAAACCAGCTACATTGGGTACTTCGTACCCCTCCATTGGGAACCTTATGATACTTGAAAGATTTTACTAATAAGTCTACCCTCATCACACCTACACCTAGACCTCCAAATTACCACAAAAACTTCAAAACTCTTATAAAACCATCATCAATTCACTCCATATACATTAATATTTAAATATGAAACATAAATCTCAAAATACTTGTGACTCTATTTTAGATCGATCTTAGTTTATTTATTTACATTGAAACATATACCAAAATATGAATTCTAATAAAAAATAATAATACTTGAGAATTCCTTAGATCTAAATCACTTGTATCTATTAAATACCACATCCCTTTCTTAGTTTCCAAACAACACATGTATGTCACATCCATAAAATTGGAAAATAACTCTTCATTGGATTCCATGCTCTAATCTTTAATACTCATTAGTCATCTCTTGAATGATGGAATTAGTTATATAACTATTTAATTATTTCCAAAAATGTGTAAAAAAATCTAAATTATACTCCAATCTATCAGTCTTTCTTGAATAAATTGATGTCCTACACAAAAAAATGCCTCAAAACTAACAATACCAATAGATAACCTGGTAAAAAAAGTCAAATTATACTAGTTGTCCTTATTGTTTTAATCTATAATATCACTACTTTATAATTACACCTGAGTATCACCTAACTATCTACGCCCAATTCTCAACCTATGAATGGAGTGTTAGTGTACTGGATAGTCATTATTTAATGATTCCATCCTCACACTTACCCTACATAATCAATAATCCATACAATCCAACTCACACTAGTATAATTCTTTAATTATATAACAATTAGTTACCAAACATACTAAATTTCATGTTTCTTAATCCATATGATAATGTAGCATTCTAATCCTTTGATGCTACTTGAATATTACCATGTGATTCAATTATAATTGAATGTTACCCATAAAAATAAAATATAGTATTCCCTCACTTTCCAATCATAACTTATATACTCTTATCATAAATATAATATAAAACTTCAATCACAAAAAGAATGGGTTCAATCAATATGGATTCCCTATTATTCACCTTACTATACTCTCAATAAAGATCACATTTGTTAATAATTGATGGTGTACTACCAACAATAATATTATCCCCATCTATCACTACTTGAGAATATATGAATTTGGTTCCCATCACTACTTAAGAACCATCAATCATAAGGTATGGTCATAATAAATAAATAACTAGTTTCATGAGACTCACATAAATTTAGAGTATTTTTTAGTGTTACAAACTAATATTACCTAATATAGAGACAATTGGTTTCCATGACACTCAGATTCCCAATAAGAATTACCAAAAAACATTCTCTATCAAAAATTTTTTTTATGAAAAACTAAAAACTACATTATAAAATCTCCTAAAGGTTAAAATTTCATCCATATCCGCAACACTCCTTTGGTTCTTTATAATACCAGTTTTTTTATAGTACTCATTATTTTAGATTTAAAGTACTTCAAAGAACACTTTACTATGTATTTAAGAGGTTTATTAATACCCCATTGTCTGGTTCAATATCCACTATCACAAATATTTTTACCCTATATCCACTTATAATCAGATGCCACATTACTTTACACAAAATTAAGATATAAGGAAAATTTTACCTTTACTAAATATATCCCATTAATTACCCTGAAGTATGTGTTAAGGAAAAAATCACTTTATATACTCTTAAATAATCACTGAGACCCTTTTTAAAATAGAAACATTCAAGAATTAATTTCCATACATGGATAATATGAAGTATAGTGATCTTTTAAACTCAACAACTTCATTTGTTACTAATCTATTAAACCACTGGAGCTACATGAAATCCTGAAACCTTCTTAGTAGTCTTGTTTTTTTGGATAAATAATTAAATAATATCAATCCATTTTTCATCATTTCAAGATCTTAATCAACTACTAAAATTTAGATAATACAACTCTTTAAAATCATGTATGACCCTAGATACCAATTATTATTCTTATATCAATCCATTATTAAAGACTTAGAAGACTCACATAGGACATCATGCGAAAGGTACATCCATTGGATTACCTTTTATATAGAACCAAAGGAATATTTATTACTTAAATATAAAAAATGGGTCCCTTTATATCCTTATAAACCTCTTAATATAAAAATATTATCCTCAAATTTTATAAAATTTAAAAACATCAAAAAGTGTACTCGATTATACTAGCTTTATGATTACTTAAATCATATCATAATGAGTTTCATTACATCAACTCTTGATTTTTATGCCTTATCACCTGGTTGGGTATCCCACATTCCTAACTTTCTCACAAAAACAACCCTTGAAATAACTATCCATGTTTTTATCTTGAACACACTCTAGAAAATTTACTTGCCTAAACAAACCCAATAGAGATACCCCTAACTCATAAAAACCACAACACTAACTCTAAACCATTGGGCCAAAATATATCTCAACATAAATAGAAAAACAGTTTTCCAAGACACTCAACTCAAACCACCAGAGACATACCTTTGAGAAAATGGGTTTTTATTTTAAATATAGAATCTAACCAATATACATATATTAAAAATACCGCTATGAAGTTATAATATAATTGAAACTATAACCAAGATCAATTAATTAATATACCACCAATAAATTATTCAAGAAAACACGAATTATTTTATTTATGATGAATTAATTAATTGAAATACCTTTTCTTTTCTTTTAAAAATACCTTTTCAAAACATTTATTAAACAATTTACCTAAAATTGGGTTATAATTAAGCAAGGAACCACCAATAAATTATTCATAAAAGAACTAAATAATTTAGTCTTGAAGATTTAAATAAATGAAACCCTATTTTATAAGGTTTTAATAAAAAAAATTTCATAAAATTTTAACAAAAATGATTATAAAAATCTATTTACTTATCACACAAAATTATGCATATGTCATGGGAACCTAAATTCCTAATATGAAACATGAACACACAGCTATTTACACCATGGTTGAAGAGTAAAAAATAAAAATTAAAACTCACCACATCATATTTCTTATAATAAAAAAATATAACACTCAAAAAACAAGAATTGCAATCCCATTATTTGGTTACTTAGACTTTTACCGTATAGGTGTTCATGAAGCATAAGGCGAGTTTCTGTTCTAAGTCCCAACTAGTTCTACCTCATTCTACCATATACCAAATAATTAAAATAAATAAAACAATTAATAGTATCTATGATACCAATTTATAACATCCCCAAACCAAAACCACTCATACAACCTAATCTAGTTCGTTACATACCTTAAGTGTATATCCCTATATGCTATATGCACCTGACTTGTGGAAATGGTCTAATGATATCAAATGGGGGAACTATACCCACTATATCATGACATATAACAATAAATCAGTACCAAAAAAAACATAATACAATAATAATATCATATTAAAATATATAATCATATAAGAAGGCCTATCGTGATATAATAAATATCATAGTGCATTAACGTAATTGATCCAACATGTTATACAATCATACATAATAATGGATTTCTAATAGGTCGAATAAATGAAATAAAAAAAATCAGACAACTAGATGAATAAAAAAAATATAAAAACATTATAATTTCATTGGTACTATCTTTTTTATCCCTTCCGAGCTACTTCAACTCCTCCACCTATACTAGAGCCCATACCCTGACCTATATGTCAAGTGTAGAGTATGCATGTCCACCAAGGTGCATGTGAAGGGTGTGATCACATAAAACTATAGACCACTACCAATGGAATCCCTAACATAATTCATCATATATATGAGTGCATGCATGATATGAGATGTTATGAAGTAACAAAACAAAATAGGTAGACCAATAAACAATAACAACAATCTATTTATCTATTACTGATAAAAGTAGTAAAACATTCATGTATAATTTTACTATTCAAAAATAACAAAACATATACCATTGGTTTTGGTTTTAAACATTTTTTTGCAAGCCTGTAACATCTTAAATTTTTTTATGAAATATTATTTCATTAAACTAATATATTTTATAGTTATTTTGTCTCCTTAAAATATTGGAGTATATTATCATTTATATTAATTAAAAATGTAAACGCCATTTTATTTCACAACATAACATTAAAAATAAAGGATTATTACATTAAATAAGATCAATAAAAGTATAACGTGATAGTAAAAACATGTAAGAAATATTAATGAAATTTGGAAATCTAATGGGTCATGGTCATTTAAAAATACAACAACAATGAATAATACTATAAAAAGAAAACAAAATATTAAAAAAGGATTATAATTTTGTAAAAGAAATGTAAATAACCTTGAGACAAAATTATGCTACTAAATAAAGAAGGAAAAAAGTGGTATTTATAAAAAATATAATGATTATATGACCATTATAATAGAAACTTGATTGTTAGAATAGTAAATATATCATTGGTAATAATAAATCATCTAATGAGTAATATTTACCATGAATAAATTATTTAAATATAAATATTTTAACACTATAAAATCATTTCTCAAATTTGGGTGGGAGTGAATTTTTTAGGTACTGTAGAAGTATTGTAGTGGCACTGCAACACTATAGTGGTGTGGGCACCATACCGGGTACTGAAGTGGGGTACTGTAGCAGTAGTACTATTCATCCTGAATGGGACTTCGGGTAAATGGGCCTTCAGTCCATCAAGCGGTCAGTGCCGCAGGCTTGACCTGGGAAAGCGGTGACATGGGCAGATACAAGCAAGGGCCTTGGGGCCATCCAATGGTGGGCCTATGGTTCATGTAATGGGCTTCATACCCACGGAACCTATATGCCATATATTGAATAAGTAAGGCTTGATGGGTGGGCTATCCCTTTAGGGGGGTATGGCCTACCTTTCCAGCCTGTGTGTGTGTTTAATGTAATTGTACCCCCAAGTACCTAATATATATAGTATTCAGTAAAAAATTATTTTTTATATTAAAATTTAAATATTTGAAATATCAAATTTAGAAATTTATTTTGATAAAATTGATCTAATTTTTGAAAACAACATACTGAAATCAACTAAGGGTGAATTTTTGGTATTTTTTTGAAAATGTTGAATTTTTTGTAAATATTAAAAATACATTTATATACATTAAAAATAAATTAATGATTTATAAAATGTTTTCAATGACTTAAAATATAATGTCACGAGTTTTTTAAAATAGGAACATTTTGTTCGATAACATGTATGACACAAAACACTAAGAATATAAGATAACATAACATCCTGATACTTTAAGATAGATTTATTTTTAAATAAATTCAATCTCTTTGATAGATTACGATGCATTCAAAACTGAGTTTAAACAAAACATGATACTCTATTAAAATATTATTATTTAAACATGACCATTATAACCTAGCTGTTAAGTTAGAAGGTATAAAAATTAAAAAATAAATTATAAAATTTTATTTTTTACACTTGTATAAAATAAACTCAATAGTTATATATTTATTATAAAGAAAATAATAATCATTTGAAAGTAAAATAAATGTTTTTTGAAAAACAGTATTTTTCTAAAAGGTGGTTTAGTCATGCTTTATAAACAAAATTTATAATTATTTTTTTACCAATTTAAAAAAATGTAATTGAAAAAATAAAATTTATTTTAGAAATAATCATATCAAAATTAGCTTAGAAGGATTTTTTTTTGGATTTTCTTTAAATGTTTCATTTTTCAATGAATAGTGAGAAGATAGATTTTTACTAAAAACAGACTTTTATTTAAATTATTTTAAAAGTTAAATTATATTTTAAATTAATTTTAAAGTATAATTTGTGAAATTATATTACAATTTAACTAATTTAGGTTATTGAAATCAATTTCATATTGAATTTTTATATTAAAACCTTCTATACTTATGATGATTTTGTCTTTAAAAACCCTCTTTTTCATCGCATATGCGGGTATAATTTTAAATAAAATTCTACCACTTCTATGAATTGAATTCATAAAAATATATTCAATATTTGTAATCATAATAATTTATATTATATAATAAGGCCAACTTAATTTTTTACCAAAATGAATAGTGAAACCAGAAAAAATTAATTACCACAGTCAAGGCAAAAATGGGTTTACCGTGGGGTTAAAATAAGAAGATAATGGTTAAAGTAACCTACCAAATTGTCAAAATATTATTTTATGGACATATTTACACCTTATTCCATCCCAAAATATAACAAAAGTTTATTGGGAAGTTTTTTTCATGTGAATGACTATCATTTTGGATTCTTTTGGGAAATTTCCAAGTAATTTCCTAGAGGGTTACCTTTACCCATTTATAAAAGAGAACTCCCTCCCCTCACCAATTCACACCTATAAAACCCTTTGGGTGAAAAAAAACCTAAAAAATATCTCCCCTATATATTTATACATATTATAGGGTAACTGGTTCACAAAAAAGACCATCCCTAGGGTCCTTAAGAGGATATCCAAAGGAGGATTCTCTTAGAGAAGGTAATTATATTAACAACGATATTTAATTTTATTTAATATTTTTACACCTTCAATTATGGATTAATAATTAAAAAATAAAAAAATATATCCCATATAATTATATGTTATTTTGTTTATGAAATAATATTTATCCTTTTCCACTTCCATCAAATGAGAAACAAAATCATCGATCGTGTGTTTGATGGACTACCACCTCGTGAACTGATGTAGTTCATTTTCCATCACCACATTTAAAGGATGGATATAATAATAGATTTAATATATTTATATGATATTTATGATATTATTATACTTATGAAATTTTAATACCACATATACCTTTTTTACATTCCATTCCATTCCATTTTAAATATGATAACGTTGCTCGTGTGTACGGTAGACGACCGCCTCATGAAGCGATGAGATTCATTTTTCACTTATGATTTATATGGAATGTAACAAGGATAAAATTAATGAATATATTTGATATATATGAGATTATATTTATTATTTAAAATTAATATATCACCCAATTTTTTACCCTTTCACTCGTTAATGGAATGATATTGTTTCTCGTGCGTACATACAACCTACCATCTCTACAAAGCGATGTGATTAATTTTCTATGTAAAAATTTCATAAATGGTTCTAAATATATATATAATGATAAAATATGATATTTATAACATTATTATAATTATAAAAATGATATATATATATATATATATCCTATTCACAAGAATTAGAACTTTCATGAAAAAATACGCATGAGAAAACAAGTTTATTAACACCTGAAACAATGAAAATAATGAAATATTATTAACAATAGGGTAGTAAAATGTTATAATAGTATAATATATAATATTATAAATATTATTATGGTTTTTTATAAATTAATAACATCCTTAAAAATATTATACAAGAGTTATGGACACATATAAAGGAAATCAGACATGAGGTAATGGTTTCTCATCTCACTTTTACTTCCATGAGACATTCAATATTCACCACTTTTTTACTTTTTGTGGTTTATATACCACCCCTTTGATATTTTATATCATGGATCTATTTATATTCATGTTATTTAAAGTTTCATTTGATTTTATTTCTTTTCTGGGTCTTATAATTCAGAAGTTATCAAAGTGATAAGGGTTTATTTCACAATCTCATTATTATTAAAGTTATTTATGTTTATGTCTCCCTTGAGGGAATTATTTAATATTTATATATTAAAATAAATCTATTTTATTAAACATTGGTTATTAAATAAATTTTTCATTTATTAGTACAAATTTTTTACTGTTTTGTACTAAAAAGAATTGAGTTATTTTTTTTAAGAAAATTCAACTTTATTTCTCTCTTCAGTCAGAAATAATTTTTCATCCAAACCCATGTTTTATAATTTTTTTTATCATAAATGTTTTTAAACTTTTTGAAATGATTTATTAAATAAATTTTTACCCATTTTTACTTTTTATAAATTTTTTTTAAAGGAATATTTATATCATTTTTAAAACAATTCCTATTTGGCTTTTACCAAAAATGTGAGAAGAATATTTGTTTTAACATGTATGGCATGAGCATAATGTTACAACACCATTAAAAATTAATGTTTTAATGATTATTTTACAAGTTTTAAAATGTTATTTTCAATGAAAAGTATTTTTAATATGTTTTTTAAACTTTTTCTTTTAAAATTTGATTTTCAAAATGCAAAGGTTATTTTTCTCAAAAATGTTTTAAGTATATTTTCATGGTATTTATATTCACAAATGACATAAAACCACTATTTTACTTATTATAAAATAAGTATATGTTGTATTGATACCATAATTATTCTTTATTCTGATGGTTTATGATTGGTTTGACTGGAGATGTAAAATTTTAATACCATTCACCATTTTACTCTGTATGGTTTATGATTATGTTTATTAATTGGGGTAACTATTACCATTTCATATGTTAGTTTTTCAATAGGAATGTTCATGTTGATTATATTTCACCCCTTTAATATTAGTAATGCATTGGACATAGTAAGTGATGGGCGGGGTCTGCAATATCCCCTTGATGCATTGGTAGGTCGCATGAGACAAAATATATTGGGTTTTGGCCGATGCCTTACCCATTTCTTTATATGTCTTGGCACTAGGACTCAACCATATATTTTAGATATCCAAAATTATTCATTCCATCATTATGAATTCAGTTATTGATATTCCATGTGATTATTAAACTAGTTATAATATCCATGGTTAAGTTTTCAGGATCATGTGATTTTTTATATGGCACTATTTGATCATCATTTATTCTTTCCATATTACACTCAAGTTATTGTTTAAATTTCATGTTTTTTAATTATTCACATTTCTATATTGATTAAACCTTATTTATTCATAGTTTCCACTTTATGATTACCCTTTTTGAGCATCTGAGCTCACCCCTTTCTTATGTTTTATTTTCCTCAGGATACTAGTAAGTGTTTTGTGATTGATATGAAAGGATTTGAAATGAGGAATAATATAATTCTCAAATAAAATAATTTTTTTTATTTTATGATTTCAATTTTAATAATAATTTCAATTATTTATCTATTTTAAAAATACTAATTAACCATTCGGTCCTTCAGGATGCGATTCCTTGTCTTTTATAATGATATAACAAAGTAGACACCAACTCTAGGATACTGGGGTTAGGTTCACAACAGTTGGTATCAAAGAAAGTTGAGTAGAAACCCTAGGAACTATATTTATTAAAACATAGATTAAGTAATATAACCCTATGATATAATTTTAGGATAATTGTATAAGAACATCCTAAAATTTTGGTAAGGAAGAGATTATGTGTTTTTTATTAGAAATACATCCCCGTCTATATACTACAAGTAGACATGGTTCTAGAATATATATACCTAGGGGTAATAACTCAAAAAATAGTGAATTATTATTGACCCAATCATTACCTAGTGCATGAAAATAGTCCTTATTGTACACCTAGTTTGATACTCCTGGAACATATTCTTAGGATAATTCACATTTTTTTACCAACCGTTATTATGGATTTGGAAATAAATATATCCCCAAAGAAACCATGTTTATACTAGAAGATTATCTATGCATAATTTTTTCTATTTAAGTTAAGTGTTTCACTAGTTTTGGGATTATACATTATGTTTTATAATGTTATGATATAATATAGTGTATGCCATTATTTATAAATTTCACCTAATAAAAGTAATGGGAACCATATAAATGAACATACCCCATATAGGGATTCCCACCTAGGAAAGATAATGAATCTGGAGCGAGAACTGATCAAATTATAACCATATTGGGGTAGACAACTCAGGTTATGAGTAATAAACTTTCCCATATGAAGCAACCTACTAATCCACTATGTGGGGTAATAATGTTAGACCACTTCATACTTCAGCAACCTCTATCCTTCAATGGGACTAAAAATCTATTTTTATATGATAAATGGAAAAGTTACTTAGAGAAGATATTTCTTGCTCTGGGAAGTAGTGAAAGGGAGAAAGTTTTCATGGAAGTTTATCATCTCTTAGGAGATGCAGATCAATGGTGTTAATTAATTAAAAACTCTAAGGATGGGGAGGAAATATAAAGAATGCAGTGGAAGGATTTTAAGGTACTATTATTGGAAAAATATTTTCCTCATGAGAAATGAGATGATATGGAATGAAAGTTCTTGAGTCCAAGATATAAAAAAGTGGAAAATGTTTCTATTTATGAATCCAAATTTACAAGGTTAGAAAGACATGGTGTGGACTACATACATAATATAAATAGTAATATTGACCATTTATATTATGAGATTAATACAATACTCATAAGGGAAATATTCTCCCAAAATTTATTATCATATGAGGATATAATACCATGTGTTATCAATATTGAGAAAGAATTATACAAGTCTTATGACTTCAAAGGGAAGTAAGAGAAGAATAGGATGACCTAGAAAAAGATAAATACCAGGAAGAAGGGAAAGAATTATTTTCAAAATGTGATAATTTTGGAAGGAAACACCTTGGTACATTCTTAAAATGAATAAGAATTTGTTTTATGTTTATAGAAAAATTCCACCACAATCATGATTGAAAAGTTAAGAAATAAACCTTTTACATTCAGTGATTCAACCGTAAGGATATGGGGCACTACATAAATGAATTCCCTAATTATTAAGGGAATATACCTTAGAAGAATACAATGGATCAAGGAAAACCTTATACTATTAACAAATACAAAGTAGAACCATTAATGTTATTATGTTTGGATTAAAGAATTATGTTATAAGAGAATTTTATCAATGATATTCTAGTTATAAGAATCATGAAATGTATATAGATTATACGATATTAGTACTTATTTAAGGATTTGAAAGAATATGTTGAATTTTACTAAGAAAGGTGATTCAGTAGCTAGTTGAAATTCTTAGAAACACACGATCAAGGGATGATAACACTTAATATGTACCTGATATTGAGATAATAATGATAAAGAGGTTTTTATAAAGGTATTGGTAACCATTAAGATTTATTTAATATTTTATGTTGAGGTAATTATGGGCTATTAAGATTTGATAGAATTATAGGAATTATATTAATATAGTTTTAGAAAAATGAAAAATTGCATGCTGGGTGAAAACCTATCGCATCCACAAAGGCTGCAGATCTTGAACCCACAACTGAATGATGATAAGGGTTTAACGCCTACCACTGACCTACATGATATCCAAGTTAATATGTCATTATTTTTATTTAAATGATTTGATGGATAAATATTAATGTTAAACCAGTGGTGTTACTATTGAGTTTTAGAGATTAATGTATTATATTGGATAACTTATGATAACCATATTAGTTTTGGAAAATATTTATAAATATATGGAAAGGTTTTTCACTCTTTTATGGATCTTATGATCCATTAAAAGTAAATTTTAGTGTTTCAAGCATAAAAAATTCATCATGGATATTTATTTCTTGTAGAAATAAATGAAGTGAAAAATGACCGAGTCACAACCAAAAGATGAAATTATGAATATGAAATATAAAAATATTAAGTAAGAACATTTTAATATATTCTCAATCTAGTTAGTAAAGAAATTACTCAACTCTAGAAAAAGGACATTGAAACAAAATGTTATCCTAATACCTTTATTTATGTTGAAATAATGGACCTTTAAATCATCATAGATTTATGGTTTTGAGGTACTTAACTTTTCACCGATCATTCAATTTCTTGTGATCAATGACATCTATCACTCTATATAATTATTTACACTTTCCTTCCATGTCCATATATCTACATTCCACTAATGTTCTCCTACTTATAAACCTAGTTATTTGTTATTCCATATGAAATTTTTTACTTACCTTTCTCTTTTATTAAGTGGATCTTTTATTTACCCTTTTTATGATGTGGATTTTAAATGAAGGTATTTTAAAATTTCAAACCCTTTATTACCGAGATCAAGATTAAATTTCAAGGTTGAAATTTATTTAGGGGGGAGGGGATAATGTAACACCCTGAGATTTTTTAAATAGGAACATCATGTTTGATAGCACGTATGTCACAAAACACTAATCATAAAAGAGAATATAATATCCCAAGACTTTAAGATACATTTATTTTTAAATAAATTCAATATATTTGATATCTTGCGATGCACACAACACTAAATTTAAATAAAACATGATACTCTATCAAAATTTTATTTTTTAAACATGACCATTATAACCTAACCGTTAAGTTAGAGGGTATGCATAATACTGAATAAATTATGAAAATTTTATGGTTTAAAAATTTATAAAATAAATTCAATGGTTATATATTTATAATAAATAAAATAAGAATCATTTTAAATTAAAAGAAACATTTTTTGAACCACTGTATTTTTCTAAAAGGCGATTTAATTGTGCTTTCCCCACTTAATTTATAATTAATTTTTACCAATTTTAGAAATTTTATTGAAAAAAAATAAAATTATTTTTGAAATAATCCTATCAAAATTATCTTTATGTTATTTTTTTAGTTTTTTATGAAATTCTTCATTTTTTGATGAAAAATACTGATTTTTACTAAAAACTGTTTTTTTGATTAAATTATTTGAAAAGTTAAATTATATTTTAAATTAATTTTAAAGTATAATTAGTTAAATTATATTAATATTTAACTAATTTAGTTCATTTTTATAAATTTCATATTGAATTTTTATATTAAAATCTTTTATACTTATTAGAAATTTCTATTTGAAAACCCGCTTTTTCATCGCGTCTATGGGCATAATTTTAAATTGAAATCCTCCACTTATGTAAATTGAATTTATAAAAACGGATTATATATTTGGAATTAAAATAATTTATATTATATAATAATTTCAACTTAATTTTTGGAAAAATTAATTATGAAAATAGTAAAAATTAATTATAACTGTTAAGGTAAAAATGAGTTTATTGTGGGGTTAAACTAAGAAGATAGGGGTTAAAATAGCCTAAAAACTTGTCAAAATATTATTTTATGGCCATATATTCCCATTATACTATCCCAAATTCTATTATAATGTTATTTATAATATTTTTTAATGTGAATGACTTTATCATTTACATTCTTTTGGAAAGTTTCAATGTAATTTCCAAGAGGGTTACCTTTTCCCACTTATAAAAGGTATCTCACTCCTCTCACTAATTCACACCCATAAAAAATTTTATATTGAAAAAAAACTTAACAAATATCTTCCCAATCCATATAGGTATTATATATCTTATGGTCCTCCCAAAATACTATCTTTAGGGTCCTTAATAGGAGATCCAAAGGAGGTTTCTCTCAAAGAAGGTAATTATCTTAATAAAGCTCTTTCATTTTCTTTTTTCTTTTTACAAATTCAATTATTTATTAAATATTACTATATAATAACACCATTATCCATAATATACTGATATTTTATATGTTTATGGAATAATATTTATTAATCTCCACTTCCATCAAATGGGAAACAAAATCATTGATTGTGTGTACAGTGAACTACCGCCTTGCGAATCATTGAAATTCATTTTCCATCACCATCTTTAAAGGATGAATATAATAATGGAATTGACACATGTATATTATTTTTATGATATTATTAGAATTATTTAATTTAAATATCACTTATAAATTTTTACATTTCATTCTATTTCAAATATGATAATGTCGCTCGTGTGTACGACGGACTACCAACTCGCGAAGTGATGTGTTTCATTTTTCACTTATGATTTTCATGGAATGTATTATAGATAAAATTAATGAATATATGTGGTATATATGTGATGATATTTATTCTTTAAAATTAATATATCACCCACTTCCTTACCCTTTCCCTCATTAATGGAATGATATCGTCGCTCATGCGCATGTACGACCTATCATCTCTACAAAGCGATGCGATTTATTTTCCATTTAAAACATTAATAAATGGTTATAAAAATATATCTACTGAGTAAATATGATATATATAACATTATTATCATTATTTATATGATATATTTTTATCTTATTCACAATAGAAATTTCATGATAAAACACACATGTAAAAATAAGGCAATTAACACCTGAAATAATGAAAATAATGAAATATTATTAACAAAAGGGTAGTAAAATGAGGTAATAGGATCATATATGATATTATAAATATTATTATGGTTATTTTATAAATTTATGACTTTCTTAAATCCATTATACATGATGTATGGACATGTATGAAGGAAATCATACCTAAAGTAAGGTTTTCTCGTCTTAATTTTACTTTTGTGAGACATATGACATATTCACCACTTATTTCCTTTATGTGGTGTATATAATGAACATTTAATATGATATATAATGAATATATTTATCTTCATTTTATTTAAATCTTAATTTTTTTTCATTTCATCTATGGGGCTTACGATTTAGAAGTTACCAAAGTAGTAAGAGTTTATTTCACAATCTCATCATTATTCATGATTATTTATGTTTAAATATCCATTTTGGGAATTATTTTATATTTATATATTAAAATAAATCATTTTTATTCACCCATTGTTATACATGAACCTTTTAAATTAATAGTACCAATTTTACACTCTTTTTTACTAAAAATGATTGAGAAAATATTTTTTAAAAAATACGACTTTATTTATCTATTCAGTTGGAAATCATTTATCCTCAAAAGATTTTTTTATAAATATGTTTTAAAAAATATTCTTAGCCTTTTAAAAATGATTTATTAATGAAATTTTTACCCATTTTTACTTTTTAAAAATTGTTTTGAAAGGAATCTTCATTTTTTATCAAAACAATGCCTGTTTGGCTTTTTCCAAAAACATGAAAAGAATATTTATTTTAATGTTTATGAAATGAATGTAATTTCACACCTTCATGAAAAATAAATGTTTTATTGATGACTTTAAAAGTTTTAAAAGTTTATTTTCAATGAAAATTATTTTCAATTTTTTTTGAACGTTTTGTCTTAAAATGCAATTTTCAAAATGCAAAGTATATTTTTCTCAAAAATGTTTTTAAAGATATTTTCGTGGTATTTATATTCATAAATGAAATAAAACCTATATTTTAATTATGATAAATTGATTATATATTGTATTGAATCATCCTTATTATTTCTCAAGATTATTTATAATTATTTTAATTGGGGATGTATAATTTTATTACCATTCACCATTTTACTCTGGATGGTTTATGATTATGTTTATTGATTGGGGTAAGTATTAATATTTAGTATGTTATTTTTTCAATATGACTATTAATATTTATTATGTTTCTCTAATTTAATAGGAGTAATGAATTAGAATTAGTAAGTGATGGGTGTGGCCTTCTATAGCCTCTCGATGCATCGATAAGTCTCATGAGACAAACTATAATGGGTTTCGGTCAAGGCCTTACCCATTTATTTAGATGTCTTAGAAAAAAGCCTCAAAAATATGTTTTAGATGCCTAAAATTATGAATTACATCATTATGAATTTAATTATTGATGTTCCATTTGATTATTTGATTACTTATAATATCCATGAGTTTTCAACATCATGTGATTATTTATATGGTATTATTCGATCATCATTTATTCCTGCTATATTATGATCAAGTCATTTATTTAATGTCATGTGTTTCAATTATTTAACTTACCATATTAATCATAAATTATTTATTCATAGATTATACTATACACTCACCCTTACTGAGCATATGATCTCACCCCTTTCTTATGTTTTATTTTCCCCAGGATATTGGGAAATGTTTTGTGATTGATATGTAAGGATGCGCTATGAGGAATAATTACATTATAAATAAACACTTAATGTATTTTATGTTTTCAAGTATATATCTAGTTTACAAAGACTACTAGACTATTCAGCCATTCAGGATACAATTCTTTGTATCTTATGCTAATTTAATAAAGTAGACATTGACTTTGGGATACTAGGGATGAAGTCTCTATATAAAATGTATTTAGTTACTAAATTAACGTATTTAAAAAAATAAATTGAATTTCAAAACCTATAAATAATTGTTCAATGTCTAATTTATATTTTATTCTAATAAAAAACTATTTTTGGTTATTTAATTTGAATTAATGATACCATTCAGTGATAAAAGTGTTTATATTTTGAAAAAATATATTTTTTAATCAAATACTATTTGTATTCACATGAATCAATAATATTCATAGTCTTTAGAAAAAATAACAAATTATTTAATATTTTATTCAAAAATACCACTATCTTTTTCTTATAAATACTCCCCTTCTACACTAATTTCACCTCACTTAAAAAACTTATTCATTTTCCAAATATATACCAAATTATCTCCCTAAAACCTAATAAAAATATTTATAAGGATTTGGTATAACCAAAAGACCCTCCTATAAAGGCTTAATTTTCATTCTGAAGGAGTTGTCTTAAATAGAAAGATAAGGCTTATAAAACATCAATACTTTCATTTTAATTTTCTTCTTAACCCTTTTGTAACATAAGGCTTCCTTCTAATAATATGATGTTAGTAGTATATTTTTTTTTAAAACAAGATGGGTCAAGAACTTTTTTTTTAAGAAAAGAAATCTCCTATTCTTTACTGGGTTGATAGGGAACCCACTACGGGTCTCTTAGTCCCAAAATCACGTGGTCCTTAAAACATGGGTGACTCGAAGTCTTAGTGGATCAAAGTATAAATACATGGTCACCCCTTGTATGTGAATCTTGCATCATGTTACTCCACCAGTCATTATCTATGATTCCCCCTTCCAGATTCATTACTCCCATGAAACTAGAAATGAGTGATGTGTTTTCCCCTAATAAATCCATTGAATCTTGATGTACAAATTAATCATGATAGGGAACCCCTATATCCTAGAATGGAGTGTGAGAGGAAGGTTAGGTGATAGGTGTCAATATACCCATATGTATTTCGAGCCTCCCACCCGACAATGATTGCATGGATCCTCACACACCACTAACTTGTTTATATGCATCATCATCATAGTCCCAATATATGATCCACATGAAAGGGAACCCATATATATGAAAATAAAGGATGGATGACTAGATGATAAGTGTTCGCATTCCCATATGACAACACCAGTACATCTCTATTCTTGTGCTGCCTTCCAAATGCATCGAGCTATAAATTGGTCTTTCCATGTGTCTGATTTTCCTTCAATTGGTGTCCTAGACCCACATGAAAAAACTATGCATTTTCCAATTTTTCATCAATGAGACTAACCAATGACAGATGTTGTGACTCCCATCAATGATGTCATCAGACGGATGAAGCTCTAAAACCACATCTCACACTGCACACCAACCCCTTCAGAACAACTGGATCCAGAATCCAAGATTGAAAACTGAGATATATATATATATATGGATAGAAGGTGAAGATCAAACAAACAAAAAAATTGTAGTGTTGACCACAATAATGATGAGTTACCAATATCAAACCAGTGATTGAGAATAGGAAGATGCGCCATTGATCGAATCTACAATTTAAAATGATCCCCAAGCCTTCTTCGATGAATCCAAACCAAGTACATTATAAACAAACCCCATAAATAATACATAGAAAAACAAAAAAAAAAATCATGAAATTAGGTAATTTAGAGGAGGAATATAGGACTCTTAGTGGCCAAACATTGACTGGAGGGGGGGAGACACCATTGCCAAACATCTTTTACCTATGGTATGTTTGTACTACCCATGTGGATGATGATTTTCTATTTTAAAACCTCTCGTAAATAGTTTCAAAAAGGGATTTAATTTATAATTATAATAAAAACAATAAATTTAATTCATTTTTAATATTTTATAATGAAAAAATAGGAATGATATCAATAAACCACCATGGGGCTGTTTAACCAGCTAAAACAATCTTACCATAAAATGCATATAGATTTAAAGATACTTAAAATAATATATTATAATATTTAACTTTTATAATTATGGAATAATATGAACCTAATATCCTACCTCTAATGAAGTTATGTAACCATTTTATAATGAAAATTAATTATTACCATTACATTGAAGCAGTTTTGGAACTATGGACTGAACAACCTTAAACCAACAATGTGAACTAATTCAATATAATAAATGAAATATAAATGATAATAAATTAATAAAAATAATATAAAAATATATTAAAATCATGTAATTTATAATTAATTTATATAATTTCATTATTTAATAAATTAGATGAGAATCCAAATCGATTCAGGACTCGAGGTAAGATGACACTTTCCATTTTCTCTCTCTTTTGGTTTATGATATTTCTTTATCTCTTTACCCTATGATTATTATACATTGTACATAAATACATTATTAATTTACTTAAAAATTAATTTTACCTTTCTTATATTAGGGACATTCATGTATATTTTTCCTTTACATGAATCATTATCCCCTTCCAATAATTTTTGTAATGACTTTATTTCCCAAAAATCTCATTGATTATTTGTATAATATTTAATTAACTATTATTATTCTAATAATATCCTATAATATATCATATTCCTTGACATTAAATCTTAAATTTCTATTATGATTTACTACCTTCTTATTTTTGGAATATGTGTGTATTTATTTCCTTTATATTAATTGTAAAGTCTTAATTTTTAAAATTTTCTTAGAATAAATATTGGATCAGTGATAAACACTAATTTATATATAAATACCTTGTGGTTGAGTTATCAATGAAAATAAAAAGTGGTGAAATTATTGTATATCAAGTATATAACAATTCCTTAACTAATATTTTTGGTAAGAATATTCCATAAAATATAGTTATTATTCCCTTAGTAGAATTTGATTCTATACGAAGGATAGATTGGTTTCCCTTAGATAGTGATAATAGAAACTTCTTGGAGAGTTAAATATCATTAAATATCATAAAACATCCTTATATTCTATAAAAATGACTAGAGAATTATGAATATAATTTGGAAACTACTTCATAAGCATGAATATTATTACATTATGAGTAAACATATCTATATCAAATGATTGAGGAAAAGTTAAATATAATCCTTGAATAGTGTGCATTATGAGGGAATATATTGAAAAATTTCTAGAATAGTTGACTAGTATACCCCCTAAATGAGAGGTATAGAACTTATACTTGGATCTATTCTCATATCCAAGAGTAAATATGGAATATAACCCACTGAAATGGAAGAATTGAATTAGGAAACACATGATAATTTGAATTAGGGATTTATATTACCTAGTGATTCACCATGGGTTGTACCGATAATCTTTAATAGTAATAAGTATGGGTCAATGTGTCTCTTTATTGATTATCACGACCCTAAAAAATCATGATAAAGAGCAAGTATCCACTTCCATGGATTAATGGCTTGTTTTATAAACTATGTGGGGGTATAGTACTTCAAAAATGTGGATCATTGATTAATATATCATCAATTAATGGTGATAAGGGAGTATATTTGAAATACTACATATCTTATAAGATACCGACACTATGAGTTTATAATAATTCCATTCAGACTCAAAAATGATATATAAATCTGTATTAAATTGACGAAAAGATTATTTAGAGACTAACTAGATAAATTTTTAGTCGTATTAATAGATTTTATTCTCATATACTTCAAAATAAAGGAATAACATGAATAAGATTTGAGTATCCCATTAAAGACCTTTTAAAGGTTAAGTTGTATACAAAGTAAAACAAATGTAAATTTTAGATAGAGAAAATTATATTCTTAGTGAATGTGATGGAAATTAAGTGTTTATTTATAAATCATTTCAAGATAAAGGAAATTTAATAATGTAATAGATCTATATCTATGTCATAGACATAGAATTTATTTATATCAACTATGTACTTTCAACTATTTTTGAGGAATTTATTATGATTTTAAAACTCACTAACCAAGTTAACTCAAAAGGGGTAATCTTTATCTAGACAAAAGAATGTGAAGAGAGTATAAAAATTCTTCAAAGAGGGTATTAGGATATATCCTTATAAGAAAATATAAAGTGACAACATATTCCTGAATTCAATTAAATAGTCTATAAAAAAAACTACTCGTCACATGATCTAGAGTTGGTATAAGTAATATTTATATTAAAAATTCAGAGAAATTATCTATATGGAGAGAAGTGTCACATATATACTATTCATAAAATCTTAAAGTATATATTCATATAGAAGGTTCTAATCATGTGATAATAAAGATGGTTAGATTTGATCAAAGATAATGAATTCTCAATCGAATATCCTCTAGAAAAAGTGAAAAAAGTGTTAGATTCTTTAAATAGAAATGATCCCTCAGCCTCATCCATGATGAATATTTAAGGTGATCTAATATTCCTGGACTTGCAAAAGATGAACATGGTAATTATAAAATAATGTATGAAATCATAACTTTCCTAAATTATTGCCCAAAAATCTATCTTGGAAAATATTAAGATGGCTCAAAGGGGAGATAAGGAGATGTAAAAGAAGGTATAAAAAACAATAATGGGGAAAATATCAGAGTTTAACATTGATAAATATGTATTTGTAAGACTTGGGACATGATTATATACACCATTAGTGTCACAAATAAAAAATGAGCTATTAAATGATGCACATAACTCATATTTCTCAATCCACCCAGGGATTAAAAATATGTATAGAGATATACTAGGATACTTATGGTGGGATAATATGAAGAAGTAACTTGCAGAGTAAGTCTTAAAGTGATTTATTTTCTAGAAAATTGAATGAAAATGGTAAAAGTGCACGGTTATGATGAAATAATTACCCATACCATTATAGAAATGAGAGAACATCACTATTGATTTTGTTATAGGTCTTCCAAATTAATTTAAACAAAAAAATTACATATGCGTTATAATGGATAATATTAAAAAAATTACTTACTTTATCACCACTTAATATGACTTATAACTCAATAAAACTTATAAGATATATTTCAGAGAAGTCAAGAGGCAATATGGAACACCACTACTCACTATTTATGATTGATATTTGTGGTTCACCTTAAAATTATAGAAGAGTCTCCAAAATATTTTCTATAAAATTTTTAATTAAAGCATGAAATATCACCCTCATCTAGATGGTTAATTTAAAAACACCATTAAAACTATGTAAGTCATGCTTAGAGACTACTCTATGGTCTTCAAAATATTCTGAATCAATATCTTTCATTGATCAAAATATCATACAAAAATAGCTATAAATCAAACATCTAGATGGACCCATATATAGTTATTTATGGATATAAATGTATAACTTGAATATATTGAGATAAATTTGAACATAAAAATATATTTAGACTAGAAATATTTTTAGAAATTACTAATAATGTCCAATCCATTCAATAAAATATTAAAGAAGTATAAAACTTAAATAAAAATCTACACTGGAAATCTTTGATAAAACTTTCAGTTTTAGGGTTGAGATAAATTATTTATTTAAATATCATGTAAGAGAGCTATGAGGTTTGGGAAGAAGGTAAATCACAACCCTAGGTATATTGTCCCCTTCTAGATTTTTGATCTCATTAGATTTATGTCCCATCAACTCGAACTCCCACCAAACCCATCTCAAGCACTAATGTGTTTTATGTATCCCTCTTGAGAATATACAGACCAGGTCCCTCAAATGTACCAAATTTAGATGTGGTATAGTTGGAACATGATTTATCTTATGATCACCAACTAATAATGATAATTTTTTAAAGGGATAAAGTGATACAAAATAAGACAACTCATATTTTCAAAGTACTATAGAGAAATTATAAGTATAAAGTGGAAACATGGGAACTTTAGGATATAATAAGATAAAATTACCCTCAGCCTTTTTCATATTAGATCTTGAATTAAAATTTAAAACATGAAATTTATAATGGTGGGAATAATTTGATATCCCATATTTTTATTTGTAATATTTTTTTCATAAAACTTAAATGTTTTATAGTTATTTTATTTTCTTAAGATACTAGAGTATATTATCATATGCACCAAGTAACAATTTAAAATTCATTTTATTTCATAACATAACATTAAAAATGAAGGATAAATACATTCCATAATATCAATACAAGTATAATGGTATAATAAAAATATTTTAATAACATGATTAAAATTTGAAAATCTAATGGGTCATGGTATCGTATAAATGCCACAACTATGAAAAATAATATAAAGTGAAAAAATTTATAAATAAGACTAGATTTTTGTAAACTATATGTAAATAACCTTGATGAAAAATTTAAAGAATAAATAAAATAAGGAAAAAAGAGGTATCTATAATAAGTATAAGGATTATATAATTATTGAAATAGTAACCTAACTGATAAAATAGTAAACTGACCATTAGGAATAGTAAATTTATAATAACTTATATTTAACATGAATAAAATATGAAAATATATATATTATAATACCATAAAATTATTTCTCAAATTACGTAACTAAAAGTATTACAAGAGATAAGTTTTAATAAGGAATGTTTTAATTTATTTAAAAAAATTAATTTTTTATATTAAAATTTATAAATTCTAAATACCTAACTTAGAAATTTTTTATGATAAAATACATCTCATTTAAAAAAAATTAATGGTTAGTTTTTTTTTATTTTTTTTGAAAAAATTGAATTTTAGATGAATAGTAAAAATACAGATTTTGTGCATATGGTAAGTTTTATGAAATCATTATATTATAAAAATCACTCAAAAATTTATAAGATGTTTTTCATGAAATAAAATTTAATTAATGAGTAAATTAATGTCTTTAATCATATTAAATTGAATTTTCAAACCTATAAATCAAATTTTAAAGACTAAATTATATTTTATTCTAATAAAAAACTATTTTTGATTCTCTACTTTGAATTAAATATCTCAAGGATACTATTTAGTTTTGTAAGTATTAAAATTTAAAAAAATATATTTTTTAATCAAATACTATTAACACACCTAAGAATCAATGCAATTTATAAACTTGAGATAAAATATTAAATTATTCTATATTTTATTCAAAACACCCCTCTCTTTCACCTATAAATACAACCCTTCGCCACCAATTTCTTATCACTTTTAAAACTTATTCCTTTAAAAAATTTCTTCCAAATTATCTCTAAAAACCGTCCTCTCTATGTTTAAAAGGCCACAATCTAACAAAAAGATCCTCTATTAAAGGCTTATGTCACATTCCAAATGAGTCATCTCAAGAGCAAGGTAAGGATTATAAAACTCAAATTATTTCATTTTAATTATATTCTCACCCCTTTTATAACAAAAACCTTAATTATAATAAAACAGATTCATTAGTATAATTATTCTCTAATTAAATTATTAAAGTGAAAATATTCATTATAATTCAATTATTTTTATTGTATCTTAAAAAAATATCATCCACCTAATCTAGGTTTATACTTACTATGTGGGTGATGGTGGAATATTTTCACTACCACCTCCAATTAATGGTTTTAAAATTATTTTCATGTATAATTATAATAAAAATAATCAATTTAATCCATGATTAAGATTTTAGAATGATAAAATATGAATTATATGAATAAACCATTATGGTCTGGTTAGCCTTCTAAAATAAAATTACCAATAAATGCTTGTTGATTTAAAAATATTTTAGATAATATATGAAAATATTAAAATTCTATACTTATATAATGATATAAAACCAATATCATGACACTTTTGTAGGTTATGTAACAATTTAACAATAAAAAATGACCATCAGAGTTACACTAAAGCAGTTTTGATACTATGGATAGGACAACCTCAAACCATCAATGTGAAAAAGTTAAATATAATAAATTAATTATAAATGATAATAAATTAATGAAAATAATTTAAAAATATTCTATAATTTATAATTAATTTATGTAATTTAGTTATTTAAGAATTTAGAGGATCATCTAAAGTGATTCAGGACTCAAGGTAAGGGGCTCTTTTAGTATATGATCTTCTTTCTCTATTTTCCAAATAATTTATCTATATTATGCATATAGGCTTCTTAAATTAGTTTATCTTCAATATATTTATTTTAAGGATATGCATGTATTTATTTCCTTTATATGAATCCTTACCCACTTCCAATGATTTTGTTATTGAATTTATTTACAAAACCTCTCATCAATTCTTGTTATATTGTTTTTGTCACATTTATTATTATATTAATAGGATAAAATATTTTATTTCATTTTTATATGAATAATTTAACAACCAACATGATTTAATCCCTTCTCATTTTGAGTACTAACATGGTCATTCATTGATATATGCTTTGTAACATCATTATGAGACAATTTTCTTCTCACGGGTTTATTTAATGTTTATGCTTGATGAATTATTTTTATTCTATATGGAATACATATACATGAAATATTATGATATGATAGGAATTACCAAAATTATATATTCTCCTAATTTATTAGGCACTGCTATCATTTTATGTGATACAATGTATGGTGTAGGAGCAGTGTGCCTAACACATTATGTTATGATTTCTTGGTAGAGAACCTCAAATTATGTTTATGATGACATTTTTTATGGTTGTGACACATTATTATTATTATTATTCTATTTTATCATATGATTATTTATGATACTTCTATTTTAAAACCCCATGATATGATTATTGACTCTTATGTTATCCCAACCTCATGTTTATTTTGATCACCCACTTACATAGCTGTTTAGATCACCTCTAATTTTTGAGAGTCCCCTAGGGAATAATATGAAGTGATAGGAGTAAAATGAGATTTAGATGCATATAATAAAGATATAAGTAAAATATCATATAGTTTATTTTAAAATATTTTATTATGTGGCTAATCTCCAAAAGACTTTGGACCTCAAAATTTCTAGGTGTGTTTTAATATTTCATTTTATGAGGTATTATGATTATGAGATGTAGGTTGTTAAAAATAAACTATGGTAATCAAACATACCTACTTTATGTTATAATAAAAATCCTATTTATAAGGACCACATCCTCATTTGTTAAAACCAAGATGGATAATACACATTCATATATAAAGAAAGGTACATGTGAACAAGAATCAAAGAACCACAATTTCCATTCCATGGGAAAGGGAAAAGTACGAACAAGAATATGAGAACATTATTTCCCATACCATTCTAAATTTAGGTACTATAATATCCATCCGATTATATATATATATATATATATATATATCCATGTATGGTTGGTTTACACAAATTAACCCACTGACACCATCACCAAAGGCTTATTCAGTATTGAAATGTCTGTGTATGACATGCCTAAACATTTAATAAAAATATATAATCCCATACACCTACTTAAAAATTAAATGACTTTAATTTTCTATGGTTTTATTTTTATAAATTAATTGGAAAAATTCCGAGACCAAGCGTTGAGACGGCGTGTGATTTTGAGGCCCGGTGTGCCCAGAACGTTTCATTGAATAAAGTTCAGTTTTTATTTAAAAAGCACAGACAATTTATATTTGAACTAAAATAACTTTTAAACAAGATCCTAGATCAGAAATATGAGGGCACCATTTCATTCAGAACAATGACTTTACCATAGGCAAGGCCTAAACTCAACCGACGCAGGTTGATGGTGGAAGTTAGTTTTTGGACGTGAACGTCATTAAAATATTTAATAAAAATATTTTATTAAACTTTATGTGTCGACACAATGATGATTTACTTTTTTTAATAAGCCTTGTTAGAGGAATTTAGGGTTATCTCCATAACCCAGGAATTCCTCTGAGGTAAGGATAAAGAAGCTCTCTCCCGATTATGAACACCAGTAGATCAAGGATCGATGATGACATGGACCTCCGTTCTTTGTCAGTAAGTGATCCAAATTATGGTTGGGTGTCAATATATTCACGATTTATTTACCTTTCTTAGAATCAAATGATGAACACAAACTAATGCACAAACAGGTTGATCCATTATTTGATCATTCTTGTGGGAGGGATAATTATTGCGGGATTAAAGGGAATAAATCTTGGTGATTATTCTGCTATCGATTTCTTCATGATTATACTAACAAGAAAGGATCAAGTTAGACATGAAAAAGGACAATATCCATTATTCAAGTGTTATATGTGATAATTCTATCCCCGATCTTGGTGTTCCTCACTGTTATACCCTCATGGTCATGGGCCAATTTTTTGGGAGGCTCAGAATGCGATTGGACCCCTGGAGTGCTAGCAAGGTGGATCGAGGCCTAGGGCAGTGAAGGCTGTGACCCAAGGATCATGGAAGTGGCTCTGTTTTGAGAAAAGGAACGCTAGAGAATTGATGGATACTGACAAAACTAGGGCCAGTAGTGGATGGCGCCAGAGGCGGTGCATGGTAGCACCTGGTGGCCTGTAACGACTGCGTGTGGGTGCGGCGGTCACCCTGACGACGACTGCGGAAGCGACGATGATCGGACCACACAGACAGTGCCTCCGAACTACATAGGTCCTATGGATTTGGAATCCATGGGTGAAGACCGAAGGTCCATGGTAGGTGTAAGAACCCGGATATTTGTTTCAAGTATGTCTTTCCTTTTCTGGAGTTTTTGAGAATTTTTAGAGTTTCTGGAAATTTTTCAAGTACACGCCATGTAATTTCTGAGTAAACGCCATGTACTCTTTTCCCGCTCGATACCATGTGCTGGCCATGTCCATACCACACACACGTTGTGTAGGGGTGACGTGGAGGCTGATTTTGGCAGAGTACGGAAAAACCCATTACACGCCGTGTACTTTAAAAATACACGCCGTGTACTCTTCTTTTTTTTCCCACTAAATGGACCAGGATCACGTCTCATCATCATAGCCATCTTCTTCTAGGTTTGGTTAGACCAAGAGACGCCGTACGAATGAAAAACTTCTCTAGATTCCCGAGCCTCCATCCGTTCTCCTATTCGAGCTCTATCGATTGCATTGGAAGCACAACGGTGAGTTCTTCCTTCTTCTTGAGCCTTGTTTTTTAATTATTCCTCCTTCTCAAGTTATCTAAGCTTGAAGACTTTGTGCATTTTCTCAGATCTACGACGTTCTAGGGAGAATCAGCCATCGTGGTTCAAGTATATTGATCTCCTAGGATCGAGGTAGGTGGTTTGTGCCTTACCATTCAAAGTCTTTGAATTTTATGCACAAATTCCACCAATACCCGTGAACAGGGTATTGCATGTTTACCTTTTTGCCCTTGTTGATTTCCTACCTTTCTTGTATGCTTTTGTAGAGGTAAATTGACCATTTTAGAGGATGATTTGTTGTTCTTGGATGTATTTTCCCTTGCTTTGTTCTGTTTACCCCTTTGGGTCTCATTTTATTTTGGCTGCTACACCTATTTTCATGCCTTACGGTTATAGGTTGAAGTGAAACTCATGACATGATTGTTGCCTTGTAGACTATTTAGATAAGTAGATCTATAGGTGTACTTTAGTTAGCAAAGTAGCTCTATAGGTGTACTTTATCCTTATATCATTATTATGCACTGACTGACACAGGGATGAGAGAACCTGGTGCTATAGACTATAAGGGATAGACTGAGTGAGCTTCCCAGAGAGTCTTAGATATTACAGAATACAGAGGGGATGAACCGAGTGAGCTCCCAGAGAGTCTTGGATTTTATAGACTACCGGAGGGTAGATCGAGTGAGCTTCCTCATAGAGTCTTACCTTGTTTGAATATCTTTAAGAACCTTCCCAAGCTATAGGAGTAATTGACCGAGTGAGATTCCTCAGAGAGTCTATGGTATACCTGAGGCTATAGGAGGAATTGACCGAGATAGATTCCTCAGAGAGTCTCTAGACCTTGGGGATAAGAGGGTTATACCGCGCGATCTTCCTCAGAGAGTCCCTGACTACCCTAGACTATAAGGGGAATTGACCAAGTGCACTTCCCTAGAGAGTCTCATAAATTCATATGACCAAGCCAGAGGGGTTAGGCTGAGTGCACTGCCCATAGGGTTGTGGTACTTCTTGGATAGGACCAGAGGGGATGGCTGCGAGTACTTCCTAGAGGGTTTTTGGCTTATTAGCTGTTTGTTTCACTACTGATGATTTGTTGTGGATTGATTGCTGCTATGTATCATCCTGTTTTACTGCTTACTGTTTACTGCCTACTGCTTTCTATTGCTGTTTACTGCTTATTGTACTTTTACCTGCCATATACTCACTGACTGTTAGATACAGATCTTTGGGTGAATGTCTACTGGGATTTTATCTCACACCCTGTTTGGGCCATGCTTTTGGGCCCAAGAAGACTATGTTGTTGCAGGTATAGACAAGGGAAAGCACCCTTCGACTTCTTGAACTTGATTTCTTGGAGCAGGAGAGCATGGGACCAAGCTTTGGCTTGCGATGCTGAGGATTTGTTTACTTTTCTTTTGTACTTGTTTTGGTACTGTAGTGTTTTCCAGTATTGTGACTTGTTTGGATGCTTTACTAGTTATGTATCATGCATCATTTCATACATACATATATGCTCCAGTTGTTGATTTAGTCTTCCACTGTTATATTGTTGGTTATTACTGCTTCTGCTATTGCATGTTTAGTTTTCTTCCGCTATGTACTCTGACAATGAGGGCATAGTTTCCCCACTATCACACCCAAGGCCCTCGCTTCTAGTCGGCAGCCTCTGGCATTTGGGGAAATGCGCTTGAGGCCATGTGACCAACCGGGTATGGGGTGCCTCTGGGTGGCTTCCGGAACCAGGATGTTACAAAGTGCTATCAGGGGATTTCTTTTCTCTTACTTTACTGTTTGGAGACTTTAGAGAGGGATAGGATGAATTTAGTACTTGGAAATAATATATGCCTGGGAGTGGCTAACCCGTGTACAGGGAAAATCCATACTACCTCGTTTATTGCAGTTTTCTGGTTTTTGAGATTTTACGGTTGATATGAGTTCACCTAGAGTGATTCACATGCTTGTGCTGTTATTATTTTATATTTCAGTTCTATTTCTATCGCAACTCGATGAGATGAGGGTATTCCATCTCATTCATCATATAGGAACTTGTAGAAATCACATGCCATGCATTATTGTCATGCCATCTAGGGTGAATTAGTGATTGAATGCTGTTGTGATAGACTTTTTGTAGATTATGCATGCTATTGTGATAGATGCTTGATAGAATTTCTGCTATTATATTAGAGGATTGTTTGTATTGTGCTTTTCTTAAATGAACACCAAATTTTGATTCTTGAGGTGTTATGGGCCCTCTTGAATCGGAAGTTGGTGGATAATGATCCTGTTTTCTCTAATACATGACTGTAGGAGATGTCAGGCTCTGATTCGCGGGGAGTATGGGCCCTCACGGGTCGGAATTTGGCACCTCTTTGCCTTGTTTTCAGTGTTTCTAAGCTTCTGTGCAGTTTCTGAGCTACTTCCCAGAAAAACCCATAATACACGGCGTGTACTTTCTAGTTACACGCCGTGTATTTTTCAGGCCGTGTTACTGACTGTGTGTACAGGAACACGGTGTTGTAGAAATAACTTCAGGAACACACCATATACGGTAGGTGCATGCCATGTAGTTCAGAGCCATGTACTCGTCCATGTCACCAACAACACGGGTCGGGGAAGCTCGAGTAGAACACACCGTGTTGTAAAGGAACATGCCGTGTAGTCTTGTCCAGGTACTTGGCCATGTCACGAACAACACGGGTCGGCGTTGCCTTCTCTTAGACACGCCGTCTTGATTTTGGAACATGCCGTGTAGTCTTTCCCAGGTATCCGGCCGTGTCACGAACAACACGGGATGATGTCACCTTCTCCTATACATGATGTGTTTTTTCGAAACATGCCGTGTAAGGTCCAGCCGTGTAGACGTCCGTGTAACTAACAACACGGGCCGCCAAGACCTTGTCTAGTACATGCCGTGTCCCTTGGGAACACGCCGTGTAGTTTGGGCCTAGTTTGGACCGTGTGGGTTAGCCGTGTAAGGATACTCAGGAAGGGGTTTAGAGTCCAAGTACACACCGTGTATGGGGACAACACACCGTGTAGTTTTGGGTGTTACACGACCAGTAGGGTAGGAATACACGCCTATGTTAATGGCTTAAGCAGACACACCGTGTAGTTTTTATACACGCCGTGTAGTCATGTTTTGTAAAACTTGATAGTTTCTCCCCTATTCCTGTTTTGTACTCTTGTGTTTTCAGTCTTTGTTAATCCCGATCTAAGGTGTTCTTTTGATCTTTTAGAGATATGCCTCCGAGACGTCATCCGATTGTACGCCAGTTGCCAGACGGTGATCAGACACCAGATATGGCTGATCAGGGACCTCCTGCAGATCCTCCTGCTGTGCCAGCCTTGGCACCAGCAGTTATACCCGTCGCAGGCGCCGATGCACAGTTTAGGGAGGACTTCCTGAGGATGATGTAGACCTTCCAGGGAGCGCCGCCTCCTGCCCCATCGATGGATGAGTTGACACAGGTTTTCCAACAGCAGTATCCTCCTACTTCTTCAGGGGATGGAGGTCCCTAGGCTGTAGAGTCATGGATAGAGGACACACTGACCATCTTTGAGCACCTAGAGATCCCTCCAAGGAAAAGGGTAAAGATATCTACTTATATGCTCTGGGAAACCGCCAAGAGGTGGTGGGAGGTGATCTCACGGTCAGGGTGTCAGTAGGATATGTCTTGGGATGAATTTTGATGCACCTTCTATGACTACTTCTATCTGGAGACCCCAAGGGCCGATCAAGCCCGGACGTTTATGAGTCCGCAGTAGGGTACTCTTTCTGTTATGGAGTACTCATCTCATTTCACTGAGCTGCAGCGTTTCACACCGATCACAGCAGGTGATGAGTTGTTTCTTGCATGGAAGTTTGAGGACGATCTCAGGCAGGAGATCCGTTCCCAGGTGAATATCTTCCAGTTGACTTCTATATCCTCCATCGTCAACCAGATGCTGATCACTGAGCACAATCTGAGGGATTCTGGAGCAGTGAGCCAGGGCGGTTCTTCATCCAGAGCTGGTGTTCCTCCTACGGACAGTAGGAAGCATCGCAAAGAGTCTTCTCGAGGAGATCGAAGTTCACGGGATGCGTCTTCTGGTAGCCAGGTTGTGTGCTACCAGTGAGGTAGGAGTGGGCATACTAGGCCTCAGTTCCAAAGAGATTCTATGGAGTGCCGGTCTAGCAGCAAGATGGGCCATCTTCAGCGTTTCTGTCACATCTTCTCACCTTCAGCTGGTGGTAGGGGTTCCTCTATGACCCCGCATTCTGGAGATGCTTCACCAGTTTCCCACCAGTCAGGGAACTGGAGTTCTTTCGGCCATTCAGGCCGAGGTGGAGGTCGTGGTCGTGGTGGTCTGTCACCAGGTCATCAGCGATAGCAGAGTGGATCAGCTCAGAGCGGTCAGCCAGGGGCGCAGGTCCGCGGTGCAGGCCAGTCTTTCGCCGTGGAGCAGACCTATCAGGAGTAGGATCCTGACCATTCTACAGTTCGAGGTACGATCTTAGTAGCCTCAATTTTATCTTCAGCCCTTTTTGATACTGGTCCTTCCCATAGATTTATCTCTGTTTCTGTCGTGGAAAACATTGGGATCTATATCTTTTAATCTGACAACTTGTTGAATCTAGACACGCCATTGGGAACGAGGACATATAGCATACATTAGTGCATAGAGTTCCCTCTTGAGGTTGCGGGGTGTCATTTCTTATGGGACCTCTATGTCCTAGAGATGTCGGGCTATGACATCATTCTCAGTATGGACTGGTTGGTTCCCTTCCAGACAATCGTCCATTGCTATCGCCGTAGGGTGAGTTTCGTATCACCAAAGGGTGGATCCTTCCTTCATAGAGGTGAGTGGGATGTCCAGGTGGGTAGAGCTGGACCAGAGCATCATGGACTAGGGGAAGTTACAACCCATATTTCCAGTCTTTATCTGGATGACCAGGGGACTTCATAGTTAGACTTTCCTCTAGTGGTGGATCGTTTTATGGATGTCTTTTCAGAGGACTTTTCAGGTTTACCTCCGAAGCGTGAGGTAGACTTCTCAATTGAGCTCATGCCAGGAGCGGAACCGGTGTCCATTCCTCCTTATAGGATGGCTACACCTGAGTTGCAGGAGCTCAAGAAGCAGTTGGAGGAGTTGTAGGCAAATGGTTTCATCTGACTCAGTACTTCTCCTTGGGGTTCTCCAGTCCTATTTGCGAAGAAGGAAGATGGTACCCTTCGGCTTTGTGTGGATTATCGGAAGCTGAACCAGTTGACGGTCAAGAACCGATATCCCTTGCCGAGGATTGATGACCTCTTTGATCAACTTTGAGGATCCCGGGTGTTCTCTAAGATCGATTTGAGGTCCGGTTATCATCATTTGCATGTTAGAACATCAGATATACCTCTGACAGCTTTCAGGAGATGGTATGGTCTTTTCGAGTATACAGTCATGTCGTTAGGTCTCACGAACACGCCTACAGTCTTTATGGTACTGATGAACCCAATGTTCCATCCGTACTTGGACTCCTTTGTCGTGGTCTTCGTGGACGATATCTTGGTGTACTATCACACTCGAAATGACCATTACACACATCTTGAGATCATTCTAAGTACATTGAGAGAGCATCGGCTGTATGCTAAACTCTCGAAGTGCCACTTTTGGATGGATCAGATTCACTTTCTGGGTCATGTTATCTCGGAGACAGGAGTGTCAGTGGACCCAGAGAAAGTGAGAGCTATAGTTTCCTGGGAGCAGCTGAAGAATGTCTTTGAGGTGCGAAGTTTCCTAGGGATAGCTATATACTAGAGATGATTCATTCAGGACTTCTCGTGCCTAGCAGCACCGTTGACAGGTCTAACCAAGAAGGGGGAAAAGTTTTTATGGTCAGATTCTTGTGAGTCTACCTTTCAGGAGCTGAAAGGGAGGTTGACGTTAGCACTGATACTAGTCTTTCCAGAGCTGTGCAGGGGCTATACTATCTACCGTGATGCTTCAGGTATCGGGCTGGGAGCTGTTCTTATGCATGGAGACGGAGTCATTGCTTAGGGGTCTCGGCAGTTGAGGCCACACTAGAGGAACTACCCGACACATGATTTGGAGTTGGCAGTAGTTGTTCATGCCTTTCGCTTTTGGAGACACTATATTCTGGGAGAGCACTTTGTGGTTTTCACCAACCACAAGAGTCTCAAATATATCTTCACTTAGCATGATATGAATCTGAGATAGCGCAGGTGGGTTGAGTATCTTCAGTCTTTCGACTTCGAGCTCGCCTATACACCAGGAAAGGGCAACGTAGTGGCTGATGCATTGAGTAGGAGAACTCAGATTCAGGCAGTTTAGGAGGCCAGCAGTGAGTGGAAGCTTATGGATATGTTCTCTGAGATGCACTTGGAGGTGCACGACAGGCAGGGACAGACCTTCCTCTCATCTGTGGCTGCTACCTCTACACTTCTTGATCGGGTGGGAATGGGGCAGCTATCAGACTCAGAGGCCTTGGTACTGCGGGAGAATGTGTCAGGAGGGGACCCTCTTCCTGGATGGACAGTGGGCGAGGATGAGATCTTGCGTTTCCAGGGACGCGTATGGGTGCCAGCAGACATACGCGAGGAGCTGATGCGGGATTTTCATTCCTCAGTTTGGGCAGTTCATCCTGGCGTCACCAAGATGTATCAGGCATCGCCAGTACTGGTGGCCAGGTATAAAGAGAGATTTTGCTGGTTTTTTCATGAGATGTTCTACTTGTCAGTAGGTGAAAGTAGAGCATCAGCGACCAATAAGTCTTTTACAGCAGTTACCCATTCCGGAGTGGAAGTGGAACGATGTCGCGATGGACTTCGTGACTGGGTTACCGAGGTAACCTAGGGGAAGTGATTTTGTTTGGGTCATCGTCGATAGGCTTACGAAGGTAGAACACTTATTTCCGATCAAGGATACCTTCAGTGTTGATGATCTGGGATGATTGTACATCAGAGAGATTGTACTTCTACATGGAGTTCCACACTCCATTGTTTCAGACAGGGACTTGCGCTTTACCTCTCAGTTTTGGAAAGGACTTCAGAAGGCTTTGGGTACACATGTATTTTGAGTACAACATACCATCCCCAGACTGATGGCCAATCCAAGTGCATGATCCAAGTGCTTGAGGATATGTTCCGAGCTTGCAATCTAGAATTCAGTGGTTCTTAGGAGAAGCATATACCTATGGTGGAGTTCTCCTACAACAACAGTTTTCAGGTGACTATTCAGATGGCACCATACGAGGATCCGTACGGTAGACCATGCCGATCACCCTTTTGCTGGCTAGAGGTAGGAGAGGAAACTTTGCTGGGACCTCGTCTTGTTCAGGAGACTTCAGAGCAGATAGAGCTGATTCGGAAGCGGATGCCTACAACACAGTCTCGGCAGAAGTCTTATGCTGATCAGCGGGGACGAACTCTGGAGTTTGAGGTCAGAGATCAGGTTTTCCTGCGTGTCACACTGAGGTTGGGACACAAGAGGATTTAGAGACAGAGTAAGCTTTCACTGTGGTACGTTTGGCCATTTGAGGTGTTGGAGAGAGTTGGGCCGGTTGCCTATCGGTTGCAACTACCTTAGAGGTACCAGGCAATGCACGAAGTCTTCCACGTCTCTCAGCTACGATGTTAATTTTTAGACCCATCTCATGTATTTCAGCCTGAGGAGGTTGAGCTCGAAGCGAATGCGTCGTTTTAAGAGCATCCTATCCGGATTGTCAATCGCAGTACAAAGGTTCTCTGAGGCTGGTCTATTCCTCTAATATGAGTGTTATGGCAGCACGGGCGAGTACAAGACGAGACTTGGGAGAGGGAGGCCGAGGTTCGATCATAGTGGTCAGAGCTGTTCGAGGTTTCTTCTTCTACGCTCATCTAGGGAAATTCAGGGACAAATTTCTTTAAGGGGGGAAGTTTGTAAGAACCCAGATCTTCGTTTCAGGTATGTCTTTCCTTTTCTGGAGTTTTTGATAATTTTTTGGAGTTTCTATAAATTTTTGAAGTACACACCGTGTACTTTCTGAGTACACGCTGTGTACTCTTTTCCCACTCAAAACCATGTGCTGGCCATGTCCGGACCACACACACTGTGTGTAGGGGTGACGTGGAGGCCGATTTTGGCAGAGTATGGAAAAACCCATTACACGCCGTGTACTTTAAAAATACACGTAGTGTACTTTTCTTTTTTTCACTAAACGGACTGGGGTCACGCCTCATCATCATAATCGTCTTCTTCTAGGTCTGGTTCGGCTGAGAGACGTCGTACGACCGTGAAACTTCTCCAGATTCCTAAGCCTCCATCCGTTCTCTGATTCGAGCTCTGTCGATTTCTTTGGAAGCACAACGATGAGTTCTTCCTTCTGCTTGATCCTTGTTTTTCAATTCTTCCTCATTCTCAAGTTATCTAAGGTTGAATGTTTTGTGTGTTTTCTCAGATCTATGACATTCTAGGGAGAATAATCCATCATGGTTCAAGTATATCAATCTCCTAGGATCGAGGTAGGTGTTTTGTGCCTTACCATTCAAAGTCCTTGAGTTTTATACACAAATTATTCCAATACCCGTGAACAGGGTATTGCGTGTTTACCTTTTTTCCCTTATTGATTTCCTGCCTTGCTTGTATGCTTATTTAGAGGTAAATTGACCATGTTAGAGGATGATTTGTTTTTCTTGGATGTATTTTCCCTTGCTTTGTTCTGTTTACCCCTTTGGGTCTCGTTTGCCTTTGGCTGCTACACCTATTTTCATGCCTCGCGGTTATAGGTTGAAGTGAAACTCATGACATGCTTGTTTCCTTGTAGACTTTTTAGCTAAGTAGCTTTATAGGTGTACTTTGGTTAGCCAAGTATCTCTATAGGTGTACTTTGGACTTATAGAATTATTATGCACTGAATGGCATGGGGCTGAGAGAACTTGGTGCTATAGACTATAAGGGATAGACCGAGTGAGCTTCCTAGAGAGTCTTAGATATTACAGACTAGATAGGGGATGGACCGAGTGAGATCCTAGAGAGTCTTGGATTTTATATACTACAGGAGGGTAGACCGAGTGAGATTTCTCAGAGAGTCTTACCTTGTTTGAACCTCTTTAAGAACCTTCCCAGTCTAGAGGAGGAATTGACCGAGTGATCTTCCTCAGAGAGTCTGTGGTATACCTGAGGCTATAGGAGGAATTGACAGAGATATCTTCCTTAGAGAGTCTCTAGACCTTGGGTTTAAGAGGGTTAGACCGCGTGATCTTCCTCAGGGAGTCCCTGACTACCCTAGACTATAAGGGGAATTGACCGAGTGCGCTTCCCCAGAGAGTCTCATAAATTCGTATGACCAAGCCCGAGGGGTTAGGCTAAGTGCACTACCTAGAGGGTTGTGGTACTTCTTGGATAGGACCAGAGGGGATGGCTGCAAGTACTTCCCATAGGGTTTCCGGCTTATTAGCTGTTTGTTTCACTACTGTTGATTTGTTGTGGATTGATTGCTGCTACGTATCATCCTGTTTTACTACTTACTGTTTACTACCTACTGCTTTCTGTTGCTGTTTACTGCTTATTGTACTTTTACCTGCCATATACTCACTAACTGTTAGACACAGATCATCGGGTGAATGCCTACTGAGATTTTATCTCACACCCTGTTTGGGCCATGCTTTTGGGCAGAAGAAGACTATTTTGTTGCAGGTATAGACAAGGGAAAACACCCTTCGAATTCTAGAATTTGATTGCTTGGAGCAGGAGAGCACGAGACCAAGCTTTGGCTTGCGATGCTGAGGAGTTTTTTACTTTTCTTTTGTACTTGTTTTGGTACTGTAGTGTTTTCCAGCATTGTGACTTGTTTGGCTGCTTTCCTAGTTATGTATCATACATCATTTCATACATACATATGTGCTCTAGTTGTTGATTTAGTCTTCTGCTGTTATATTTTTGGTTATTACTGCTTCTGCTATTTCATGTTTATTTTTCTTCTGCTATGTACTCTGCCAATGAGGGCATAGTTTCCCCACTATCGCACCCAAGGCCCTCGCTTCTAGTCGGTATCCTCTGACGTTTGGGGAAATGTGCTTGAGGCCATGTGACCAACCGAGCACGGGGCACCTCTGGGTGGCTTCCGGAACTGGGACGTTACAGTAGGAGGATGTGGTGAAGCAGGGACGCGGCTCAAAGCTTCATCAGAGGAGGGACCCATGGTGAAGCCACTTGTGCGTGCAAGGAAGGTGGGCTGACCGTGTTGACTGGAAAGACGCGGCCAAGGAAGGCTTTGTACGTAATGTACACACTAGCCCACCCACAATGGGATGGACTGAGGAAGTTGGGCCTCTCTAGTTGGATGATCCAGTTCGGGCCAAGCCAAACCAGGTTGGGCTAGGTCTGGTCTGGTCGGGCCCAGACTGGAGTATACCCTTTTTACTAAATTGGCCATATCTTTCTAGCCGTGTGTCCGTTTGATGATTCATTTACATCTTTGGGACCCTTATGATGAGAAGGTTCTTTTGAGATTCTCTATGTGAGTTTTTATCGAAGTCAGTTTATGACATAATGGCTTGAGGAGTAGGTTCTCCTGAAATAAGCGTGCCACGAATGGAATCCTGTGGCTGGATGTGACTATTTGAACTTAGTAACTATGTGATATTGGTTACTATTTTACTTGGGGTATGTATGACCCATCGAAATTCCATGCCCTATCAATGCTCCGTGCGCCATCAACAGTTCATGCACCATCGACGCTCTATGCACCATCAACGCTCCGTGTGCCTTCGATGCTTCATGCGCCATCAACGTTCTGGGTTCCATCGCCACTACATGAACCATTGAAACTCCATGTACCATCGACACTCCATGTCCCATATACTCTTATAGTTTCATAGATATTAGGATATCTATGGACTCAAACTTGAAATCCTTCTCTTCGTGATTTAGATTTATACCTGTGTGAGCTGACTGTATTGACTGTACTTCATGTGTTTACTTCATAGTGTACTTTGTGTGTTTACTTTTTGGTTTATTTAATTTATTTTTAAATAGTATTACCTTTTTGGTTTTGGGGTCCCTACTAAGTATTGTTTTACTCACCCCTACACAGGCTATTCCCACACGTGTTGTGTCTTGTGTAGACGATCGACGCTTTGACAAAGTACTTGATGGGCTAGGGCCAGGTGGTTCTTATAGAGAGGTATGACAAATGAGGTGTGCTTCAATGAATCTAGACAGCTGTTTCTATACCTACCCTTCAGGTAGGGTATTCTATAGATGAATTTTTGGAGCTTGTACTTTTACTTTTGGTTGGGCTTCTATTCTAGCCCTGTTTACTTTCTAGTTTTTTCACTATTACTCTATGTGAGAATCTTAGTGGTATGAATTCATGTTTAATTAGTGTTTTTAGTGCAACAATTTTGCTTGGAGACATGTTTGTGTATACAGGTACTTAGAAAAATTCCACCTATTTGTGGGATATGCCTACTTGGTACTAGTTGCCAGCCCCTTGCATATTGGAGGTGGGCTTGGGGTAGTCATGACACAGGCCCCAGAGGATGGGTCATGATAGAGTAGTATCACAGGTGGTCGGTTATACCTAACAAACTAGGAGTCTATGGTATTGGTTTGGGGAAACAATGTCGAGTGTTTTGGGACTGGATTTCAGGCCAGGGAATCTAGTGTTGGGGCAGAGACCAACATATCCATACACCAGGGCTCTAAATTATACTTTCCGACTCGGTACATGAAAACCCTAGTTTTAGGGAAAATAATGGTACTTGCATCATATTGGATTGAGTGTGTTCTCTTGTCCTTCTTGAGTAAGTATCAGCACACCAGGTATACTCTATTGGTTGTGGTACATCTTGATCTATTTTAGGATTCCTCCATATAGATAGCCATCTAGGATTCCAAAGTGTGATAAAGAAGATGATATGACTAGGGATGAGGTGTCAGTACAAGTAATAGTATCGGAGATAGCACCCCCAGGTGGTGTATCAGAGATACCACCACTTTGAGAGCAGTAGTTACTAACAAAATTGCTAGTAGAGGATGCACACAGGCTGAGTTCATTGCATGAGTTCCAGAGGTAGTGACCTCCTAGGTTCAGGGGTGATCCACACCCCTAGAGAGTTGAGTATTGGATGGAGGTGATTATGTGTTTCTTTCACCTAGTGAGGATTCCTCTCAACCAGATGAAAGTCCTAGATGTGAGTCTTTTTCAAGGATCAGTAAGGAGATGTTGGAGCTTAGTGATCTAGACACATGAGGATGAAACCCTCAATTGGATAGACTTTGAGTGTCTCTTTAGGGAGGAGTTCTTTCTAGCAACATTATACTCTGTGTGTATACAGGAGCTATTGCATCTACCGAAGGGTAGTTAGAAAGTAGTGTAGTACTCATCAAGATTTAAGGATATTTCTCACTACTCCAAAGATGTGGTGAATGACCTATTCTTCAGGGACCGAACCTTCAAGTAGGGGCCATTCTAGGTGGTCAGGGAATCCATGATATCCCTTATCATCCCTACATATCTTAGGGCACTGGAGAGATCTCTACTTGTGTAGATCTTTCTGGAAAAGTAGACAGCTACAGTGGGAGATACCAGTAGGCAGTAGGAAATTGAGTCTTCAGTGGTAGGAAGCTGATCGTAGATGTAGAGATCCAAGTGGGTCAAGAACTCCAGGTGATGACCCCAAGATATAGGATCAATGGTGTGGGGATCTCAGGAAAGAGCGAGTGTGCTGAAGGATAGGTTGTCTTACATGTGTGGCGGTCGGGGAAACATGGCTCGAGATTTTCCAAATCATTGTGAAAATGATCAGATGACGGTTGAGGGAACACTGAGTTAGAGGGAAAAGTAGTAAGATGGTGAATTTCTAAGTGGTGGACATGGTAGAGGAGTAGGAAGTGTGGAAAGATGTGGGAGGAGGTTCAGGTTACTACCACCACCACCCCCAGCTGGTTCACTGCGAGATCAGGGAGTTAGTGGATAGGGACGAGGCTAGATTCAGGTTATGGAGGATTACAAACTTGGTGCTCTATAGATGATTAGAGGTACAATAAATGTCTTTTCCATCCTAGATACAGTTTTTATAGACACAGGTTCTTGTCACTCTTTTCTCACAATGACCCTTGTTCGAGACACGAAGATTCCAATGGAACCATTGACTCAATACCTACGCTTAGAGACTCCTATGTGTGGAGATTCGATGATCATACATTGGTTCTGATAGTGTTCCATTAATATAGGGGGAGATATTTTTTGTTCAGATCTATTGGTGGTATTGATGAGGCCTTACGATGTCATTCTTGGTATAGAATGATTATCTACAGTTCATGCCCAGATTTACTATTTTAGGTTCAGAGTGCGGTGTGTCCATAGAGATGGGACCAGGTTTTTATTTATTGGAGAAAAGGAAACCCAAGAAGCACAGTATGGACTCACACATAGGAGGGTGAATCTAATCACACACCAGTTGTATAGAATGACCCTTGGTGTAGTGGATGAGATGATTCCTCAGTTTCCTACAATAGTGGATGAGTACGAGGACATGTTTACAGAAGATGTTCTAGGATTACCTCCTTGTAGGGAGGAAGAATTTTTCATTGATCTATACCCCAATATGGCACCGATATCTACACCTTCATATTGGATTGCCCCCATAAAGCTTCATGATTTGAGGGTACAATTGGAGGAATTACAGAGGAAGGGATTCGTGAGACCCAGTGTTTCACCCTAGGCAACCCCAGTTTCTTTTCCAAGAAGACAGACAGGATATTGAGGATATGTGTGGACTTTCAGTTCCCAAATCAAGTGACTGTGAAAAATAAGTATCCACTACTGAGGATTGAAAACCTCTTCAATCAGCTGAAGGGAGTGAGGTGGTTATCAAAGATAGACCTCCAATATGGCTATCAACAGCTTCGTGTATGTGATGAGGATGTACTGAAGACAAAATTCAGATGTTAGTATGACCACTAAGAGTAATTAGTTATTTTTTTGGTGTGAAAAATTCCTCAATAGTATTCATGGGACTCATGAATATGATTTTCCAGCTTTACTCAGATCGATTCATCATGGTCTTCATTGATGAAATCCTGGTGTACTCAGTGTCCGAGGAGGAGCACATGATACACTCGAGGATTCTCCTAGACACACTTTGAGAGAACCATATTTATGGGAAGCTCTTAAAGTGCTAGTTTTGTATTTGGGAGGTCTACTTTCTAGGAAATTTCTTTTTAGAGGTAAGAGATTTAGTAGATCCGGTGAAGATTGAGGTGGTTCTTGCTTGGGATCCACCCAATAGTGTTAATAAGGTACAAAGTTTCTTGGGTTTTATTGGGTATTATCGAAGGTTTGTACCCAAATTTTCTAGAGTAGTAGCACCCTTGATGGCCTTGACATGGATTGGGCATCTTTTTGTGTGGACAGAGAAGTGCCAATAGTGCTTTCAGGAGATGAGGTAGAAGTTGAAGAGCACTCTCATCTTGAGAGTACCAGAGGAGGGTATTGCATATATAGTCTTCTGTGATGCATCAAGGACCGATCTTGGTTGTGTCCTGATGTAGGGGAAAGTGGTGATTGCTTATGGTTTATGACAGTTGAGGTAGCAAGAGAAGAACTACACAACCCATGATCTTTATCTAGTAGCGTTAGTATTCACATTGAAGATGTGGCGATACAACCTGATGGGTGATCCGTTTACCATATACTCTAACACAAGAGTCTAAAGTGTATATTCTCTTAGAAGGATATGAACTTGAGATAGATATTATGGATAGATTTTATCTAGGACTATGAGTTTTATATTTTCTATACTCCTAGAAAGAGGAATGTAGTGGTAGATGATCTCATCAAGAGATCCAACTTGTAGTTTCTAAGTGAAGATTCAGAGCAGTTGGCTATATTACAGATATCCTTTGTGGATAAAGACGGATCATCTTACTTCCAATTTATGGTTTTAACCCCTACACTCTTACAATGATTCAGAGAGGCACAACTTGGAGACACTAACTTTGAAACTTTACATGCTCATATGTCCATAAGGTATGCCCCTGATGAATATTTGAAAGGTGGGAAGAACAACATTCTCTTTTGAGGACGCACAGTAGTACCAATTATGTTCTAGGAGGAGGTCTTGTGAGAGTTACATACTTAAAATTTGGTGGTATATACAGCAGTTTCAAATATGTATCATGACCTTAGATATCAGTGGCCAGGGATGAAGAAGTTGGTGGTAGAGTTAGTTTCTCGATGACTCACTTGCCAGCAAGTGAGGGCTGAGCACCAGGTTCTGGTGGGATTGAACCAACCACTTGAGGTGATAGAGTGGAAGTGGGATGGGATATCAATAGAATTCATGATAGGTTTACCATGCACATCTAGGGGACATGATACAATTTGGGTGATTGTTTACTAACTCTCCAAGTCATCCCACTTCCTACCGATCCGTGAGCAGAGTTTAGTAGAGAGATTGGGACACCTCTAAGTGTAGGAGATATTTTGGCTTCACAGAGTTCCATCAACGATCATCTAAGATAATGATGCTCATTTGAAATCCCAATTTTGTAAGGTATTTCAAGAGGAATTTGGGACTCAGTTTCACTTTAGCATGATGTTTCATCCCCAGATGGATGGTCAGACAGAGGTGACCATCCAGGTTCTAGAGGACATACTACGTGTTGGCATCCTAGACTTTGGAAACAGTTGGGAGGACCACCTACCTCTGGTGGAGTTTCATATAACAATTTATAATGCTACACCATTAGTATGGAACTATTTGAGGCCTTGTATGGGTGACCCTATAGGTCACCACTTTGCTAGACAGACCGAGGAGAGTCAGCACTCATGGGCCTGAAGTTGGTGTAGGAAACTACAGAGAAGGTTCATGTCATCCAGGAGTAGATAAAGACTACATAGAGCTATCATAAGTCCCATGATGATAAGATATAGAAGCCTCTGGAGTTCGAGGAGGTATATCATGTGTTTCTTTGGGTCTCACCTCAATGAGGATTACAGAGATTTGGAAGGGATGAAAAGTTATCTCCAAGATACATTGGACATTTTCAGATTCTGAGTAGAGTTGGCGAGGTGGAATACCACCTAGCTCTACCCCCATAGTTGCACCGAGTGCATGATTTCTTCCATGTGTAATAGATGAGGAGGTAAATTCATGATCCATCTCACATCATTGATTGGGGTGAGCTGTAAATTGATGATGATATGAATTTTGCGGAGTACTCGATGGAGATTGAGGATCGATAGGAGAAGATCCTTCATGGGGGGTTGATTCGTCTAGTGCATGTTTGGAAGCAACACAGAAATCTCCAGGAGAGAACTTTGGAGATGAATTCTCAGATTCGTGCTCAGTACCCTCACCTTTTTGTTGATTAGCCTTTTTTATTTGGCTTTCTGGGATATAAATCCCTAAGGTGGGGATAATTTAATGAATTTAATTTTCTCTAGTTTTATTTTTATAAATTAATTGGGAAAATTATGAGACTAGGTACTAAGAAAGTATGATATTCCAAGGCCCAGTGTGACTGGAAATTTTCATTGAATAAAGTTTATATTTTATTTAAAATGTGTAGACAATTTATCTTTAAATTCGAATAACTTCTAAATGGGTGATCAGATTAGAAATCTAAGGAAACCATTGCATTCAGAACAAAAAATTTACCTTATAAGGGGCCTAACCTCAACTGACATGGGTCGAGGGTGGAAGTTTGTTTTTGGACAAGAACCTCATTAAAATATCTAATAAAAATATTTTATTGAACATTACGTGTTGATGCAACAATGATTTACTTTTTTTAATAATATTTGTAAGAGGAATTCAGGGTTATCTCCATAACCCTAGAATTCCCCTAAGGAAGGGAGAAAGAAGCTCTCTCTTGATGATGAACATTGGTGGATCGGGGATCAATGACCACACGGACCTCTTTTCTTCATCAGCGAGTGATCGAAATTGGGGTAGGGTTTTAATCTATTCACAATTTCTTTTCCCCTTATTATAATCAAATGATGAACATGAACCAACCCATGAACAGGTTGATCCTAAATTCGATCATTCTTGTGGGAGGGATAATTATTGCGGTATTAAAGGGACCATATCTTGGTGATTATTCTACTATTGGTTTCTTCATGATTCTGCTAATAAGAACGGATCAAGGTCAACACAAACAAGGCCAAGATCCATTCTTCAGGTGTTCTATGTGATCCTTTTATCCACTTTCTTGGTGTTCCTCGCCGTTGGACCCTCATGGTAACAACATAATTTTCAGGAGGTTCCGATTGTGATCAGAACCCCTAAGTGCTAGCAAGGCGGATCAAGGCCTAGGGAAGCGAAGGCTATGACCTGAGGATTGCGGAAGTGGATTCGTTTCAAAAAAAGGAGCACCAGAGAAGTAGTGACGACACACAGAACCAGTTCCGCCGGCGCCGGTAGCTACGTACAAGTACAATGGAGGAAGGAAGTCACCCCGATGATAACCAGACCATGCAAGTAGTGCGACTGGACCAAATAGGTCCTACAGAAGTAGAAGTCACGAGAAGTGACAAGAGGGCCATGGAGGAGCAGGGACGTGGCTCAAAGCTCATCGGAGGAGGGACCCATAATGAAGCCACATGTGCGTGTGAGGAAGGAGGGCCGACCGCATTGACCGGATAGACATGGCTAGGGCGGGCCATGTCTGACACACACACACACACTGTCCTATACTTGGCAGCCCAAATTGTGGAAGCTTGGGCCGGGTTGGGTTGGGTCGGACAGACCGATCCTAGATCAGACCAAACCCTTTTTACTAAATTGAAATTATATTTAAAATCACGTGTTTGTTCAATGATTCATTTGGGGTGTTGGGACCCTTGTGATGAGACAAACCTTTTGAGATACTCTAATTGAGTTTTTGTGTAATTCGGTTTACAACCTAATGGATTCAGGAGTAGGTTCTCCCAAAACAAGCACACAACAAGTAGGATCCTATGGCTGGTTGTGACTATGTGATCTTGGTGACTATCAGATGATGGTGACTATATGACTTGGGGGTTTCATGATCCATAGATGCTCCATGTTCCATCGATTCTCCATGTTCCATCGACGCTTCATGCGCCATTGATGCTCCGTGCAAAATCAAAACTCTTTACACCATCGATGCTCCATGTGTTATCGAGGCTCTGTACACCATCGACATCTCATGCACCATCACTGCTACATGCACTATTGATGATCTGTGTGACATTGACACTCCATGTGAAACCTATTCTCTACATTCCATTGATGCTCCATGTTCCATCGATGCTCCGTGCACCATCGACACTTCTAGTGTATTAGATATTGGGAGATCTGTGGGATCCAATTGGAAATCCTTCTCTTCGTGCTTTAGACTTATACCTATGAGAGATGACTGTATAAACTATAATTCATGTGTTTCCTTCATGGGGTACTTTTTTTATTTCCTTTATGCATATTTATTAGTGGTATTACCTTTATGGTTTTGGGGTCCCTATTGAGTATTGTTTTACTCACCCCTACACGTGCTATACCCACATGTGCATGTATTGTGCAGACGATCGATACTTTGATGGAGTACTTGGTGGTTCAGGGATAGGTGGTGCTTAGAGAGGCCTAAAAGAAGAGGTGTGATTCAATGACTACAAACATCTGTTTCTATAACTACCCTTCAGGTAGGGTTTTCTGCAGATGAATTTCAGGAGCTTGTACTTTTCCTTTTGGTTGGGCTTGTATTCTGGCCCTATTTACTTTCTAGTTTTTCACTGTTACTCTATGTGATAATCATAGTGGTATGTATTCATGTTTACTTAGTGTTTTCAGTTCAACACTTTTTCTTGGAGACATGTGCATGTGTATAGGTACTTAAGAAAATACCTCCCATTTGTGGGATTTTCCTACTTAGTGTTAGTCACCAGCCCCTGTCCTATTAGATGAGGGCTTGGGGTTGTTACAACACGTGCCTGGGGGATGGGTCGTGACACAAAATAATTAAATTACTAAACTAATATTTAAGGTTCTATATTGCAATGTGAAATTTAAAAATTTAAATTTAGTAGACTACAACCAGTGTTGTACTTGTGTTTGTTTTTTTGTGGGGTTTTGTTTTTAGTATGTGAAAATTTCAAGGTTCCCACTATTTCATAAAAGTGTATTATTAAAAAATTCTAAAATATATTTGTAGGTTTAACCATAAACAATATAAATATCAATATATTCCCATAGGAACCATCATTATGAGTCTGATTTATCAATATAATAACTCTATAATAAAATAATCATTTTATATCCCTGTTTTAACATTTTGATATCTCATATATAATAACAAGAATAAAATATATACATGGTAGTAAAATAATAAACAATATAACAAGCCTAAGGAATCACATGATGAAAAAATACCGATCATAACATGAATAATAACTATATAATTAACTCAAAGTAATAAATATTTTAATTGAGTTTAATGATTTTTTAAATAAATTAAGTTTAAAAGATAAATCATTTTTCCATTTATGTCTTTGTATAACTTATTATACTATGCTTAAATAACATGTAGAGTTATACTGAGAGAGAAGGGGTTACCTTCCCTTGGTAATCCATTACTCAAGAACACCAAAATACCACCCCCAATTTGGTCAAGGAATGAAACCTATCCTTACAAATCACTTTTTCAAAGATTATAATGTCTTTAAAGAAAAATTATACCCTTTACATAATCAAACCATATAGGTAATTCCCTTATTAGACAATTAACATCTCAATCTACCTCACTAAGCCCCACTTAAGGGAGAATAACGCCACACAACACCTTTCTCTAGAAACCTCACTTAAGGATGCTAATTGATTCACAAATAGTCTTACTTTAATCAAGAATGCCCAACCTAACCATACATCTCACCCATGAGAGACTCATAAATCTATATAGAATTGTTAAAACTCCTCCCATTAGACCTCATAATGCTATAAAGTCTTAATTTGGTGATGGAAAACCCTAATAAGTTTCATTTATAATTTAATTCAATGACCTATCATTGAAATAATTGATGGAAAATTCTAAATATATGATGAACCATATATCACATGCCATTCATAGTCTAACAAATCCTCCCCGACCTCAAATGAAAAGGCCTTACCCAAGTGAAAAAATTATGAGTTACACATACTTTAATTACCCAATAATTCTATCAAATCATCTATGAAGACAAATATAAATCAAGTTAAATTTCAAGGGACAGTATAATTTGTATTACTAGGAGCATACACAAACATTATCATAGGTTAAATCACCCTTGATTGCATGAAATCAATAAAGAATCCCCCTAAACTTATGGTTTTGAGATGGATTGGAAATTAATGGGAAAAAGACCAATGAAAAGAGGAGAATATGGGGTAATATTTACCATTATGATGCCACTACAGTAAAAAAATCACAAATCTAATAGGAAAAAATGTAAAGAGAGAACATAGAAGGAAATAGAGTAGAGAGGAAGTTAAGAAACTCTATGGTATGGTATAATCTAATAATAAGGGTGGTGGTGGTGAAGAATATAATTTTTATTAGTTTTTTTAATAAAATATATAAAAAACAAATTAAAAGGCTACCGAGTTTTTGATAAACCACCATCAGGTACCTAGTGGTCATACCGAGACCACCACTTCACTGGAATTACTACTAGGTACTCGGTGGTATCTGGACTAATTTTTAGAATCAAAATAGTTTCACTAGGTACTGGTTGATACTTGAAATAATTATTTTTCTTGAACACCCTCATCATACCTTTATCAGAACCTATAAATAACCATTTAATCCTATAAAATTTTTCAAAACTATCCCCAATTCACTCCTCCAACATCAAAATTAAAATTCAAATCTCTAATATCAAAATACCATTAAATATAATTCAGATAAATCTTAGTTTTATATAATTTTACAAACACATATGGAAATGTGTCATTACACCAATATGTGAAAAGATGAAGCATTTATGTTGTTCATATCATAGAGACTCTGGTATATTAAATCTTACAACACTACTCTTGATAAATAATTCCCATCATTTTGAGAATATATGTTAGTACCTTCACAAACACCAAATCCTATTACATGGGTTATGTATAACTCACTAGGGAGCAACTGGAGCTCAGACAGAAGTATGGCAAGGTTCTAAAACCATATGATAAAAACTCTGAATGGGAGACAACTACTTCAGAGGATGTGCCTTATTATGGATGTGGCAATGATTATGACTACTATGATATGTAGCTGATCTTTTCTGGTTGGTACTGGTATCTGGATGTGGATGCACGCTACGCCTGTACTCTTGATCTTTTTCTCCTGTGCATTTCTTTTTATTTTAATAAAGGGTCAGAGGTATCCCTCTGATTGAGCATTTCTGGTAGGAGAAAAATAAATGAAATTTTACATCTGAAAAATTATTTAATTATAGATAAAGTCTTAAGGACATAAATATTAACTGCAACTTTGGGGATCTCACCCATAATAAGAATAAAAAGAATCCCAAATAAAGGACTCCCCACCAGATAAATGTGTGAATAAAAATATTATTTCTATATAAACCCATGAAATTAATTAATATTGTGGATTTACAATTCACAATGGGAATAATAATCAACCACTTATTCATAAACGATCCTTTATTTGAACCTAATTTTTCCTTTTAATTCAAAATAGATGAATCTTGGTAGAGGATAAGAAAGGCTCATTTTAATGTACAAATGAGTATCAGTTAGATGTTTAATTTTTAGTGTTATTAGACATACCATCAATTATTTTCCAATGTTGTAACACCCCAAGATTTAATAGTACGTTATTTCTTCAAATTAATTCAATAACTTTCACTACACGCAACATCGAGTTCAAGCGCACAACGACTTACCAAACTAGTCGTTCAAAAGTGGTTACGAATAGTATTAACTAAATTTTGATCTAAATATAATCCTTATAATTTTAGAATCCATATTATGAGTTTCTTAGACATAATGTAAGAACTAATTCATTTTTTTTAGATAAAAGAAGTATTTTTCAAAAAATATACTTTTACTGCCTTTTAATGGTGAACCCTTTTTAAATCCAATATTTGAAACTTTTATATATTCAATATGAAAAAAATAAACTTCTTCTTTAGAATTGGGACATAAGAATTTAGTTTCAATAAATATTTTGGTTTTTTCTGATAACTTTCATATTTGCGTGAATAGTGAAAAATACTATATTTTAACTGAAAACAAATTTTTTAATCAAAATAATTTATAGTGTAAAATTATAAATTTCAATTGTTTGAAAGTATAAGTAGATTATATTTTTACCATTTAATCCAATGATGGTCATTGTAAGTAATTTCACTTTGAAATTGGACATAAACAAGTGTCAAACTTTTGATAGTTATTATTTCTTAAAAATACGCCTTTTGGTTTTGACAGCGGGAATTAATTTTAAATTAATAAATGAAACTTCTATGTTTTGAATTTGGTAAAATAGACTTCATTATTGAATTCATAATATCAAAATTTTCTTAGGGTGAATTTTTGGTATTTTTCTGAAAACTTTTAATTTTTGATGAATAGTGAAAAACACTGAGTTATAGTTTATAACCGAATTTTTATTTAAATAATTATTTATTTTATTTAAATTTATTTTAGGTCAAAATAGATACATAATACCTATATAAGTTCAATTTAATTCATTTGAGTCAGTTTATATTAATTTTAGATATATAAAAATTTTATTGAACTTTTCACCGTCTTTTACCCACCTCCTAGGAGAATTTGTAAATTCACATAAAACTTAATTTTACCGCTTCTGTGAGTTGAATTTCAAAAATTTGAGAGATATGGTTAATATCAAGGAGTAAAATGTGGTTCAATAAGATAAAAATATTTTTTGGTGAATAATAACTTTTTACTTTTATTTACCACGGTTAAAAGTAAATAGGGTAATTAAGGGTAAAAATGATATTATTATTACCCTAACACATGTCCAAATTCTATTGGATAAGTGTAAATCGACCAAAAAAACGTTAGGAATAAAATATGACCCTTTAGGTTCACTTGTATTAGATTAAGACATTTATTACTATTTAATTTAAAGAAGAGTTAAAAGAGTTAAAATCAAAGTTTAATAACAAAACCATTTTTAATATAGGGTTATATATAAGATAAATTCGACTATAAATATTCATTAGAAAGATAAAACTATTTACTACATAATGGTATTTTATTTATAATTTTTAGATATTAAATAATTAAATTTATTAATGACACAATGATGATGCAGTAATTACCTTATTAATGAAATAATAAAATAAATGGTATTATAAATATTAAAATAAATATAATTTCAATGTTTTTATGAAATAAACGAATTTTATAGGTGAATATGACATGTTAGAGATGATTAAATTTATTTTTTTAGAAGTAACCAAGTTGTGATGACTTTCAAAAAAATAAAATACCAAATAGTGTTAAAATTGACATAAATTAATATTTAAAACAAATACTATATTATTGGTTGATATAATATTACTAAAAATGTAAGGTTCGGCCAAAGGGATTAAATAATATTATATATGTCATTAATGAGCCAATTTAGTTTCTCTTGGAAGTTTATAGTATGTTTATTAACCATATAGAGTAAGAATACAAGAAGACACGATAAAAGTCAAACTATTTAACTAAGAGTTAAATCTAAAATATAAGGTTAAAATGGTAACCTAAACTTGTCTAAAACCTATTATTTGAGTGGATTTAGACCCATAAACACCTAAGGATCTAAATAAATTCAGTTGGAACCATTATAAACCGAATAATATTGTATAATAAATTAATACTTTAATCTTTTCCTAAAGTGACACTCACCCCTCTTATAAAAGGGCACTTCCCCTTATCTCAAATTCACATCTCCAAATCCATTTGGCTCGGCTAAAACCTGACCAAATATCCTCCCAACTTCCCTCACTTAATACTAGATGCCTTATTTTGATCAGAAAGCCAACCTAAGGAGCCCTTTTGATCAAATAAAAAGGAAGGACCCGACGAAGAGGTAAATATTTCATCACCTCTTTCAAGTTCTTTTCTTCTCCCATTTCCTCTTTCTTTGTTGTTTCCATTATAAAAAAATAACTGTAGTATCTTATATATACTTTTATGTTATTATAAATATGACACAACTATATTCATTATTCTATCCATCTTATGAATGATAATGTCACCATGCGTGAGTACGTATGTCTTACCGTCTCCACGTCGTGGTGTAATTTATTATTCAACACTATGTTATTTGGATGGATATAATGATGCATAATATGTGTATAAATAATGAAAATAACATGCTAATGTATATATAAAATTAATATATCATCCAATTCTACACCTTTAAGTAAATGATATTGTCGCTCGTGCGTACGTACAGATTACCGTCTCCACAACGCGATGAGATTCATTTCCACGATCACCATTCATCGACGATTATAAAAATATATATTACTAATAAGTATGTAATATATGACATAATAATTATACTGGATATATATATATATATATGTACTTACATATATCTTATTCACTTAGTTCCGTTCAATATGATATGAATACGGAAACAACGTTTATGCGTACGTACGGACTACCGTCTCCATAAACGATGTTTTTCATTTCATATATATGTATATTATACATATTTATATTCTAAATATATATTATATATAAATCATGTTTTATATTCTGGATGTATTTACATCTTGGTCTAAGTTATATAATCAAGAGTGACAAGTTAAAACACGTACGATAAAGAAAGCAATTATTACCCAAAATATTAATTTAACATGGAAATTATTATTAAATGGGTAGTATAAAGTCATAAATGAATCATGTATGATATCATAAATATTAATATGGTTCTGGTATAATTTAATAACATAATAAAATTTTTATATAGGAGGTTAAACATACCCTCGACTAAAGGAAAGTGCAAGGTAAGGGTTATTTCCTCAATCTCATTATTATTCGCGATTGTTCATGTGTAAGTATTTTCTGGGACATACTTATCATAGATACCCATATTTCATAAAACTGTTTTCAAAATTAATCTTTTAAGGTGTTATGGGAGGGTCTATTTAACTAGATCGTCATGTTAAATTTTTTAAAAATTTATCTTTCTAAACCCTTTTAATTAATGTCCATATTTTCAAAACGATTTTAAGGATTTATTTATATGGACATTAATGTTTTGAAATGATAACTCTTTTCAAAAGTTTCAAAGTGGTATAGGACACGTTGATTCAAAAATATATTTTAAATGACTTCCTTTATAAATTGTGATACTTACAAATGATTTCATGAAAAGGGGTATTTCTCTCAAAGAGTTTTACGAATCATTTTCATCTATGTCAACATCCTTTGATGGATTTTAAACTTGTTTGAAGTTGATTTATTATGATACAAATATTCCATATTTTATCGAAGGTTTAGTGATATGTTTGACTATGGATGTGTTATTTTTATACCATTCATGGTTTATGGATAAAGTATTGGAATTTCGTATGCTAGTTTTAATACAAATGTTTATGTAATGTTTCAACCTTTTCATATAAGGAATGTATTGGACATAGTAAGTGATGGGTGGAGCCCACTATAGCTCCTCGATGCATTGATAGGTCTCATGAGACAATTAGATGTAGAATTGGCCGAGGCCTTTCCCAATTAGATATATGGTTTTGGCCGAGGCCTTAATCATTTTTAGACGTCTTGGTCGAGGCCTTGAAAAAATGTTTCAGAATGTATGGCATTATACATTCCCTCATTATGAAAATAATATTGATGGTTCATGTGGTCATTCGACTAGTAAAATACCCATGATTATGTTTTATTATGGTAATATTTAATCTGCTCATATTTCTGCCATAAAAGTATTCATATTTATTATTGGTAAAGGCATGTGATTTCAATTATTCACCATGCTTAATATTTATGTTATCTTCCACTATATTTTTTACCCTTACTGAGCGTTTGAGCTCACCCATTTCTATGTTTTATTTTTTCTCAGGATTCCAAGAAGTGTATTGTGAATGATATGCATGGTTAAGCTAAAAGGGAATATTGGTATTAGCAAATATTCATTTCTGTTGTGTTTTATTTTCTAATGTGTAATGAAACGTTCATGTATGTAATCTATTTTCCAAGACTGCTAAACTGATCGGTCTTTCAGGACTTTATTCCTTGTAATCATGCCAATATATTAAAATAATGCACCAACTCTGGGAATCTAGGGTCGGGGCATTACAAATGTGGTTTCCTAAGTGTTTACGGATTGAAGTATTATAAAAATTTAGATAAAAACCTAGTAAATTCACCTAAATAACCATTGAAGGGGTATATTTATACTCATGGATGACTAGATAACATTGAATTAGTCTAAATATAAAAATTTAAATAAATGTGATGATCTAGACCAGGTGGTGGAAACATACACCTCATTCGAGCATTGAATAGAGAGGATATAAGGTTTGAGAAACCCAACAATCATTTCATTATTCAAATTATAATTTATATTGACATGTTTTTAACCTCATTAATTAAAGGCATAAAAAATAAAAAACTAGAAACCAAGGTGAATATGTGAACAAATACCATCTCCTCAAAATTGATCATAGATAGCTCGATGGATGTAAAACCATCAACCTCATAGACTACCTTTAAATGCACATTAATTTATAGAATAAGTGATATAGAATCTAGTAAATTGAAAGAGATAAATCAATTAAGTGGTTTCTATCCTCTTCCCTAGTGTCACAACCTCACCTTCCCAAGACATTAACCTGGTCATATGACCCCATGGGTCTCCTATAATACATTGATTTCCTTCCTAGAACACCACATAATATTACCCACTGGGTTTAGTTATCAGACTAATGACCATTACCATGGGTCAAAACATTTTATTTCAATGTTATTTTTCCTCACTAATACACAACCTAGAAAAATTACTATGAGGCCACCCATACTGAAACCACTTCAATCCAAGAACACTTAACTATATAATTCTTATTATATATGATTCTCAAAATAAAGGTTTATCTTATTAACATAGGTAATACCATTTAGTCTTTTAAGTATCACTTTTATAGGGGTGTCAAACTTCCACAATTTAAATCAAAACATCCTCATTATATAACCCAAAATTAAAACCTAGATAGTGCCTCTACATATTCAAATGGCTATTGGCTCTGAAACCATTTTTGATAACCCAACCTCATTGGGCCATGAACCTGGTCATATAACCTCATGGGTCTCTTATAATACTTTGGTTTTATTCATAGTACAACACATGATATTAACCACTAGGGTCACTTTTCATACTAATTACTATCCTAACATTCAAAAACATATTATTTTAGTATAAAATATCCTCAATCATACACATTATGGAAAATTTCCCAGAAGGTCACATAACCTGACACCACTCTAAGAAAATCACTCTTAACTATAGAGTTTTTGTCAGATAGACTCCCAAAAATAATGGTTAACCTTATTAACATGGGTAGCACCATTTAGTATTTTATATCTCACTTTTCTAGGGGTGTTACACCCAATTTAGATAAATGTCCATGATTGAAATTATAACTAGCAAAGGTGTAATGACCCGATCCCAGTTGCCCAAAGTTGCGCCTTACTTTATTACATTGGCATAGATACAAGGAATCAAATACGGAGGGTATAAAAAGTTTAGAAATTTTGGAAACTAGATACATACATGATACCCATTTTAAATTGTTAATATAAAATGAAACATAATACATAACAAAATAAAATTCTCATTATCCTTGAAAACTCATTTTAAGAATTCATCTCCATATCTCAGGGAAAAGAAAAAAAATAAGGGTGAGATAAAATGATTAGTAAGGGTTAATTACATTTGAATATATCATAAATAAATAAATAATAATAATAATTTAAAGGTAATGACTTAAACACATTCCAATTAATTAATAAATTAAGCATAATATGGCAGAAATAAAAGATGATCAAATAATGCCATATAAATAATCACATGATCTTGAAACCTGAACATGTATATAATAACCAATATAATAATAAAATGGAATAAAAATAATTATGGAATGAATAATGTCAGATTTATGAACTATCAATATCTATCCTCGAGATAGTTACTATAAAGATCTATGCTCAAGATAGTTTAAATCTATGGGTAGAAATTTGTTTGATTTGGCCAACTGATTCATCTCATGAGACTACCAATGTATTAATGGGATTAAATTAACCAGTACCAAACCCATTTAATAAATTTATAAAACATTCCTCATATATTTAACAATAAATTTAAATCATAAACAATGTGACTTATCAAATATCCGTATTGATTAAAGGATACATATTTATCAATATTTCCCCAATAAATCATATAACTTCCAAGGTAAACACCGTATGTAAAAATGGTATACAGTTTAGGAAATAATCATATCCATAATACAATAATATGGATATTAAAAAGAAATATAATTTCAAATTAAAATTATTAAAAAAAATTGATTGTTTCAATAGAATGTTAATAATCACAAAAGTAATTGAGATTGTACGATAACTTTAACCACTTGGAAATTTTCAAGTAAAATCCAATTAGAAGAGATAATTAAAATTAAAACATAAAATACCATGAATTATGAATTAATAATGATATTAAATGTAAAATGGGAAGTATATACGCCATATAATAGTGAATTGGTTCTTAAAAACAAATAATTCTCAATGAAATGTAAATTGAGATGAAATCCCTTACCTTACACTTAATTTTGGTTGAAATATCTTTAAAATATTGTATAATGGTTTTAATAATGTTATTAAATTATAAAAAAACTATATTAGTATTTATAATATTGTATATGATCCTCTTATAACATATTATCACTTTTTTGTTAATAATCTTTCATTATTTTCATTGTTTTGGGTGTTAATTGCCTTATTTTTGAGTATATTTTGATTTGTTATTTTTTCATTACTATTAATTATATAATGATTAAATCACACAAAAAATGTAAAAAATTATTTAAATATTATATATTTATTCATTATATATTTATTTAGATCAATCCATAAAATTTGGTGATAGGAAATGAAATACACCATTCTTGAAGACGACAAGCCGTACGTACGCATGAACGTTGTTTCCAATTTATTATCATATTGAAAATAGAAAAGTAAATTTTATGTATATATATTATCATTATAGTATCATTTTTATGTCATATATATCAGATATGTTTATTAAATCCATACTTACTACATTCTGTGTAAAGCATGAATGAATCACATTGCTTCACGAGGTGATAGTCCACCATACACACAAACGCCGATATCATATTCCCTAAAAATGGAAATCATAATGTTATGTGTGATATAATAATTAAATAATAATAATATCATCATAAATATCATAAATATCATATATAAAATATAAATACATCATTATTCCCAACCTTGAAAGGTGGTAATGTAAAAACGAACGATATCCGTTCGTGAGGTGGTAGTCCGTCGTACACATGAACATTGATTTAATAACCCATTTTATTGAAGTGTGTAAAGTTTTTGGTAATAAAATCAACATAAAAACATATTAGTATATTTTATATACTAATTTTATTATATAATCTTGTTATAATAGAAATTTAAGGAGGTGTAGAAGGTAATAAAATAAAGATGCTTGTTGAAGAACACTATCTATTCTTCAGGTATCTTCTTTGGTTTACACTAAACCCTTTATATATTGAATTTATTCCCAAATTAAGGCTTCTAGTATGAGTATATGGAAGTTTTGGAGTGATTTGGGAAGGTTTTGGATAATACCAATGTATTGAAAGGTGTGAATAAGTGAGGTGAGTGAGTGCCCTTTTCTTGTTGAGGAGGAGTGACATTCTTGTAAATACTCAAATGTATTCACTATTAGGAGGTCTCCCTTACCTCATGTGGATCAAATATTGATAATTAATGGGGTTTAAGGATTATATGGTTTACCCACACATCCACAATATAGTTAACCTAGCCTTTTACACATAACATTACACAATTTTAAGCATAAATAAACATCATATTACAAACCAAGGATCGTCAAGTCTGGTGTCTTCGAAGACTAGGTACATAAAACTGAAAACATGGGACTAAATAAAACAATTAATTATTTAATCATCATAAAGATATACTAACTTCCATTGTGATCATACATCTTCATAGGATAACCTGGGGGATAACATGAACAATGGGGTGAGCTAAAAATCCCAGTACGAGAATAAGTATAAGAATAAAGCTTATGAACATGGGTTAGAAGGCATGACATAATGATATAAAAATCCATAGAAAATTATTTAACATATGGAATTATAATATTTAAAACATGGTTTCATATAAAAATTGAATCATAGTAATGTGGAAGCAACATAAAACACGAATTTAGCACAAGTCAAGGCTCATTGCACATAGAGGAGCACAATTCAAGGCTAACCACCAAGATCGTTACACATGGTATCATGAGTCAAGACTAACTGCCAAGACTGTTTCACATGATGTATCATGAGACATAAATTTATCTAACTAATTAGAGTTATATATGGGTAAAACCATTATAAAATTTTCATTATTATTATTTCCACATATAAAATCAAACATAATCAATCATACATAAACATAAGGGTTACCCATTGTAAGAATTGGGTATCATAATCATGTCATAAAACATAAAAAATGAGAGTATCATAAAAATTTCCATAAAGGAAATCAATTAGATAATTCATGGACAATAATATGGTATAATATTAAGATATCATGAAAAGTGATGTCAACTTTAATTAATAACATGTAAAAAGAGAACTTAATAAACTTTAGAATTAAAACATTTTAGTGCGGTAAAAGGAAAATACCAAAGGTCATTAAAAACGTAAAAGGACACAATATTTTATATAAAACCAGAAGTTAAATAAGCATGTTTTTATAATAAAAATTGTGGTTTTATAAAAATAATTGTGGCTTAAAAATATATTATATAGTGTACTTGAAAATGGGTAAGAATTCGGAAAGTTCCCTTAAAACAAGCTTACTTATCAGGAAGAATTGAGGAGGAAACCATTTAAAAACATGTATATCCCTGAAAGATAATTATGAAAGGGTCTTGATACATGAATTTGTTACATATAAACACCATTTAGGATATGAAAATAAAAATATAATATAAATTAATTTGGGTAAAAAGAAAGATAAAGCAACCCAAAGAAATAAATGAGGTTCGGGTAGAATCCCATACCTTAAGTCTGAAGGCGTTCTTCTCTTGGTTTTTAATGTATTGAATAACCAAATTAAATTAATTAATTAAAATTTAAATAACCTCTTATAAATTAAATTGTTTTATTATAACCTTATTAAGTTCATTCATGGCCCTTTTAATGGCTTAAGAGGTTTAATTTCATTGTTTGGGAGCATTTGTTTCCTTGGGTTTCATGATTAGTTTTCTTATATACACGTACGGATAAACATGTAAGATGATAAGGGTTTTCAAGAATCGAATTTATATTTTATTAGTTAACATACATAATACTACATGTATATAAAGTTAATTTGGTTATTTAGAGTGAGGATAAATCATTTTGTAAAACTTTAATGATCACTAGTTGGGTTAATTGACGTTTTTTTTATAACAACGAACTCATTTGATTTATAAATTAATATCATGTGAAAAAAATTATTCCAGAACCTTAAATAATTTATAAAACATATATTATATTCTGTTTCAACCATAAAAATGGTTTCATGACCAGAATTTAAGACGGTAATAGAAATTGAAAACCCGTCGTCCTTGAATGTGATAAATTAACACATCTCGGATGGTGTTTTCGTTTCTAGTATAAAAGGAAGAGAAAGTAGAGATGATGATGAGTTATTACATTGTCACAACACAATTTTAGTACATTTATGGTATTAGAGTTATCATAACATTTGTATGAAGGGAGTTGAGGAAAGAAAAATAAAAAAAAGAACTTGATAGAAAATAATAGAAATGAAAAGAGGAATTTACCTCGTGAATTTATCTTCCTTGAGAGACACTTTAGGGGATAGGATTTGGTATTTTGAATAGAAAAAGGGATGATGGATGCGGGTAGGATATTGGGATGATATTTTGGTAGAATTTATACAAGGAACAAGGTTTGAGAGGAGTGAAGAGAAGAGGGGGGGGGGGGTTATAGTGGAGGAGAGGAGGGGTTTCCCATTATTTTAATCACTATTTTAATATTTTTTCTGAAGACTATGAATAGTATTGATTATTGTGAAAAAAAACAGTAAATAGAGCATGTGATTTCTAACCAAGGGTTCTTACCTTAGCAAAACATCATCTATGGCTCAATCATTCATGTATTTAGCTTATTTTTCAAATTATCTTATTTCGCTATTCATAAAAATTCAAGTATTTTAGAAAAATACCAAAAATTCACCCTAACCATTTTTTGACATGTAAAATTCAAAAATGAACTCCATATTTTAAAAATATTTGTCTAAATATGGGAAATTTAATTTTTAATTTAAATCATAATTTAATTGAAAAATAAAATTTTTAAAACCAAAAATACTTTCCTAACACTCTAAAAAATTACCTAATGTCTCATAAAATTATATTATAATAATAAGACATCAAAATATTATTTTATGAATTAATTTTATGAAAATAAATTTTCTTTTAATTTATTTAAATTAATCATAAAATTATAATTAAATATACATGACTTACAAAAATACCAACACTTAATCAATAATTTTTAAAATATTTATTTACTTATACTATGATATAATTATACCATATTTTCACTTATAAGATGGATAGATTTTATTTATACTTTTATTGGTGAGGTTACTATTATATTGGCTGGTTTACTATTCATAAGTGTCATATTACTATTCCAAAGGTGAAGTTACTATTTCATCAATATATGTTCCTTAACTTCTAGAGATACCTTTTATTTCACTAATTATTCATTTATAAGGCTTTTATTATGTTGTATATGTAATCTTATATGATTATACTATAAGAAATAATTATAAGAATGGAATTCCATTGATAAAACATTGGGTCATTACATTCTTACCCCCTTATGGAATTTCACCCTCGAAATTTCATTTTACATTATAAGATTAAAATAGGTGTGGGTACTTTTCCTTCATCGCTTCCTCCAGTTCCAATGTTTCCTCTTCATACTTATGGTTTCACTATTGTACTTTGACTAGGTGATTAGTCTTATTGCATATAACTTTATCTATACAATCCAAGATCTTCACTAGATGCTCCTCATAAGAAAGATTATTCTCCAACTATAACACCTCTGAAGAGATTACATGTGAAGGATTTGGTATGTACTTCCTTAAGAAGGATACGTGAAATTTATCGTGTACTTTAGACATGGTAGGTGAAAGTGCTAGTTGATAGACCACAACTCCAACACGATCAAGAATCTCAAAGGGGGCGATGTACCTAGGACTTAGCTTTCATTTCTTCCCAAACCTCATGACCTTATTCTATAGAGATATGTAGAGGAATACCATGTCTCTAAATTTGAACTCAAGGTCCCATCAATGATTGTCTGCATAACACTTTTGGTTGACATTGTTCTATCTTGATGTGATGTTGAATTATTTTCACCTTCTCCATCATTTCTTCAAACATTTCAGGTCCTAGAAGCTTATGTTTTCTGACTTCATCCCAGCACACCGGTGTTACACACCTTTTCCCATGAAGGGATTCATATAGATCAATTTTAATGCTTGAATAGAAACTATTGTTGTAGGAGAATTGGACCAGAGATAGATGTTGGTCTCATCCTCCTATGAAGTCCATATAAAATTCTCTTAATATATCTTCAAGTGTCTGAATATTTTACTTAGATTGACCATCGGTTTGAGGATGATAAGACGTACTGAAGTTCAACTCAATGCTTAAATCATGTTGGAGACTTTTCCAAAACATTGAGGTGAATCTCAAATCTTGATAAGATACAATCAATAGCAGTACTCTATGAAGATTTACCACCTCTTTGATATATATATTCGTGCAAGTTAATCTAATGAGAAGTCCTATCGAATTGTGATAAAGTGAGTTGTCTTTGTAAGATGATACACAATGACCCATATAGCATTGATTCCTCTAGATGTACTTGGAAGTCCAATGATAAGGTCCACGGTAATGCTCTCCCACTTCCTTGTTGGTATGGGTAGTAGTTTCAACATCCCTTTAGAATTTTTTCCTTCCAGCCTTCACTTGCTGACATACCAGTAACTTTGATGTATACTCAATGATCTCCTTCTTCATATTGTCCCACCAATAGTTCTCTTAGAGACCTCAATACATCTTTGTTCTCCCTAAGTGAATAGAGAAGGTTGAGCTATGTGCGTTATATAGAAGCTTCTTCTTTATATCTAGATCGGAAGGTAAACATAGTTGTGAACCAAATCTTATGAATCCATCCTTATCAATATTGATCTTAGAGGATTTTACATTTATTATACCTTCCACCCTTTTCATAATTTCTATATATTTTCTTTGAGCACCCTTTATTTTCTCCATAATGGATGGTTGAGTAATCATTTGAGAAATGATTGATGATGTTCCTCCCTTAATGATTTCCATTTACATCCTCTATAAATCTAAGAATATTTGATCCTTCTCAATTCTCATCATTGATAATGATGAAAGATCCTTTCTACTTAAAGAATATACTACATTATTTTCTTCACCAGGATGGTAGTGGATTGAGAATTCATAATATTTTATGAGATCTAACCATCTCCATTGGTGCATATTAAGATCCTTCTGTGTTAATATATATTTTACTATTGTGATCAATATATATCTAACAATTCTCCCAATAGAGATAATGCCACCATATTTTCAAAGTAAAGATCATAGCTACCAACTCCAGATCATGCATGAGATAGTTTTTCTCATGGATTTTCCACTTAATTGAGGAATATGCTATAACCTTATCATTTTTCATCATTAAAAATCCTAATCCCTTATTTGAAGCATCTCTGTACACCATAAAGAGTTATCCACTTATCGAGAGTGTGAGTAACGGTGCAATGATAAGCCTCTTTTTGGGATCCTTAAAGATTTCACTACATTATTGAATCTAGAAAAACTTCAACCCCTTTTGTGTCAGTATGTTCATTGGGTTTGACAATTGTGAAAATTTATTCACAAATAATCAGTAATACCCAGCTAGAATAAAGAAGGTACAAATCTCCATTACAAATGTTGTCCTAGTCCACTCTTCAATTTATTTTGTCTTGGAAGGATCTAAAAATATCCCTTTACTGGTGATAACATGCCCCAAGAATGATACTTCCTCCATTCAGAACTCAAATTTACTATACTTTTCATATAGATTCTCCCTTAACAATGTTTTTAGCACAATATTCAAATGCTCCCAATGTTCCTCCTTGTTCTTGGAGTATATCATAATATCATCGATAAAGACTACCACAAATTTATTGAGGTAATCTATAAATATTTTATTAATTAGATTCATGAAAATTTATGGAGCATTTTTGAGTCTGAAGTTCATCACTTTGAACTCATATTATCCATACCTCATTTGAAAGGAAGTCTTGGGAATATATTCCTTACTCATATTTAATTGGTGAAATCCCAACCAAAGGTCCACCTTAGAGAAATATCTAGCACTATGAAGCTGATCAAACAAGCCATCTATCCAAGGTAGGGGATACTTGTTCTTTATCATGATTTTGTTGATCTCACAATAATTTATGCAGATACGCATTGATCAATCCTTATTCTTAACGAATAGGATTTTTTCTCCCCAAGGTGAATCACTCGGGCGTATAAAACCCTTCTCCATATTCTCCTGTAACTGTTTCTCTAGCTCTTCCATCTCTACATTTCCATTCTATAAGGTGTATTTAATATAGTTAGAGATCCAAGAATAATTAAAATTGAAAACTCAACATCTCTATTAGGAGTAAGACCATGCAATTCATTAGGGAATACATCAGTGTAGTCCCTTACAATGGTAATGTATTCAAGATTAATTCTATCCTTTGTCTCAATCATTTGAGAAAGATATGCTTTCTCATAAGGAAACAATATCCACACTTGAGATGATGATTATAATGGAGATTCATATTCCTCCTTATACCTATACAATATTGGAGGATTCTCCAGGATGTGAAGAGTGATCTCCCTTTCCCAATAGTTGATGTTGTCTTTGTATAAAGATATCCAATCCATGCCCAAAATAGGATCAGACTCTACCAAAGTATGATGAGATTTTCTAGGAGGTTTAGTCCAAAAACATTTACTGGGGATGAGTTATAAACTTTAGATGAAATAATTTCCCCATTCACTGTAATCAAAGATAGTACAACATCCATATTTTGAGGCGGTGTTTGAATAGTTCTACTAAACTTTCAAGATATGAAATAATACATAGAACCTGAATCAAATAGTATGTTTCCTATTCTTGAATGAATAACCAATGTACCTATCACCACATCAGTAGTAGTGATAACATAATCCCATTCTTGTTTCCTTAGAGGTTGTTGTTGATTGCCTCAAAAAACCCTTGGCTTATAGAAATTGTTTTCATAATTCCCATGTTACTTGTAGTTGTAACACTGCACTGCAGGATGAGTGTTGTTCATAAACTTCCTTTCTTATTCCATATTAGTGGTATTATTCATATCCCTTTGGAAGTTCTTAGCCATATGTTCCATTCCTCCACATTTGAAGCAATTCCTGGTTCCCTTTAGACAGTTCCAAAGATGATTCTTCCCACAATTTCAATATATGAGATATTCGGTCTTCTTTCCATCATGGGATTTATTTTTGGATCCACCCATAGTATATTCCATTTTCCTATTTTTTTCACTGGTCCCATGGTACCACTGAGAGTCTCCGATATCTATTTCAACCTTTAGGGAACACCAAACAATCTCCTCATAACTACCAAAGTCTTGAATCACCAACACTTTTTATAGAGTTATATTTAGTCCACTAAAGAAGTGATCCACCTTGATTTCAGTGTTCATGAAAAAGCCGAAGGCGTACCTTAATAGACTTATAAAGTTTTCTTCATACGTCATGATTGAATCATCTTCCTTATACTTGAGTCTGAGGAACTCACATTCCATCTTGAGATAGAGGTTTTAGGGAAAATACTTATTGAAAAACATATTCTTAAATTCCTCCCAATCCATCAAATAAATTTCCTCCTAGGACTTCATATTCTTTATCAGTGTACACCATTGATTAGCTTTCCCATAAAAATGATAGACCACCATCATGACTTTATCTTCTTCTAAGAATTGGAGGATAAAGAATATAATTTCAATGAAGTTAATCCACTGTTATACAAGGATAGGATCAGAAGATATACTAAACATGGTAGGCCTTTGACGTATAAAGGATTTTATGGTAACTTTATCTTTCCTTGGAGGATGAGGTCATTCCACATGATTCAAGTTATTATTCATAACTTGATCCAGCTGAGAAAGTACAGTCATAAAGTTTTGATCACCATTCCCATCATATCAGGCATATCATTAAAGAAATCATCACATTTCCTATCACATTGATTATTGGAACATTTTATTATATTTCCCACCATTAACTAATAAAAATGAATGTACAATTAGAGGTCTTGAATACTTATCTAATAAACATAAAAATGAAACTTTAAATATGAAAGGATAAACTCTTAAAGGAAAATTATATCCTAACTCGTGATTTTCTAGGTTTCAATCTAGGTTACCCATGACCTTTTTCCTAACATATATTCTTATGGGCTCTTTTTTTGTTCCATTAATAATGGTTTGTACTAATATTATGAATTTAACAAAGTATATCCCCCAAGAGTGTCAAAACAGGAGTTCAGTAATGCCTATTGTTATGCACCATTTCCCATTTGAGTGTATCTCAAAGAGGTGTTTTTGGGTTTTACCCATAGATATATCTATGACAAAGCCACATCCACTTGTTAATATCCATAAATGGTTATATTTTCTTAATAAACCACTTACTCTATACTTACTAAAATTTGGGGATGTTTTATTATACTTAGTATTATCTATAAGGTTCTTACTAAAGTTCTCTATTCCTAATCTCCAAAAATAACCAGACCTTTCCTCTAATACCAACTATAGATACCCTATACTTTTACACATAAAATTATATGATTTTAATCATAAATAAACATCATATTATGATCCAAGTATCGTAAAGTCTAGTGTCTAGGAAGACTAGGTATATAAAACTGAAAACATAGGACTAAATAAAACATTATTTATTTAATCATCATAAAGAGATCCTAACTTCCATTATTATTATACATATTCATAGGATAACCTATGGGATAACATTAATAAAGGGGTGATAAAAAAATATAAGTAAGAGAATAATCATAAGAATAAATCTTAAGCACATGGATTAGAAGGCACGACATAATGATATAAAAAGGCATGGAGCATGATTGAACATATTAAATCATAACATATAAAACATGGGATCATATAAAAATTAAATCATAGTAATTTTACAATAACATAAAACATTAATTTAGCATTATTCAAGTATTATTTCACATAGAAGATCACAAGTCAAGGTTAACCACCAAGACCGTTGCACATGGTAGCACGAGTCTAGGCTAACCACCAAGACCGTTGCATATGAAATCTCATGAGACTCAACTTTACCCAATGCATTGGGGTGATATCTAGGAACACCCATCATAAAATTTTCATGAATATTCTCTACACAAATATAATCATACATAATTAATCATACATAAACATAAGGGTTACCCATGGTAAGAATTGGGTTTCATAATCAAGTCATAAAGAATACAACATGGGAGTATCATAAAAAATTCCATGAAGGAAAGGAATTAGATCATTCAAGGAAAATAATAGGGTAGAATAGTAATATATCATGAAAATTTATTTCAACTTGAAGTAATAACATTTAAAAAGAGTAATTAAGAAACTTTAGAATTAAAACATTTTAGTGCGGTTAAAGAAAAATATCAATGGTCATTTAAAACATAAAAGGGCATAATATTTTATATAAAACCATAAGTGAACCAAGAAGGTTTTCATAATAAAAAGAGTGGTTTTATAAAAATAATGTTTTCTTAAAAATATATTATATAACGTACTTGAAAATGGGTAATAATTCAAAAAGCTCCCTTAAAACAAGTTTACTTATCAGGAATAATTGAGGAGGGAACCATTTAAAAACATATATATCCCAGAATAAGAATGATACAAGGTTATTGATACATGAATTTTTTAGATATAAACAACATTTCTATTATTCACATAAAAATATAAGATAACTTCATTTGGGTTAAAATAAAGATAAAGAAACCCAAAGGAATAAAGGAGGTTTGGGTAGAACCCCTTACCTTAAGTCTAAAGGTGTTATTAACTTGGTTTTAATGTCATGAATAACCAAATTACATTAATTAATTAATATTTATTGAACCTATTATACATGTAATTGGTTTATTATAACCTTATTAAGTTCATTAATGGCCCTTTTAATGGGTTAATAGGTTCAATTTCATTGTCTGGGAGTGTTTTTTTATTTGGTTTTCATGATCAGTTTACTTATATACATGTACGGATAAACATGTAAGATGATAATGGTTGTACAAAATTGAAGTAATATGTTATTAGTGAACATAAATAACATTACATGGTTATAAAGTTCATTCGGTTATTTGGAGTGAGGATAAATCATTTTGTAAAACTTTAATGATAACCGTTTGGGTTAATTGGATTTTTTTTGATAACAAAAAACTCATTTTTCTTTATAAATTAATATAATGTGAAAAACGATTCTATAAACTTAAAAAAGGTATAACAGATATATCTTAGTCAATTTAAACCATAAAAATGGTTTCATGACCAGAATTTAATAGGGTAATAGAAATTGAAAACTCGTCATCCTTGAATGTGATAAATTAACACATCTCGGATTGTGATTTCATTTCTAGTATAAAAGGAGGGGAAATCAGAGATGATGATTAATTATTAAATTATCACAAAAAAAATTCAAGTACATTTAAGTTACTTCATTTATTATAACATTTGGTTGAAAAGAGGCGAGGAAAGAAAAAGAAAGAAAGGAACTTGAAAGAAAATAAAAGAAATGAAAAGAGTAATTTACCTCTTGAATTTATCTTCCTTGAGAGCCACTTTAGGGGAGAGGATTTGGTCTTTTTAAGATACCGAGGGATTCTTGATGTGGGGAGGATCTTGGTAGTTTATTTTGGAAGAAATTAGACAAGACATATAGCTTGAGATGAGTGAGGAGAAGAGGGGGTGATGGTGGTTTTGATAGTGGAGGAGAGGAGGGGTTTCCCATTATTTTAATAATTATTTTAATATTTTTTCTCAAGAATATGAATAGTATTGTTTCTTGTGACCAAAAAAATAAATAGAGCATGTGATTTTGAACCAAAGGTGCTTAACTTAGAAAAACATCATCCATGACTCAATAATTCATGTATTTTTCTTATTTTGTATATTATCGCATTTTACTATTCATAAAAAATTCAAGTATTTTAGAAAAATCCCAAAAATTCACTCTAATCATTTTTGATGTTTATAAATAAACCCCATTGTTCAAAAATATTTTCTAAATATGGTAAATTTAATTTTTAATTTAAATCATAATTTAATTTAAAAATTCAAATTTTAAAATCAAAACTTATTTCCTAACAATTTGAAAAATTACTTAAGGTCTCATAAAATAATATTATAACCATAAGACATCAAAATATTATTTTATGAATTAATTTTATGAATATAATTTTATTTTAATTTATTTAAATTAATCATAAAATATTAATTAAATATACATGACTTATAAAAATACCAATACTTGATCAATAATTTTTAAAATATTTGTCCCGAACCGACCCTACCTGGGCTCGAGCCGCAACTACCCCAAACCCGCCTCCATAGGCCAGGGGCTGGCAACTAGTGCCAAAGGCTAAACAACTCGAGGAGGCCTTTGTCTAAGTACCTGTACACACACACGCAGCCCACTCAATGCAGAAGTGTAGAGTAAAATAGAAAGTAAAGTAGCAACTGTTATAAATAAACCACAAAGTGCATCGACCTCTAAACAATACAAAGTAAAAGCTGAAGGTAAACTGAAAAGAAAAAGGGCAAAACACGCGCCCAACCAGAAAAGTTCCACAACCCGGCAACAGGTAAACAGAAGTAAAAAAGCTGGGAGAGTCCCACACCTGGAACCCGACTACGACCACCGTACGTGGTCCAAGCTCCCGAACTCCTAAGCTCTGGTGAAGTCACGACCAACCTGTCCATCGTCTGCAAGGGCACACCAAGTACGGGCAAAGCCCAAGCAGGGGTGAGTATAAAAATACTCAGTATGATACCCCGAAGGCTAGAGGGAGAAACAAAGGAGGTACCTAAGGGTGAGTAGTAGATCAAACAGGGAATAGTAAAGGAGTACAACAAGGAGTGCAGTAGAGTAATAGTAGAGAGTCCAGCTCAACCCAACAAGAGAAAGGAGGTAGACTCATCCATACACAAGGAGATGGAAATGGTGAGAAGATGAATTTCTCGTTGAGTCTTCTCTACCTATAGTAGGAGAGTAGACTCTTCCAACCACACGAAGCTAGACACAGAAAGCACGTGGCATACCCTGCGCGTCTTCGCCTCTCCTAGAAGGAGAGTAACCAAAACCCAAGAAGTGGGTACTGGAACAGGGTATATACATATCCATATGATCAAATAAGAAGCCCGGACAAGATCATAAGGGGATCTCCATCCCGTAGCTCAGCCCAAGAAAGTGTGTAGACAACAGTCCCAGAAGTAAAGACCATCGATTCCCAGCATCCCACAAGTCTGCCCTGAACTGCAAGTCAAGGGGCTCAAATCACCGCACCCTGACACTATCCGCTTTGGGCGACACTGACTCACCCGTATGGTTTTAGGTTGCGTCACAAGGACACATATCAGTGGGGAAAGCGTCCCTCGTACTTGAGAGTTCTGGGGGAACATCAAACTACACCTCGCCACTACCTCGCAGTCGAGAGGTCTCCTCAAAGTCGACAGGCGACCCCCTGCCCAGCCCTACTAGAGGGTAATCCCTGGAAGTTGATGGGTTCCCACTAGAGGGAGACCCGACAAGAGTCGACAGGTGACACACTTTCTAGTCCTGTAAAAGGGTAATCCACTAGAGGGAGACCCAAATAAAGTCATCGACGAGTCCCAATGCCCAGTCCTGTAAAAGGGTACTCCACTGGAGGGAGACTCGGAATCGTCATCAAGGACCACTTCCCAGCCCAGTTGGAGGTAAACCCGGCATCAGGGACCACTTCCCAGCCCAGTTGGAGGTAAACCCGGCATCAGGGACCACTTCCCAGCCCAGTTAGAGGTAAACCCGACATCAGGGACCACTTCCCAGCTCCGCTGGAGGTAATCCCAGAACTGCTCTGGCCATCCCTGCTGGATGGTACTGCTTGGTGAATACCACTGTACTGGCCATCCCTGCTGGATGGTAACCCACTGGCCATCCCTGCTGGATGGTACCACTCTGGCCATCCCTACTGGATGGTACAACCTCTTGGATAGCCCTATTGGAAACAATCTCCTGGGTAGAGGATCAGTGCCCACGTAATGTGTTGGTCACACCGAATCCACAAGAACTCTACCAGGGAACACGAAGCAACTCTGCTGGCCAAACCATCGAGAACAAAACTAGGGGAAACCACTCAACCCTGCTGGTCAAAACCATCGAGAACAGGACCAGGAGAGGAAACCCACTCAACCATACTGGTCAAACAAACGACAACAGAACCAGGGAAAACTCAACCCTTCTGGTCAAACAAATGAGAATAGAACCAGGGGGAAACTCAACCCATCTGGTCAAATAAACGAGAACAGAACCAGGGGGAAACTCAACCCGGCTAGTCAAACAAATGAGAACAGAGGGACCCTCTACGTCGAAAGAGGTCAAGGGTGCGTAAAGCATAACACAACACGTACATGGGGCTCACATGACGTGTGGCCCCAAGTCAACTCCAACCAAGCACACAAACGTTCTCAGGTACAAACATCCATATGTACCTCCCAGTGTTCCCGTATACTCCCAGAGTATACCACGCTTCTAGCCCAAAGGCTATCGTGCACACGGCACCCAACGTCAACGCGTAGGACGTAAACATAATAACTCCAACTTTCCACCTCAATGGCTCAGGCATGACCAACCACATATCTTCAAGCATTCACTTCACTCTCCCAAGAGTGAACGCGATCACACGCCAAGGGTTCGCTTCCAAACATAGCAAGAAGAACTGCCACCGAAGCACCCTTCATATTTCCACATTTAATAAGATCACGTAAGAGGATCCGCTCACCTGAACAGATTACAGCATTGTAATTCTCATGGAAAAACACCTGAGATAGACTACTTACTCGCCTCAAACGGATATCCAACGGAAAATTCATCTGACACCGCTTTATGCCTGAACGACGTACCGTGGTCCCGAGCCTCGGCCCCAAAAATAGTCGAGCGCATCACACCTTTGCGATCTCCTCAGAAAGACACATTAAAAGGGCTGTTCACTTGAGTGGAACAGATATCCGGAGAAAAAGATGCATTTTGCCGTACCGCACACGAGCGGTGCTTTGTGGTACCCGAATCCCGGTCCCGGAGCGCTGCCAACAGATTACACCGTTGCGATCCTCTCGGAAAAGTACACAATATGGACTATTCACTTGTCCAAAACGGACACCTGGTGAGAAAGATGGAAATGACCGCCAACTCCCAAAACAGCCCTCGTGGGGCCCGCACCAACATGCAGAATTAAAGAGGGAAGATTGCGCCAATGCAATGCCCTCAGAAAAACACCCAAAACCGACTGCTCACACGCCCCAAACGGATGTCCAATGAAAAAGTTGTAAAGCGCTGCACGCATCTCGAAAGATGAGTCGTGGGGCCCACGCCTCAACTCCATCTTCAACACACAAACCACACTGGAAAACTCCAACTCGGCACCAGGGTCCCAACGCCGCTGACGGTTCTCAAATCGAACGTCGGATGTGTCCACGCCGCTCAGAACACGACCCCCCGGAAAAACGTCAAACTACTTAAAGGCATGTCGCACCTCCAAGGTCCCTTGATTCAGGAATTAAAAACCCTCGAAACCATCTCAAAAATCTCATCTCGACACTAGGAAGGCACTACCACAGACGACATGCAAAACGGACGCTCCATGTAGGATTTACATTCAAGTCAGACTTTGAAAATAATAATAATGATAATATTATTTATAGGGCATTTTATTGACCAACTCCACGAGTCAATGAAAGGTACCCAACATTGGGCTTAAAAAGACCGCATCAAAGATAGAGTCACACTGCCGCTGACGGCGTGTGAATCAGACACCGTATGAAATACTTGCATCAGAAACTATGTTTTTATAATAATAATGATATTATTATTATTATATTATATATATATATATATATATATATATATTAAACAAGAATTATGTAAGTGGGGAGGGAATCGTGAATCCCCCCCAATTTATTCTCGCCCAACCCCGCATCCATATATATATATATATATATATTATTAATTTTCGTTTTAATTTTTTTCTCATGCGGGTCTCCGCCGCTTGCTGGTCGGACCATCGGCTCAAACCTATCCTGTAACAACCCAAAATTTTGAATAAATCCTGTTTCCTAATTTTGTGTGTTATTTTATTTTTATACTCAACAAAAATATTTCATTTGATAACATGAGTATAATTAAAATGAGACCGTTGGGTCTTGACTGTTATATGACCATTGGTCAATATGACCGCCGGAAACTAAACGTTTTGATTATTATCTCTAAATACAATTAATCTTGGTTAATTATTATAGAAATAAGATTCGATGGCCTCACCCAGTAGTCTTGGGCCGATCGAAGCCCATCTAATAGAACTTGGGAAGGAGGTAGCACCACTGGGCTTTGCTCTGGACCAAACCCAAGTCGAACTTCATTGTGTGAAGCTAGAACGGAATCGCCTTCGTGAGAAGTTCAAACTGATAGAAATTACTACTCGTGCGATGTTGGCCGAGCCTCCCTTGGATTCTTTCACCTTAGCACACCTTACACTTAGGTCCTATGTTGGTGTGATAAGGGGCTATGTAAGGAGACCGTAACTGCCTTGTGTAATCCTTTGTTTTAAATAAAAATTGGGATTTCTTCCTATGATGATGTTTATGACTTTTCAAATGTCCGGATAAATATAGTATGCATAATTTTGGTGAATTTTAGAGAAAGGATATTTAAAAAAAATGTTTATGTAAACCTTAAATAATTAAAAATGTGTAATTATTTTCAAAAAATGGTCTTCTACAGTTATGTTCAGTACGAAATTTAGAGTCTAATAAGATCAACTTGATTTTTGATGAATAGTAAATTATGAATAGTGATTTTATGCTTGGGATTAGTAATGTGACCAAATGGATTAGTAATCTCACTTAAAGAAAGTATTAAAATAATCTAGGCACCTTGATTAAGTAATATGATTCAATAAAATGGTTAAATAACGGTTTCATAAATTATTATTCAAGTATTAGTTTTTTCGAGTGAATAGTGTTTTTTTAAATAAAAATTAAATTAAAAATAGTTAGAAAATTATTTTTATAAAACAGATTTCATTTTTGAACTCAGAGCGCCAATATTATGTTACGGTAATTTTTGGGTTTTTTCTGAAAAAATGAATTTTTAGTGAATAGTGTTTTTATTTAAAAATTAAATTAAAAATATTTAGAAAATTAATTTTATAAAATGGAGTTCATATTTGTAATCAGAGCATTGATATTTGGTTAAGGTGAAATTTTGGGTTTTTTCTGAGAAAGATGAATTTTCAGTGAATAGTAAGGATACAGTTTTAGGGTTTCGGTATGTTTAATGACATCATAACTATGTCATGATGATGTCATGAGATATTTTATGGGTTGGCCGACCAAAGGTGATGAATTATTGTATTTGGGTCCCCATGTGGCCTAACTTCATGGGAAATATCTTGGGAGAGCACATGGTTTTGAGAAACCCACTTATGAGGTGTCCCTTGGCCATTAATGCCTTGTCTCCTCACTTTCCCTATAAATACCAAGACCTCCTCTCATACTTTCGACTCTAAAACCATCCTCAACGAAGTTCTGGTCTCCTTACCTCCCAAGGAGTCCTCACAAGGTTCCCCCAAGCCCTCAAGGTCCAAACCTTTGAGTTTTAAGAGTTACGTTTTAAGGTAAGGGATCCGACCCCTCTCTTTCTTTTCAAGTGATCTCTTTTATGTCATTTCTTTTATGCTCCATGTTATTATGTTGTAGGAGGTTCTTTTACATTCATTATACTTTCCTTTTTTATGTTAATATGATGAGAAACCCCCTCTTACTCTCATCATTTCGTTTTAAGAATGTTTAAGTGGCGCCGTTAGGCTGCCGAATTTTTAAGGGATTCTTTCACCCTTCTCATTTTCAAGTTCTATTTTCTTGTCAAGTCTTTAAAGTTACTTTATGTTGGGGTATGATCTCTATATCTATCATAATGATCATTTATGTTCATATGATGAGAGACCCTTTTTGATCTCGTCAATTCATTTTTGTTGAAGTTTAAGTGGCACCGTTAGGCTGCCGAATTTTTAAAGGATTCGTTCACCTTTCTCATTTTTTGAAGTTCTACTTTCATGTCAAGTCTTTCAAGTTACTTTTTATTATGTTGGGGTATGATATCTATATCTATAATACTGATCTTTTATGATCATATGATGAGAGACCCCATTTTATCTCTTTAATTCAGTATTTTGATGTTTTAAGTGGCGCCGTTAGGCTGCCGAATTTTTAAGTGGTTCTTTCACCTTTCTCCTTTTTGAAGTTCTACTTTCATGTCAAGTCTTTCAAGTTCCTTTTTATTATGTTGGGGTATGATCTCTATATCTATCATATTGATCTTTTATTATCATATGATGAGATACCCCATTTGATCTCTTCAATTCAGTATTTTGAAGTTTTAAGTGGCGCCATTAGGCTGGTGAATTTTTAAGGGATTCGTTCACGTTTCTCATTTTTCAAAGTTCTACTTTCATGTCAAGTATTTCAAGTTCTTTTTGATTATGTTGGGGTATGATCTCTATATCTATAATACTGATCTCTTATTTTCATATGATGAGATACCCTATTTGATCTCGTCAATTCATTTTTTTGAAGTTTAAGTGACGCCGTTAGGCTGCCGAATTTTCATAAGAGAAATCTTATTTTTGTCTTCCTTTCATGTTCTTCATTTCATATGGTACATCTTTTAAATTTCATTACCATGTTCATATATCCTTCATATTCTGTCCCAATACTGTTTTATGGGTCATTTATGAATGTTTGACCCATGTCCCCTCTCTTTTAAATGTTTTCTAAAACCTCGAAATGTAGCCGTTATGCTGCAGAATTTTCGTCTCAAAATGCCTCTCTCTTTTCTCAAAATTATTTTATGTTATTAAGTGAATACTCAAAGATCTTATTTCTACATGTGTATTCACATATATATCAAAGTGTTCTATTTTAAATTCTGGGATTTACATACATGAAACCCACTTTCCGTTTCCGTGGGTTTAAAGTGACATAAAGATCATGTCTTTAAAGCAGTTTTTAAAACGTTATGATTATGAAATGAAACCCATTCCTTTTATGCTATATGGGTTGTTTATGAAATGATTTATGATGATATATGTGGATCACATGATAATAAAGACATGTCAAGGGTGCGCCCAGATAGCGCTCTAATGCATTGGGTAAAGACTTAATCTCTAGAGATGACTTTTTAGACTGATACCTTGGTGAATAACCTTGGTAATTTTTAATGACACCTTGGGGATGGACCTTGGTGAAACGAAATTATTGTCAATATTAAATGTTGCAGCCACATCTTAAAGTTATGAAATTTTTTATTTTTATTATGATATGCCACATGATTTCTTTCTCATGCCTTAAAGTTCTTTTTCATGACATAGTTGATGTATCTCAAGTTCACATGTTAAATGTTTCCCTTGTTTCCCTTACTGGGCCTTCTGCTCACCCTTTCTTTTGATGTATGTCCCCAGGTTATGAGATGCAGTAATGAAACTAGGATGAACTTAAGGAGAAGAATTTCAAGTGTTTAAGAGGAATGTTTTATGTTGTTTTCATGTATTATGTTCCTGGTCTCCAAGACACTAAACCTTAAAGATCCTCAGTTTTGTGTAATGTAATGAAAGTTTATGTGATAAAAAGGCAGGATGCTATATCTCCTCCGACCGCACCTTCCGCAAGCAGTCAGGACAACTCCGGTGGCCGGAAAATTATTCTAAGACTAGATTTGGGATCCTCAGAACCTGATCTACAGCGTTGTGGCCTTCGCTAAAAGATTCGTCACTATTAAAACGTGGCGAAAATTGCCGCCACTTCCGCTCGCTGTCACATCTCCACCGACACCCGAAAATCAAAATGGAGCACATATCTGGACTCCACATATCAAGGGCTTTGAAGACATATGTCTTACTCCATGTTTCGTCAATGATTTGACGGATTGAAAAGTTGTCCCTGAAGAACAGATGATGAATGAGAAGAACGAAAATCAAAAAAAAAAAAAAATCGGATGATGGTCGTTGTTAATCTGGCCATCGATGAATGTTTTCAAAGAATTAATTTTGATCAGAAGTTGAAATTGACAATAAAATCATCAGTCAGGAGCTGCAGAATCGAAAATAGTAATTCTACCTCAATTTGGGTCTCACAGTTGCATTCGCTGCGCTCTGATCTATCAGCGTCTGAAGTATCATCATGATCCGATGAAAAACGGACATCGAATTGCCATCGAGAGGGAGGAGGAGGAGGTGGGATAGGAGAGATTGAGTGAGATGGGGGATCTCTTTCTCCAGGGAGTGGAAATGAGGGTGGGAGGAAGAAAGGGTTTTAATAAAATTAATTAAGACTTCAATTAATTTTAAAAAACTCAAACCAATTTAAAACCACGTTTGAAACCCCAAATGCAGTGAAAGATAGGTCATGCCTAGGGTAAACACCACGTCTTGAGCACAAAGGTGGTCTCCGATTTTTAATCTGAGGCTCTGTTCAAAAGATATAAAATCTAACACCTGAGACCACTAAATTATGAAAATGCCCTTGGCGGCGTTTTCCACATAAGGCCCGCGCCCGTGAAAGTTACACCCTTTCTAGGGTAAACAGAACACTCTGAGATCAACGGTGCCCCCAGTTTTCCAATACAATCTACCATTTAAGAGATACTTGAGTTACCCCTTAAAAAAATAAATAAATTATTTTATTTATCCGTTTAACGTTCCGGTAACAGGCGAGGGGTCCAAACGTCCCATGCCGACATGCTATATGTTGTTCCTGGGGTAACAACCCCATTTTGGACCCATCCATACACTCAGATTTCTGATCCGAATCACAATTTAGGAGTTATCCCATTTATTTGGCGTGCCTAGTGTGAACGCACTGAAAATTTAATTCCAGCCACACCGGGGCTCGGAATCGCACCCTATCTCAAGGAGTTTCTCTAGAATAACATCAAAAACATTCCAAAGTATTTTATACCAAAAACCGGGTTCTTACATCATTACCTCCTTCAAGATTTTCATCCCCTAAAAGAAAAACCAAGGAACAACTCAGGGTACTAAGCCCACACCTGGCTCTCCCGTACCCAGAAGAACTCTTGCATAGTCCCGCGTCACCGCACACAGACCAAAGGATTTGATCTGTTCACGCGAGGTCTTCCATCACCGATGACGTGTATAGAATCATGCACACAAATTTTTAGGTGGGTCATGTGGGAGACGTCGTGCACCCACTTCCGACCTTGGGGTTAGGGCAAGGCGGTAGGGAACCTCACCATCCCTTCGCATGGTCTTAAATGACCCAAAGGCCCTCGGGGGTAGATCACCTCCCTGATCGAACCTCTACATCACACGCCGCGACTGGAAACACCGTTTGGATCTGGGAAAACTCCCGGTGATTCCCTCCATCATAATATCCATATGGTGAATCACCCAAGGATATCTGGTCACGCAAGGTTTCACAGTCGATGTCCCTCGACCAAGACTCTCTTACATGCTTGAAAAGTGTAGGAGTCGCCACCATCGACTAAAGAAAAAGGGGCCCCACGCCTTTTTACCTTACCAACACAGGGTTACACCGACGCCCCATGCCACCTTGGTAACAACTCAAACAAGGGGAAGGGAGAAAATACATTCTACACACAGAGTCTAACAATTCTACTGTAAAAAGCAGAAGAGATGTAGAGCATACCTCTTATCACCTCATGCTCTGCAGGATCGTAGATATCCAAAGCTAGCGACTGTCCGTGGTCCCAACTGTCAGCTCCCGGAGCCTGACTTGGACTACCTAGTGGTGATGGTAAGACCTCGTAAGGTCGTCCTCCACTCCCAGCTCCTCCCGCTACTCTGCAAGCACCACCTCTCTGGCCGCTACTCCGATCATGGAACTGCCTCTAACGCGGTAGTGCACCTGCTAACTGCCCGATACTCTCAGCGTGCCTGGTCGGGCAGTCTCGTGCCAGGTGACCTTGCTCGTTGCAAGCATAGCACTGTCTCTCTTCGGGATGCCCTGGTGCCCTCTAGCGCCACTGTGGCATACGACCATGCCCCTGAGTCCGGTTATCGGAAAGCCACCTGAGTCGAGGTTCTGTCAGCCGATGCCCGCTAGCTGCGGCAGACGTCTCAGCTCTGTCGAGCCTGCTGCCACCACCAACTGTAGAACGCGACAGGAAGATCTCTGTCACCAGCACCTGCTCTAGCACCCCATAATATGTGGGAATTCCCAAGGGTACTATGACAACACGAATCTCTCTGTGGAGACCCTGCTCAAACTTCCATGCTCGGAAGTTGCCGTCATGGACCAAGTCTGGGTAAAAGCATGCACGGTCTGCGAAACTAGCCGCGTACTCGTCCACCGACATCCCTCCCTACTAAAACTCTAGGAGCTCCTAAATCCGAACAGAGCGTAAGAAGGAGGGGAAAAAATCCTCACGAAGCAACAACTAAAAGTCACCCCATGAAAGCGAAAATCCGTCAAGAAACTAAGTTACCAGACTCCACCAATGCCAAGCTGCTCCGCGGAAAAGGTTGACAGCCAAAGCCACCATAAGATCTGCTGGCATCTGCACAAGCCTGAAGAGGCGAACCACTGTCTCGAGCCAAACCTCAACTGCCTAAGGATCTGGCTCACCACTGAACCTCAGCGGTCTCTTCCACTGGAACTCACGGAGCGTGATCAACTTGCGCTCAAGCTCAGTCTGCTCTGCTGAAGCTGTCTGCTTCTCAACAGGTGGGGGTGCTGCTACCGGCCCACCCAGAGAAAGGGGCTCACATGATGGGTCATGGAATGAGGCATCGTAGCTCACAGGGATGTCGTCACGCACCAAAACTAGTATCCTGGATGGCTGTCTTCACGGAGACATCCTGAATATTATCAAGGAGTGCCGCGATCAGATGAGCATATATGTATATCACAACAAGAACAATGGGGAGCTGACTCAATAAGGACAGTCAAGACTCAATTATATGTGATGAAGAAACCAATTTTCCCTGAAACAAGTGTCTCAGCATGCCGAGTCGACAAGCAGGTTATCAGGGTCCTGGTGAATGGATACGTCGGCCGCCGCACCATCACTGGACTCCCTGGCTTGAGAGCCGCTCTTGACACACGTTAACACTGTTGCCCTAAATCCCAACCAATTACTTTTTAGGGACATCCGAACAACGTCCCAAGAAATGAACCACCTCTTATACCACTTTTTCACGACTCGACCCTACCCGGGCTCGAGCCACAACTACCCCAAGCCCACCTCCATAGGCTAGGGGATGTCGACTAGCGCCGAAGGATAAAAAACTCGGGGAGGCCTTTTCCTAAGTACCTGTAGACACACACGCAGCCCACTCAATGCAGAAGTGCAGAGTAAAAGAGAAAGTAAAGTAGAAACTGCTATAAATAAACCAAAAAGTGCATCGACCTCTAAACAGTACAAAGTAAAATCTGAAGGTAAACTGAAAATAAAAAGGGCAAAACACACGCCCAACCAGAAAAGTGCCACAACCAGGCAACGAGTAAACCGAAGTAAAATAGTTGGGATATTCCCACACCTGGAACCTGACTACGACCACCGTACACGGTCCAAGCTCTCAAACTTCTAAGCTCTGTTGAAGTCATGACCAACCTGTCCGTCGTCTACAAGGGAACACCAAGTGCGGGCAAAGCCCAAGCAGGTGTGAGTATAAAAATACTCAGTAGGATACCCCAAAGGCTTGAGGGAGAAACAAAGGAGGTACCTAAGGGTGAGATGTAGATTGAACAGGGAATAGTAAATGAGTATAACAAGGAGTGCAGTAGAGTAACAGTAGAGAGTCCAGCTCAACCCAACAAGAGAAAGGAGGTAGACTCATCCAGACACAAGGAGCTGAAAACGATGAGAAGATGAACTTCTCGTCGAGTCTTCACTACCTATAGCAGGAGAGTAGACTCATCCAACTACGAGAAGCTAGACACGGAAAGCACGTGGAATACCCCGTGCGTCTTTGCCTATCCTAGAAGGAGAGTAACCAAAACCCAAGAAGTGGGTACTGGAACAAGGTATATACATATCCATATGCTCAAATAAGAAGCCTGAACAAGATCGTAAGGAGATCTCCATCCCGTAGCTCAGCCCAAGAAAGTGAGTAGCCAACAGTCCTATAAGTAAACACCATTGATGCCCAGAATCCCACACGTCTGCCCCGAACTGCAAGTCAAGGGGATCAAATCACCGTACCTTGACACTATCCACTTTGGGCGGCACTGACTCGCCCACATGGTTTTAGGTCGCGTCACAAGGACACATCTCGGTGAGGAAAGTGTCCCTCGTACTTGAGAGTTATGGGGGAACGTCAAACCACACCTCGTCACTACCCTGCAGTCGAGAGGTATCCTCAAAGTCGACAGGCGACCCCCTACCCAGCCCCGCTGGAGGGTAATCCCTGGAAGTCGATGTGTTCCCACTGGAGGGAGACCCAACAAGAGTCAACAGGTTCCACACTTTCCAGTCCCGTAAATGGGAACTCCACTGGAGGGAGGCTCGGAACCATCATCGGGGACCACTTCCCAGCCCAGATGGATGTAAACCCGGCAACGGGGACCACTTCACAGCCCAACTAGAGGTAAACCCGGCATCGGGGACCACTTCCCAGCCCCACTGGAGGTAAACCCGGAACCGCTCTGGCCATCCCTACTGGATGGTATTGCTCGGTGAACATCGTTGTACTGGCCATCCCTACTGGATGGTAACCCACTGGCCATCCATGCTGGATGGTACCGCTCTGGCCATCCCTGCTGGATGGTACAACCTCCTGGACAGCCCTGCTGGAAACAACCTCCTGGGAAGAGGATCAGTGCCCGCGTAATGTGTTGGTGACACCAAATCCACAAGAACTCTACTAGGGAACACGAAGAAAATCTTCCGGCCAAACCATCGAGGACAGAACCAGGGGAAAACCACTCAACCCTGCTGGTCGAAACCATCAAGAACAGGACCAGGGAGGGAAACCCACTCAACCCTGCTGGTCAAACAAACGAGAACAGAACCAGGGGAAACTCAACCCTGATGGTAAAACAAAAGAGTATAGAACCAGGGGGAAACTAAACCCTACTAGTCCAACAAAAAAGAACAGAACCAGGGGAAACTCAACCCGACTGGTCAAATAAACAAGAACAAAACCAGGGGGAAACTCAACCCGGATGGTCAAACAAACGAGAATAGAACTAGGGGGAAACTCAACCCGGATGGTCAAACAAATGAGAACAGAGGGACCCTCTACGTTGTAAGAGGTCAAGGGTACGTAAAATAGAACACGACACAAACATGGGGCCCACATGACATGTGGCCCCAAATCAACTCCAACCAAGCACACAAACATTCTCAGGTACAAACATCCAAATGTTCTTCCCAACATTCCCGTATACTCCCAGAGTATACCATGCTTCTAGCCCAAAGGCTATCGTGCACACGACACCCAACGTCAACACGAAGGGCGTAAACATAAAAAACTCCAACTTTCCACCTCAACGGATCAGGCACGACCAACCACATCTCTTCAAGCATTCACTTCAATCTCCCAAGAGTGAACGCGATCACACGCCAAGTGTTCGCTTCCGAACACAGCAAGAAGAACCGTCACCAGAGCACCCTTCATATTTCCACATTTAATAAGATCACGTAAGAGGATCCGATCACCTGAACATATTACACCATTGTAATCCTCGTGAAAAAACACGCGAGATAGACTACTTACTCACCTCAAATGGATATCCGATCAAAAAGTCATCTGACACTGCTTTACGCCCGAACGACGTCCTCTGGTCCCGAGCCTTAGCCCCGAAAACAGTCGGGTGCATCACACCTTTGCGATCTCCTTAGAAAGACATGTCAAAAGGACTGCTCACTTGAGTGGAATAGATATCCAGAGAAAAAGATGCATTTCGTCGTACCGCACACGAGCGGTGCTTTGTGGGACCCACATCCTGGTCCCAGAGCGCTGTCAATGGATTGCACCGTTGTAATCCTCTCGGAAAAGTACACAAGATGGACTATTCACTTGTCCAAAACGGACACCTAGTGATAAAGTTGGAAATCACTGCCAACTCCCAAAATGGCCCTCACGGGGCCCGCACCAGCGTGCAGAATTAAAGCGGGCAGATTGTGCCAATGCAATGCCCTCAAAAAAACACCCAAAACTGACTGCTCGCATGCCCTGACCGGACGTCTGATGAAAAAGTTGTAAAGCGCTGCACGTAGCTCGAAAGACGGGTCGTGGGGCCCACGCCTCAACTCCGACTTCAACACCTAAAACCACACTAGAAAACTCTGCCTCAGCACCAGGGTCCCAATGCCGCTGACGATGCTCAAATCGAACCTCGGATGTGTCCACGCCGCTCAGAACACGAACCCCTGGAAAAACGTCAAAGTACTTAAAGGCGTGTCGTGCCTCCGAGGCCCCTCATTTCGGGAATTAAAAAAACTCGAAACCATCTCAAAAATCTCGTCTCGATGCCAGGAAGGCACTGCCGCAGACAGCATGCAAAACGGACGCTCCATGTAGGATTTACATTCAAGTCATACTTTAAAAATTATAATAATGATAATATTATTTATAGGGTGTTTTATTGACCCACTCCATGAGTCAATGAAAGGTACCCAACATTGGGCTTAAAAAGACCGCATCAAAGATAGAGTCACACTGCCGCTGACGACGTGTGAATCGGATGCCGTATGAAATACTTGCATCAGAAACAATTTTTTTATAATAATAATGATTATATATATATATATATATATTAAACAAGAATTATGTAAGGGGGGAGGGAATCGTGAATCCCCCCCAATTTATTCTTTCCCAACCCCACATCCATATATATATATATATATATTTATTAATTTTCTTTTTCATTTTTTTTCATCCTTTCAATCAGGTTAGCCCCCCCCTCTTCACGCGGGTCTCCGCCGCTTGCTGGTTGGACCACCAGCTCAAACCTCTCCTCCGACCGCACCTTCCGCAAGCAGCCGAGATAACTCCAGTGTCCGGAAAATTATTCTGAGACTAGATCTGGGATCCTCAGAACCTGATCTACAACGTTGTGGCCTTCGCTCGAATATTCGTCACTATTATAATGCGACAAAAATTTCCGCCACTTCCGCTCGCTGTCGCGTCTCCACCGACACCCGAAAATCAAAATGGAGCACAGATATGGACTCCACGGATCAAGGGCTTTGCAGACATATGTCTTACCCCTTGTTTCATCGATGATTTGATGGATTGAAAAGTTATCCTCAAAGAACGGATGATGAATGCGAAGAACGACAATCAAAAAAAAATTTTTAATCGAATGATGGCCGTTGTTAATCTGGCCATCGATGAATGTTTTCAAAGCATTGATTTTGATCAAAAGTTGAAATTGACAATAAAATCATCAGTCAGGAGCTGTAGAATCGAAAATAGAAATCCTACCTTGACTTTGGTCCCGCAGTTGCATTCCCTGCGCTCTGATCTATCAGCGTCCGAAGTATCGTCGTGATCCGATGAAAAACGGACATCGAATTGCCGTCGGGAGGGAGGAGGAGGAGGTGGGAGGGGAGAGCTTGAGGGAGATGGGGGATCTCTTTCCCCAGGGATTTGCAGTGAGGGTGGGACAAAGAAAGGGTTTTAATAAAATTAATTAAGACTTCAATTAATTTTTAAAAACTCAACCCAATTTAAAACCGCGTATGAAACCCCAAACAGAGTGAAAGTTAGGTCGCGCTTAGGGTAAACACCACGTCCCGAGCACAACAGTGGTCTCATATTTTTAATCCGAGGCTCCGTTCGAAAGATATAAAATCTATCACCCGAGACCACCTAATTACGAAAATGCCCATGGTGGTGTTTTCCACATAAGGCCCGCACCCGTGAAAGTTACACCCTTTCTAGGGTAAATGGCACGCTACGAGCTCAATGGCGCCCTCGGTTTTCCAATCCAATCTACCGTTTAAGAGATACTTGAGTTACCCATTAAACAAATAAATAAATTATTTTATTTATCCATTTAACATTCCAGTAACGGGTGAGGTGTCCAAACGTCCCACGCCGACATGCTATATGTCGTTCCTGGGGTAAACACCCCATTTCAGACTCATCCGTACAATGAGATTTCTGATCCGGATCACCATTTAGGAGTTATCCCATTTATTTGGCATGCCCAGTGTGAACGCACAGAAAATTTAATTCCAGCAACACCAGGGCTCGGAATCGCACACCATATGAAGGCGCTGCCCTAGAATAACATCAAGAACATTAAAAAGTCTTTTATAGAAAAAACCGGGTTCTTACATCATTCCCTCCTTCAAGATTTTCATCCTTGAAAAGAAAAACCAGGGAACAAATCAGGGTACTAAGCTCACACCTGGCTCTCCCGTACCTAGAAGAACTCTTGCATAGTCCTGCGTCACCGTACACAGACCAAAGGATTTGATCTTTTCACGCGATGTCTGCCCTCACTAATGACGTGCATAGAAGCAAACACACAACTTTTCAGGTGGGTCGCGTGGGAGACGTCATGCACCCACTTATGACCTTGGGGTTATGGAAAGGCGGTAGGGAACCTCACCATCCCTTCTCATGGTCTCAAATGGACCAAAGGCCCTCGAGGGTAGCTCACCTCCCTGATCGAACCTCTACGTCACACGCCATGACTGGAAACACCGTTTGGATCTGGGACAACTCCCGGTGATTCCCTCCTTCAGAATATCCATATGGTGAATCACCCAAGGATATCTGGTCACGCAAGGTTTCACAGTCGATGTCCCTCTACCAAGACTCTCTTACACACTCGAAAAGCGTAGGAGTCTCCACCATCGACTAAAGAAAAAGGGGCCCCACACCTTTTTACCTTACCAACACAGGGTTACACCGATGCCCCGCGCCACCCTGGTATAACAACTCAAACACGGGGTAGGGAGAAAAGGAATTCTACACACAGATTCTAACAATTATACTGCAAAAATTAGAAGAGATGTAGAGCGTACCTCTTATCACCTCATGCTCTGCAGGACTGTAGACATCTAAAGCTCGCGGCTGTCCGCCGTCCCAACTATCAGCTCCCGGAGCCTGACTTGGACCACTTAGTGGTGATGGGAAGACCTCGTAAGGTCGTCCTCCAATTCCAGCTCCTCCCGCTCCTCTGCATGCACCACCTCTCTGGCTGATACTACGATCACGGCGCTTCCTCTACCACGGTGGTGCACTTGCTGCTTGCCAGATGCTCTCAGCGTGCCTTGTCGGGCAGTCTCGCGCCAGGTGACCTTGCTCGTTGCAAGCATAACACCATCTCTCTTCGGGCTGTCCTAGTGCCCTCCAGCGCCACTATGACGTATGACCACGCCCCTGAGTCCGGTTATCAGAAAGCCACCTATGTCGAGTATCTCTCAGCCAATGCCCGCTAGCTGCGGCAGACGTCTCAGCTTTGTCGATCCAACTGCCACCACCAACTGTAGAACGCGACATGAAGCTCTCTGTCACTAGTGCCTGCTCTAGCACCCCAACATATGTGGGAATGCCGAAGGGTACTATGAAAACACGAATCTCTCTATGGAGTCCCTGCTCGAACTTCCACGCTTAGAAGATGTCATCATGGACCAAGGGTAGGACCCTGGGACACCTTGAGAGGGGAGTGGTGAATCAGGGTGTCAACTTTTTCTCTTAAAAGTTGTGGATCTTGTTCCCACATTGGTAGGAACTACTTAAACCTATATGATGGATATGATCAGCAATGAAACATTCACATGTAAAGAGATGACACAATAATTTTTACTTGGTTCACCACTAAGGGCTACGTCCAAGGAGCATACGCCAATAAGTTGTCGGTCGTACCAAATTCCACTAATCTTCACTAGCTGTGGATTAAAAAGGTTCAGGCACAGTCACTCTGTCCCAGGCTCACTACCTTTACAAAGGTTCCGGGATAGCTCACTGCATCCATTGGGTCACTCCCATTGACTCCCCCTGGCTCACTTCCATTGGTGAAGTCCCACTTAGTTTATAGACATGAAGGTCTCTTCAATAGAATTGCATTGAAGTCTTTGTCTCATGTTCAGCATGAGACAATGCTTGCATCAGAGTACTGTGTTGATACTCTTTTGTATTCAATCTTCACCTTTAGTGAAATAACTGAATGCACTATATATTCTTCTTATCTTCCTTTGATTCCCAATACTAACACTTGAGTGTATTGATATATTCTCCTCTTTCTATACAGATCTGAGTTTAGTCGCATGAACTATTATTCTTCTCTTTGAAAAGCACACTGAGGATGTTAAACATCAGTCATGTGTGTGCGGTACCACTTCTCTTCATAAAAGAAAATTTTTCACTATTCTTCTGTCTTCACAAATGAATACATCATCTGTTGCACTCAAGGTAATGAGAAATCTTCCAGCTTTCGTGCAGCTCCAAAAAGACGGGCGTACTCCAATAGCACCTGACACTCTTCTCCAAGCCCGGCGCGCAAGTCCCAAGACCGGCGCACAATTCACTTATGCGGTACAAATTTGGCGCGCAGGCAACACCCACACACTTGTGTGACACTTCCTCCTTCAGCTCCAAACTTTCACGACCCACTTCCTTTCTCTCCTAAACTGCCTTGGGCGCGCAACCAACAATCGGTGCACAGCCTGAACTTGCGCAACCCAACTACCAATTGCGTGGCCCAACCACCTGTGCGACGAGAGCTCGAACAGTCTCTAAGTCTTGAAATACTTACCGAATGAGGAGGGGTGGTCTTCTATTTATAGGCAAACTGGACCCCCTACGTTGTGGCGCGCAAGTCTTCCCTCAGCGCGCAAGTCCCGACGAGCAGCTCATCTCCCCTAGTCTCTGTCGCGCAACTCAATTGCACGACCCAACAAATACTTGTGCGACCTTCTTTCCTTTTCCATATTTTGAAGTTCTGTTCTTGAAAAACAATAGGCACACACATTTCCAATCCTTCTAGGCAATGACGTGCAAGTCTCTCCACGGCGCGCAAGTCACTTGCGCGACCAACACAACACTTGCGTGACCCTATTTTCTTTGACATTTTTTCATGTTATGATCTTGAAAAACACTAGGCGCGCAAGTTCCCTTCTCTTCAAGTACCCGGCGCACAAGTCTCTTTGTCAAAACCAGTTTTCTCCATTTTTCGATTTTCAGGCCCATAAATTTGGAAAACACTGGAAAATGGCGCCACCTAGTATATTCTATTTTTGTACCGCCTCCAGATCATCCATTCCTTTTATCGATGTTCTTGAATAAAACATGGATCATTAACCACAACCCTTGAACTCGACATGCCACCATGGAATCTCCTTTGTCAACAAATTTGTATGTTGTTTCTTTGCTTTTCCAACAAGCACGATCACCTCAAAGACACTTCTTTTTGGTGATTTGTATCCTTCAACAACTCTTCTGCTTTCATCACAAACTCCAATATCATGATATATATTCTTTGAAGGAACATATTTAGCATCATCATCTTTTGAGACAATGTGATGTGCATGGAAATCTCATAATTCCAATCACTTGTATATTATCTTCTTCTTCATCCGTCATTATCTACTTCATGCAAAACATATGATTCAGTTCTTCAAAAAGACTCTTGCATGGTTCTCATGCAATCATGAGGAATTTCATGGTCTTCATCAAAACCCCATTCTTCTTTAATCATCCTCAGATGGATTATACCTCACTTCTTTATTGTTGTAAACAATGTGTCACCTTTTATACATGTTCTTTGAACTTATGATCAGTACAACAATCATCTGAATTTCCATTCATCCATTTCATTAGAGTACTTCTTGATCTCATTCATTTGGATCTTTATTGAAAATTATTGAAAACAAATACAACCTTATACACAAAGTGGTTCCAACAATCTCCCCCTTTGTATTTTGTTTTGAATACCTTATACATCTTCTGAAATGAATCCGTCAATGTCAAAATGAGAATCTTCTCTTCAATCAACTTTTCTTTTCAAACTTTCATTTCACTTTCTATCCCCCTTATTGACAAGAAATACAAAGCTCATGGTAGGGAGGGTATCAATCTATACTTAAGAAATGTTTCATTAATCATTTCACTATAAGTCTACTTGAGCAATGCTCGATGTAGAAAACAATAGGATTTGATTAAGACAACAAGGCTGTCAATTATTCACAGATCATGATACCACATGAGATGAGGACTCATGTATTTTGACTTCAAGGGTTTACCACTTTCATTTTAGGAAAAAGATATCAAATATGATAGGTAATAATCAACCTGAAACTCCTACACTCAAATCCGGAAACATATAAAAAAAATTCAATTACAATTGGCAGGATAAGTGGCCTTGGGTCACTTCCATTCTTTTTATGCCACTGATCAATTCAGTTACTCCCCCTTTGCAGAATGATCTTTGATCTGAGTAACCAAGGGATAGAGATTGAGAAATGACATACCTTCTCCAATGACATGTTCTTCAATAAATTCACAGAGTAACTGAATTTGATTCCAGCTGGAGTTGATATTGATTGAAACAATGATTTTGGAAGCTTAATCATTTTTTTTCTCTCCCCCTAAAGGAAAACACTCATCATCATCTTCATCAAGTGTGATACTTCATCATATTAATATTTTAAAATCAATTGAAGAATCTACCAAGGTTGTAAACTTCTTCATCTTGGCTATCAAGAGTTGACAGCATTCACTACTTCTCAGGTTCTCCCTCTGAGAGCATGCATCACCTTCAATTCCCTGCATTATTAGCACATATATAATACAAAAATGGTTAATGGAATAAGGTAGTTCCTCCTTGCTTCATCAATATGAGCTGCATGGTTGATGTGCTTTTCTCAACCAAGTTCCTCTGTTCACTCCAGTATTCATGCCTGAACATTTGAACATATGTTCTAACATCTGTTGATGTGACATGGATTTCTTCACATTCTCTTCTACTTTGTGTGGGGAATTGTTTTGCTTAACAGTCATCATGAATGATACATTCTTACTCCTCTTAAGGACTGCTTCTTGCTCTGGTATTAAGGTTAGAAAACCTTTTGCAATGTGACCAGATTTCTTGCATCTCTCACACAGAACTTCTTTGACACGTGTGTTTCTCTTGGTTTGCAATCTCTCCTACACTCTGTCTTCATCACGTGAAAGTTTTTCTTTTCCTTCGTCACCAGCCTTGGCCTTTTCATCTTCAAGTTTCCTCATTCTTTTCAAATCTTCTGTCCAGATGACCAATATGTCATTTGGAACTGTTGCAGCTAGTTTGGGTCTTCCGTATGTTGAACGGAGAAAGAAGGAAGTGATGGAAAGAGGGGGGGTGAATTGCCTTTTAAAAATTAATTAACAATTTAAAATCAAAGTGAAAAGTGCAGTGGAAATAAAAGAGGCAAGACACGCAACTTGATAACGGAGTTCGGCTTAAATCCAAGCCTACGTCTCCGCTCCCAACTCAACCGTTGAGAGATTTACTACTGCTTGCTTTTTAATGGGTTTAGCAATAAACCCACTAGACTTTAAGGTTAGTCTAGAACCTATTACAGCTTGCTTTTATTGGTTGAGCAAGAACCCACTAGCCTTCTTACAGGTGAAGGATAGCTCACCTTTGATTCAAACCTTTTAAAAGGGAAGGCTTGACTAACCTCTTCACACCTTGAAGGTGGTGTGAAAACCCAAAAGAGAGGATGAGAGAAAGAGATGGGGGTTTGTAGGCACAAACCCAATTTGATGCTCAAAATAAATAAAACAAGAAAAACCGTAATGGGAGAAGCCTTGGGCGCCAAAGGATTGATGGAGTTGATGAAGAGTGCTCCCAAGCTTCTTTGGTGGTGCTCCTTGGATGTGGAAGTGAGTTGGAGCAATTGGAGGTTCCTTGGAGGAATTTTCCGGAGGTTCGCCAAATGATCAAAAATGTGTCCGTGGGCTTCCTTATGGCTTGGTTTAGCTTACTTGAGTTTTCGGTGCTTCCTGGTCCTTTATTTATATAGGGGGAACCCTCAAATGGCCTTTGGGAGGCTTTGGAGCCATTGGAGAGGCCTTCGGAGCCGTTGGGAGGCAAGTGGACAGGTCTGGTCAAAGCCCAACGGCTAGTTTGACTGGCTCCACCGGCTGACCGGTACAGAGCCACCGGTTGGCCGGTGCTTGGAAAATGGAAGAGGGCTCGGGCTCAGGCACCACCGGCTGGCCGGTGAGGAGGCCACCGGTTGGCCGGTGCTGAGGCAGTAGCAAACACTATTTGTCTAGGTGCCACCGGCTGGCCGGTGGTGGGACACCGGTTGGCCGGTGGTCTGGACAGAGGGATGCCATTTGTCCAGGCCTCCATCGGCTGGCCGGTGGTCTTCCACCGGTTGGCCGGTGGGACTGAAATCAGTCCACTTTGGCTTCTTGCTTTCTTGGCCCAATTCCTTGGCAACCTGGAATCATGCCTATCATCCAAAAACACTTAAAACAATATTAGATAAATAAGAGAGTGATTGTGATCATGAAAATTAAACCACGAGGGGTACGAGAGGTACAACAATCTCCCCCTATTTTGATGATCACAATCACCAAAACAAACAATGTAAAAAAGACTAAAATGAGAGGCATGCTTTAAATTTTTTTACTTTTCAATTTATCCTTTAAAGCATGAGAGAAATATTTCTCCCCCAATCAACCAAGAATTTCTCCCCCTTTGTGATTATCAAAATAGCACGGGGCATAAAACTTGATTGAGGGAAACAGTTGAAAAACGAGATAGAGATTTCAAACCAATTGAAATTTTTGAAATTTGAATTGAAAGTTTTGAATCGAAAATTTTGAATTGAGAATTTTGAATTGAAAATTTTGAATTGAAAGTTTTGAATTGAAAATTTTGAATTGAGAATTTTGAATTGGAAGTTTTGAATCGAAAATTTTGAATTGAAATTTTGAATTTAAAGAAAAAAGTCTTAAATGATCCTAACTCCCCCTAAATAAAAACAACAAATCACCGGGGAGAGGATTTTGAAACCGAGACAAATTTTGGCCCGGAGAGACTCGCTAAAAGGGATTTTTCAATCCACACTTGTCTAGTGGCGGGTCTTCTACTATAAAATTCATCATTAAAGAAAATAGTTTTGGGCCTACCATACCGGGCATTTTTTCAATCGCACTCATAAATTAAGTGCCCGGGTTTTTTACAATAATTGCAAAATTTGTATTGGGAGCTCCCCCTTACAAAAATAGTTGGAGCATGGGAAGAGGAAGCTTGCTTGGAATAGCCAAGCCCATGTGTGGTTCTAGATATGCATTGGGAACCAAGGAGTTTGGTCAAATTTTGTTCACCTTGGGTGAACTTGGCAAGGGATTATTTTAAATCTTTGATTGTTGATTCCATAGAATCAACATCGGGAAGGTTTTGGACTTTGAGGGACAACTCTTCCTTCTCTTTGAGAAGTTGTTCCTTTTCGGAAGAAAGTTTTTTGAAATTATTTTTTAAAGCAACAAATTTGGAAGAAAGTTCGTGAAAACCTTCCTCCAATTGATCTCTAGCATGTTGGAGATCCTCATAGGATAAATGATTGAAAGAATTTGAAGAACTAGAGGATGAGGAGTCGGAAGAAGTTACCTCATGAAATGCCATTAGACATTTTTTACCGTTGTCTCTTGAGGAGGAGGAGGAGGATGTGGAGCTATCACTCCATGTGGCCTTGAATGCCTTCTTCTTTTCCTTGTGCTTGGCCTTTTTCTTGTTGAGTGGACAATCGGGCTTGTAATGGCCTTTCTCGCCGCACCCATAACATGTTACCTTGGGCTCGGATTTTTCGTCGTGTTTTTCCTTTCGAGCTTTGCGGGATTTCTTCTTCTTGTGCTTCTTCATGAAGTTGTGCATTTTGCGGGCAAGGTTCTCCATTTCGGAATCGCCGCTTGAAGAGGAAGATGATGAGGAGGAGGAGCTTTCTTCTTGTTGAACTTTGAAGGCGATGTTCTTTGGAATTTTGATTGGTTTGCCTTCCTTTTCAGCTTGCCTCCTCATGGTGATCTCATAGGTCATGAGGGATCCGATGAGCTCTTCGACCGGCATGTTCTTGATATCTTTTGCTTCTTGAATTGCCGTGACCTTCGGTGCCCATGTGCTTGGTAGGATCCAAAGGATCTTCTTGACCATTGTTTCTACAGACACATCATCACCAAGAGATTTTCTACCATTGCAAACGTCAGTAAAGCGTGTAAACATTTTAGAAATAGATTCGGATGGATGCATGGTGAAAGACTCAAAATCTTGACGGTACATATCCAATCGAGTATCCTTCACTTTGTTGGTCCCCTCATGGGTAACCTCCAATAGTTTCCAGATTTCATGTGATGAGGTGCATGTGGAAACTCGATTGAATTCATTTCGATCAAGGCCGCAATGAAGAGCGTTCATGGCTTTGCCATCAAGCTCGAAATTTTTAATATCGGCTTGGGTCCATTTGGATTCATCGGGAGAAGAAAGAGTATAACCATGTATGACAATTTTATAAATAGGATAACCTATACTTCTAAGAAAAGTGGTCATGCGGGTTTTCCAATAAGTATAGTCGGTTCCATCAAAAAATGGAGCACGACCCAAAGAATAGCCTTCGGGGGCGAAAGAGGTTGAAGCCATCACAATGGATCTTAAATTTGAAACCGGTGAAGGTATTACTCAAATTTTGCCTTTGATACCAATTGTTGAACGGAGAAAGAAGGAAGTGATGGCAAGAGGGGGGGTGAATTGCCTTTTAAAAATTAATTAACAATTTAAAATCAAAGTGAAAAGTGCAGCGGAAATAAAAGAGGCAAGACACGCAACTTGATAACGGAGTTCGGCTTAAATCCAAGCCTACGTCTCCGCTCCCAACTCAACCGTTGAGAGATTTACTACCGCTTGCTTTTTAATGGTTTTAGCAAGAAACCCACTAGACTTTAAGGTTAGTCTAGAACCTATTACAACTTGCTTTTATTGGTTGAGCAAGAACCCACTAGCCTTCTTACAGGTGAAGGCTAGCTCACCTTTGATTCAAGCCTTTTAAAAGGGAAGGCTTGACTAACCTCTTCACACCTTGAAGGTGGTGTGAAAACCCAAAAGAGAGGATGAGAGAAAGAGATGGGGGTTTGTAGGCACAAACCCAATTTGATGCTCAAAATAAATAAAACAAGAAAAACCGTAATGGGAGAAGCCTTGGGAGCCAAAGGATTGATGGAGTTGATGAAGAGAGCTCCCAAGCTTCTTTGGTGGTGCTCCTTGGATGTGGAAGTGAGTTGGAGCAATTGGAGGTTCCTTGGAGGAATTTGCCGGAGGTTCGCCAAATGATCAAAAATGTGTCCGTGGGCTTCCTTATGGCTTGGCTTAGCTTACTTGAGTTTCCGGGGCTTCCTGGTCCTTTATTTATAGAGGGGGAACCCTCAAATGGCCTTTGGGAGGCTTCGGAGCCGTTGGAGAGGCCTTCGGAGCCGTTGGGAGGCAAGTGGACAGGTCTGGTCAAAGCCCAACGGCTAGTTTGACTGGCTCCACCGGATGACCGGTACAGAGCCACCGGTTGGCCGGTGCTTGGAAAATGGAAGAGGGCTCGGGCTCAGGCACCACCGGCTGGCCGGTGAGGAGGCCACCAGTTGGCCGGTGCTGAGGCAGTAGCAAACACTATTTGTCTGGGTGCCACCGGCTGGCCGGTGGTGGGACACCGGTTGGCCGGTGGTCTGGACAGAGGGATGCCATTTGTCCAGGCCTCCAGCGGCTGGCCGGTGGTCTTCCACCGGTTGGCCGGTGGGACTGAAATCAGTCCACTTTGACTTCTTGCTTTCTTGGCCCAATTCCTTGGCAACCTGGAATCATTCCTATCATCCAAAAACACTTAAAACAATATTAGATAAATAAGAGAGTGATTGTGATCATGAAAATTAAACCATGAGGGGTACGAGAGGTACAACACCGTATGGGTTCATCTAAGTTTTATCCCAGTTAGTTTTTCTTTTGGATGAGTGACCCTTCAATTTCATGGATCTAAAATCCTGGGTCTTCTCAGCTTACCTACTTGAGATCTTCTAGGGGAAATGTGTGTTCACAATATTCTTCTGATTTCTTCCCAAGGAATATTCTTCCTTCTTAGCTGGCCTGTGTGGTCTTCTATTCTTATCAGCTCTGGATATCTGTTGTCATAGGCATGCACCATTCTTATGACCACTGCCGCTGCATACATCACAGATGTTATCAAGCATTCCAAATCTGTTTGCTGTAGACATATGCTTCTAGACCTGCAGATGTTGCTTCTTCTTCTCTGGATTTCTTCCCTTGGATACAGGCTTTCTTTATGCTTTTCCATTAAAGGGATTGTACCAACAATCGAGTGCAGAATTCCCAAATCTGTTACAGCACCAACATTGACCCACAAATCTTTTCTTCTTTGTATCTTCTGTATGAGGTTTTTGGGCCTTCTTATTAATTTTTTGTGCTCTATTTGAGGAACCAACTTCCTCCTTTTTATTCACATCTACCCTATCCATGGTGGTAGGTTTCTTCTTCTCACCTTTCCTAATCCATACTTGTTTAGAATTTTTCTTCCAGCCTGCACTGATTGTGGGAACCTATTTAGAAACATGAGTACAAGATGGTTTGGATGGTACATTCACTATTGGAGTTGCTTGAAATAGATAAAGGAGTGAAGTCATGATCTTATTATCACATGTTGGAGGTCTTTTGACAACAGAGTCCTCCAGTGAGCATTGAGTACCAGCAGCAACTGATTCTTGATATAGATAATCAAGAGTTGTCATAATCTTCTTATCACATGTTGGAGGTATTTCAGCTTTAGATTCCTCCAATGAACATTGAGTGCAAGCATCACTTGTTTCATTATTTTGTGAAGTCTCAATATGTGTATTCTCAATCTTGGTCAACTGGGCTTCCAATTTTTGACTCTCAATATTGAGGATGATCTTCTGATCTTCAATCATGATCATATTCTCTTCAGAAGTCTTCTTCAATATTTCAACCTCATCTTCATGCATCTTAACTTTGTTTTGTAACAAAGAGTAAAGTTCCCTGAATTTCATGGAATTTTCTTCCAAACAAACACTATTGACTTCATTTCTCTTCTTCATCTCAACTTCAAGTGCATGGATCTTTTCTTTTATAGTATTATGGACTTCCTCTTTTTCTTCAAATACTTTAACCTATTTGGTGAGCTTCATACTTTCCAGAACTTTTCCTTCCAACCCCTTTTCCATATTGTCAACTTCCCTTTCTAATCGAGTGATCTCAACCTGCATAGATTGGAATAGGTTACAAATAATAGAAAACCTTTCTTCAAGAATATCATACAGATATGTTTTGAGTTTTTCCTGAAAGCTTGAAATAGGGGTGTCATCCTTTCCTCTGGAAGAATCCCGAGCCACCTGCTCGATACTTTCCAAGCCTGATGTTTCTCCATTATTGGAATGGAATAGAGAACAAGACACAATATCTTCTTTGGACATGAGGGAATTCTTCATCTGCTTCTTCTCTTTCTTTTTCCTATTTGTCAAAGTCTTGATGGATATATATTTCTTCTCTGAATCTTCATCAATACTACTCTTCATGGTTGAATTTAGGAAAGAAACTCAAATCCTGTTCTGAATAGAATTACTGGATAATATCCAAAATACGTCAACCTCCCTCTGATACCACTTGTAGGACCCCGAGACACCCTAAGAGGGGAGGGGTGAATCAGGGTGTCAAATTTTTCTCTTAAAAGTTGTGGATATTGTTCCCCCATTGGTAGGAACTAATTAAACCTGTATGATGGATATGATTAGCAATGAAACATTCACATGTAAAGAGATGAAACAACATTTTTTACTTAGTTCACCACTAAGGGCTACGTCCAAGGAGCATACGCCGACAAGTTTCCGGTCGTACCAAATTCCACTAATCTTCACTAGCTGTGGATTACAAAGGTTCGAGAACAATCAATCTGTCCCAGGCTCACTGCCTTTAAAAAGGTTCAGGGATAGCTCACTGCGTCCCTCGGGTCACTCCCGTTGACTCCCCCTGGCTCACTGCCGTTGGTGAAGCCCCACTCAGTTTATAGACGTGAAGGTCTCTTCAATAGATTTTCATTGAAGTCTTTGTCTCCTGTTTAGTATGAGACAATGATTTCATTAGAGTACTGTGTTGATACTCTTTTGTATTCAATATTCTTTTTTAGTGCAATAACTGAATGCACTATATCTTCTTCTTCTCTTCCTTTGATTCCCAATACTAACACCTGAGTGTATTGATATATTCTCCTCTTTCTGTGCAGATCTGAGTTTAGTTGCACGAACCATTCTTCTTCTCTTCACAAAGCACAATGAGGATGTTAAACATCAGTCATGTGTGTGCGGTACCACTTATCTTCATAAAACCAAATTGTTCACTGTTCTTCCATCTTCGCAAATGAATACATCATCTGTTGCACTGAAGGTAACAAGAAATATTCTAGATTTCGTGCAGCTCCAAAAAGATGGGCGTACTCCAACAGCACCTCACACTCTTTTCCAAGCCCGGCGCACAAGTCCCAAGACTGGCGCCCAAGTCACTTTCCCATTACAAATTTGGCGCGCAGGTGACACCCACACACTTGTGCGACACTTCCTCCTTCAGCTATAAACTTGCGCGACCCACTTCCTTTCTCTCCTAAACGGCCTTGGGCACGTAGCCAACAATCGGCGCGTAACCTGCACTTGCGCGACCCAACTACCACTTTCACGGCTCAACCACCTATGCGACGAGAGCTCGAACAGTCTTTATGTCTTGAAATTTGTATCGAATGAGGAGGGGTGGTCCTCTATTTATAGGCAAACTGGACCCCCTGTGCGGTGGCGCGCAAGTCCAGGCACGCAACTCATCTCCCCTAGCCTCTGTCACGCAACTCACTTGCACGACCCAAAAAATACTTGTGTGACCTTATTTCCTTTTACATATTTTGAAGTTATGTTCTTGAAAAACAATAGGTGCGCAAGTTTCCAATCCTTCTAGGCACCGGCATGCAAGTCTCTTCACAGCGCGCAGGTCACTTGCACGACCAACCCAACACTTGCGTGACCCTATTTCCTTTGCCATTTTTCCATGTTCTGATCTTGAAAAACACTAGGCGCGCAAGTTCCCTTTTCTTCAAGTACACAGCATGCAAGTCTCTTTGCCAAAACCAGTTTTCTCCATTTGTCGATTTTCAGGCACATAAATTTGAAAAACACTGGAAAACGACGCCATTTGTATATGCTCTTTTTGTACCACCTCCAGACCATCCATTCCTTTTTCGATGTTCTTGAATCAAACATGGGTTGTTAACCACAACCCTTGAACTCGACATGCCACCATGTAATCACCTCTATCAAAAAATTTGTATGTCATTTGTTTGCTTTGTCAACAAGCACGATCACCTAAAAAACACTTCTTTTCGGTGATTTGTATCCTTCAGCAACTCTTCAGCTTTCATCACAAACTGCACTATCGTGATATATATTCTTTGAAGGAACAACTTTAGCATCATCATCTTTTGAGACAATGTGATGTGCATGGCCATCTCAGAATTCCAATCCCTGCATAGCCATCTCAGAATTCCAATCACTTGTACATTGTCTTCTTCTTCATCTGTCATTATCTACTTTATGCAAAACATATAGTTCAGTTCTTCAAAAAGTCTCTTGCATGGTTCTCATGCAATCATGATAAATTTAATGGTCTTCATCAAAACCCCATTCTTCTTTAATCATCCTCAGATGGATTATACCTCACTTCTTTATTGTTGTAAACAATGTGTCACCTTTTACACATGTTCTTTGAACTTATGATCAGTACAACAACCATATGTATTTACATTCCTCCATTTCATTGGAGTACTTCTTGATCTCCTTTATTTTGATCTTCATTTACAACTATTGACAACAAATACAACCTTATACACAAAGTGGTTCCAACAATCTCCCCCTTTGTATTTTGTTTTCAATACCTTATACATCTTCTGAAATGAATCCGTCAATGTCAAAATGTGAATCTTCTCTTCAATCAACTTTTATTTTCAAAATTTTATTTCACTTTCTCTCCCCCTTATTGACAAGAAATACAAAGCTCATGGTAGGGAGGGTATCAATCTATACTTAAGCAATGTTTCATTAATTATTTCACTCTAAGTCTACTTGATCAATGCTCAATGTAGAAAACAAGAGGATTTGATTAAGACAACAAGGCTGTCAATTATTCACAGATCATGATACCACATGAGATGAGGACTCATGTCTTTTGACTTCAAAGGTTTACCACTTTCATTTTAGGAAAAAGAAATCAAATATGATAGGGAATAATCAACCTGAAACTCCTGTACCCACATCAGAAAACATATCAAAGACATTCAAGTACAATTGGTAGGATAAGTGGCCTTGGGTCACTTCCATTCTTTTTAGGTCACTGATCAATTCAGTTACTCCCCCTTTGTAGAATGATCTTTGATCTGAGTAACCAAGGGATAGAGATTGAGAAATGACATACCTTCCCCAATGACATGTTCTTTAAGAAATTCATAGAGTAACTATATTTGATTCCATTTGGAGTTGATATTGATTGAAACAATGATTTTGGAAGATTCATCATTTTTTTTTCTCTCCCCCTCAAGGGAAACAATCCTCATCATCTTCATCAAGGGAGATCCTTCATCATCTTAATCTTTGAAAATCAATTCAAGAATCTACCAAGGATGGAAACTTCTTCAGCTTGGATATCAAGAGTTGACAACATTCACTACTTCTCAGGTTATCCCTCTGAGAGCATGAATCACCTTCAATTCCCTACATTATTAGCACAAATACAATACAAAAATGGTTAAGGGAATAAAGTGGTTCCTCATTGCTTCATCAATATGAGATGTATGGTTGAGGTGCTTTTCTTAACCAAGTTCCTCTGTTCACTCCAGTCTTCATGACTGCACATTTGAACATATGTTTTGACATCTGTTGATGTGGCATGGATTTCTTCACATTCTTTTCTACTTTGTGTGGGGAATTGTTCTGCTTAATAGCCATCATGAATGATACTTTCTTACTCCCCTTAAGGACTGCTTCTTGCTCTGGTATTAATGTTAGACAAACTTTTGCAATGTGACCAGATTTCTTGCACCTCTCACACAGAACTTCTTTGACACATGTGTTTCTCTTGGTTTGCAATCTCTCCTTCACTCTGTCTTCATCATGTGAAAGTTTTTCTTTTCCTTTGTCACCAGCCTTGGCCTTTTCATCTTCAAGTTTCCTCATTATTTTCAAATCTTCTGTCCAGATGACCAATATGTCATTTGGAACTGTTGTAGCTGGTTTGGGTCTTCCACATGGGTTTATCTGAGTTTCATCCCACTTAGTTTTTCTTTTGGATGAATGACCCTTCAATTTCATGGATCTAAAATCCCATGTCTTCTCATCTTCCCTACTTGAGATCTTCTTGGGGAAATGTGTGTTCACAATATTCTTCTGATTTCTTCCCAAGGAATATTCTTCCTTCTTTGCTGGCTTATGTGGTCTTCTGTTCTTATCAGCTCTGGATATCTGTTGACATAGGCATGCACTATTCTTGTAACCACTACCGCTGCATACATCACAGATGTTATCAAGCATTTCAAATCTGTTTTCTGTAAACATATGCTTCTAGACAGGCAGATGTTGCTTCTTCTTCTCTGGATTTCTTCCCTTTGATACATGATTTCTTTGTGCTTTTCCATTAAAGGGATTGTACCAACAATCCAGTGCACAATGCCCAAATCTGTTGCAGCACCAACATTGAACCACAAATATTTTCTTCTTTGTATCTTATGTATGAGGTTGTTGGGACTTATTATTAATTTTTTGTGCTCTATTTGAGGAACCAAATTCCTCCTTTTTCTTCCCATCCACCCTATCCATGGTGGTAGGTTTCTTCTTCTCACCTTTCATCATCCATACTTGTTTATAATTTTTCTTCCAGCCTATACTGATTGTGGGAATGTATTTAGAAACATGAGTACAAGATGGTTTGGATGGTACCTTCACTTTCTCAGTTGCTTGTGATAGATAAAGGAGTGAAGTCATGATATTATTATCACATGTTGGAGGTATTTTGACAATAGAGTCCTACAGTGAGCAATGAGTACCAGTAGCAACTGATTCTTGATATGGATAATCAAGAGTTGTCATAATCTTCTAGTCACATGTTGGAGGTATTTCAGCTTTAGATTCCTCCAATGAACATTTAGTGCAAGCATCACTTGTTTCATTCTTTTGTGAAGTCTCAATATGTGTATTCTCAATCTTGGTCAACTGGGCTTCCAATTTTTGACTCTCAATATTGAGGATGATCTTCTGATCTTCAATCATGATCATCTTCTCTTCACAAGTCTTCTTTAATCTTTCAACCTCATCTTCATGCATCTTAACTTTGTTTTGTAACAAAGAGTCATGTTTCCTAAATTTCATGGAAGTTTATTCCAAACAAAAACTCTTGACTTCATTGCTATTCTTTAGCTCAAAATGAAGTGCATGGATCTTTTCTTTTATAGTCTTATCGACTTCCTCTTTTTCTTCAAAGAATTTAACCTGTTTGATGAGCTTCATACTTTCCAGAACTTTTCTTTCCAACCCCTTTTCCATATTGTCAGATTCCCTTTCTAATCGAGTGATCTCAACCTAAATAGATTGGAATAGGCTAAAAGTAATAGCAACCCTTTCTTCAGGAATATCATGCAGATATGTTTTGAGTTTTTCCTGAAATCTTGAAATAGGGGTGTCATCCTTTCCTCTGGAAGAATCTCAATCCACCTGCTCGATACTTTCCAAGCCTGATGTTTCTCCATTATTGGAATGGCATGGAGAACAAGACACAATATCTTATTTGGACATGAGGGACATCTTCATCTGCTTCTTCTCTTTCTTTTTCCTATTTATCAAAGTCTTGGTGGATATAGATTTCTGCTCTGAATCTTCATAAATACTACTCTTCATGGTTGACTTTAGTAAATAAACTCAAATCCTCTTCTGAATATAATTACTAGAGAATATCCAAAATACATCAACCTCCCTCTGATACCACTTGTAGGACCCCGGGACACCCTGAGAGGGGAGGGGTGAATCAGGGTGTCAACTTTTTCTCTTAAAAGTTGTGGATCTTTTTCCCACATTGGTAGGAACTACTTAAACCTGTATGATGGATATGATCAGCAATGAAACATTCACATGTAAAGAGATGACACAGAAGATTTTACTTGGTTCACCACTAAGGGCTACGTCCAAGGAGCATACACCAACAAGTTTCCGGTCATACCAAATTCCACTAATCTTCACTAGCTGTGAATTACAAAGGTTCAGGCACAATCACTCTGTCCCAGGATCACTGCCTTTACAAAGGTTCAGGGATAGCTCACTGTGTCCCTCGGGTCACTCCCGTTGACTCCCCCTAGTTCACTGCCATTGGTGAAGTCCCACTCAACTTATAGATGTGAAGGTCTCTTCAATAGATTTGCATTGAAGTCTTTGTCTCCTATTCAGCATGAGACAATGCTTGCATCAGAGTACTGTGTTGATACTCTTTTGTATTCAATATTCTTATTTAGTGAAATAACTGGATGCACTATATCTTCTTCTTCTCTTCCTTTGATTCCCAATACTAACACTTGAGTGTATTGATATATTCTCCTCTTTCTGTGTAGATATGATTTTAGTTGCACGAACCGTTATTCTTCTCTTCACAAAGCACAACGAGGATGTTAAAAATTAGTCATGTGTGTGATGTACCACTTCTATTCATAAAACCAAATTGGTCACTGTTCTTCCGTCTTTGTAAAGGAATACATCATCTGTTGTACTGAAGGTAACAAGAAATCTTCCAGTTTTCGTGCAGCTCCAAAAAGACGGGCATACTCCAACAGCACCTAAAACTCTTCTCCAAGCCTGGTGCATAGGTCCCAAGACCGGCATGCAAGTCACTTGCGCAGTACAAATATGGTGCATAGGTGACACCCACACACTTGTGCGACACTCCCTACTTCAGCTCCAAACTTGCACAACCCACTTCCTTTCTCTCCTAAATTGCCTTGGTCGCGTAGCCAACAATCGGCGCACAGCCTGCACTTGCGCGACCCAACTACCACTTGTACGGCTCAACCACATGCGCGATGAGAGATCGAACAGTATCTAAGTCTTGAAATTCGTACCAAATGAGGAGGGGTGGTCCTCTATTTATAGGCAAACTGGACCCCCTGTGCAGTGGTGCGCAAGTCTTCCCTCAGCGCGCAAGTCCCGACGCGCAGCTCATCTCCCCTAGCCTCTGTCGCGCAACTCACTTGCGTGACCCAAAAATACTTGCATGACCTTCTTTCCATTTCCATATTTTGAAGTTCTGTTCTTGAAAAACAATAGGCACGCAAGTTTCCAATTTTTCTAGGCACCAGCGCACAAGTCTCTTCACGGCGCGCAGTTCACTTGTGCGACCCTCTTTCCTTTGCCATTTTCCCATGTTCTGATCTTGAAAAACACTATGCGTGCAGGTTCCCTTTTCTTCAAGTACATGGCGCGAAAGTCTCATTTCCAAAACCAGTTTTCTCCATTTGTCGATTTTTTGGCCCATAAATTTGGCAAACACTGGAAAACAGTGCCACCTTGTATCTACTCTTTTTGTACCGCCTCCAGATCATCCATTCCTTTGTCGACATTCTTGAATCAAACATGGATCGTTAACCACAACCCTTGAACTCAACATGCCACCATGGAATCTCCTTTTTCAACAAATTTTTATGTCTTTTGTTTTCTTTGTCAACAAGCACGATCACTTCAAAAACACTTCTTTTCGGTGATTTGTATCCTTCAGCAACTCCTCGGCTTTCATCACAAACTCCACTATCGTGATATATATTCTTTTAAGGAACAAATTTAGCATCATCATATTTTGTGACAATGTGATGTGCATGGACATCTCAGAATTCCATTCCCTACATAGCCATCTCAGAATTCCAATCACTTGTACATTGTCTTCTTCTTCATCCGTCACTATCTACTTCATGCAAAACGTATGATTCAGTTCTTCAAAAAGTCTCTTGCATGGTTCTCATGCAATAATGAGGAATTTTATGGTCTTCATCAAAACCCCATTCTTCTTTAATCATCCTCAGATGGATTATACCTCACTTCTTCATTGTTGTAAACAATGTTTCACCTTTTACACAAGTTCTTTGAACTTATGATCAGTACAACAATCATCTAAATTTCCATTCCACCATTTCATTGGAGTACTTCTTGATCTACTTCATTTTGATCTTCCTTGAAAACTATTGACAAAAAATACAACCTTATACACAAAGTTGTTCCAACACCAAGTCTGGGTAAAAGCGTGCATGTTTTGCGAAACTAGCCACATACTCGGCCACCGACATTCCTCCCTACTGAAACTGCAGAATCTCTTGAATCCGAATGGAGCGTAAGCAGGAGGGGAAAACTCCTCACAAAACAAAAACTGAAAGTCACCCCAGAAAAGCGGCGACTCGTCAAGAAACTGAGTCACCAGACTCCACCAACGCCAAGCTGCTCCGCGGAAAAGGTTGGCGGCCAAAGCTACCATAAGATCTGCTGGCATCTGCACAAGCCTGAAGAGGCGAACCACTGTCTTGAGCCAAACCTCTGCTACCTGAGGGTCTGGCTCACCACTGAACCTCAGCGATCTCTACCACTGGAATTCACGGAGCATGCTCAACCTGCGCTCAAGCTCAGTCTGATCTGCTGAAGCTGTCTGCTGCTCAACAGGTGGGGGTGCTGCTAGCGGCCCACCTAGAGAAAGGGGCTCACATGATGGGTCCTGGACTGAGGCCTCGTAGCTCACAGGGTCATCATCACACACCAAAGCTGGTATCCTAGCTGGATATCTTCACGGAGACATCTTTAATATTATCAAGGAGTGCCGCAATCAGATGAGCATATATGTATATCACAACAACAATAATGGGGAGCTGACTCAAGAAGGACAATCAAGACTCAATTCTATGTGATGCACAAACCAATTTTCCCTGCAACAAGTGTCTCACCATGCCGAGTTGACAAGCGGGTTATCAGGGTCCTGGTGAATGGATATGTCGGCCGCCGCACCATCACTGGACTCTCTAGCCTGAGAGCTGATCTTGAGACACGTTAACACCGTTGCCCTAAATCCCAACCAATTCTTTTTTAGGGAAGTACGAACAACGTCCCAAGGAACGAACCACCTCTGATACCACTTTATCACGACCCGACCCTACCCGGGCTCGAGCCGAAACTACCCCAAGCCCGCCTCTATAGGCCAAGGGCTCGCGATTAGCGTCGAAGGCTAAACAACTTGGTGAGGCCTTTGCCTAAGTACCTGTATACACACACGCAACCCACTCAATGCAGAAGTGCAGAGTAAAATAGAAAGTAAAGTAGAAACTGCTATAAATAAACCACAAAGTGCATCGACTTCTAAACAGTACAAAGTAAAAGCTGAAGGTAATCTGAAAAGAAAAAGGGCAAAACACGCGCCCAACTAGAAAAGTGCCACAACCCGACAACAGGTAAACAGAAGTAAAAAAGCTGGGAGAGTCCCACACCTAGAACCCGACTATAAACACCGTACGTGGTCCAAGATCCCTAACTCCTAAGATCTACTAAAGTCATGACCAACCTGTCTGTCATCTGCAAGGTCACACCAAGTGCAGGCAAAGCCCAAGCAGGGGTGAGTATAAAAATACTCAGTAGGATACCCCGAAGGCTCAAGGGAGAAAAAAAGGAGGTACCGAAGTGTGAGCAGTAGATCTAACAGGGAATAGTAAAGGAGTAAAACAAGGAGCGCAGTAGAGTAACAGTAGAGAGTCTAGCTCAACCCAACAAGAGAAATGAGGTAGACTCGTCCAGACACAAGGAGCTGGAAATGGTGAGAAGATGAACTTCTCGTAGAGTCTTCACTACCTATAGTAGGAGAGTAGACTCATCCAACTATGAGAAGCTAGAAACGAAAATCACATGGCATACCCCGTGCGTCTTCGCCTCTCCTGGAAGGAGAGTAACCAAAACCAAAGAAGTGGGTATTGGAACAAGGCATATACATATCCATATGCTCAAATAAGAAGCCCGAAAAAGATAGTAAGGGGATATCCATCCCATATAGCTCAGCCCAAGAAAGTTAGTAGCCAATAGTCCCAGAAGTAAACACCATCGATGACCATCATCCCGCACGTATACCCCGAACTACAAGTTAAGGGGATCAAATCACCGCACCATGACACTATCTGCTTTGGGCGGAACTGACTCGCCCGCACGGTTTTAGGTCGTTTCACAAGGACGCATCTCAGTGGAGAAAGCGTCCCTCGTACTTGAGAGTTCTGGGGGAATGTCAAACCACACCTCGTCACTGCCCCGTAGTCGAGAGGTCTCCTCAAAGTTGACAAGCGACCCCCTACCCAGCCCCGCTAGAGGGTAATCCCTAGAAGTCGACAGGTTCCCACTAGAGGAAGACCCGACAAGAGTCGACGAGTGACACACTGCCCGGTCCCGTAAAAGGGTAATCCACTAGAGGGAGACCCGGCTAAAGTCGTCAACCTATCCCAATGCCAAGTCCCGTAAAAGGGTACTCCACTGGAGGGAGGCTTAGAACCGTCATCAGGGACCATTTCCCAGCCCAGATGGAGGTAAACCCGGCATCGAGGACCACTTCCCAGCCCAGCTGGAGGTAAACCCAGCATCAGGGACCACTTCCCAGCCCTACTGGAGGTAAACCCAGAACCGCTCTGGACATCCCTGCTGGATGGTACTACTCGGCGAACACCGCTGTAATGGCCATCCCTGCTGGATGGTAACCCACTGGCCATCCTTACTGGATGGTACCGCTCTGGCCATCCCTGATGGATGGTATAACCTCCTGTCTAGCCCTGCTGGAAACAACCTCCTGGGTAGAGGATCAGTGCCCGTGCAATGTGTTGGTCACACCGAATCCACAAGAACTCTACCAGGGAACACAAAGCAACTATGTCGGCCAAACTATCGAGAATAGAACCAGGGGAAAACCACTTAACCCTGCTAGTCGAAACCATCGAGAACATGACCAGGGGGGAACCCACTCAACCCTGGTGGTCAAACAAACGAGAACAGAACCAGGTGAAACTCAACCCTGCTGGTCAAACAAAAGAGAATAGAACCAGGGGGAAACTAAACCCTGTTGGTCCAACAAACGAAAACAGAACCAGGGGAAACTCAACCCGGCTGGTCAAACAAACAAGAATAGAACCAGGGGGAAACTCAACCTGGCTGGTCAAACAAACGAGAATAGAACCAGGGGAAACTCAATTCGGTTGGTCAAACAAACGAGAACGGAGAGACCCTCTACGTCGCAAGAGGTCAAGGGTATGTAAAGCAGAACATGACACGCACATGGGGCCCACACGATGAGTGGCCCCAAGTCAACTCCAACCAAGCGCACAAACGTTCTCAGGTACAAATATCCAAATGTTCTTCCCAGCATTCCCGTATACTCCTAGAGTATACCACGCTTCCAACCCAAAGGCTATCGTGCACACGGCACCCAACGTCAATGAAAAGGGTGTAAACTTAAAAAATAAACTTGCCACCTCAATGGATCAGGCATGGCCAACCACATATCTTTAAGCATTCACTTCAATCTCCCAAGAGTGAACGCGATCACATGCCAAGGGTTCGCTTCCGAACACAGCAAAAAGAACCGCCACCGAAGCACCCTTTATATTTCCACATTTAATAAGATCACTAAAGAGGCTCCAATCGCCTGAACAGATTACACCATTGTAATCCTCAGGAAAAACACACGAGATAGACTACTTACTCACCTCAAACGGATATCCGACGGAAAAGTCGTCTGACACCGCTTTACGCCTGAACGATGTCCCGTGGTCCCGAGCCTTGACCCCGAAAATAGTCGGGCGCATCGCACCATTGTGATCTCCTCGGAAAGGCACGTTAAAAGGATTTCTCACTTGAGTGGAACAGATATCCAGAGAAAAAGATGCATTTCACCGTACCGCACATGAGCGGTGCTTCGTGGGACCCGCATCCTGGTCCCAGAGTGCTGCCAACAGATCACAATGTTGCGATCCTCTTGGAAAATTACACAATATGGACTATTCAATTATCCAAAACGGAAACTCGGTGATAAAGCTGGAAATCACCGCCAACTCCCAAAACAGCCCTCGCGGGGCCCGCACCAGCGTGTAGAATTAAAGCGGGCAGATTGCTCCAATGCAATTCCCTCGGAAAAACACCCAAAACCGACTGCTCGCACGCCCCGAATGGACCTCCGATGAAAAAGTTGTAAAGAGCTGCATGCAGCTCGAAAGACGGGTCATGGGGCCCACACCTCAACTCTGGATTCAACACCCAAAACCACACTGGAAAACTCCACCTCGGCACCAGGGTCCCAACGCCGCTGATGGTGCTCAAATCGAACATCGGATGTGTCCGCACCGCTCAGAACACAAACCCCAGGAAAAACGTCAAACTACTTAGAGGCATGTCGCGCCTCCGAGGTCCCTCGTTTCGGGAATTAAAAACCCCCGAAACCATCTAAAAAATCTCATCTCGATGCCAGGAAGGCACTGCCGCAGACGACATGCAAAACGGACGCTCCATGTAGGATTTACATTCGAGTCAGAATTTGAAAATAATAATAAGGATAATATTATTTATAGGGCGTTTTATTGACCTACTCCACGAGTCAATGAAAGGTACCCAACATTGGGCTTAAAAAGACTGCATCAAAGATAGAGTCACACTGCCACTGACGGCGTGTGAATCGGACGCCGTATGAAATACTTGCATCAGAAACAATGTTTTTATAATAATAATGATATTATATATATATATATATATTAAACAAGAATTATGTAAGGGGGGAGGGAATGGTGAATCCCCCCAATTTATTCTCTCCCAACCCACATCCATTTATATATATATATATATATTTTATTAATTTTCTTTTTCATTTTTTTTTCATCCTTTCAATCAGGTTATCCCCCCCTTTTCACGCAGGTCTCCGCCGCTTGTTGGTCGGACCACCAGCTCCAACCTCTCCTCTGACCGCACCTTCCGCAAGCATCCAGGACAACTCCGGTGGCCGGAAAATTATTCTGAGACTAGATCTGGGATCCTCATAACCTTATCTACAGCGTTGTGGCATTCGCTCGAAGATTCGTCACTATTATAATGCGGTGAAAATTGCCGCCACTTCCGCTTGCTGTCGCGTCTCCACCGACACCCGAAAATCAAAATAGAGCACAGATCTGGACTCCACTAATCAAGGGATTCACAGACATTTGTCTTACTCCATGTTTCGTTGATGATTTGATGGATCGAAAAGTTGTCCCCGAAGAACGGATGATGAATGCGAAAAACGACAATAAAAAAAAATCGGATGATGGCCATTGTTAATCTGGCCATCGATGAATGTTTTTAAAGTATTGATTTTGATCAGAAGTTGAAATTGACAATAAAATTATCAGTCAGGAGCTACAGAATCGAAAATAGAAATCCTACCTTGATTTTGGTCCCGCATTTACGTTCGCTGTGCTCTGATCTATCAGCTTCCGAAGTATCGTCATGATCCGATGAAAAACGGACGTCGAATTGTCGTCGGGAGGGAGGAGGAGGAGGTGGGAGAGGAGAGCTTAAGGGAGATGGGGGAGCTCTTTCTCCAGGGAGTGGAAATGAGGGTGGGAGGAAGAAAAGGTTTTAATAAAGTTAATTAAAACTTCAATTAATTTTAAAAAACTCAACCCAATTTAAAACCGTGTCTAAAACCCCAAACTCAGTGAAAGTTAGGTCGCACTTAGGGTAAACACCACGTCCCAAGCACAATGGTGGTCTTAGATTTTTAATCCAAGGCTTTGTTCGAAAGATATAAAATCTAACGCCCGAGAGCACTTAATTACGAAAACGCCCCTGGCGACGTTTTCCACATAAGGCCCGTACCTGTGAAAGTTACACCCTTTATAGGGTAAACAGCACGCTTCGAGCTCAACGGTGCCCTCAGTTTTCTAGTCCTAGCTACTGTTTAAGAGATACTTGAGTTACCCATTAAAAAAATAAATAAATTATTTTATTTATCCGTTTAACGTTCCGGTAACGGGCGAGAGGTCCAAACGTCCCGCGCCGACATGATATATGTCGTTCTTGGGGTAAACACCCCATTTCAGACCCATCCGTACACTCAGATTTCTGATCCAGATCACAGTTTAGGAGCTTTCCCATTTATTTGGTGTGCCCAGTGTGAACGCACTAAAAATTTAATTCCAGCCACACTGGGGCTTGGAATCGCACACCGTCTGAAGGCGCTGCTCTGGAATAACATCCAGAACATTCCAAAGTCTTTTATAGCAAAAACCGGGTTCTTACAATATTTATTAACTTATTATATGATATAATTATACCATATTGTCACTTATAATATGGATAAATTTTATTTATACTTTCATTGGAGAGGTTACTGTTACATTGACTAGTTTACTATTCATAAGGGTCACATTACAATTCCAAAGGTCAAGTTACTATTTCATCAGTATATGTTCCCTAAATTCTAGAGATACATTTTATTTCACTCATTCTTAATTTATAAGGTTTTTATTGTGTTCTATATGTAATATTATGTGATTATACTATAAAAATAATTATAATAAGGGACATCCATTGATAAAACATTGGGTTATTACATTCATCCACCCTTATGAAATTTCATCCTCGAAATTTCATTTTACATTCTAAGCTGAAAAAAGGTGTGTGTAGTTTTCCTTAATCATTTCCTAGAGTTACCATGTTGCCTTTTCTTACCTATGGTTCATCTACAGTACTCAGATCAAGTGAGTTGTCTTATATCATATAACTTTATCTCCATGATCCAAGATCTTCACTGGATGCTTCTCGTAAGAAAGATCATTCTCTAACTGTACCACATAAGAAGAGAGTACATGTGAAGTATCTGGTATGCACTTCCTTAAGAGGGATACAATGAATACATCATGTACTTTAGACATTGTAGGTGGAAGTTCTAGTAGATAGGACAAAAATCCAACATGATCAACAATCTTGAAGTGGTCAATGTACCTAGGACTTAAATTTCCTTTATTCCAAACCTCATGACCTTCTTCCATGGAGATATGTAGAGGAATACCATGTCTCCAACTATGAACTCAAGGTCCCATCGATGATTGTATGTATAACTCTCATATCTACTTTGTGATACCTTGATTTGATATTGAATGGTTATCACCTTCTCCACCATTTCTTTGACCATTTTAGGTTCTAGCAGCTTACTTTCACTGAATTCATCCCAGCATGCTGGTGTTCTACACCTTCTCCCATAAAGTTATTCATATGAATCCATTTGGATGATTGAGTGGAAACTTTAGTTGTAGGAGAATTCGAACAGAGGCAGATGTTGGTCCCATCCTCCTTTGAAGTCCATAGAACATTCTCTCAATATATATTTGAGTGTTTACATAGTTTTCTTATATTGTCCATTAGTTTGAGGATGATAGGTCATATTGAATTTCAACTCAGTGCTGAGAGCATGTTGGAGACTTTTCCAGAACTTTGAGGTGAATCTCAGATCTCGTCCGGATACAATAGATAATGGTACTCCATGCAGCCTTAACACCTCTTTGATATATATCTATGAAAGTTGATCCGATGATAAGTTATCTCAAATTAAAATTAAGTGAGGTGTCTTTGTAAGATGATCCACAATGACCCATATAGCACTGTTTCCTCTAGATGTCCTTAGAAGTCTAGTGAAAAGGTCCATGGTAATGTTGTCATACTTACATTTTGGTATGGGTAGTGTTTGTAACAGACCTTTATACTTTTTTACTTATAGACTTCAATTACTGACATTCCAGCCACTTTTATTTGTACTCAGTGATCTTCTTCTTCATATTGTCCCACCAATAGTTCTATCAGAGATCTCGATACATCTTTGTACTCCCTAGGTGAATAGAGCAGGTTGAGCTATGTGAATCATTTATAAGATCCTTATTTATCTCTGGATCAGATAATACAAATAGTCATGACCCAAATCTTAAAAATCCATCCTTGTTAATATTAAACTCAGATGATTTCTCATTTCTGATAGCTTCCACTCTTTTTAGAATTTCCACATATTTTCTTTGATCATCCTTTACTTTCTCCATGAGGGATGGTTGAGCATTCATTTAAGAAAGGATTGATGATGTTCCTATATTAATGATTCTTATGTCCTTCCTCTACAAATCTAAGAACATGGTATCCTTTTCAATTATCATCATTGATAAGGATGCACGATCCTTTCTACTTAGAGCATATGCTACCATATTTGATTTAACATGATGGTAGTGGATTGAGAAGTCATCATATTTGATGAGCTCTAACCATATTCATTGGAACATATTAAGCTCCTTCTATGTGAATATATATTTGAGACTATTGTGATCCGTATATATCTCACACTTCCACCCATAAAGATAATGTCGCTATATTTTCAAAGAAAAGATCACAATTGCCAACCCCAGATCAAATGTGATATAGTTTTTTCTCATGGTTTTTCAACTGCCTTGAGGAATAGGATATAACCTTATCATTTTTCATCAGAACAAAGCCTGGTCCCTTTTTTTGAAGGATCACTATATACCATAAAGAGTTCTCCACTTTTCAGAAGTGTGAGTACTGGAACAATGATAAGTCTCTTTTTGATCTCCTTAAATATTTCCTTACATTATTGAGTCCAAAAAAACTTCACCCCCTTCTATATCATCTTGGTCATTGGGTTTAAAAATCATGAAAATTTCTTCAAAAATAATTGGTAATACCTAGCTAGACCAAGGAATCTACAAATCTCCATTACAGAAATTGGACTGGGACACTATTCAATTGTCTTTTTCTTGGAAGGGTCTACAGATATACCCTTGTTAGTGATAACATTCCCCAAGAATGATACTTCTTCCATTGTGAACTTATATTTACTATACTTTTCTTATAACTTATCCCTTAACAATGTTTTTAGCACAGTATTAAAATTCTCCTCATGTTCCTCCTTACTCTTGCAGTATATTATAATATAATTTATAAAGACTACCATAAATTTGTTAAGGTAATCTCTAAAGAATCTATTCATTAGATCCATGAAAATTGATGGAGAATTAGTGAGTCTGAAGGACATCACTATGAACTCATTGTTTTCATATATCATTCAAAAGGTTGGCTTGGAAATATATTCCTTCCTAACCTTTAATTGGTGATATATTGACTGAAGGTCCACCTTAGAGAAATAACTGCTCCCACAAAGCTGATCAAAAAAGTCATCTATCCAAGGTAGGGGATACTTGTTCTTTATCATGACTTTATTGATCTCACAATAATTTATACAGAGGTGCAATGATCCATCCTTCTTCTTAACTAAGAGGACTGGTGCTCCCCCTGGTGAAGCACTCAGGTATATAAAACCCTTCTCCATATTCTCCTGTAACTAATTCTTCAGATCTTCCAGCTCTTTGGTGGTAATTATATAAGGTGTCTTTGATATAGGTAGAGATCTAGGAATAAGTTCAATTGAGAACTCAACCTCTCGATCAGGAGGAAGGCCATGCAATTATTCGTGAAATATATTGGTGTAGTCCCTTACAATGGGTATGAATTCGAGCATAATTATCTCCTTTATCTCAATCATTTGAACAAGATATGCCTGATCACAAAGAAAACAATATCCACACTTGAGACAATGATTCTAATAGATATTCATCTTCCTCCTTACACTTATACAATATTGGAAGATTCTTCGGGATGTGAAGAGTGATCTCCCTTTCCTGACAGTTGTTGTTTGATTTGTATAAAGATAGCCAATCCATGCCCAAAATAGCATCAAACTCTACCAAAGGAAGTGTCATGAGATTTTCCAGGAGGGTAAGTTCACAAACATATACTGGGGAGGATTTATAAACTTTGGATTTAATAATTGAACTATTCTCTATAATCACAGATAACACAACCTCTATATTTTGAGGTGGTGTTTGAATAGTTATACTAAACTTTCAAGATATTAAAGTATGTGTAGAACCAAAATCAAATAGTAAATTTACTATTATTGAATGAATAACCAGCATACCTATCACCACATCATTTTCCAACTCCACCTCAGCTATAGTGATATCATAATACCTTCCTTTTTTTCCTTGGAGGTTGTTTTTGATTGCCTCTAACAACCCTTGGATTAGGGAAATTTTTCATAATTCTCATGTTCCTTGCAGTTGTAACACTACACTATAGGCTGAGTGTTGGTCTGAACCTTCCTTTTTTCTTCCACATTTTTATAATTATTCATATCCCTTTGGAAGTTCTCAACCATATATCCCATTCTTCCATATTTAAAGCAATTCTTGGTTCCCTTTAGACAATTCCTAGGATTCTTTTTCCCACATTTTTTACACATGGGATGTTTAGTATTATTTCCATCATGAGATTTATTTTCGGATCCACCCATATTAGAGTCCATTTTTCCCTTTTTGTCACTAGGCCCATGATACCATTGAGAGTCTCTGATCTCTATTTAAACCTTGAGGGTACAATGGAAAATATCCTTATAACTATAAATTTATGAATCAACAATGTTTTTTGTAGAGTTATCTTTAGTCTGCTAAAGAAGCGATCCACCTTTCTTTTAGTGTTCATGAAAAATCTAGAGGTGTACCTTGAAAGCCTTCTAAAGTTTTCCTCATACACCCTGATTAAATCATATTACTTTTTCTTGAGTTTGAGGAACTCTCTTTCCATCTTGAGATTAAGGGTTCTAGGATAATACTTATTTAATTTTTTTTCTTGAATTCCTCCTAATACATAGAATCAATTTCCTCCTAGGACTCCATATACTTGATCAATGTCCACCATTGATCAAATTCCCCATCAAAACTATCAACCACCAACACGAATTTCTCTTCTTATGAGCATTGGAGGACATAGAATACATTTTCAATGGAGTTAATCTATTGTTCTGTGAGGAGGGGATCATAAGATCCACTAAACATGGGAGGTCCTTGACGCATGAAGGATTCTATGGAAAATTTCTCTTTCCTTGGAATAGGAGGTCATTCCACATGATTCAAGTTATTATTCATAACTTAATCTAGCTAAGCAAGTACTATCATAACATTTTGAGAACCTGTTCCTATCATATCAAGCATATTATTAGGGAAATATTCACATTTCATATCACATTGATTGTTGGAACATGTTCTTTTATTTCTTTCCATTAACTAAGGAAAAAACATACAATTATAGGGCTTGAATACTTACCTAATAAATATAAAAAGGAAAATTTAAACATGCAAGGATAAACTCTTAAAGGAAAAGTATATCCTAACTCATGATTCCCTAGGTTTGAATCTAGGTTACCCATGATCTGTTTCTTAACATATATTATTATTGGATTTGTTTTCCCTTAATAATAGTTCGTACTAATATTTTGAATTTACCAAAGCATATCCCCCGGGAGTTTTAAACCAGTAGTGAAGAAAAGACAATTATCATGCACCAGTTCCCATTCAAGTATATCTCAAAATGGTGTTTTTGGGTTTTACCCCTTGATACATTTGTTCCAGAGCTATATACACTTGTTCGTATCTAGATATGGATGTAGTTGTTTAATAAACCACTTACTCTATACTTACCAAAATTTAGGGATGTTTTCTTATACTTAATCTTATCCATAAGGTTCATACTAAATTTCTCTATTACTAATCTCAAAAAATAAATAAACCTTTCCTCTGATACCAAATATAGATACCCTAGCCTTTTACACATAACATTACATGATTTTATGCATAAATAAACATTATATTATAAGCAATGGATCATAAAGTACAGTGTCTTGGAATAATATGTATATAAAACTAAAAACATGGGACTAAATAAAACATTTCTTTATTTAATCATCATAAAGAGATCTTAACTTACACTGTGATCATACATATTCATAGGATAACCTAGGGGATAACATGAATACAAGGGTGAAATAAAAATCCCAGTAAGGGAATAATCATAAGAATAAATCTTAAGAACATGGGTTAGAAGGCATGGCACAATGATTTAAAAAGGCATGGAACATGAGGGAACATATGGAATCCTAACATATAAAACACAGGACCATATAAACATTGAATCATAGTAATGTTTAAGAAACCTAAAACATGACTTTAGAATGACTCAAGGATCATTTCACACAGAGGATCACAATTCAAGGTTAACCACCATGACCGTTGCACATGGTAGCACGAGTAAATGCTAACCGCCATGACCGTTGCACATGAAGTATCATGATTATAAAATTTACCCAATTAATTGGAGTTATATATGGGTGAACCCATAATAAAATGTTCATTAATATTCTTACCACATATATAATCATACACAATCATTCATATGTAAACATAATGGTTACCCATGGTAAGAATTGGGTATCATAATCATGTCATAAAGCATAACAAATGGGAGTATCACAAAATTGTCCATCAAGGAAAGGAATTAGATAATTAATGGAAAATAATTAGGTAGAATAGGAATATATCATGAAAAGTGATTTCAACTTGAAGTAATAACATGTAAAAAGAGTACTTAAGAAACTTTAGAATTAAATCATTTTAGAGTGGTTGAAGGAAAATATCAAAGGTTATTTAAAACATAAAATGGAATAATATTTTATATAAAACCAGAATTGAACCAATAAGGTTTTCATAATAAAGAGTGGTTTTATAAAATTAATGGTGGATTAAATATATATTATATAGTGTACTTGAAAATGGGTAAGTATTCGAAAAGTTCCCTTAAAACAGGTTTACTTATATGGAAGAATTGAGGAGGGAACCATTTAAAAACATGTATATCCCTAAATGAGAAGTATGAAAGGGTATTGATACATGAATTTGGTATATATAAAAAATATTTATAATATTCACATAAAAATATAATATAACTTCATTTTGGTAAAAATAAATATAAAGAAACCCGAAGGAATAAAGGAGGTTTGGATAGAATCCCTTACCTCAAGTTCGAAGGTGTTTTCAGTTGGTTTTTAATGTACTAAATAACCAAATTACATTAACTAATTAATATTTACAGAACCTATTATACATGTAATTGTTTTACTATAGCCTTATTAAGTTCATTCATGGACCTTTTAATGGGTTAAGATGTTCAATTTCATTGTTTGGGAGCATTTGTTTCGTTGGTTTTCATGATCAGTTTACTTATATACATGTATGGATAAACATGTAAGATGAGAATGGTTGTCCAGAATTGAAGTTATATTTTATTTTTGAACATAGAAAATATTACATGGTTATAAAGTTCATTTGGTTATTTAGAGTGAGGATGAATCATTTTGTAAAACTTTAATGATAACTATTTGGGTTAATTGGTAGTTTTTTGATAAAAATGAACTCATTTTGCTTTATAAATTAATATCATGTGAATAAAAAGATGCAAAATCATTAAATAAGGCATAAAACATATATTATAGTCTTCTTCAACCATAAAAATGGTTTCATGACTATAATTTAATATGATAATAGAAATTGAAAACCCGTCATCCTTGAATGTGATAAATTAACACATCTTGGATGATGTTTTTATTTCTAGTATAAAAGGAGGGGAAAAGAGAGATGATGATGAATTAATACATGACCAAAAAAAATTCTAGTACATCTAAGGTACTAGAGTTATCATAAAATTTGGATTAAAGTAGTTGAGGTAAGAAAAATTAATAAATGAACTTGAAAAAAATAAAATAAATGAAAAGAGGAATTTACCTCTTGAATTTATCTTCCTTGAGAGCCTCTTTAGGGGAGAAGATCAACCTTTTGAATAGAAAAAGGGATAATAGAAGTGGGGAGGATCTTTGGAGGAGATTTTGGAATAATTTATAGAATACAAAAGGCTTGAGAGAAGTGAAGATAGGGGGGGGGGTGGTTGGTTTTTTATAGTGGAGGAGAGGAGGGGTTTCCCATTATTTTACTCATTAGTTTAATATTTTTTCTCAAGAATAAGAATAGTCTCAATTATTATGACAAAAAAATAGTAAAGAGAGCATGTGAGTTCAATACAAGGGTTCTTACCTCAATAGGACATCATCCATGACTCAATAATTCATGTTTTTATATTATTTGGTAAATTATCATATTTCAGTATTCATAAAAAATGCAAGTATTTTAGAAAAATACCAAAAATTCACCCTAACCATTTTTCGATGTGTAGAATAAAAAAATTAACTCCATTTTTCAAAAATAATTTTCTAAATATGGTAAATTTAATTTTTAATTTAAATCATAATTTAATTGAAAAATATAAATTTCTAAATCAAAACTGCTTTCCTAACACTTTGAAAAATTACCTAAGGTATCATAAAATTGTCTTATAAAAATAAGACATAAAAATATTATTTTATGAATTAATTTTATGAAAATAAATTTTATTTTAATTTATTTAAATTAATCATAAAATTGTAATTAAATATACATGAATTACAAAAATACCAACACTTAATCAATAATTATTAAAATATTTATTTACTTATACTATGATATAATTATATCATATTATTACTTATAAGATGGAGAAATTTTATTTATTATTTTATTGGTGAGGTTACTATTACATTGGATGATTTAATATTCATAAGGGTCACATTACTATTTCAAAGGTCAAGTTACTATTTTATCAGTATATGTTCCTTAACTTCTAGAGATACCTTTTATTTCACTCATTATTCCTTTATAAGGTTTGTGTTGTGTTATATATGTAATATTATGTGATTTTATGATAAGAAATAATTATTATAAGAGAATTATATTGATAAAACATCAGGTCATTACACACCACACAATAGAACACATGTTTTAAACATTTTGTTCCATAACTCATAAGTTTCCTTATTTTACCATTTTTTTCATTATATTAACTAGTTTTCTAGCAAAAGTAATTTATCCTTTAAGACTAAATTATAGTGATAATTTTTAGAAAATTTGGATCCTCTAATTCTAATTATGATATCTAATTTGTAAAATAAAAATCCCTTGTGTTTTGAAAATTAATTTTAACAGAAGTGCATGTAATGCACAAAACATTTCTTTAACACTAACCGCGCTAACAAAGTTTTTACTATTTAAGGGTCAATATGTTTCTTATAACAGATAAATTGGTCAATTATTGTACCATATATTATACTTTTTAAAATTTAAAAATCACTTGATATAATAGAGGGTTTTTAATAATTTTAAATCATTTAATAAAATACCATTTATTATAAAATAACATTAATGATAATTTTGACATTATTCATTTAATTTGAATTTTTAAAAATATCAATATAATGATTGAATTTGAATATAGTAGGATCATAACTGTGTAAAATGATATATTCTTCTAAAAAATTAATGCAACATAATAATTCATTCAATTGTCACTTTTACTATTTTTAGTATCATTTATTTTATTTTATTGTTAACTAAATAATTATTATATTGGCATTTTTAATCAATTTCAGTAATTATTTCAGATATAAAAATTAAATATAAATTATTATGAAAACTAAAAATCATTTATCTTTAAAAATAATATTTATATCCTAACCTATGTAGTTTTTCACTTCTAAGGATTTATAGATATTAAAATCAAGGAAGGTACATTTTTTTTCTTTTTCTTCACTTAACTTATTATATGGGTCACTATCAAAGAATAGTGTCCAAAAAGTTATAAAAATAGATACTAATGTTAAAAGGGTATAAATATGGACATTAAATGGGTGTTGAAAAAATGGGTAGGTTATTTTAGACCTTATATTCCAAGTTTATCCACTAAGTAAACTTGTTTTCACCTTAATCACTTCTTTCACTAATTATTATAGATAAAAATTAATTTAAACTTATTAGATAATATAAATTATTATAATTCTAAATATAAAATCCATTTTTTCAAATTAAACTCATATGAGTGGAATAATTTAATTTAAAATTAATCCCATAGAGGTGACGAGAAAGAGGGTTTTTAAAGTGAAAATGTTCAAAAGTTTATAATGTTTTTATAGAAAAATTCAATATAAAAATGATTTAAATGACTTTAATTAGATTAATAGATATATAATTGAAATATTTTGACTTTAAAACCAATTCAAAATATTATTTATCATTATAAATTATTTATACGAAAGAGTAGTTTTCAATTAAAATTCAGTATTTTCACTATTCATCAAAAAATGAAACTCCTTAGAAAAATACCAAAAAATCACCCTAATATAATTTTGATATTAAAAACTAAAAAATGATGTTTATTTTATCATATAAATTTTATAAAATTCATAAAATTTAATTCTAAATTATGCGCAACAAGCATGATTAAACTATCTTTTAGAAAAAATATAGTTTTTCAGAAAACATTTTTTCTCTTTTAAATGATACATATTTTATTATTAATAAATATATAATTAATAATCATGTGTATGTAATATATTTTCATAATTTAGTTAATACTATTCATTCCTACCACTTTAACTACCAGGTAATGACTATTATATTAAATAAAAATATTAATAGTATAATATTGTTTGGTAAAACTCAATGTTTCATGTAACACAAGCTATCAAAGGAACACGTTGTTTCATGTAACAGAAGATAAAATCAATGTTTCATGTAACACAATCTAAAATAATTTTTGGTTTTAATTCAATCTAACTCAGTATTTTGTGTAACATACGCTATTGAATAAAATTTTATTCTTTTAAAATTTTTGAGGTGTTATATTCTCCACACCCTAAATAAATTGCATACTCAAAATTTAAATTTGATCTCAATAATCAAGGTTTTGATATCTAAAAATTCATTTATTGAAAAAACTATATTGTAAAAGGGTTAAAATTTCCTATTGATAAGAGATAAAGGTAAGTAAAATGACTATCTGGAATAATCACATAACTAGGTTTCTGAGTAGGAGAACATGGGTTGGAAATAAAAACATGGAAATGGAAGAGAAAACTTACACCCAAATACCGATAGAGGGTGATAAAGAAAATTGGTCACAAGAAATTGGGTGATATAGAGAAGGTTAAAAACCATAAAATAATAAACCAAATTGGTATGAAAAAGGTCATTGATATCATCATAAATGATGGTAATAAGATAAAATTTTATTTCAAGATACTTTTCCTAAAGTTGAGGAATTATTTCCCTCTCTAAGAATATAAAGAAATATACTTACTTGATGTGTTTCAATTTCATAAGCACAATATTATCCTTTGGTTGTGCCTTTAACTATTTACACTTCATCTCTTATCATAGTTTTTGTGATATAGTGAAGTAATACATTAATCTCTAAAACCTCATCCAATTATCAACTTAAACCCTTTCATAAATGGTTATATTTTCCAAAAGATTGTGATCCAACACATTATACATAAGGTCATTGAATTTCAAAAATGAACTTATTATTAAACTTTAATAAATATGATGTGGCTCTTAATCATATTATACAAAACATGTGAATACCATCATAATTTATTCTTTTAAAACATGGTAATAACTATAATTACCATAAAAAAATTATTTAAAACAAGTATACTTCTTTATTACTTAAATAAAACATAGGTTATTGGATATATTCTTTAAATATAATTTTTTTGAAGACTCCATAAATGATAGAATAAATAAATCTTTCAATAAATCATTAATCATTTATGAGGTAGTGATTACTATCCAATTTACTTTATCCATATCAATCATATCTTATACCAATATCTTTATCTAAAAATTAGGAACATATTAAGGGTTATCATTTCTTTAATCATGTTTTTTCTAAGAAGTTCAACTTTCCACTAAATCATTTTATTATCTATAAATACCATTTAATATACGCTTTCAAACCCTTAATGAAAATGTACTACACTACAATCCTTTTACATTTCATAATTCTTAAAATAATTATATCATTGATAAAATACTCAAATGATATAATTATTGGATCCAAAAATGAGAAAATTAATAATTCCTCTTTAGTTGTCGCAATATAATTTTCTTGAACTTGATCCATTAAATTGTTCTGAGATATATTCCCTTGATTCTTAGGGAATTAATTTTCATAGTTCCTGATATCTCTATAGTTGAATCATTTTACATTAGAAACATTTTTCCCTTTCTATTTTAATCAAAATCATGGTGCCCTTTCTCTCCACACTTATAACAAACTCCCAATCACTTTAAACAAGCCCCAAGTGTTTCTTTCCAAAATTATCTCATATGGAAAAATAATTCTTTACCTTGTTCCTTTTATCTATATTTTCCCAAGCTATCCTCTTCTTCTCAAGCTTCCCTCTAAATCCATAATACTTAGATAACACTTTATCTATATTTTTATCACATGATACTATATCTGCATATGATAAAAACATTTGGGATACTAGTTACCTTCATAAGATTGAATTAAGACCATAAAATACATGATCACTCTTACTCTTTAGATCCCATGAATTGTTGAAGTTCCCATTCCTTCTACTAGGCACCATTTATAAATTACAACATATACTATATTAGATCACATCATTATGAAACATAATGTATAATCTAAAAACTAGTTAAATACTTAACATAAATTGAAATATTTATGTATAGATAATCTCATAATCATAAACATGGATTATTTTGGATGTTATTCTATACTTATCCTAAAATTATATCATAGGTTTATGTTCCCTAATATACATTTTCCTCAATCTAGTTCCCAATGATTGTACTAAACTTCCTTTGATACCAACTATAACAACCCTAACCCCAATGATAAATCGAGGGGAATAAATTAACCAGTCCCCAAACCATGTAATTCATGTCTACAACATTCCTCAAATATCAAATAATCAATTTAAATCCTAAATAATGCATCTTATTAAATATCCATATTGAGTAAAGGATGCATAATTTTTAATATTTCCCTAATAAATCATATAACTTTCAAAGTAAACACTATAGGTAAAAATTGTATAAAGTTTAAGAAACAATAATATCCATCATAAAATAATATTTATATTAAAAATAAATATAATTTACAATGAAAAATGATTAAAATAATGTGATTGTTTTAATATAAAGTTAACAATCATAAAAGGAATTGAGATTGTATGATAACTTTTACCACTTGGTAATTTTAAAGTCAAATCCCCTTGGATGATATAATTCAATGTGAAACTTAAAATAACATGAATTATGAATTAATAATGATATTACACATCAAAAGGTAAGTATATACACCATATAAAAGTGAATTGGTTTATAAAAACAAATAATTCTCAATAGAATGAAAATTGAGACGAAATCAATTACCTTACACTTCCTTTTGGTTGAATTATATTTAAAATCCTGTATAATTATTTAAGGAATTTTATTAAATTATAATAGAACCATATTAACATTTATAATATCATATATTATCCTATTATAACATCTTATCACCAGTTTGTTAATAATCTTTCATTATTTTCATTATTTCAGATGTTAATTTCCTTATTTTTCGAGTATGTTTTAACTTTTTATTTTGTTCCTATTAAATTGATATTGATTTAATAATATCTTGAATTTAAAAAATAATTAAATATAATATATATTCTGTTTATATTTATTTATAGTAAACTATAAAATTTGGTTATAGTAAATGAAATACATTGTTCATGGAGACGGTAGGTCATACTATGCATGAATGGTGTTTCCATTTTCTTGTCATATTGAAGAAAATAAAGGTAAATGATATATATATATATATATTATAATACTAGTATTATTTTTATGTGATATATATCATATATTTTTATTAATCCCATACTTAATACATTCCGTGTAAAGTATGAATGAATCACATCGCTTTGCGAGGCGATAGTTTGCTGTATACACGAGCGAAAATATCATATTCCCATAAAATAAAATGAATAAATATATGTGTGATATACTAAAAAAATAAGAATTATAACATAAAAAATATCATAAATATCATATATAAACTTTAAATCCATCATTATTTAAAACCTTGAAAGGTGGTAATGGAAAAAAGATCAACATTAGTTTGCGAGGCGGTAGTCTGCCGTACACACAAACAATGATTTCGTAACCCATTTGAGGAAAGTGTGTATGTTTTTAGGTAATAAACTTAAGCTAAAAACATCTAATTATATTTAATATATTTATTTTATTATATAATCATGGTATAATATAAATTTAAGGAGGTGGATAAGGAAATAGAATAAAAACACTTGTTTAAGAACATTACCTCTTCTTTGGGTGTCTTCCTTTAGTTTTCAATAATACCTTACTAGGTTATATTTTTTTACCAAATAATGATTATATGATGAGGGGATGGAAGTTAGGGAGTGATTTTGGTTAGTTTTATATTATCCAAATGGATTTAATGGTGTGAGTAAGTGAGTTGAGTGAGTACCCTTTTATTGTTGAGGAGGAGTGGTATTCTTGTAAATACTCAAAAAGTATTCACCATTAGGAGGTCTCATTTACCTAATGTGGATGCAAGATTGATAATTAATGGTATTTAAGGATTATATGGTTGATAAAAACCTCTATTAAAAAATATAACACATGTTTTAAACAATTTTTCCTTAACTCCCATGTTTCTTTATTTTTACATTTTAGTTTTTTCATTATGTTAATTATTTTTTTAACCAAAGTAATTTATCCTTGAAGAATAAATTTGAGTGATAATTATAAGAAAATTTGGACCCTAATATTATAAATATTATATAAAATTTATTAAATAAAATTACTATGTGTGTTGGAAATTAATTTTAACAGAAGCACATGTAATGCGCAAAAAAACTACATTAACCCTAACCGTGCTAACAAAGTTTTTACTATTTAGGGGTCAACATGCTCATTATCAAAGATAAAATGGTCCATTAATGAAAAATATATTATATATATCAACATTTAAAAATCACTTGGCATAATATAATTTTTTTAGTAATTTTAAATCATTTAATAAAATATGATTTATTATAAAATAACATTAATAACAATTTTGACATTATTCATTTAATTTGAATTTTAAAAATATCAATACAATGATATAATTTGAATATATTAATTTAAAAGTTGTGAAACTTGATATATTCATATTAAAAATTTATGTAACACTATAATTATTTCAATTTACTTCGATTTTACTATTTTTAGTATCATTTTTTTATTTAATTGTTAACTAAATAATTACTATGTTAGAGTTTCTTAAGCACTTTAAGTAATTATTTCATCTCTAAAAATTAATGATAAATTATTATGATTTCTAAAACTAGTTTATATTTCAAAATAATATTTATAACCAAACCTATGTAGTTTTTTTCCTTATTCTCAATATTTATATAGTTATTAAAATCAAGGAAGGTATATTTTTTGCCTTTTTATTTACATAACTTATTACATGGGTCACTAACATTAAAGTGTCAAAAAATCCATATAATTAAATAATAAGGTTTAAATGGTTTACATATTGAAATAAAATTGTTTTTAAATAAATGGGTAGGTCATTTTACACCTTATATTTTATTTTTAACCACTAAGTAAACTCATTTTTACCTTAATCACTATAATTAATTTTAATTGTTTTCACTAATTATTATGGTAAAAAATAAAGTTGAAATTTTTAGATAATATAAATTATGTTTATTAAAAATATAAAATCTATTTTTTAAAATTAAACTCACATAACTGGAAGAATTTAATTTTAAATTAATATCACATATGTTATGAGAAAGAAGGGTTTCAAAGTGAAAATATTCAAACATTTAATATATTTTTATATAAAAATTCAATATTAAAATGATTCCAATTAACTTAATTGGATTAATAGATGTGTGATTAAACTATTGTGACTTTAAAATCAATTTAAATTATAATTTAACATTATAAATTATCTATACAAAAATGGATATTTTAATTAAAATCCACTATTTTACATTATTCCTCAAGAATCAAAGCTTTTCAGAAAAATACCAAAAATTCACCCTAAGATAATTTTGATATTACTTATTAAAAAATTATTTTTATTTTTTCATATAATTTTTTTAAAAGTGGTAAAATTTATTTTTAAATTATGTGTACCAAGCACGATTAAACTGTCTTTTAGAAAAAATATAAATTTTCAGAAAACATTATTTTTATTTTAAATGATACATATTTTATTATTAATAAATATATAATTAATAATAATGCATCAAATACCTATTCTCATAAGTTAGTTAACACTATTCATTGACACCACTCTGACAGCTAGGTAACAACTATTATATTAAATAATAATATTAATAGTATATTGTTGTTTGGTAAAACTCAGTCTTATGTGTAATGAAAGATATTAAAGGAACTATTTTTTCATGTAATGAAAGATAAAATAAATGTTACCTTTAAAAGAAAATCTAAACTCAGTGTTGGGTGTAATGTAAGATAACTCGATATTGTGTATAACATACACTATAAAATAAAATGTTATTCTTTTTTAATTTTCGAGGTGTTACATAAGGTTGTTCTATAGAGAAGTCAGATAACTGGAGAGATACCATGTTTCTCCTAATTTAAAAACCTATTGTGTAATTTATTAATAAATACAAGCGGTTACCACATAAATGTAAATTATAATGAGGATGAGTGTATTTATTTATTTATTTGTGAACAAGAAAATATTATATTTAAGTGTATTGAGACCAAAATATGTTTTGATGTTTAGGTAGTATTTTCTATAAAATTTATGAATAAACATATCATATTAAAATTAGAGAATAATTGGAGGAATTTTATTAATATTAAATAAATATATATTAGTTTGGGTTAGGATAACAAAAACCACACTATGATGCCCATATCGCGCCATTGCATTAGTTGAGGTGCTTTGGGAATAATTTATAGTCTAAATGGAAAATGGTCATGGATTACTTGAGAATATTAGAGCAATAATTATGAACTATATAAAGGGACCAAACCCATGGTCTATTCTATTTCACGGTAGATATTTTTAAATTTCCCTGTATAAAATTTGTTGCATATAAAACCATGTAATTTCAAGGTTACAGTGGAGAAATGTGGTTTTCACTATTAATGTACAAAAAAAAAATGAATCTAATTATTCATACTATGGTGAGATATAATTTTTGAAAAAAATATTTTTCAAAATCCCTATAAAAAACTAAGAGAATATGTTATTGAAGGAATATAGGATAAATTCTTTGTATAGAGTTTTACAACCTAATAGTTGGAGCTAGATTATTATACTATTATAGTGTGTGACCATGCCTTAGCTAATATGAGAAATAAAATCTTAAGATATGAAAATAGGTGATATTTTATTAGAATATTATCGACCCTATTTGTTTTTATTTGTTAAGGAATTAACAAGAACAAAATTATATGGAGAAAGTAATCTACACAATGGATTGAGTGAAGAAATACCAATATGAAAATCTACATCTTACCTATAATTGGAAAGAGAAGATATATAATGGAACTAATCCAATCATAATTTTATGATAAATTTTAATAATATTTAACCACATACACATATGGATAAAATAAGATATAATTGAGGAGATATTGATGATATCTTATAATAGAGAAAATTAACATAAAAAGAAAGTGATAGAGGGAATAAACATTATAAAATATTATGAGAAAGTTCTATAGGAGAGATAAAATGTCTTATAGGAATTATCCTTTAGTAAGAAAGTTATTTTATTAAAATAAAATTCATTAAAATTTCCTAAATTGTAAAGAATATGAAGTTTGATGCTACACCAACATACTAAAGGTGCAATCTCTCTCAACGCGTTTCAGATAATTTTTTATAATGAATGTGATCCAAACATTTGTGAAGAAAGTGATCCTTAATGGATAATGAATTTACTGAAAACCTTTATAATCAAGCATTGATTATATTTAATTCAAGTGATATGACATTGATTCATTTTTACTCTCCTTGATATAATATATATATTAAGGGTGAACTAAGTAAAATTCATGTGATTTCATTATTTATTATTTTTTTTCACATGAAAGTTATAGTCAAGAGATATAAACATGGTATAAATAACCATATGAGAAATATTAAAAAGTGGAACAAAAAGTGAAAACGTTTTAACTCATTAATCTAATTTACCCCAATTAGGGTAGTCACTCATTGTCCTAACAACTAGTATAAGAGTAATAGGTTTCTACTTTTGGTATATTTTATCTAAGAAAATAGAACATAATAACTATGAAAAATCACAATGGTGTTTTTATATTTGAAAAAAAAAATTTAAATTATATAATAATAAGTTTTAATACTATTATTGATCTATTTTTATGAATTTTAAACTATTTTGAAACATGGAATATTTATTGGAGACTTGATCAATGGATTTCTCATCGAAATATATGACAAAGAGTTGGATACAAATGCCAAAGGACTAAATCATATAGGGGGATCATTTTAAAACATGGTGTATATAAATTTTATGTTATGAAAATCATCAATTTAAATGTGGTAGAATCACTTGAACCTCTATGAAGGCAATTAAAAAGTTAATGAATAAAAACTCTATGTTTAAAGTAAAAAAGTATGAATAATTGAATATTCTCCCAAAAAAAAATATTGAAACATTATTTAATCATATGAATGACATAATGAAGGATATATGAGGACATGGAAAATATAATAAATATGTTATCCTTTTCATGTGGATCGTATAAAAATTCTCTCCATATTTCAATCCAAAGGTTTCAGTGATCAAGAAAAGGGTTCTCAAGAAGGAACCCTTAGATTATCTTAAAATAATTCTCATAAAATATGAAATGAGAATGAATGTGGACAATCTAATGGTTAAAAATAATACAGAAAATATAATATTAAAGGCTAGAAAATAACTTACCAATAAAGATGATCAATAATATAATGGAGTTGATGAGATGATATTTTTCCTCTCATTTAATCTTAAAATATAAAAATAAAAATTCAAATAGAAACTTCCACTCATATTATTTTGATGAAGAAATGTTAGAAATATTACAATAATATTTATAAAGAATGAACAAGATTAAAAAGAGGAATATGAATATCTAAATATAACCTTCAAAAATAATAAAATTGAATAAATACTCATAACGGTAAGCCTAAAAGTAGAACCTTAATTTCAAATGATGCCCAATATTCCAATTACTATAAAATCAAAGAGATTTAATCTTATATAGATGTATCCATGGTTGAAATGATTGATTAAATAAAATAAGAGGTAGTTTATTAAGATAACAATGAAAAATAATAAGGTTTCATTTAATTGAAGGTCAAATTGGAAGTTGATGTAAACGAGATCAATGTATAATAAAATTGAGTAAAGAAACCCAATCTAATTTTAAAAGAATACAAAAAATATATTTACAAGAACAATAAGATAATATTTATGTATTGAAATATAAATTCAAGTGACTAAAATCTAGAATATAAAAAAAATCCAAAAGTGGTTATTGAGTTACAACTCAAGGTGGTAAAAAAATATCAAATCATTGATGGATTCAATTCCATAGTTAAATATAAGTGAAAAAATTTGTGTGAGATTAAATTTGAAGTTGTTAATTATTGAGAAAATATTGATGATTGATTATGACTCTCCACTCATGGTATTAATTCTAGTTTTGTTTAATTCAGAATTTTATTAAATGAGAAGGCTAAGGAAAAATACCTAAAATAATTAGAAAATTTGAGGAGTTCCTGTAAATATAAACAATCAAATCTTGATGGAAAACATGTTTTTTTATTATAGAACTCAAAAAAGATATATTCAAAGCCAAGTAAGCAATTTTCTATACCAAAGAAGAAGGGTTATTTGGAAAAATACCAAAAAGTGGTTCAATAAATGAAAATTTAACCAAACACACCACAAATTAGGTTCCTTTACTATATAAAGATGGTAAATTCAATAAAATTGAGTTTTATAACAAAAAAGGAATACATTAGAAACAAAGTAACAAATAAAAGGAAGTTTGACTCTTATTCTTATAAAAAGAACTTTTTTTAAGTTGATATTTCTATTTTTGTATATATTTTGGTCATAAATATATATATTTATCATAATGGAGAAAAATAAGTGGATATATGGAAATGAGAAATATATTTCTAATGAGGATTCAATAAAAGATACCAAAACTTACTTTGGAGTTGATGACTAAATTTTTCATGCTCAAAGAGGATGATATCACTTTCCATAAAGAGGAATCTAAGGAGAAGATTGTTCTAATCAACAAACATTAAAAATAGATCAAAAGGGGTGAGTTATAGAATGAAAATTTGGTAAACGTTTCTCTAAAGGAATTCAATGGTGAAAAATCAAGGAACCTTGATAGTGGGTTCTCTTCTTATATATATATATATATTTTAAATTTAGTAATAAAATCAAGTACAAGGAAGATGGAATAGTTTTGTTTTTGAATGATGTTTACCTTCAAATTAAAGGAATTAATTAATATAAATTTAAGGTAAGAATTTATTGGAGATGTATGTTCTCCATATAGAAGTTTTGAGATTAAATTTTCTTAGTATAATTCAATTATATGACTCCATTACCACTATACACATTACTTAAAAGGCCTATATTATCAATGGATGAAATAAAACTCTTATTTTTAAGGGGAATATGAAAATATATAACCTCTATTAAATATATAACATAAAAAAATATTGTTTCTTTTTAAATAAATAAGAAATTAGGCTTTAAAATAAATTTATTATCCATATTAAACAACACTCACTATAATAATTTAGTAAGTGTGAGGATATCAAAGAAAATAGAATTATAAAACGAGATTATGATTATATATACAAATTTTTTGAATATTTTAAAATTATGTGGAAAAAAATACAAGTTTTTAAAAACAATTAAAGGGATTATTGGTGATAGTGTATATGGATGTGTGTGGAATAAGTTATCCAAAACTAATAAAGGGTAGTGACACTTTTCATTATCTATTAATGATTATAATTGAATTAGTTGAGTGTGTGTGATTACTCATAAGAAATACTATAATATATCAAGAGATATAAACGAGTTACTAGAAAAATTCATAAAAAATTATCCCCATTTTAGTATATGATAATGATATAGAATTATAAAATCACTTGGTAGAGGAATACCATAAGAAACAAGACTCTATTCATCAATATTTTTCAAGGATAACACCTCAATAAAATGGGGTAGTTGGGAGGTGAAACTAAATGATCAAAAACACAGAATGGATAATGTATATTAACAAAGGTATATATTAAAGGTATTGGAAGAAAGAGATATTAATGGATATATGTATATAAAACCAATTATTGTTGTTTTACTTTAAATAAAAGGCTCCCTTTTAGGTATGGTATAATAAAAATCAAAGACTCAAATATATTCGCACATTTGAAAGTAATTTCTATATATTAAAATAATTAGGTAACTAAGATAAGTTTTTGAGTAAATATAATGAAGAAATATTTATCTGAACCAATTTTTAGAGTAAATAATAAAAATTATTTAATAATAGAATTAGAAATATCATTGGAATTAATTTTATAACATTAGTTGTAGATGAGATTGAAAATATTTCAAATAGTGAAGGAGATCATAAAAAATGTAATGAGTTTATTTTATACTAATAAGTTTTAGTACACAAAAAAATATACTTATAGGATGAATTAAAGGAGGAAAAATATAGCATATATAATTTAACACCTATAACAAAATAAAAATAAAAAACAAGCTTAAATTAATGAGAGAAAAATTTACAGTGAAAAATATTCTATAGTTGAAATATGAAAGATAAAAATTTTGTAACAAATAACATTATTATATTTTGTTAATATAAGGAAATTTTATAAACCATAAAATGAGAAAGCTCGGTCAAAACTATACATTAGAAATTTGAACAAATAGGGAAGAATGATACCTAGAAACTTGTTCCAAGGCCAGTGATTAAAAATGTTATAGGAACTAAATGAGTTTTATTAATTGAAGATAATAAAGACAATTAAGTGATGAGGAGTAAATCATGACTATTTTTTAATGTTTGTTCTTAGATTATAATAGTTTATGTGGATATGGGTTTTTTTGAAATGGAAAGATTGGAAGTAATAAGTCTATTATAAAAAATTTATATCAACAATAAGTTTAATATATTCTAAATGGATATCAAGTTAACCTTTATCAATGGGTTGTTAGAGGAATAACTCTATATTGATAAATTGGATGGATCACTCACTCAAAAATATATATTTATTTATTTAATTCAAAAAAAGAGGCCAGGTCTGAAGAAGTCAAGGGGGTGATAGTGGAGAAGGCTGATCCCATCACCACTGACAATGATTTAACAATAACTAAGAAGGGATCCAAGGCTATAGTATAGGATAGTACTGTATGGATCCATTCTCAATAATTTTGAAGATAAGTTGTGAAAATTCAAGAGACACTTTATGGATTAACGTAAGCACTTGGATGCTATTAATAAAGAATTTATTTTTTTTCTCAATAAGTTAGTATTGGAAGGAGATAAATTTGATAAAAATTTATATGTGAATAAGTTTAATAAATAAATAATCACGGTGATGGTATATATTTATTATTTAATATTTATAGGTTTAGGAGAAGAAAATTTCAAAGAGTTTGTTGGATTATTGAAGAACAATTTTTTTATTCTAATAATAGGTGAGCTCAAATTATTTATTGGAATTGAGGTCCCTCAAAATTAGGATGGAACTTTTATTTCACAATATAAATATAAAAAGTAATAATTTTAACATATTTCAAAATGGGGATATTAAACACATAGAGACACCTGAAAATCCAACATTTTCATAAATTTTTTCTTGTGTTTCAATATTTTTAAACCCACCATTTTGAGTAATTATGATATAAATATTATATTTATTAGTTTTATGGACAAACTAAAGATTAATTTTTAAATTAATTAAAACTTTATTTTTAATTGTTTAATTTATTTTTGGAATTGTTAGAATAAATCCTATATTTAGTTTTGGTTTTTTCGATAATTATTCAAGGTGTATGTAATTCATATTGATATCTAATGGTTCCCAGAATATTTTACTACTTATATTTGAATTTCCATATTCCAAGACTTAAAATATAGAAAATTCGCTTCTAATAGACTTATTGTTACTACTTATATTTGACTTTGAGGATTACAAGACTTAAAATATGGAAAATTCACTTACTAGAGACATGATATTTCATATAAATTATGTTTATCTCATATCACTTGGTGTTAATTTTCATAGGTCTTTTCATATTTAATAACAATTCATAAATTTCATAAGGATCTAGAAGTAATTTTATAAGCCTTTATTCTATTACATATGAATTATAGGATTTGTGCATTTTTAAGAAGTCTACTGGATGGAAAATTGTGAGTTGCATAATTATTTGGATAATTAGACTTTGGTCTTATCATATAACTTTTGAAGGCTATATCATATGAATTTGGAAATATCAAATGTTTTTAATTCTTGATCATATGAATTTTTCATGAACATAAGGCTTTGGACTAGATCATAAGATTATGCTACCAATTGCATGAATATTTTGGTTCAATCACATGACTTTTATTTTTAACATCAGGCTTTACCCTAAATCACAATCCTTTCAGCTCTAAATTATGCAAACTGAAAACAAGATTTTCTAAAATACCTTTATATCATTCAATGAGATAGGAAATTGAAAAAGGAAAGATAATTCATAGTACTTAGTAAGACTTTATGGGAGAGCTTCAGGCTACCACATCAGTACACATGAACCCATTCACAAGAGTCCACCTGGATTATTATGTTCATGAGATTTTAATGAAAATAAAAGAAGGGAAAACATAATATAAATGGAAATATGAAGCTTTAAAATGCATTAGGATATCAAAGGTTTGATCATAACCTAAGAAGATTGAAACCAAGGACCTAAAAGAAGGATATAAGGTCAAATTATATGGGAACACAATTTTTTTAGAGAATCTGATGTTGATGATGATTTTGTTTTACTTTTTTTAGTTTATTAGTGCAATAATATTCCTACTTAATCTATACCTCTCTATGAACGGAGGGGTAAAATATTAATGATTAGGGAAGGAAAAGATTTACTTTTGTAATGTTTAATTCCTTATGAATTTAATAAATGAAAACTATTTTTTATTGATTGATTTCGGTTTTTAGTGGATATTTGATTATTTTAATACAAATATATTAAAGGTTTTGAACTCATTAATTATTTACTATTGAGATTGATAATTTATAATTTCTCTCCACTTATTAAAAAATATCTTGAAAGAAGAAGATAAATCAGGGGGTGAGTTTCTAGAAAATTATGATATGTGAGTGAAATTAGTGAGTAAAAATCTGAATTACTCAAGAACACCAAAACCTAATTGGGTATTGACTTGGTTGTTAGGGATTGGATTTCTAAATTTTCATATACACAAGAAGGGAGGCTGACCAATAAGTAGTCACTGTTTGATCAGTATCTACAATAACCATTAACCAATAGTGATTGATGAATCAATTGAGGAATGTTTCAATTATCACTCAATAATAAAATAATTAAAACTATTTTAAATACTATGATAGAATTGAAACTATAAATAAAACTCTGATAAAAATACCTTATAATCATTTCTCTTGAAAATCTTTGTTTCATCAATTTTTTTTGTTTCCAAAACCAAACTTTCTTAAATATCCATTTCTCTAACCAATACATGAAAACTAATTTAGATCACTCATCTTTAGATTCTACCCTAGTTTTATTACTACTATATTTTAACTAAGGAAATATTTTTTCCACACCCAATGATAGGTTCTAGTATTAAAATTTTGTACCATTTCTAGGGAGACAGTGACAAAATCTAATTTTAAATTTCATAACTAGGTCTTAAAATGGAAAACTTCTATCTTTTACCATAATATAGAGATAAAATTGTTAAAATTAATTAAAATTTTAAACTTACAAAATAAATTTGAGGATAATTCCATGTTAGACACCAGTGGGACACTAGGTACTCACTATGATATTATCAATATAGTAAAAAATCCCCATTAAACCCTGAGAGACCTATGTGCACCATAGTTTATAAATATCAATAATCAACTTGATATTATATCATTATAAAGTGATTTTTCATTAAAAGAATGACTTGATTCAATTACTTAAAAAGTTTCATGGATTGGCTAAAAAATATACAAACAATCATATCCGAGAATTCACACTTATTTTCTCTACATTGAAGCCTTGAGGAGTGGATAAAGAATAAGTGAAGTGGAGGTAATTCCCATTCTCACCTAAAGGATCATAAAAATAGTGTTTTTATAGTTTTTAACTAGGATAGATTCATGAATGGGTTGAACTATAGAGATTATTCTTGAAAATATTCTCCTCCACCTCTAGAAGCACAACCATTAGGAATGAGATATATGCATCAGACATAAATATAGAGAAACTATCTATGAGTAATTAAAAATATTTAAGAATATATGATCTTTTTTCCATATCAATATATAGGGTATAACCACTTTATTGAGTTCTTTTACCAAGTCTCATTGGAAAATTATTGAACATTTTAGGATGTATCATCTAGAGGAGCCTTGATATATAATTCACTAGTAGAATCCTAGGGCTTGATTGATAAAATTGTTTAAAACTCAAATAATTTTGAACTAGAGGTATAAAAACAAGAGGAATTAATAAGATAATAAATTTTGATTCATCACATTTTTTAGAATAAAAACTAGAAGAACTAATATTTTTGGTGAGACAAATGGATTTAAATCAAACTAGTGAACAAAAAAACCTTCTAAGGTTGGTAGTTTATACTCATCCCATTATTATTTTACTAATTAATTTTATAAGATATATAAAACAGAGAGTTGGGTAATAGAAGTTTTTCCAATTAAATTACAATAAAATCCAGGATGGATAAAGAAAATTACCAGTCCTAATATAGATCTGGGAATCAACACAACCATACCTAACCAAATTTCCCAAACCAGTACCAACAATTACCCCCATTTTAGAAAAAAATCAATTCCAACACACACCACCATTTCAATAGACTCACAATAAATATTATACTTACCCCTTTCTAAATACCCCCAATTTAATATAAATTATATCCATTGAACCACCTTCAATGAGTGAACCATGACATATACAACAACAATAAGAACCTAGAGTTGAGAAGTTGAAGAATTAAGTAGAATAATTAAGGAACTAGATCAATAGACTAGTGGAAATAATATAAGAAAATGTTAAATTACCAACTCAATAAATACCTAACGCTAAATATAGTGAGATTATGGTAAATACAGGAAATGACAATGATATTCAACCAAAAAATCCTCATGATCCTGAGAAAATCCCACTAGAACCTTAAGAAAATCAAGCTAGAAATTATGGGTAGATTTATAACATCCAACCACCATAATAATAGAGTATGGAGGAAGAGGGGGAAGGATGAAAAAAATAAATAGATGACTAAAAACACCCCTAAAAAAGAAACAAAGGAGAAATAAAATCCTATCACTCCCTTTTCCATCAAGGGTGATCCAATCTAAGAAAATATAAAAGGAAGCATTTTATAGATAAATTTTTGCGACTTTATAGAAATTTGAGATCAAAATATTCATTATAAAATCCCTAAAAAAGTCTATAAGTATTAAAATTTTCTCAAATAACTTTCTACCAAAAAGAGATGGCTTTAAGGTAGTTAAAGGACCAGTCTAGGAAGAAGTGTCTCAACTTTGATCACACCACAATTGTTAAAAAATTTAAAACCCATGAAATTTTTCATACCTTTCACTATTTGATCTATAATTGTTTTATGTCTTTATGTGACTTAAGTGATTCTAAAAATTTAATTACTCAATTTGATCTTACTTCTCTATAGAAGGGAGAATTTAATCCCACTAGGGTAGTGATATAACTTATAAACAGATCCACTACCATTCTATGAAAAGTCTTCAAATATGTGTTGGTGAGGCTCCAATATTATATTTTCCAAGAAAACTATTATCAATTGAACATGTAGGAAGAGATTAACCCATCACACCCACCCATAATTTTAGTTAGAACCTTATTAAATAAAACCAAAACTATCATCAATGTCCATGAAGTAACACTCACCATAGAGTTTGGAGATAGTACTATCCACTTCAATATTTTTTACTTATTGAGGCACCATATAGAATATCATTGACTCTTTATGATGTACCAAATTGAATAACTTCAACCCATTGAGGACCAAGGTATGTTTCTTGATTTTTTATCCTTAAAAAAACACTTAATGATTGAAAATTACATGGATAATAAAGCTATCCAATCTATTTTCAATGTAAATAAAGAGGTAAACCTTGAATTTTTTGATAGATTTCATTGTTTTTAATGATGAGAAAGCTTATATGAAATTTTTTGTGTAGGAAATAAAATCTATAGAAGTGAGAAACCCAAATTTTATTTCATATTTAGAATAACTATCAAATATGGAATTAAAACAATTACCCACTAATCTCAAGTATGTATACTTACATAAAGGAGGAAAGTTACCTGTAATCACTGATAATAACCACCCCTAACCAAGAACAAAAATTGATTGATATTTTGAAATAAAATGTTTAAGAAATAGGATATATTTTTGAAGATATCCCACTCATAAACTCCAAAATCTATTGACATATAATTATTCTTTAAGAAAATTCCAAACATGTTAGGAAACCCCAAAGAAGGATGAACCCCACCATGATAGAGGTAATTAAAAAGGATATAGAGATATTATTAGAAGATTACATCATCCAACCCAATTAAGAATCACAATGGGTCATACCCATTAACATTGATCTGAATAATAAAATATTGACCATTCTAAGGAGTGAGAAAAATGAGTTATTCCACATGGAAACTCAAAAAAACTGGAAAATGTGTATAAATTTTAGGAAACTAAATTAGATCACTATAAAGGATCATTTCCCTATCACTTTTATTGACTACTTGTTAAATATATTGGTAGGTAAAAATCATTATTACTTCTCATATAGGTTTTCAATTTATTTTTAGGCACCCATCATGTAATAAGCGAGCCCTGTAGATAGCACAAACACGCCGCCTTAACATGGACATCAGGTCCTGGTCTACCAAAGACCACCAGTTGACCCAAAGACACATGGTCCCTTACCTAGGGCCCACCCACATGCCTGAACGGGTCATCAGACTATTGAAATTTCCCACAAGACAACACATATTCTTTCTAGTGTTCTTTTTCATCACTTGCACACACCTAGGGAAACTTCCCAGGAGGTCACCCATCCTGACCACTAATCCAGTCCATGCATGCTTAACTATGGAGTTATGATCAGGAAGTTTCTTAAAAAAAGGTGCACCATACGGGCATGAGTCAAATCATTTAGTTATTTAAAACTTTATCATTATGAGGTGTAATATTTACCCCCTTTAAAGAACAAAGTCCTCATTGTGGACCCTATATCTTAACCCAGATAGTGCCACCAAACTTCTTATCAGGTTCCTTATCTGATTCTAATGTAATAATTGGGACCTATATACAACATAAAAACCCCACTATAACATGGACGTCAAGTCATGGCCTTCTAGACACCACCAGTTTCCTCGCAGACACGTGGTACCCTACTTGGGGCCCACCCACATACCCAAAAGGGCCATCATACTAATGAATGTCCCCATTGGTTAACACATATTCATTCCAGTGTTCTTTGTATTCACTTGTACACACCCATGGAAACTTACTAGGAGGTCACCCATCCCGATCACTATGCTAGGACAATCATGCTTAAATTATAAGTTCTAATTAGGTTGGATCTTGAAAATAAATTTCCCACCTTATTGACATGAGTCACATAATTTGGTCATTTAACCCTTTATCATTATGGGGTGTTACATATCACCCCAAATAAATAAGTGAATACTACCTTTACAGGTCCCATTAACACTTTTTCCAACAAGAGGATTCCATTTGGATTATATAATACCCTAAGTACATTTCAGAGGTGTATATTATGTATATTTTTTGATCACATTGAAGAATACCTAGAATCATATTTTTTGATGATATTACTATATTTGAGAATAGATTTAATCATTTTCTGAAAAATTTAGAAAAAGTTTTGAAATCTTGCATTGAAAATAACTTGGTTATGAATTTTGAGAAGTTTAATTTGATGTTAGGGAATTCTATTTCAAAAAAGGCATTGAGGTTGATAAATAAAAAATTGAAGTGATAAATTCTTTTCGGTATCAAACTTTTGTGAAACATATTAGATCCTTACTTGGAAATGCAGAATTTTATAATTGGTTTATCAAGTAAATTAGTAGGATTTCTCTCTCACTCTATAAATAAATTTTTATTAATATTGATTTTTATTTTAATGATTAATGAAAATAATTTTTTTTTGAATTGAATAGAAAATTAATCACTCTATTGGTGATGTTTCCACCTAACTTATAGAAACCATTTGGGTTACTTTATGATGATTCAAACTTAGAAGAGGGAGAATTATAGTCCCAAAAAAATTATGTTAGCCATCAAGCTATTAATATACATCAAGGATACTAATTTCTTCCCAAATTTACTATAAAATCCCTAAAAAAAGTTTCTTACACTTATTTTTTCTTTTAATAAATTCAGATTCTATTTTCTTGGAACTAAATTCACTATATTTTTTGATCATACTACACTAAAATAACTGATAAAGAAAAATGATACAAATACTAGTATTTTTTATGGATGTTAATTATATTGAAGTTCAATATGAAAAAAATAAAGAAGTTGATAAATAATTGGATGAACACTTGATTAGACAACCCAAAATTACTAAAATAGAAATTCCTGAATAAACCCATTGAATGATCACACTCCATAAGATCAATTGTACTTGATTAAAGGAGAGGTACCCTGGTATACTGATATAGTTAAATACTTGGTAACTTCCAAGTTTACATCACATTTAAATCCCCAAAATATTATTATATTAAATCTAATTTAAAATTTTACATATGGGAAGATACTTATATTTAGAAATTTTATAATGACCGAGTGATAAAAAGATACCTTCCTAAGAGTGAAAAATAATTTGTTTTTGATTTTTTTCACACACTATCTTCTAGAGGACACTTTATAACTCAAATTATAGTAAGTAAGGTCTTATAATAACAAATTTATTAGGAAACCTTATTTAAATATGCACATGTTTTTTTTAAAAAGTGTGAAAAATGCCAATTTTATGGAAACATTTCAAAAAGAAAAAAAATTCACTAACGACCTGTTGATTTTTTTTGAAAATTTGTAAGTGTGGGGAATAGAATTTAGAGGAAAATTTCCCATGTAATTTTGGAAACCATGATATCATTTTATAAGTTAATTATGATTCAATGTGTGTAGAATCCAAGGAAACCAAAAATGACAATGAAATATTTTTCTATGATTTTTTTCAATTTTAACACATTTTATATGCTTAGAGTTACAAGAACCATCATTAATGACCAAGGGAGCCAATTTTTAAATAGGATAATATAAGATTTATTGATTAAATATAAATTTAATCATAATACATCCAGACCCCATTATCCATAGAAAAATGGACAAGATGAAGTTTCAAATAGATGAATCAATGTAATTTTATAGAAAACTATTAAACCTAACCAAAAATATTAGAGCCAATGTTTGGAAGAAACCTTACAGGATTATTATATAGCCTATAGCTCACCAATTTTAATGAGTCTTTATAGACTTATTTATGGTAAGATTTTTTATTTTCTTGTAGAGTTGAAATAAAAATCACATTAGGTTGTGAGAGAGATAAATTTAGATCAGGTCAGAGCTGAGAAAGAGATGAAACTATTCCAATAAGAGTTATAGTAAATTAAAATAGAATATTATGAGAATTTTATAATTTAAAAATAAATGAATATAGTGGATCATAACAATATCATATATAAAAAATACTTTTATCCAACATATAAAGTGATATTATACAACTCAAGACTCAATACAATGTTAGGTACACTTTATTCTAAATGGGAAGGTATTTAATTATCAATAATGTCTATACTTTTTTTGATGTTTTGGTTGTAAAATATGGAAAAAATATCCCACTCATTATTAATGAAAAAAATAAAAGAAATTCCAAGGAAAGTTTCCCCAAGAGTGAGTAGAGGATATCACACTCCTCCAATATATTTATAATTGAAACCATCGGGTTATAACTTTCCTCAACACTTAGATTGTTGCTATGATTTCATTTAAAATACACTCACATGAAAAATATATTTTAATTAATTGAGGACATTTCATTATTTAAGCGTGTGGTAGAGAGTCATTATAATTTAGGAATTTTTAGTTTAAGACTTTTCAAATTTATTTTTTTTCTATTTTTTATGTCTTCTTAAAATTCTTTTTGTGTTTTATTTTTAAATTTTAGATAAATTTAAACCCTTTTAGATTAATTTTAATGAACTAAAAAACATTGAATCTATACCAATACCATGAAAATGATTTAAAAAATTTAATCACCTTAGATGAATAATGAAATAAATTTCCATTCAAATACTAAAGTGAGGGAAATTCATACAAATTTTACTAATTACGAATCTTAGGCCATGAAATGATATCATATAATCTAATACCTTACTTGAGAGGCTTCTAAACCAGATTTGATATTTTATTTACAATGAAATATTTTTTGAGAGAAAAAAAAATTCTTGAATAACCAGTACTTATTGAGTAATATATTCAAAACATTGGTGAATTTAATTAATTTTTACTATAAATTATTGAGTCATTATTTTGAACGAAATCCCCTTTTTCAATGAACAATTTTTTTTGATCCACATTTATATTTAACCTTTTTATCACCTAAATATTATGAATTAATTTTTTAGCTTGCTAATTTTCAAGAAAAATATGCCTATCTAACTTGAACTATAAGATAATACACGATCTAGGTTGAATTAAATTATGGGGGAAGAGAGAAAGTGAGCTGAACAAGTTGATTTGAAAAATTTACTTGAGATAAATAAATGAATTATAAATTTTTTTGTTTAATTTTTTTGAGAAAAATCATGTTAGGAAGGAGGATAAGATGTCTTAGATGTCATACAAGGTTTGGAATAAAATTATATCACTTTTTGAAGAGGAAATTACATCTATTACTTTTAAAAATTTAATTCTGCACAAAATTGCAGATATTAATTCAAGATGAAACATTTCTCAAAAGTGTGAAAGAGGGAATAAATATATAATTAATACTGAAATTCTCAAAGTATGACTATACAATAAGTTAAGGAGGACTTCTAGGACAACTAGAGTATTCTGTGAGTAAATTGTTTTCTTAGAGATGTTAAAATATGTGAATTTTATCTATTAGGAGCTGTTTAAAAAGAAGTGTTAATTTTTTTAGAATAAATGACCCAAAACATAGAAAAAATAATGAAAATAATTTATAATATATGAAAATGAAAATATCACACCAACAAAATAATAATATAAATTTATTCTCTTCCTTCAAGATAAGAATAAAAGAAAAAAATGAAACCTGCTAAAGGAAACAAATAGAGGAAAAGTTTTCTATTACTGAAATGAAAAAGGAATGAATTTTTCTACTAAATATTTAGGGGAGTATAACTATTGTAATGGAATAAAAAGTGAAAGAGGAAACCATTATTAAAGGAAACTGAAAATCAGGATTTAAGATTCAACATAGAACTATGACTCTTAATCTTCCTAAGAATTTTATAAATACAAATCGCCAACCTTAATATATAGAAAAACCTTAAAAAACATCACAATAAAAAATAAATACTTGAATTTTTGGAAGAGATAAATAAATTCATCAATCCTATGGTGACACTTACATAAGCTTATAATGAGAAACTATTTTCTTAGAATTCATACTTGAGTGACTAGTGAAACATTTTCATAAAGGTGGGTATAAGTGTGTATGATAGGATAAAATAAGTGGAAATTAATTTAATGTACTAAATTAAAGAAATGAAATTATAAAAATTTAGGAGTCATGATGAGATTGAGAACCATAGTGTTGGAAAGGAAACTAAAATTGGTTAGTGTTTGAGTTTTTCTTTGATAATTTTTTTAAAGATCACTTGTCCTGGTGTCCAAGGGTTGAGTTTGGGAAAAATAAAAATAAAATATTTTTATACATTTTCTTTTATGTTTAAATTATTTCAAATCCACCATTTTGAGTAATTCTGGTATAAATATCACATTTATTAGTTTTTTGGATAACTTGAATTTTAATTTTTAAATTTATTAAAACCTGATTTTTAATTTTTAATTTTATTTTGGAATTATTATAATAAATAATATATTTAATTTTGATTATTTTGATAATTATTCTAGGTTCCCATAGTTTATATTGAATAAATAAAAATTGGTTATGTGTTAAATTGAGAAATTTAGAATTTTTGGAGGAGTTTATTTCTTGTATTTTCCTTTGAGGATTATAGGCCTTGAAATATGGAAAATCAACTTTCTATAAACTTTATATTTTAGATGAATTATTTTCATATCATATGACATGACAAGAATTTTCATAGGATTTTTCATTTTTCAACATCCTTAAGGAATTTCATAAGGTTCTAGAAGCAATTTGATCATCCTTCATTCCATTTTATATGGATTCCATACTTTGTGAAATTTCAAAAAACTTGTTGAATACAAATTTATGAGTTATGTAAGTATTTGTATTGTAAGATTATAAACCTAATAATATGACTTTAAAAGTAAATATTGTATTATTTTAGTAATATTATATTATTTTAAGGCCAAATCATTTGACTTAGGAATGTTCATAAGACTCTGTGTAACATCTTGACTCTTTGTTTTAGGTATGACCTTTGGTTTATGTTGTTATTCTTGATTTTTATATTGATTCTTGGTTATTAGTAATTATTTATATCCTTTGAAGGATGAAGGGTGTGGTTTTTATTCTCGTTTGTGTGTCTAGGAGGTGTATTAGTGTTTTTCCTTTGAGTGGTTAGAGTCCCATAGTTGATAAAACTACCAAGAGTCTATATTCTAGCTGATGAAACCTACTGACCATCCAATGGCATGACGGTAGTGGGGTTTTTCCAGAGGAATCCCACTATCTAGTCAGTGATGTTTCTAATGGTGCATACATTTTACATAGGACTGTTATCTATCCAGTGGAATCTAATAGCTAGCTAGTGATGTCAGTATGGATGAGAAAATGATGGGAAGTAATATAATTCCATTAACTAAAACTCCCATTTTAAATATAAACTATCCTCCCTCAATGTAAGATCCTCGATTTTCCTATATGGTTCAGATAATTTTTTCATGATTAACTCCTTGGTTTTAACATAATGTGATTGTTTAATGAGATCATTAATTTTTTGGGGGTTTCTTGGGCTTGTTTGGAGATTGGATCTTGAATTTTGGAGGAAAATAACTGGGCCTCTTGGTTAGTAGATACTATGTGATACAAGACTCATGGTTATAAGTTGCCATGAAGGGATGGGCAGATGAAATTAGGAGACCACACGACCTAAGGAAACTATACATCTAGGGGAATACGCCAATGAAATCCACCTATAACTTTTAGTAGAGGCATGGAACATGTTTGGCACATGATTTTACAGACCACATGTAGGAACCATGCAGGTTCCCTAGAGAGCTAGTGAGGGGCACACAATGGGCTCATGGTTTGGAAAATCATGTAACCAAACCATGAGATCTAGTAATTTTAGGCAAAATGAAATTTTTTCCATTAATGATTTTAAAACTTAAAACTCATCCTCCCCTTTCTATTTTCTAGTGTGTAGGAGGTGTTTCTCATCCTGCTGAGCATCCTCTTTGGACTAATATAGAAATTGAGGAATCTCTTCCCTCCAAACATGGATTCAAACACCATTTAGATCATTGGATCCATGTCGATAAGTTCTTTATCCATCTTCTTCCATTATTCATTTGTCTTCATATCAATGAAGTTATTTAGGTGCAAGCTAATAAGCCATATTTTTAGGATTTTAGTCTTTTCTTTGCTTTTCTCTTGATCTAGGTCAAATCGTAGGTCCATACCGGATGAGTGTTTTACCACATGCATATGGTTAGTGGTATATACCTTTTTCATTATGTCTGGATTGTTTTATAGCATGTTGTAGTTGTAAAACATGCCAAACTTTCTAGGATTCCCCCTAAATTCACTGAAATTTTTGATTAAATTATTTGGGACTCGTTTAGGTTTCCCACTTATACCTTTGTGATTGTTGGTGGTTGTTATCCTTAACCTAGCACACCCATGGGGTGTGCCCTTATATCTTCCCTATGTTGTACCACCCCTTTGGGTATGTACGAGCTTTCCAGTTTTAGTAGGATCCTTAAGGAGAATTAAATTAATTGTTTAAGGTTGTTTTCACCTTGATTTACCTATTTAGTTGTTAATGTAAGGTTGTAAATGAATTTAATGATTAGGAGAGAGTTGATTCATACTTTTCCATGTAATACATGATGATAAATTGATTATTTTTTAAATGGAAATTGGTAAAATTAGTTGGATGATCTCATGAGATGTGAATGGTTATGAAATGAGATGATGAATTTATTATGGTAGTAGATTGCTTGGACAATCTCCTTGGATCTTGATTCCATAGGATTCCATGGGCATTTCTACTCCATGGGTCTTGATTATAATAATGGATTACTTGGACCTATTTACTCCTTGGATCTTAATTTCATAGGATGTAATGGGACTTTATTCCCCTTGGATCTGGCTTACTTAGACTCTATTTGGACATGGTCTATTAACATGCTCCTTATACTCCAACCAAGTTGTTACTGAGTTTCTATCGAGATGCTGCTGGGAATTGACATGGATGCATTGGTATTCTATAACTTAGATCCAAAACATCATGGTATGAAATTATGATTACATGGAATGTCCATTTTGGATTATTATAACACTTTATTACATGACATGGCCGTTGTGAATCTTATACATTTGATTACATGATGTTTCCACTATGGGTATTTTTTCTATGCTTGACATATATCCCCAACATGGGTATTTGACTCCAGTAGTTAGTATGGAAAATACCACAATTTTTATGTTTTATAGTAGACCTTATATATCTTTTCTTGGTATTTGTTCACATGAATCCATGTTTGGATAGAAAATATCACATCTCCTTGACTATTTACTTTTTAGTATTATATATGTGATATTCAGCACACTGCTTCTATTTATATCTCACAGACTAGATTTTTTATGGACACCATTGGTGGCGGCCTATTGAGTGTTGTCTCAAACCATATTCGGGCTGCCGTTGGGTACCCAGACAGACTTCTTGGATGCAATTAGGGACTAGGGAAAGCTCCTACTATACTATTCTTGACTTGTTTGGTTATTCATAGGAGCATGGGATCAGAAGACCAAGCTAGTCTTGTAATTCTATTTAGAGATAGTTATTTTTTTCCTTTTATATTGTTTGATACAAGTATTGTATTGGAATATTGTATACCTATTTTACTTATTTTTAGAGACATGAAGCATCATGTTTTATATGATATTGCCTTTGGAACTATTTATTTATTACTGACTTGGATTTTTGTCTTATGTCTAGTCAATCAACTACTTCTATTATTGAATGTCGTGATTACTATCAATGTGTTACACTTTGACATAAGGGAATATTATCCCCAAAGTCACAACTTATACCCTATCTACTAGTCATAAGACTCTAACATATGGGGAGGTGTGCTTGAGGTCATGTGACCCACCGACTTAGGGAACCATTTAGTGGATCCCGAGTCAGGATGTTAAAAAGTGGTATTAGAGGAAGGATTTATTTTATTGGCTTTAATATTTTGACAAAATATAAAGGGGAATAGGAAAAAATTATTATTTGGTAATGATCTATGCTTTATGTTATTATTGATATGATTTGGTTTTTTATTTTTCCATATCCAAATGAGAGGAGTTTATTCCATCTTATACATCAATTTAGTCACTTTATAGGATTCACATTCCATGAATTATGCGATGCCATATATGATTCATTTCTTGACTGCATGTTATTTATGATGTGTTCCTTTAGTGAAATACTTGTTGTTTGATAAATAAATCATGTAGAGAATTGAGAAACATGATTGGTAATCATAGTTCCTACCATAACCTAAACTGTTTTGTCCTACATATGATACAATAGACACACTAAGCATCCAATTATGGAACATTGAGTGATGGACCATTGGTCGCATGGATTGTAACATGTTATGGTTTAGATTAAGTGGATGTAAAATTTTGGTTGATGAGGTGTATGGACCCTTTTATATTGAAAGTAGTGAACCATTTTGTTGAACCATTTAAAGAGAATTGAAAAATAGGTATGAATTTAATTGAAATTGAGTTAGTGAAATAGAGAAATTGTCCTTGACCAAGCTTTAGAGTGGGAAGTAGGAAGTTCCTATGATACTTTTTATGCATGTTCCTTTTTACCAAGTCCTAGATTTAGGAGTAATGAAAGGGGTGTGGCTATTTTATAGGAAGGATTTGACCTGTACTAGAATTTTTAGTATGATATTCTTGTTATTGATTTTTTTGAGGTGTGTGTTTATAATTATAGAGACATGACACCATGAATACCTCCAGTAATATTCTAGGAGGGTGGAGAAGACCATGTTCTAGAGGTGGTGGTACATGGTCTACCAATAGATCCTTCTATAGTGCTAGTAGTGGCACCGTTTATAGTACCATATTTGGGTGCTGAGGCATAATCCCATGAGAGTTTAATGAGATTCATGTATACCATTCAGGTAGCACCACTACCTACCTTATCTATGTAAGAGTTGATGCATGTGTTCTAGTAGTAGTATCCTCCGACATTTTCAGGTGATGGTGGTCCACAGTTTACTGAGCTGTGGATTGAGACTGATTTTTTTATCTTTGAGCATCTAAAGACACCCCTTGATAGGATAGTGAAGCTTGCAACATATATGATTTAGAAGAATCTAAGTGATGGTGGGATGTTTTGGACCAAGCTGATATGCTATAAGATATGGTTTGGAGGGATTTACAATCTATCCTGTATGAATACATTTTTACTAAGACCTTGAGAGATAAAAGGGCTATTGGGTTTATGAATCTAGAGTAGAAATTAATATCTGTTATGGAATATTCTACATGCATTACATAGATTTAACGTTTTAGACTGATATACCTTACTAATGATCCATCAAGGGAGAGATTCTTCAAGGATGGTATCAATAATTCCATTAAAACATAGTTTAATGTGTTTTATTTGAATACTATTACTGAGAGAGTGAATTAGCTTCTGGTTACTGAGTAAAACCTGAGGGAAGATTGGGGTGAAAAGTAGGGAAGTTCAGCCTCTAAAACTAGTGGTTCAACTTCTAATGGTAGGAAGTGTTGTTTTGAGGCTTATTACGATGGGAGTACCAGATAGGCTATTAGTGATAGTAGTGCTATCTTCTATCACCAATATGGGAGATGGGGAAATATGAGTAATCAGTGTGATCATGACCAAGTTGAGTGTTGATCTTACAGCAGGATGGGCCATATACAATGTTTTTTTTGCAATAACTTCCCTATATCAATTAGTGGAAGGGGATCAAATTTGACTACAAATTCAAAAGTAGGATTCACAACTCCATGTTAGGCTGGGAGCTGGAGTAGTGTTTCTCGTTCAGGATGAGGTATTAGTCATGGACAAATAAGTTAGACACTAGTTGTACCTAGACAGTAGATTGGGACTACTCCAGGTAGTGAGGTTGTTTTATAGGGCTGCAGTTTAGGACATATATATTCTGTACAACCTATACCTAAGGATCAGAGCACCGAGCCGTCTATGGTGAGAGGTACAATTTTATTAGCCTCTACTCTTGTTTTTACTCTTTTTGATATAGGTTCATCTCATAGTTTCATATTTTTACTTATTATGGAGAGTCTTAATCTAATTTTCAAATTTATAATGTAATTATGACACTTGAAACTCCATTGGGTATCAGAATGGAGGGTGTACACCAGTACAGGTAATTAACCATTGAGATAGGTAGGTTTCACTTTATATGGGATGTTTTTTCTTTGATATTAAATGTTTTGACATCATAATCATAATGGATTGGCTAGTTTATTATCGACCCCATGTAGATTTCTATCACCGAAGGGTGAAATTCACATCACTAGAGGGAGGAGTTTTTATTTACAAGGGTGAATGAGATGTATAGGCAGGTAGAGCTAGACCTAAGCATCTTGGTATGGGAGTAATGAAAGCACAGGTAGCTAGATTGTATCTAGATGATTAGGGAACATGTAAGGCATATTTCCCTCCAGTGGTTGATCATTTTAGGGATGTCTTCCCAAATTAATTTTCTAGTTTACCTCTTAAGAGAGAGGTGGAGTCCCATATCAAGCTAGTTCTAAGAGATAAATTGGTATCCATTTCTCCTTATAACATGGATACTACAGAGTTCTATGATCTCAAGAGGTAGCTATAGAACTTGGAGGAATAGTGTTTTATATGATACAATACTTATCCATGAGTTTCACTGGTCTATTTTGTGAAAAAGGTAGACAGAACCCTCAGGATATGTGTGGATTATCAAAAATTGAACTAGTTGGTGGTTAAGAAATGGTATTCTTTTTAATGGATATATGATATCTTCAATTATTTATGAGGATCTTCGGTTTTTACAAAGATATATTTGAGGTCAGGTTATCACTAGGTACATGTTCAACCTGTAGACATACCTCATACAAATTTTCATACTAGGTATAGTCTATATGACTATCAGGTTATGTCATTCGATTTAATTAATGTGTCTATAGTTTTTATAGTATTGATGAACTGGATTTTCCATCCTTATATCGATTTGTTTTTGGTGGTATTTGTGGATGATTTTTTATTGTATTATCACAATCAACACGACCATTACAAACATCTTTAGATCATTTTGAATACACTAAGAGATCATTTATTATATTCTAATCTCACTAAGTGACACTTCTAGATGGATAAGATTCAATTACTAGGTCATATTACTCTAGATATAAGAGTATCAGTAAACCTATAGAAGGTGAGATCTGTATTTTCCTAGGAACAAACCAAGAAAGTTTTTGACATATGTAGTTTATTGGGGATATATAGTTATTAGAGTAATTTAATAAAGGAATCATGCTTAAAATCACCAATTATAGGATTTAATATGAAGTGTGAAAATTTTTTATCGAAAAATTATTGTGAGACAACCATTCAAGAGTTGAAAGGGATACTGACTTCAGTATCTATTTTGATTTTTTTAGATCATAGTAGGATCTAAAATATGTTTTATGATGAATAGAGTATTAGGATAGTATTAGTTATAATGTAGGAGGAGCAAGTTAATGCATATTGGTATTGATATTTGAGGCCACACAAGATGAATTACCCGATTCATGATCTATAGTTACCACTATTGTACACTCCTTGTGTTGTTGGAGGCACTATTTATTGGGAGGGAATTTTATAATGTAAACAGACCATAAAATCATGAAGTATATATTTAAACAAAATGAATTGAATTTTAAGCAACAATGTTGGGTTTAGTACATAAATTATTTTGAATTAAATCCTTACTATATGCCTGGAAAGGGAAATGTAGTCGCCAATACACTGAGCAGGAAGACTCAGATACAAGCAGTTTAGGAGGCAAGTAGGGAGAGAAAACATACAAAATTATTCTTAAAGATGAATTTGGAGGTGAAATATGTACAAGTCCTGGATTTTCTCTTATCCTTGGAAGTGACATACACTCTTCTTTATAGAGTGAGGATGATACAATTATCAGATTTTGAGGGTCTGGTCCTAGAGGAGAGTGTGGCAGGTGAGGACCTGAATCCTGGTTGGACTATGAGAGAGGATGAAATTATATATATACATGGATGGATTAGGGTTCTAGAAGATATACAAGAGGAGGTTATTATATAGTTTCATGCCTCAATTTGGGAAGTACCTCCCGGTGTTACCAAGATGTTTCAAGACTTGTGTCGTAAGTATTGGTGGTTAGGGATGAAATGTGAGGTAGCTAATTTTGTTACAAGGTGTTCCACTTTTTAGTAGGTGAAGGCAGAACACCAGTGAACAAATTAAATTTTATAGAAGTTACCAATTCTTGACTAGAAATGAGAATATCTAATGATGGATTTTGTGATTGGGTTTCCAAGGTCACCTTGAGTTATTGATGTTGTGTGGGTTGTTGTATACAGGCTGATGAAGGTTTCTCATTTCCTATCGATTGGGGAGACCTTCCTAGTAGATGATATTGGGAGATTATATATCATTAAGATAGTGAGAATTCATAGGGTTCCTCATACTATTGTATCAGATAGGGATTCTTGGTTTACATATCGATTCTGGTAGAGTTTTCAGAGGGATTTTGGTACACAAGTTATTATGGGAACATCATACCACCCTCATACTGATAACCAGTCAGAGCACATTATTCATGTTCTAGAGGATATATTGAGAGCATGAATCCCTAATTTCAGGGGATCTTGGGATAGTTATATACCCCTTGTTGACTTTACCTACAATAAAATTTATCACATGACTATACATATGTAACTTTACAAGGCTTTGTATGGTAGGCAATGCCAATCACCTTTATATTAGTTATAGTTAATAGAGGAAAAATTACTTGGACCTCATCTAGTTCATGAGAATTCGAAGTAGGTATATTTGATTTAGAAATGGATGGTTACTAAAAATTCTAGATATAAATATTATACTGATCACCATTGAAGACCTATGGAGTTTGAGGTTAGGTATCAATTCTTTTTATGTATCTCGCTAAGGTTAGGGCACAAATAGATTAGGATACATGGTAATTTTTCACCACAATTTGTATTTCAGCTCAATATTATTGAGAGAGTCGGGATGGTAGCCTATCAGTTGTAGTTACATCAAAGGTACTGAGCCATGCACAACATCTTCCATGTATCTTAGATACACCATTATCACTCAGACCCATCTCACACTCTGTATCCATATGAGGTTGAGCTATAAGTTGATCCATCCTTCAAGAGGAATCGTATTGTTGAGAGGATCAGAAAGGTTTTCCAAAGCCATTAAGTTCTTATAGTATAGGTTCTATGGTAGTACGATTATTTGTAAGATGAGACTTGAGAGCAGGATACCGATGTACATCCCGAGTGGCCAGATATTTTATCAGAAGAATCTTGACCACTCTTGGAAGGTAAATTCAAGGCAAAATTCCTTTAAGGGAGGAAGATAGTAAGATCCAAGGTTTTTTTATGAGTTATAAATCTTTTTTTTTTCAGTTTAACTCCTTGGTTTTGACCTAAGGTGAGTGTTTAATGAGATCATGGGAGTTTTAGGGGTGTCCAGGGCTTGTTTGGAGCATAGAGCCTGACTTTTGGAGAGAAAAATCGAGACTTCATGGTTAATAGAAAACATGTGACCCAAGATGCATGGTTAGGAGTAACCATACAGGGCTAGTTAGAGGGCATTAGGAGGCTACACAGTTTGGGGAAACTATTTATCCATGGGTGAATTCCCATGTGAGCCACCTATAACTTTTAGCAATATAATGGAACATTGTTGACACATGATTTTCCAAACCATGCACATGAACAGTGTGGGTTCCCTATAGAGGTAGTGAGGGGTACATAATTGGTGCATAATTTGGAAAACTGTGAAACCCATTAAATAGAGGTAAAATGATGTTTTTCTCTTAATGAGTTTAAAACTTAAAATTCCTTCTCCTCTATATATTTTCTATCATTTAGGGGGTGTTTCTCCTCCTTTTGATCATCCTCCTTGGCCTAAGCTAGGGATTTAGGGATCTTCACCATTCGAACTCGAATTCAAACACCATTTGTCTCATTGGATCGATGCTAGTAAGTTATTTATTCATCTTATTCTATTATTCATTTATATTTGTATTAATAGAGTTATTTAGGTGAAAGATAATATGCCCTTTTTCTAGTATTTCCATTTTTCTTCATTTTTCTCTTGATTTGAACCAAATCAAAGGCATATACTGGATGTGAGTTATACCACATGTATACAATATGTGTTATATACTTTTTTCCTTACATATAATTTGTTTTATATCTTGTCATAGTTTTACCACAAATTATATATTTTTTTAATTTTCCATAAAATTGATTTGAAACCTTGATTAAATTGTTTGAGACCTTTTTAGGTTGACCACTTTCACCTTTGTGATTTTTAGTGGTTGTTATTCCCAATATAGGCCATCCATGGGGTGTTCCATTGTATCTTTCCTATATTGTACCACCCTGTTGAGTGCATGTGATATTTCCAATCTTATTGGGAGCCTTAATGACAATTAAATAAATTGTTTAAGGTTTTTATCACCTTTATTTAATTGTTCATTTGTTAATGGAAGGTTGGAAATGAATTGAATGATTATAAGAGAGTTGATGCCTCCTTTTCCATGTGATACATGATGATAAATTGATTAATTTTTTTAATGGAAATCGTGTAAATGAGTTGGATGAGATCATGAGACATGGATCTTTATGAAATTAGATGATTAATTGATTATGGTAGTGGATGACTTGGATGAGATACTTGGATCTTAATTCTACAGAATGCCAGAGAAATTTATAATCTATGGGTAATGATTATGGTAATGGATTCCTTTAATATATTTACTCTTTGGATCTTTATTCCGTAGGATTCCATAGTACTTTCTACCACATGGATCCATCTTTCTTGGACTCACTTTGGAAATGGTATGTTGAAATGATCCTTAGACTCCAAACAAGTCGTTATAGAGTTTACATTGAGATTATATTGAGAATGTATGTAGATGAATTGGTCTTCTATTCCTTGGATCCATCTCTTGATGGTCTAAAATTATGATTACACAACATAGCCATTATGAATGATTATAAAACTAGATTGCATTGCGTGGTCGTTGTGGATGTTATACATTTGATAACACGGTGTGGCCATTGTGGGTATTTTTTCTATACTTGAAAGATAGCTCTGGTATAGGTACTTGACTCCAATGGTTAGCCTGGATAGTATCACACTTGTTGTGTTTTACATTATCCGCTGTATATGGTTTCTTTATATTTGTTCATAGGGTGCCATGTTTGGCTAGAAATGATATCATCTTATTGAATATTTACTTTTTACTATTATTCCTGTGATATTTTTCACACTAATACGATTTATATCAAATAAAAATGATTTGTTTAAGACATCATTGGAGGTGGACTATTGAGTGCTATATCACACCTTATTCAGGCAACTGTTGGGTAGATGAATAGGATTCTTGGATACAGGTAGGTATCGGGGAAAGTTCCCACTATATGATCCATGACTTGTTTAGTTGTGCATAGGAGTGGGGGCGAACATGTCTGATCTAGGCATGAGATGCTATCCAGAGATAGCTCTATTTGGTCCTTTTGTACCTTTTGATACATGTATTGTATTGGATGCCTGTATACCTATTTTACCACTTTATAGAGATACGACACATCATTTTTTATATGATATTGCCTTTGGAATTGTTTTTTATTACTGTCTTGGATGTTTATCTTCTATCTAGTTGATTTACTACTTCTGATATTCACTGTTGTGATTACTACCACCATTTTACACTCTGACATGAGGTCATAGTCTCCCCATAGACACACCCTAGGCCCTTGTTACTTTTTGGAATCCATTATCATACATGGAGGTGCACTTGAGGCCATGTGACTCACTAGCTCAGGGAACTGTTTGGTGGCCCTAGGTCGGGACACTACACTCAACCTCCATTCAAACCCTATGACCTTGGAGGCTCAATTGATGTGATTTTCTCCATTATAACCTTGAATATTGATAGATAAAAGTTATGATAGAAAATTTGAATCTATTTATAAATTTTAGACTTGATCTGATTATGAATTCCCCTTTCCTCATGTCTCCCATTCTTCAAGTGCTATGTATCCTTATGTTGTTGATGGATATAAATCTCAATTTATGGATTGTGTTTCTAGGATCCCTTCATGATTATTTTTATCCACTTGTCTTTCTGATTATGCATCCCTTATTTGGTGGTTGAAGATGTTGTGAATTGAGGTATGTGTTTTCATAATGAAATTACTACCAATTGAAACTGTTGTTTCTTGTTTGATTTAAAATGGATTTTGAATTGATTCAAAAATCACAAACTGAGATTCTTGATAAATGTTTTCAAATATAATGGTGTGTGATGCAACATATTTTGGATATGAATTTTAAAATAAATTATTAATTATTCGAAAATATTTTTGAATTGAAAAAAATGATTTAAATAATGATTTTGATTATTATTATTGAAAAAAGAATCCAATATTTTTTTATTAATTTTTATTTAAATTAATTATTTTGAAATGAATTAGTTTTCATAAAAACCATTTGATGTTGGTTTTTGAAATGAAATGGAATATTGAAAACATGATTTAGGGATTATTTAATGATGATTGTTGGAATTTATTTGAGGTAAATTTTGTTCCATATTGATTTATTTCTTTGAAGTACATGGGAGCCTAGGTAGTAAGGTGGGTAGTCAAAGACAAACATTATAAGAACGTATTAACTCTTCCTAGTAACAGATTGATTACAACAATGCTAACTAAACATTTATGAGGGTAAGGAGTTCATTTGTTGGGGTGGACTCCTATTCCCCCCATGACTGCAATCAAGGGAGGTATAGCTGGAGCTATTTTAATTAAGAGTGTGAGGTCCTTTATCATTGATTTAACTAACCCTAGGGATTGTAACCATGGTTATAGGTTTGAAAATTAATTATAAATTAATTTGTTTATAAATTATTTTTTTATTCCTATTTTTATTTAGATTATTATTCAATCCTATTTTGATTGAAATTCTTATTCATTCTAATTTTATACTCACCATTGAAATTATCAAAAAGGAACATTTTATAGTAAATTATGAAAAAGATTACCCTAACATGTTTTATTTAAAGTTAATCAAATTTGGTTTATTTGATATGGACTATTTATGGAATTCTTGGTGGGATTATACTAGTCTATTGTTTTTTACACACCACATATGACATTGGGTTCATGTTGGCTATATTTTGTAAGGTCTAGGAAAAGGGAAAGTACCACTCTAAGGCCCTGGGTGTTCTTTGTAACACCCCGATATTTTATGAAAAATGTTCTTTTTAATTTCACTAATGTCTTGTGTCGTACACCAAAAGGAGCTTTCACAACACGCATCCTTGATTTGCCTTTCATTACACGCAATCGCAACCTTCCTCGATAGCGTGTGTAGTACGCAATAACGAGTTTCACTAAACAACAATATGCTATTAAAATATTATTAAAACTATCCGTTTTGAATAGTAATAGCCACTTTTTGAAATTTTGTAAATTCTATTTTTCAAAATGGACTTCATTTTTGGATTCGGAATATCGAAATTAGCTTAGGGTGAAATTTTGGTACTTTTCGGATAACTTTCATATTCTGATGAATAGTGAAAATTACTAAATTTTACTTAAAAACAACTTTTTTAATAGAAATAATAAATAGTGATAAATTATTAATTTGAGTGGTTTTAAAGTATATTTAGAATATATTTTTACAATTTAATACAATGTTGGTCATTGGATGTAATTTCACATTTAAACCAGTTATAAACTAGTGTCAATCTTTTGATAGTTATTGTTTCTTAAAAACACGCTATTTGTTTTAACAGCGGGATTTAATTATAAAATTAATTAATGAAACTTCTATGTTATGAATTTGGTAAAATAGAATTCATTTTTGAATTCGGAATATGAAATATAGCTTAGGATGAAATTTTGGCATTGTTCTGAAAAACATCAATTTTTGATGAATAGTGAAACTACTAAGTGGTAGTTAAAAAAACTGAATTTTTCATAAAACGTAATTTTACCACTTCGGTGAATGGAATTTCAAAAATCCGAGAGACACGGTTGATTTCAGTAAGTAAAATGTGGTTCAATGAGATGAAAATAATTTTTGGTGAATAGTAACTTTTTACTTTTATTTACCACGGTTAAAAGTAAATAGGGTAAGTAAGGGTAAGAATGATATTAATATTACCCTAACACATGTCCTAATTCTATTGGACAAGTTTATCTCGACGAAAAACAACCTTAAATGTAAAATATTATCATTTAGGCCCACTTGGATTAGATTAGGACATTTATTATTAATTATTTCAAAGAAGAGTTAAAAGAGTTAAAATCAAAGTGTATTTACTAAAACATTTTTAATATAGGGTTTTACATAAGATAAATTTGATTTTAAATATTAATTAGAAATATAAAAAGATTTCCTACATAATGGTATTTTATTTGTAATTTTTAGACATCATATAATTTAATTTATTTATGACACAAAGATGATGCAGTAATTATCTTATTAATGAAATATTGACATAATTGATATTATAAATACAAAAATAAATGTAATTTAAGACTTTTTATGAATTCCACTAATTTTATAGGTTACTATGATATATTAGTGTTGATTTAATAAACTTGGTTCGAACATATAATTCTGTTATGACTTTCACAAAAATCATATATCAAATAGTGTCAAAATTGACACAAAATAGTTTTTAAATCAAATATTATATTATTAATTGTTTTTTTATTTCTAAAAATCTAAGGTTCGGCCAAATGACTTAGATAAGGATATATATATTAATAATAAACAATTTGCGGTTCTTTTTGCATGTTATAGTAAGTGTATTAACCATATAGTGTAAGAAAACAAAAAAGACACGGTAAAAGTTAAATTATTTAACTTAGAGTTAAATCTAATTGATAAGGTTAAAATAATAACCTAAACTTGTCTAAATCCTATTGGTTGATAGGATTTCGACCCATCCCCACTTTAGCTTCGAAATAAGACCCTTTGGAACCATTATAAACCGATTTTGACTTTAATATAAAATAATATTTTGATATATTCTTAAGGTGCCCCTCTCCTCCCTTATAAAAGGACACCTCCTCCCCCTCCTCCTCACACCAATTTGAGCAGTCAAGCTCGGCCAAACCCTGACAAAATCCCTTCTCCACTTCCCTAGAATAATCCTAGAGGTACTGGTCTTCTTCAAAGACCAATCTTAGTTCCCTAAGTGGAGGATTCAAGGAGGCGTTTCAAAGAAGAGGTAATATCCATTACCGATCTTTTCAATTTCTTTCTTCTTCAACTTCTTATTCTTTAGTTGTTTCATGACAAAGTAATAACATCAGTACTACTTACATACTGATATGTTATTATAAATATGAAACAACCCTAATTCACCTTCTATCCATCCTACGGAAAAATGAAATCACCGCGCGTGCGTACGTACGGAATACCGTCTCCACGCCGTGGTGTAATCTATTTTCCACCACCACCTTAATAGGATGGGTATAATGGTGTAATGAGTAACTATATATGATTATTATAAAGTTATATTGATACTGAAATAGTATACATACACTTCAACACAATTCCACGACCATGGGAACGATATCATCGCTTGTGCATACGTACGGACTACCGTCTCCACGACGCGATGAGATTCATTCTCAATGATTAACCATTCATGAATGATTATAAATTATATATAATAAGTACTAATGAAATATATGACATAATAATGATACTGGATTTATGTAAATTTATATGTATGTCATCTACTTAATTCCATTCACTTCAATAAGGAAACGAAAACAGCGTTCATGCGTACGTACGGACTACCGTCTCAATGAACGGTGTATTTCATTCCATTTATCGATATTATATATATATATATATATTATGAATATATATTATATATAAATCATGTTTTACATTCTGGATATAAGTAATCATGATCCAAGTAATCATATTAATAATTACAAGTTAAAAACACGAACGACAAATGAGACGATTTTACCCAAAACGCTACTTTAACATGAATTTACAAAAGAACAGGTAATATAAAGTCATAGGTGAACCATATATGATATCATAACAATGAATATGATTCTGTAATAAGTTAATGACATTATTTAAATCATTATACAGGAGGTTCGGACACTTACGAAGCAAATCAGACCTAAGGTAAGGAAATATATCACAATCTCATTTTATCTGAGATTGTTTATACTTTGGTATTTACTGGGGTGTATTTTATCATCCACATCCATGTTTCCTCAATATTTAATATTATTTCCATCCACCTATAATTGTTTAAATCCAATTTTACCCTTCGGTGAGTTTTTAGTAAAATGTATGAAAGGAATCTTTTGTCGTTTTTTCATACGACATACTTTTTGCCTTTTCCGACAAAAGTACGAGAAGAATGTTTTTTTTAACATATACGGCACGAACGGATTTTTATGGTTTTATAAAGCCTTATTTTCATGAATCTTCCTCCAAAAGATTTCATGACTATTTTCAATAAAATCTATTTCTTTTAAAATTGCACGACGTTTTGTGAAAAGAAATTTATTTTGAAGAAGAAAGGATATTTTCCTCAAGAATTAATTTTAAGTGTTTTATCAAAATTATTTTCCATCTAAGATAACATAGGGTTCTGTTTCTATCCCTATTATTACATTGATTTGGTTATGTTGTAATGGAACTATTTTTATGAATTCCTTTATCTTATATGATTTGTTTTATGATGTCACGATGTTTATGAATCCCATTTTTATTACATGGGTTATGAAATGATGTATGATTTATGATTTTGTGGCACACATAAGAATGGTATCATTATGAGATGGGTGGGACCTATATATCCCTCCAATTCTTTGGGTAATGATTTTATATCTCATGAGATAGACATGGCTGGAATGGTAGGTTATACCGGTTCAGTGAAACAGGACTGAAATGAGGGTTACTCGATTCAGAAAGGGACTTTGTCCACTAAGATAGTCTTGGCAATGAGTCTTGACTAACAAGAAATGATTCTCTATGATTATGTGTGAATGCCACAAAGTTTCATGTTTTAAGTTATGATTATTGTGATTACATTTCACTTCCACGATTTATCCCATGTTATGAAATTATGATCTCTTTTGCAGGTTATGATTTCCAAAAGTTATGTGCTTGTGTATACGATGAGATTGATATTTCTTTTGTTTACCCTTACTGAGCATTTGAGCTCACCATTTTATGTTTTCTTTTCCCCAGGATATAAAGAAAGGTTTTAGGTAAAAAAAAGGTAAGATCTTTGTGGGAGATGTTGAAGATCTTTCACCACGATTAGAAGATTACGTTCTGAGTTTCCAAAGACACTAAATTATTACGATCCTTGTGTGTGTGTTTTTGTTATGTACTAAGTATTATGCAAAAGTAATGTAAAGTCTATGTACGTCAGGCTTCGGGTCTCTACAGTTGGTATCAGAGGAAAGGTTTAGTCAACCTTTGGAAACTAGGATGTTAGAACTTTAGTGAGATCCCTAGAGATATTTATAAGGTTTTTCTAGGGATGTCCCTAAGGATAAGTATACGTATAGGATACAGTCCTATAACTACGGTAACGATCTTAGAATTTAACCTATGAAGTTAGATATTGAAGATACTCCCCCTTTATTATGTTGTTTTCCCTAGCATGATTTTTGCCTCTCACACTATTCTTTTTGGGTTTTAGACGATGGCTGGAACCCGAAGGAACCGTGTTGATCAATGCAATGGACAATGCAATGATTGCCCTCCTGAACAAACAAATGTTATGGGAGATGGAGTGCAAAATATTATTGCTATACTTACACAAGCTATGAATCATTCTGGACTTCCAAATGAGCAGAGAAGGGAATAATATTCTATTGAGTCCTTCATGAGGCAACATCCACCTTCTTTCAGTGGGTCTTCCGATCCACTTGTTGCTGAACAATGGATCAGTACCACTGAAAAGATATTTTCAGTTCTTCAATGTTCTGAACATGATAAAGTCATCTTAGCAGTATATCGTTTGGAAGGTGAAGCTGATCAATGGTGGAATCTTATCAAGAATACGAGGCCAAGAGATGAAATTGAGTCCATGGAATGGGACGAGTTCAAGAACTTGTTTTTCAGTAAGTACTTCCCTCGTATTCTTCGAACAAAGATGGAAAATGAGTTTCTTGAGCTAAAACAGAAGGATGATGAATCTGTTGGTATATACGAAGCGAATTTTACAAGACTTGCAAGGTATGCATCTGGCATTATCATCCAACCTGAAAGTAAAGTTGATCGATTTTTCAGTGGCTTAAAACCAAGTCTTCGAAGGGCATTAGCTATAAGAGACTTCAGTAGCTATGAAGAAATTGTGTGTTGTGCTATCAAGGTAGAAATGGAAGTTGGTGTTACATATCCATCTCATGGTTTTGACAAGAAACGAAAGATGGAGTTCAAGGAGAAATCTCAGAATAATGGTGAAAAGAAGATGAATGTTTCCTTATGCACAAAGTGTGGAAAGAAGCATGGTGGAGATTGTCTTAAAGGGACTAGAAAATGTTTTAAGTGTGGAAAAGAAGGTCATCGAGCAGCTGAGTGTCGAAGTAATGTAAAAAGGGTTTCTAATGATGTGAATAAATCAAACACTACAGAGAATGCACCACCAACACTTCAATGCTTCAAGTGCAAGGAAATGGGGCATTATGCTAATAAATGCCCTAATCCAAGGGTTAGTGATGATCGACATGAGCAACCGCTTAAGGCAAAGGATAAAGGGAAGTCACATGCGATCACTATTGGCGATGTTGAATATGACAACGATGTGGTGGAATGATTAAGTGTTTATGTAATGGGATTCCAAAATAATGTTGTATCATGGAGTATTGGAATATTTATGTATTGGTCTAATGTGGTATTCAAAGTGATTGAGATATTTTTGGAAATAAGATGATATGTGCATAATGAAGGGAAAATGAGAAAATGAAATGTTTAACAGTATTCATGAGCTCATGATTGATATAAGGACTAAGTGATATCATGGTTTGATTATAAAGAATTTTGAGGATTTTGGTATGTGGAAAGTGTTAACGTTTAACTGCATTCATGTTTTCACTAAGGTTCAATGGGTATTCAAGAGAATACATGATTAAGGACTTTGAATGTTTATAATGTGACCAACAAGACATATCTTATGATATATGGGGATCAACGATGGTATTAAATCTCTGGTAATTGTTTTCACTATATTATGAGAGTGGACTGCAGTATTATGGGTAAGCCTAAAGATTGGAATGGATTATGTTGGACATAAGTTAGTATTTTTTAAGGATAGAAGTTTTTTTTAGAAAAAGGACAACCTGCAGGACGGGCGACATCCCATCGCGTTGGACAAGGCTGTGGGAATCGAACCCACAACCGAAATGCGACTGGCCTTTATCGCCTACCACTGGCCTACATGAAGTCCCTGTTTAGTAGAAACTAGTTTTATTTTATTAAGCGGTATGATATATGAAGTATAAGTTCATTTTTGGAACCATATACGATTAATCTAACCATAAGATGAACTTATAACTTTTCAAACCTTTTGTTTGAGACAGATGGAATGACCCATCATTCTATTACATGATCTGCTAACACATCACGAATGACAAATTCAACTTCATTTCTTTAAGAGATGAAGTGGAAATTGTCCAAAGAACGACCAACAGTGAGACTATACCGAAATCACGAAAGTATTTCTTTTAATTCTAATTTCATCAACTTTAGGGAAATGATCTTGAAAACCAAAAATGTCGTCCTAGTGCTCTTATATCTGATTAATCAGATGGTACCTTAGATCATCACAAATTTATGGATTTGTGATTGTTGGCTTTTCCATATCCATGTTCTCTACCACTCTCCATCAGAACATGATGGTTAGATTTTTCTTCCATATCCATATTTTCACCTATGTGGAAACCCAGTGATTAGTTTATTTGGGAAATCGTTACATTTCATACTTTAGTTTTTAAAGCCATGTTTTGGTATTCCTTTTTACGATGTGGGTTTCTATCAAAGAAAATTTTGAATAGTAAACCATTTATAACCCCGACGAATTTTGAGGGCGAAATTCATTTTAAGGGGGGTAGAATGTAACACCCCGATATTTTATGAAAAATATTCTTTTTAATTTCACTAATGTCTTGTGTCGTACACCAAAAGGATCTTTCACAACACGCATCCTTGATTTTCCTTTCATTACACGCAATTGCGACCTTCCTCGATAGCGTGTGTAGTACGCAATAACGAGTTTCACTAAACAACAATATGCTATTAAAATATTATTAAAACTATCCGTTATGAATAGTAATAACCACTTTTTGAAATTTTTTAAATTCTATTTTTCAAAATGGACTTCATTTTTGGATTCGGAATATCGAAATTAGCTTAGGGTGAAATTTTGGTACTTTTCGGATAACTTTCATATTCTGATGAATAGTGAAAATTACTAAATTTTACTTAAAAACAACTTTTTTAATAGAAATAATTAATAGTGATAAATTATTAATTTGAGTGGTTTTAAAGTATATTTAGAATATATTTTTACAATTTAATACAATGTTGGTCATTGGATGTAATTTCACATTTAAACCAGTTATAAACTAGTGTCAATCTTTTGATAGTTATTGTTTCTTAAAAACACGCTATTTGTTTTAACAGCGGGATTTAATTATAAAATTAATTAATGCAACTTCTATGTTATGAATTTGGTAAAATAGACTTCATTTTTGAATTCGGAATATGAAATATAGCTTAGGATGAAATTTTGGCATTGTTCTGAAAAACATCAATTTTTGATGAATAGTGAAACTACTAAGTGGTAGTTAAAAAAACTGAATTTTTCATAAAACGTAATTTTACCGCTTCTGTGAATGGAATTTCAAAAATCCGAGAGACACGGTTGATTTCAGTAAGTAAAATGTGGTTCAATGAGATGAAAATAATTTTTTGTGAATAGTAACTTTTTACTTTTATTTACCACTGTTAAAAGTAAATAGGGTAAGTAAGGGTAAGAATGATATTAATATTACCCTAACACATGTACTAATTCTATTGGACAAGTGTATCTCGACCAAAAACAACCTTAAGTGTAAAATATTATCATTTAGGCCCACTTGGATTAGATTAGGATATTTATTATTATTTAATTCAAAGAAGAGTTAAAAGAGTTAAAATCAAAGTGTATTTACTAAAACATTTTTAATATAGGGTTTTACATAAGATAAATTAGATTTTAAATATTCATTAGAAAGTAAAAAAGATTTCCTACATAATGGTATTTTATTTGTAATTTTTAGACATCAAATAATTTAATTTATTTATGACACAAAGATGATACAGTAATTATCTTATTAATGAAATATTGACATAATTGATATTATAAATTCCAAAATAAATGTAATTTAAGACTTTTTATGAATTACACTACTTTTCTAGGTTACTATGATATATTAGTGTTGATTTAATCAACTTGGTTCGAACATATAATTCTGTTATGACTTTCACAAAAATCATATATCAAATAGTGTCAAAATTGACACAAAATAGTTTTTAAATCAAATATTATATTATTAATTGTTATTTTATTTCTAAAAATCTAAGGTTCGGACAAATGACTTAGATAAGGATATATATATTAATAATAAACAATTTGGGGTTCGTTTGGCATGTTATAGTAAGTGTATTAACCATATAGTGTAAGAAAACAAAAAAGACACGGTAAAAGTTAAATTATTTAACTTAGAGTTAAATCTAATTGATAAGGTTAAAATAATAACCTAAACTTGTCTAAATCCTATTGGTTGATAGGATTTCGACCCATCCCCACTTTATCTTCGAAATAAGACCCTTTGGAACCATTATAAACCGATTTTGACTTTAATATAAAATAATATTTTGAGATATTCCTAAGGTGCCCCTCTCCTCCCTTATAAAAGGACACCTCCTCCCCCTCCTCCTCACACCAATTTGAGCACTCAAGCTCGGCCAACCCCTGCCAAAATCCCTTCTCCACTTCCCTAGAATAATCCTAGAGGTACTGTTCTTCTTCAAAGACCAATCTTAGTTCCCTAAGTGGAGGATTCAAGGAGGCGTTTCAAAGAAGAGGTAATATCCATTACCGATCTTTTCAATTTCTTTCTTCTTCAACTTCTTCTTCTTTAGTTGTTTCATGAAAAAGTAATAACATCAGTATTACATACATACTGATATGTTATTATAAATATGAAACAAAACTAATTCACCTTCTATCCATCCTACGGAAAAATGAAATCACCGCGCGTGCGTACGTACGGAATACCGTCTCCACGCCGTGGTGTAATCTATTTTCCACCCCCACCTTAATAGGATGGGTATACTAGTGTAATGAGTAAATATATATGATTATTATAAAGTGATATTGATACTGAAATAGTATACATACACTTCAACACAATTCCACGACCATGAGAACGATATCATCGCTTGTGCGTACGTACGGACTACCGTCTCCACGATGCGATGAGATTCATTCTCAATGATTAACCATTCATGAATGATTATAAATTATATATAATAAGTACTAATGAAATATATGAAATAATAATGATACTGGATTTATGTAAATTTATATGTATGTCATCTACTTAATTCCATTCACTTCAATAAGGAAACGAAAACAGCGTTCATGCGTACGTACGGACTACCGTCTCCATGAACGGTGTATTTCATTCCATTTATCGATATTATATATATATATATATATTCTGAATATATATTATATATATATTTTGAATATATATTATATATAAATAATGTTTTACATTCTGGATATAAGTAATCATGATCCAAGTAATCATATTAATAATTACAAGTTAAAAACACGAACGACAAATGAGACGATTTTACCCAAAACGCTACTTTAACATGAATTTACAAAAGAACAGGTAATATAAAGTCATAAGTGAACCATATATGATATCATAACAATGAATATGATTCTGTAATAAGTTAATGACATTATTTAAATCATTATACAGGAGGTTCGGACACTTACGAAGCAAATCGGACCTAAGGTAAGGGAATATATCACAATCTCATTTTATCTGAGATTGTTTATACTTTGGTATTTACTGGGGTGTATTTTATCATCCACATCCATGTTTCCTCAATATTTAATATTATTTCCATCCACCTATAATTGTTTAAATCCAATTTTACCCTTCGGTGAGTTTTTAGTAAAATGTATGAAAGGAATCTTTTGTCATTTTTTCATACGACGTACTTTTTGACTTTTCCGACAAAAGTACGAGAAGAATGTTTTTTTTAAATTATACGGCACGAACGGATTTTTATGGTTTTATAAAGCCTTATTTTCATGAAGCTTCCTCCAAAAGATTTCATGACTATTTTCAATAAAATCTATTTCTTTTAAAATTGCATGACGTTTTGTGAAAAGAAATTGATTTTGAAGAAGAAAGGATATTTTCCTCAAGAATTCATTTTAAGTGTTTTATCAAAATCATTTTCCATCTAAGATAACATAGGGTTCTGTTTCTATCCCTATTATTACATTGATTTGGTTATGTTGTGATGGAACTATTTTTATGAATTCCTTTATCTTATATGAATTGTTTTATGATGTCATGATGTTTACGAATCCCATTTTTATTACATGGGTTATGAAATGATGTATGATTTATGATTTTGTGGCACACATAAGAATGGTATAATTATGAGATGGGTGGGACCTATATCTCCCTCCAATGCATTGGGTAATGATTTTATATCTCATGAGATAGACATGGCTGGAATGGTAGGTTATACCGGTTCAGTGAAACCGGACTGAAACGAGGGTTACTCGATTCAGAAAGGGACTTTGTCCACTAAGATAGTCTTGGAAATGAGTCTTGAATAACAAGAAATGATTCTCTATGATTATGTGTGAATGCCACAAAGTTTCATGTTTTAAGTTATGATTATTGTGATTACATTTCACTTCCACGATTTATCCCATGTTATGAAATTATGATCTCTTTTGCAGGTTAAGATTTCCAAAAGTTATGTGCTTGTGTATTCGATGAGATTGATATTTCTTTTGTTTACCCTTACTGAGCATTTGAGCTCACCCTTTTATGTTTTCTTTTCCCCAGGATATAAAGAAAGGTTTTAGGTAAAAAAAAGGGAAGATCTTTATGGGAGATGTTGAAGATCTTTCACCACGATTAGAAGATTACGTTCCGAGTTTCCAAAGACACTAAACTATTATGATCCTTGTGTGTGTGTTTTTGTTATATACTAAGTATTCTGGAAAAGTAATGTAAAGTCTATGTACGTCAGGCTTCGGGTCTCTACATTCTTGATATGGGAACATTAGAAAATGGTTGGTGAAAGGTGGATTGCATTATCCACCTATTGTGAGGATATCTTGGTGGTGATTTTGTTGTTGGGTTATGTGATTTTATGGATTGTTTTTTCATTTCGGGTTATCTACCTTTATATTATATAGTACTTTATCTTATTTACTATTTTGCTATACTAAATATTTATAAATTATTAACCACTACCTTTTTATTTTTTGTTATTATTTTGGAGAATCACTTACCCTAGAACATTCTTGATTCCTAGTCACTAATCTCCAGCCTGTGGGGGTTGGGAGAAAACTTTGGTCCATGTTAGGGCTGAATTCAGTTCCATTTTAGTAGGTTATCTGAGTTTTTTTCATGAAATGTTTGTATAATAGGAGGCCATTTCTCTTATCGGATGTTGGTATGTAGTTTGGGATGTATTGTTAGATGGGATATAGGATTTTAGGGCTTAAGGGGTAGGATACGAGCGAGTTCCTAACCAGCTTTCATTATAACAAGACTTAAGTTACCTTGGGTAGTTGGAAAAAGAAACTTTGTGGAATGAATTGATATGATTCTAGAATTTTTCCAAACTATAATATGATATTTTGTTCCCAATTTTAGTTTTAATTGATAGATTTGATGTTCCTATGTCTATTGACTAATGTTTTTTTATCATCTGTTGATGTTATTGAGTACCATAACCCCAAAAGACTTATAACGAGGATTCAAGAAGGAGGTACTATTGAACCATAATAAAATAACCCTCCATTCATCCAGAACCTCATATAAGTACCAAGGATCCATAGACGCCTATATTCATATTGAAGAGTTGGGTCCTCAAAGGGATGATAATAGATATTGAGCATATGATTATCTTTTCTAGAAACAACTATCCTTCCTGGAAAAAATAATCCTTAGGAGGTGGATGATTGGTTTGGAAATATTGAATGACTATTAAAGTTATTGGATACACCAAATTCTATTAAGGAAAATTGTTCGATCTTCAAGATTTAGGGGAGTAGCTAGATATGGTTGGATTCTATAGTTCTAGTGAAACGAAATAATGTTTTAGAGTAGTAATGATCAAATATTTTTTATAGATAAATCCTCTCTAGAATAAATGGTATTTTATAATTACATGGAATTTATAAACCTTAACCATGGTGATTGGATAATGTTTCAGTATGATAAGTGTTTTATTGAAAATTCTCAGTTTTAAATATAGTTAGTTTCAAACAAGAAGTTTAACTCTCATAGGTTTCAGATGGGTATTTTGTTAGATATATAGTCTAATGTTTTTATACTAAATATTACCTCTTATGCTGATGTTTTTGATAGGGTTCTGATGGTAAAAATTTACTTTTCTCATAAGTTAGGGTTTACTGGAGTTCCTCTTAATCTTGGTGGAATATTTAGTGATTCCTTTAATGGGAAGATAAAGTGAAATGATCCTTTTTGTGGAAAACGTGGTGGTGTTAGTTGACAAAAAATTTCCCCAAGCCATCTTTAGTGTCTAGTAAAGGCCCAATAACTTGTTTCCAATGTGGAAATAATGGGAACTCAAAGCATGATTGTATGAAGGCACCAAATATTTACTTATCACATAGATATTTAGGCCACTTATAAAGGGGTTTTTCATGTTCTTAAGATCACATATAGATTCACAGTCTCACTATTACTAGTAGAATCTATGGAAAAGTTGGATTCTTAAAGAATAATAAGGTTCCTTATAATTTCATCAATAATGAAGCTACTTCACACAATACATGAGTATCTAGTGGAAAATAATGTGGGTCCTATGATAGTGAGAGTATAGTGTCCCAATATTCTCATACATGGATATTGCATCTTTTGAGATGAAAATTCAATACATTACACAAAAATTCCCAATAACCGTAATAGTTTAGTTCGTTTGGAAACTTAAAACACAATATTCTTAATTCATGAAATATCTTTAATGTATCCCTTAAATATATTCCCCTTTAGTACTCTTACTTAAAAAAATTTCTTTATAACATAAAGAAACGAAACATAAGAAAGGTTGAGCTCAGATACTTAGTATGGTTAAATAAGGGAGATACATAAGCATAACATGAGAATAGGGGTATAAGAACATGATAACAACATTTGAAAAACATACCCTACATATAAAAGATCATAATCTTAAGTCAAGGAATAAAAATTGATAGTTTATAAGATATAAATCATAAGTAAATAAAAGAACATGATCCATGAGGGAATAACATTGGAATAATACATAGATTTTTGGCATAAAAATTAGCTAATTATATTGAGAACATGTATAAATAGATACAAGTTTACTCATTAAGTTAAGGACATAAAATCAGGACCTCAAATAAACTTATGCACATGAAACCAGATCCATGAATAACCTTATAGACATGAAATCCAAGTCTATGCATAATATTTGGAACATGTAATCAGGTTCACAGATAATATTGTGAACATGTAATCAGTTTCACACATAGCATTGTGAAAATGTAATCAAGTTTACAAAAAACATTGTGTACATGTAATCAAGTTCATGAATAACATTTTGAATGTCACGACCCGCCCTCGGGGTCCGTGCCGTGACTACCCCAAGCCCGCCTTCCATAGGCCAGGGGCTGGCGACTAGCACCAAGGCGTAAAATCCCGATAACTGGGAAGGCATTGCCTTTATAAAAGAAAACAAGCACCACAAAGTACAAGCGGAAGTAAAACACTAAGTACAAAAAGAAGAGCTGAAAAGTAAAAAGGGGCCGGAAATACAAGCCCAACTGTAAAGTACAACTCGAAAGGGAAAAACAGCGACTGAAAAGTAAAGCTGCTACGCTGAGATGTCCACTGGAAATCCCACCTGAAGGGTGGGTACAGATAGCTCTTCTGCTCCTCGGGTCCCGCCATCCGCTCCGAGTATGTCCCGCCCAGTGTCCACCTCCGGGTACCGCCTCGTCGTATAGTCCACCTCCAGGTACCGTCCAGTCCTTGAACCTTCGGCTTCTGTCAGCACTGTCCGTCGTCTGCAACCAACACAACGAGGTGCGGGCATAGCCCGTGCAGGGGTGAGTATAACGATACTCAGTAGGGACCCCGAGACCCTCAAGGTCTCACTAAAACCAACAAGGATAAACACAAGAAGATCTCAACAGATAAACCCTACTTAGGTATATGCCCATACATATACCTAAGTTATCAAATAACCCATCTCAATCATGAGGAAACACAAGGATTGTGAAATCGACGGATAACCACTACCCAGGTATATGCCCATACATATACCAAGGTTAGCAAGTGACCCATCTCAATCATGAAGTAAACACAAGGTCAAAAGTCTCATGTTAGACATGCCAGATCCACGTTCAAGAAATGGAATAATTAAAGAATGAAACAACAATCCCCTACCTCGGGTATAAGTTCGAGGATTTGACTATGTCCGCGGAAGTCGACGTCGCGGAGATCGGGCGTCGCGGTAGTCGTTCATAAATTCCGTTGACGAAGAGACGCGTCCGAAGAGGCACGTCGTTGGCGAATCCTTGTACGCCGACGAAGGTTGTCCGAGGAAGGTGCAGTGTTCTCTCTCGTTGACACCGAAGACGAAAAAGAGCGGAGCGGCGTTCTTCGTCGGAAACTTGAGCGTTCTACGTCAAGTCTTGAGGAAAGTCAAATAAAAAGGAAACAACGAACTCGAGAACCCCTACCTCGATAGTCGCACGTTGACGGAGTCATGGAATATCGGTGTCGCGGAGGAAGAGTCATTGTCGAATCTTCGTATGCCGACGAAGAAGGTCCGAAGAGGAAGCGGCGTTTCCTCTTGTTGACACCGAGGACGAAGAAGAGAGGCGTCGTTCTTCGTCGGAGTTTGAGCGTTCTTCGTTCTTCGTCAGAGCTTGAAGATAAAGAGAAAGCTCTCAAAAAGCTCTCAAGGGAACAATCCAACAACCCATAATAAAATAAGATAACATCTTATTTTATTATTACAAAACATAAAAGAATTTCAAAAGTTTGAAATTCAAAAAGACTTAACTCCCACAATTAATTAAGAGTAACTTAAGCCAATTAATTAGGGGTTAAGTATGTTGAGAGAATTTGAAAAGGTTAGGGGTTCGTGTGGGCCCCACCACACTTAATCCTCCCAAGGGAGGTTAAGTGGGTGTGGGTCCCACTTCCAACCTCCTTTGGTAGGTTTTTAATAAGTTAAAATAAAATTTGTCTTAAACAAATTTTATTTAACTCAACTGAAAAACCCCAAAGCTAACTTTCAACTCGCAACAAACGCAACTCTCGAAAAGGTCTCTTTAAGCGAATATCGGCGCTGCGAGTTCATCGGTGCCCTCAGATTTCAATTCCGAGCACCGGATCAAAAGTTATAAATTCCCGCTCGTTCGTTCACTGAACGTACCCGAGCCAAACTTCGGAAATTAATTCCGGGCACTCCGGGCTTCGGAATCAGGTGCCGTATGAAACCGCGCTCTTGTAAAATTCTAAAGAAAATTAAGAAAAAATTTCCCTTGAATTTTACGGGTCTTTACATTACTCTCACCTCAGGGCTTTACGTCCCCGTAAAGCTACATAAAAAACTAGGGAAACAAAAGAGGTTCCTGAGCACGCATCTGAGCCTCCCGCTCCCATGTGCTCTCCTGGAGATTCCCGTGCCGCCATCTGTTGCGCACAAGAGGAATCGATCGTCCATGTAGGACCCGCTCCTGTCGATCCTCTATCTCCACCGGGACCTCCGTAAAAGTCGCCCCATCGTCAAGGATGTGCGTCGGGTCGTGCACGTATTTCCTCAGCTGAGACACGTGGAAGACGTCGTGCACCCGGTGCAACTGAGGTGGTAGAGTCAGGCGATAAGCCACCTCGCCAACCTTGCTGAGGACCTGGAAGGGTCTGATGAAGCGCGGAGATATCTTGCCGCCTCGGCCAAATCTCCGAATACCACGTCGAGGTGAGACCCGCAAGAAGACGTGGTCGCCATCCTCGAACTCCAGTGGCCTCCGCCTCCTGTCAGCGTATGACTTCTGCCGGCTCTGTGTTTTCCTCATCCGCTCCTGGATGACATGGACCTCTTCTGACGTGGCCCGGACCATCTCTGGTCCCATAAGAGCTGCGAGATTTCTTCTTTGCCGATAAGAGAAACCTGGTCTCATCCCCTGGATGAACCACATTCTTTGCCTAAAACAGTCAATCCTAACATGGATGATACTAATCCATACCAAGGATGACGTCGTAAGGCCTCGACGCTACTACTAAGAGATCCAACCGTTACTCTCGCCTCCAAGGGTTGAGTCACACTGTCGGCATCAGTGTGTGGTAACCGGTATCCTCCAGTAGATGTCTCACAAGTGAGGGTCAAGTCAACAGTCAACTGGAACCTCTTAGTAACATCACAAAAGAGGACAGGAATGAAAACATCACAAAGGATGCGTCTTTTATTATTGCATCTCATAATAAAAGACGCTACACAAAAGCAACATCAACATGGAACTAGAAGTACAAAGGACGTATCCACTAGTTCCACTCCTGCCCACCTACTTTACTGTTGCTCAAGCATTTGTCGCTGCCTCAACCTTGGTGGCTCCCTCCAAGCCTGCGGATCGAGGAGTCGGACAGTCACGTGCTAGGTGACCCTTTCCGCGGCATGAGTAACACAACCTGCTCCTTGCACGGCTAGCTCTGTTCCCACTCCGGGTGCCCTGCACCACTGGTCCTAAAACCCGAGATCGCCCAACTGCTGGTCTGGTCCTCCTGGACCTCTGCATCATCTGTCTACTGCCCACAGATGACTCGGCTTCTGATCGAAAAACACGCGGCAAAGGCAGAATCTCCTGTACACGCTCGGGGTGTAGAGATACTGGCACAAATTCCACCCTGAAGAAGGTCTCGAAGTCTTCCCATGCGAAGTTCATCTCATCGCAAAACTGAAACAAGTGGCTCCACCACCTACCTGCTGCTGCGTGTAGTAGGCTCGCAGCGAGGATCACCATGAGGTCTGCTGGTGTCCTCACTAGCCTAAACACTCGTACCACTGCCTCCAGCCAGTCCTCTGCAGCCTGGGGATCCGTCTCCCCGCGAAACCTGGGCGGTCGCTGGCGCTGAAACTCATGCAGTGCGCTGAGGCGACGTGCATCGTCAGCGGCTGCTGCTGGAAGCATCGGGGGCTCGGCGGGTAGAGCTACCGCCGGTGCCACTTCTGACAAAGGGCCCTGCACCGAGGCCTCGTCGCTCGGTGGTCTGTCGTCACGTTCGATTCTCGGAACCCTAGCTGGCTGTCGTCGTGGGGCCATCCTGAAAGAAACAACGTAACACGATCAAACGATTATACCTGGTGAGCTGACCTGGTTTGAGCTGTTTTAAGGGGAAAAACCTTTAAAAACACACACGCAATCAGTGTTTTCGTGCACAAAGTCGGAAATCAGTTGTCAGGGTCCTGGTGTATGGATACGTCGGCCGCCCGCACCAACACTGGACTCCCTGGACTGAAAACCACACTCGGTACCCTTAACACTATTGTTTCATAGAAAAGAAAGATCAGAGTCTGCGGTAGAACCGACCACCTCTGATACCAATTTGTCACGACCCGCCCTCGGGGTCCGTGCCGTGACTACCCCAAGCCCGCCTTCCATAGGCCAGGGGCTGGCGACTAGCACCAAGGCGTAAAATCCCGATAACTGGGAAGGCATTGCCTTTATAAAAGAAAACAAGCACCACAGAGTACAAGCGGAAGTAAAACACTAAGTACAAAAAGAAGAGCTGAAAAGTAAAAAGGGGCCGGAAATACAAGCCCAACTGTAAAGTACAACTCGAAAGGGAAAAACAGCGACTGAAAAGTAAAGCTGCTACGCTGAGATGTCCACTGGAAATCCCACCTGAAGGGTGGGTACAGATAGCTCTTCTGCTCCTCGGGTCCCGCCATCCGCTCCGAGTATGTCCCGCCCAGTGTCCACCTCCGGGTACCGCCTCGTCGTATAGTCCACCTCCAGGTACCGTCCAGTCCTTGAACCTTCGGCTTCTGTCAGCACTGTCCGTCGTCTGCAACCAACACAACGAGGTGCGGGCATAGCCCGTGCAGGGGTGAGTATAACGATACTCAGTAGGGACCCCGAGACCCTCAAGGTCTCACTAAAACCAACAAGGATAAACACAAGAAGATCTCAACAGATAAACCCTACTTAGGTATATGCCCATACATATACCTAAGTTATCAAATAACCCATCTCAATCATGAGGAAACACAAGGATTGTGAAATCGACGGATAACCACTACCCGGGTATATGCCCATACATATACCAAGGTTAGCAAGTGACCCATCTCAATCATGAAGTAAACACAAGGTCAAAAGTCTCATGTTAGACATGCCAGATCCACGTTCAAGAAATGGAATAATTAAAGAATGAAACAACAATCCCCTACCTCGGGTATAAGTTCGAGGATTTGACTATGTCCGCGAAAGTCGACGTCGCGGAGATCGGGCGTCGCGGTAGTCGTTCGTCAATTCCGTTGACGAAGAGACGCGTCCGAAGAGGTACGTCGTTGGCGAATCCTTGTACGCCGACGAAGGTTGTCCGAGGAAGGTGCAGTGTTCTCTCTCGTTGACACCGAAGACGAAAAAGAGCGGAGCGGCGTTCTTCGTCGGAAACTTGAGCGTTCTACGTCAAGTCTTGAGGAAAGTCAAATAAAAAGGAAACAACGAACTCGAGAACCCCTACCTCGATAGTCGCACGTTGACGGAGTCGTGGAATATCGGTGTCACGGAGGAAGAGTCGTTGTCGAATCTTCGTATGCCGACGAAGAAGGTCCGAAGAGGAAGCGGCGTTTCCTCTTGTTGACACCGAGGACGAAGAAGAGAGGCGTCGTTCTTCGTCGGAGTTTGAGCGTTCTTCGTTCTTCGTCAGAGCTTGAAGATGAAGAGAAAGCTCTCAAAAAGCTCTCAAGGGAACAATCCAACAACCCATAATAAAATAAGATAACATCTTATTTTATTATTACAAAACATAAAAGAATTTCAAAAGTTTGAAATTCAAAAAGACTTAACTCCCACAATTAATTAAGAGTAACTTAAGCCAATTAATTAGGGGTTAAGTATGTTGAGAGAATTTGAAAAGGTTAGGGGTTCGTGTGGGCCCCACCACACTTAATCCTCCCAAGGGAGGTTAAGTGGGTGTGGGTCCCACTTCCAACCTCCTTTGGTAGGTTTTTAATAAGTTAAAATAAAATTTGTCTTAAACAAATTTTATTTAACTCAACTGAAAAACCCCAAAGCTAACTTTCAACTCGCAACAAACGCAACTCTCGAAAAGGTCTCTTTAAGCGAATATCGGCGCTGCGAGTTCATCGGTGCCCTCGGATTTCAATTCCGAGCACCGGATCAAAAGTTAGAAATTCCCGCTCGTTCGTTCACTGAACGTACCCGAGCCAAACTTCGGAAATTAATTCCGGGCACTCCGGGCTTCGGAATCAGGTGCCGTCTGAAACCGCGCTCTTGTAAAATTCTAAAGAAAATTAAGAAAAAATTTCCCTTGAATTTTACGGGTCTTTACATTGAACATATAATAAAGTTCACACAAAACATATTTACTCATGAGCTATCCCTCTTTAACCAATGAATTGGAGGGAGATATAGGTCCCACAAATCTCATAATTAAAACCATATTTACATGTGGCACAAGATCCTAAAAAATTCATCATGTTGTAACCAATGAAATGAAATGGGTTTCTTAAACACTTAATCATATCATAACCTATGGAAAATATTCAGTTTTTATAATCATTTCATCATTTCATCATAACATAAACCATGGGAAAATGAAGTGGGTTTCATAATAATTTGATCATGGTATAACTCATGGAATAGAAATGGTTTTCATAAACATCATTCCGTCATAAACCTAAACCATTCAGAGAAATAATAATAATGGTATCCTTGTATCATATATCTATTAAGGAATATATAACATTAACAAAGGTCATCTTAGATGAAAAATTATTTTTATCGATCACATAGAATATTTATTGAGTAAAATAAAGTTTCTTTCGAAATCATATTTTACACATAAAATATTTTTTAAAATCCATTTCTTTGAAAATAAACTTGAAATCTTATAAATGGATATTTAAAAATAATTTAAAACATTTCTTAAGGAAAATATCATTTCTTTTATGATTTTTTTAAAACATAAAACATTTTTAAAATCATTTTAATTTTGAAATCATTTATTTAAAATATAAAACATTCCCAAATAGTAAAGAAAAATTTTATTTTCAAATAACTTTGAAAACTTTTAAGGGAATATTGGAATCATTGAGTGGTCATGAAAATAGGAAATATTGTTCATGTCGTGCATGTTAAAAAAATAAATATTATTTTTACATTTTCATTAAATGAAAAAGATGCATTTTTTTTTTCGAAAATGACATGAAGATTCCTTCTTTTTTTTATAAAAAAGTCAAATATGAGTAAAAATGTCTTTAATAAGTAATTATAATTTTTTTTAAATATTTTTGAAAATATTTTTAGAAAACATGGTTTTGGAACAAAAAGGGTTTTCGACTGGAAATACAATTTTTATTGAAATATTATTTTTAAACTCTTGATTACTTAAAGAGAGGAAAACAAAGGAAAAATGTATTCTCATGAAAAACCCAGAGTATAAGAAAATTCATGAGTTTCTTGAGAGATGGATCATAAGATTTATCATAAAAAGTTTTAATAAATGAAGATATTGTAACATAAAATCCTTACCACTTTGGTAACTTTGAAATGTAAGTCCCATGAAGGAATATCATTGAATTAAACTTAAAATATCATAAGGATAAATAAATTCATGATATTTCATGTTAAATGGGATGTATATACACCTTATACAAGAAGATAAGTGCATAACATAGTCATATATCTCAAATAAGAAAAATTGAGACAAATATCCCTTACCACTTTGGTAACTTTTGAATTATAAACAAAATTAAAGGGAGATCATAAAATGGATATTTTAACCACCATAACTTTAATGATAAACATAATATAATATTTTTGGAACATTTTATTTTAATTCTCATAAATCATGTTTGTTATATTTTTAATATGATTAATGTTTTATGATAGTACATCATTTTGTGGATATACTTGGATAAGTACAGTTCTACCATTAGTTCAGAAATATATACTATTGGTAATGTTGATATAACATTTGTACAGTAGATCTACCATAAGTTCATAAGAGACATACCACTTAAGATCTTCTGCTGAATATCTACCACTAAAATCTACCACTGAAGATCTACTGCTAATTAGATATACTACTAAAGTTCTACCACTAGAGATTTACTACTAAAGATCTACCACTGAAGACATAACACACAATATATACCATTGACCATATCTATCACTAGTTTAGATGATCTACTAATGACTAATATACTGCTCGAGTTGATATACTACCATAATAAATCTACCAATGATAGATTTACCATTGGAGAAATCTACCATTATTTTTAGTGATCTACCACCAATTCACATCTAACATCATACTTGATCTACAACTATAAAGGTCTACCGTCAGACTAGATCTATCTTTAAACTTGATCTACCACTAGATAGATCTACCATTATACCCATTCTACTTCTAGTAAGGATCTACCATTAGTTTTCTACCATTTATTTCTATATTATCTTTTTTGAATATAAATTCACCAATGGATAGTTTGAGAAATTAAATTCTGATATTTTTATGTGGATTTAAGAATTATCATTCCTAAACTACTCCATGGATTTTTGGAAAAAAAAGTTATACTTTCCTGATTTAGTGCCCATTATAAGGATCCATTATATTTTAATTATTATTCTTAAAACTATAATTAGACAAAGAGAGTTATATATTCATAATATTTCCCTCATGTGTGGGGAGTGAGATATATGGAAAAAAGATCAAATAGAGTGATACATGAAAATAAAATAAATAATATCTTATAATGAATCAAGAGACCTATATGAAGAAAAAATATTTTCTAGACTCTTATGATACTTTTTTTTCTTGCACATTCTAAGAAACTTGTTTGAGATACTTAGAAAGACAAAATCAAGGACTCAAAATAATTGAATTATCACGGATAGAGCCACATCATACTTTATATCTCTCTTTTTCTCTTTACACTTTATGGGTTACTTTTGAGAAGTGTGTTTTTGTACACTATTTATCAGTACACACAGCTTCCTGGGCTTAAATTGGTGAATACCTGATATTCTATTAAAATATCTTTTATTTTTTCCCACATATAACCACAGAATATGTCATACACGGTTTTTTATATTTTTCATCCCACATAACAATGTGGAAGATGATTTGATATTGTACAACCTATGTGATAATGTTTTTAAAACCCAATCAAGGTTGTGGATTAAGTTTATTTTTAAGTAAACTGCTTGGTAGTAGGTTATTCCTAGGTGGAGGGGCTTAAACCTCATATTGATACCAAACCCGTTGTTTATATTTTGATGTGTGATTTATTAGTTTTTTTTCATTTTAAAATTTAAATATGAATCTATTATTTAAATGTTTAAAAAATACTTTACTTTGATAGTTATTTATATTTTTTTATATAAAGTGTTTGATTAAGAAATTTAGTTTCAAAAGTGAAAGCGATTTAAAATATTATTTTAACTAAGACTTAATCCTAGTTTTTATAAATTATTTTAAAGATAAAATTTATATATTTCTACAATGTTGATTAACTGGGTGTTTTTGATTAATTTAGGGGAATTAGTTTTAAAATGAATTAAACATAAATTTTTATTGGGGACTCAATTCACCCCCCTATTGAGTTACTCACTCTGACCATCATTTGGTATCAGATGGATTTGAAAATATATTTTTAACTATTATTTAGTTATATTATAAAGATCTTAATTTTTTTTAATTATAAATTTAATTATTTTTGGTTACTAATAGACAATCGGGTTATTCTATAAATAAGAATAATTATTTTAAAGGAAATAATTATGATGAATGGAATATTAATATGAAAATGAATATTTCAATAATGAGTTTTGAAATTTAGAGTACAATTAATGACAAATATGAACTACCCAAATCAGTTAGAGAAGAATGTAGCGATCCTATTAAAGAAGATTAAAATAACTACTGTAAAGATATGAATGCATTATATTGTGATTTAGGAGATGAAGAGTTTAGTAAAACTTTCTCATATTCTATTGCATTTTAAATTTTGGATATTTTAACTATTTATCATTGAGTAACTTCTAATGTCAAAGTAATGCGTTTGAATATTTATACTATTAAATATGATATATTTAAGATGAAACATCATAAAACCATTTCTGATATGCAACTTAATTTTAATGAGATTTTGAGCATGATGCATTCACTACGATAACCAATTTATAAAAAAGATCAAGTGATGTTCCTATTAATATGTTTACTAGATAGATAGAGAGGAGCATTAGTGTCAATTTGAGAGTCATGTGATATAAGTAAGTTTCATGTTAAAGAAATGATAATGAAGACCATGATGTATGAAGAGGAACTCAAAGTAAATAAATAATAAGAGGATGAACCAAAGAGGAAGTTAGTATCATTCAAAACTAATACTTAAAAACAAAAAGAGAAGATCTAATTTGAAAGATCAAGTGATAAAGAGTCATTTGCTGAAAGTGATTGTAACAGCCCGAGATTTTATGAAAAATATTCTTTTTAATTTTATTAATGTCTTGTGTTGTACGCTACACCAAAATTAGCTTGCACAACACACATCCTTGACTTTTCTTGCATTACACGCAATCACGACCTTCCTCGATAGCGTGTGTAGTACGCAATACCGAGTTTCACTAAACAACGATATGTTATTAAAATATTATTATAACTAGCCGTTATGAATAGTAATAACCTCCTTTTAAAATTTTAGAAATTTTAACTCTCAAAATGGACTTCATTTTTGGATTCGGAGTATCGAATTTAGGCTAAGGTGAAACTTTGGTACTTTTCGGATAACTTTCATATTCTGATGAATAGTGAAAATTACTAAATTATAATTAAAAACAACTTTTTTAATCAAAATAATTAATAGTGATAAATTATTAATTTGAGTGGTTTTAAAGTATATTTAGAATATATTTTTACAATTTAATACAATGTTGGTCATTGGATGTAATTTCACATTTAAACCAGACATAAACAAGTGTCAATCTTTTGATAGATATTATTTCTTAAAAACACGCTATTTGTTTTAACAGCAGGATTTAATTATAAAATTAATTATTGCAACTTCTATGTTATGAATTTGGTAAAATATACTTCATTTTTGAATTCGGAATATGAAATATAGCTTAGGATGAAATTTTGGCATTGTTTTGAAAAACATCAATTTTTGATGAATAGTGAAACTACTAAGTGGTAGTTAAAAAACTGAATTTTTCATAAAACTTAATTTTACCGCTTCTGTGAATGGAATTTCAAAAATCTTAGAGATACAGTTGATGTCAGTAAGTAAAATGTGGTTCAATGAGATGAAAATAATTTTTGGTGAATAGTAACTTTTTACTTTTATTTACCACGGTTAAAAGTAAATAGGGTAATTAAGGGTAAAAATGATATTAATATTACCCTAACACATGTCCTAATCCTATTGGACAAGTGTATCTCGACCAAAAACAACCTTAAGTGTAAAATATTATCATTTAGGCCCACTTGGATTAGATTAGGACATTTATTATTATTTAATTCAAAGAAGAGTTAAAAGAGTTAAAATCAAAGTATATTTACTAAAACATTTTTAATATAGGGTTTTACATAAGATAAATTCGATTGTAAATATTCATTAGAAAGATAAAAAGATTTCCTACATAATTGTATTTTATTTGTAATTTTTAGACATCAAATAAGTTAATTTTTTTATGACACAAAGATGATGCAGTAATTATCTTATTAATGAAATATTGACATAATTGATATTATAAATACCAAAATAAATGTAATTTAAGACTTTTTAAGCATTACACTAATTTTTTAGGTTACTATGATATATTAGTGTTGATGTAATCAACTTGTTTCGAACATATAATTCTGTTATGACTTTCACAAAAATCATATATCAAATAGTGTCAAAATTGACACAAAATAGTTTTTAAATCAAATATTATATTATTAATTGTTATTTTATTCCTAAAAATCTAAGGTTCGGCCAAATGACTTAGATAAATATATATGTATTAATAATAAACAATTTGGGGTTCTATTGGCATGTTATAGTAAGTTTATTAACCATATAGTGAAAGAAAACAAAAAGACACGGTAAAAGTTAAATTAGTTAACTTAGAGTTAAATTTAATTGATAAGGTTAAAATAATACCCTAAACTTGTCTAAATCATATTGGATGATAGGATTTCGACCCATCCCCACTTTAGCTTCGAAATAAGACCCTTTGGAACCATTATAAACCGATTTTGACTTTAATATAAAATAATATTTTGAGATATTCCTAAGGTGCCCCTCTCCTCCCTTATAAAAGGGAACCTCCTCCCTCTCTTCCTCACACAACTTTGAGCCTTCAAGCTCGGCCAACCCCTGCCAAAATCCCTTCTCCACTTCCCTAGTATCATCCTAGAGGTCCTGGTATTCTTCAAAGACCATCCTTAGTTCTTTAAGTGGAGGCTAAGAAAATGCGCGTCAAAAAGAGGTAATATCCATTACCGATCTTTTTCAATTTCTTTCTTCTTCAAATTCTTCTTCTTTAGTTGTTTCATGATAAAGTAATAACATCTCTATTTCTTATATACTGATATGTTATTATAAATATGAAACAACTCTAATTAACCTTCTATCCATCCTACGGAAAAAAGGAAATCACCGCGCGTTCGTACGTACAGAATACCGTCTCCACGCCGTGGTGTAATCTATTTTCCGCCACCACCTTAATTGGATGGGTATAAAGGTGTAATGAGTAACTATATATGATTATTATAAAGTTATATTGATACAGAAATAGTATACATACACTTCAACACAATTCCACGACCATGGGAACGATATCATCGCTCATGCGTACGTACGGACTACCGTCTCGACGACGCGATGAGATTCATTATCAATGATTAACCATTCATGAATTATTATAAAGTATATATAATAATTACTAATGAAATATATGACCTGATAATGATAATGAAATTATTTATATTTATATGTATGTCATCTACTTAATTCCATTCAATTCAATAAGGAAACGAAAACAACGTTCATGCGTACGTACGGACTACCGTCTCCATGAAGGGTGTATTTCTTTCCATTTACTGATTTATTATATATGTATATTCTGAATATATATATATAAATCATGTTTTATATTCTGGAATTAAGTAATCATGATCTAAGTAAATCATATGAATAATTACAAGTTAAAAACACGAACGACAAATGAGACGATTCTACCCAAAACACTACTTTAACATGAATTTACAAAAGAACGGGTAATATAAAGTCATAAGTGGACCATATATGATATAATAACAATGAATATGATTCTGGAATAAGTCAATAACATGATTTAAATCATTATACATGAGGTTTGGACACTTATAAAGCAAGTCGGACCTAAGGTAAGGGAAATATCACAATCTCATTTTTATCCGAGATTGTTTATACTTTGGTATTTACTGGGGTGTATTTTATCATCCACATCCATGTTTCCTCAATATGTAATATTATTTCCATCCACCTACAATTGTTTAAGTCCATTTTTACCCTTCGGTGAGTTTTTAGTAATATGTATGAAAGGAATCTTTTGTCGTTTTTCGTACGAGGTACTTTTTGACTTTTCCGACAAAAGTACGAAGAATGTTTTTTTTAACTTATACGACATGAATGGATTTTTAAAACATTATTTCCAAGAATCTTCCCTTAAAAGTTTTAAAGTTTATTTTTAATCAAATTATTTTAGTTTATAATTGTATGACATGTTAAGAAAGGAAAAGTGTTTTTTGAAGTAGAAAGGATATTTTCCTCAAGAATGGAGTTCAAGTATTTTATCAAAATTATTTTCCATCTAAGATAATAAAAGGGTTTTTTTTTTATCCCTATTATTACATTGGTTTGATTATGTTGTGATGGAAATATTTTTATGAATTCCTTTATCTTATATGAACTGTTTTATGATGTCATGTTCTTTAAGAATCCCATTTTTATTACATGGGTTACGCTATGATGTATGGTTTATGATTATGTGGCACACATAAGAAAGGATTCATTATAAGATGGGTGGGACCTATATCTCCCTCCAATGCATTGGGTAAAGATTTTATATCTCATGAGATAGACATGGCTGGAACGGTAGGTTATACCGGTTCAGTGAAACAGGACTGGAATGAGGGTGACTCGGTTCAGAAAGGGACTTTGTCCACTAAGATAGTCTTGGCAATGAGTCATGACTAACAAGAAATGATTTTCCATGATTATGTGTGCATGCCACAAAGTTTCAAGTTTCATGTTATGATTATGGGGATCTCATTTTCACTTCTATGATTTGTTCCATGTTAAGATATTATGATCTCTTTTGCAGGTTATGATTTTCAAAAAGATATGATATGATTTTTATTTCCTTTATTTGCCCTTGCTGAGCATTTGAGCTCACCCTTTTATGTTTTCTTTTCCCCAGGATATAAAGAAAGGTTTTAGGTAAAAAAAGGGAAGATATTTATGGGAGATATTGAAGATCTTTCACCACGATTAGAAGATTACGTTCCGAGTTTCCAAAGACACTAAACTATTACGATCCTTGTGTGTGTTTTTGTTATGTACCAAGTATTCCGCAAAAGTAATGTAATGTCCATGTACGTCAAGCTTCGGGTCTCTACAGTTGGTATCAGAGGAAAGGTTTAGTCAACCTTTGGAAACTAGGATGCGAGAACTTTAGTGAGATCCCTAGAGATATTTCTAAGGTATGTCTAGGGATGTCCCTAAGGTTAAGTATACGTATAGGTTATAGTACTAGAATTATGCTAACGATCATAGAATTAAACCTAAGATGTTAGATATTGAAGGTACTCCCCCTTTATTATGTTGTTTTCCCTAGCATGATTTTTGCCTCTCACTCTATTCTTTTTGGGTTTTAGACAATGGATGGAACCCGAAGGAACCGTGTTGATCAATGCAATGGACAATGCATTGATTGCCCTCTTGAACAAAAAAATGTTATGGGAGATGGAGTGCAAAATCTTATTGCTATACTTACACAAGCTATGAATCATTCTGGACTTCCAAATGAGCAGAGAAGGGAACAATATTCTATTGAGTCCTTCATGAGGCAATGTCCACCTTCTTTTAGTGGGTCTTTTGATCCACTTGTTGCTGAACAATGGATCAGTACCACTGAAAAGATATTTTCAGTTCTTCAATGTTCTGAGCATGATAAAGTCATCTTAGCAGTATATCGTTTGGAAGGTGAAGCTGATCAATGGTGGAATCTTATCAAGAATATGAGGAAAAGAGATGAAATTGAGTCCATGGAATGGGATGAGTTCAAGAACTTGTTTTTCAGTAAGTACTTCCCTCGTATTCTTCGAACAAAGATGGAAAATGAGTTTCTTGAGCTGAAGCTGAAGGATGATGAATCTGTTGGTATATACGAAGAAACTTTTACAAGACTTGCAAGGTATGCATCTGGCATTATCATCCAACCCGAAAGTAAAGTTGATCGATTTTTCAGTGGCTTAAAACCAAGTCTTCGAAGGGAATTAGCTATAAGAGACTTTAGTAGCTATGAAGAAATTGTGCGTTGTGCTATCAAGGTTGAAATGGAAGTTGGTGTTACATATCCATCTCATGGTTTTGACAAGAAACGAAAGATGGAGTTCAAGGAGAAATCTCAGAATAATGGTGAAAAGAAGGTGAATGTTTACTTATGCACAAAGTGTGGAAAAAAGCATGGTGGAGATTGTCTTAAAGGGACTAGAAAATGTTTTAAGTGTGGAAAAGAAGGTCATCGAGCAGCTGAGTGTCAAAGTAATGGAAAAATGGATTCTAATGATGTGAATAAAGCAAACACTGCAGAGAACGCACCACCAACACTTCAATGCTTCAAGTGCAAGGAAATGAGGCATTATGCTAATAAATGCCCTAATCCAAGGGTTAGTGATGATTGACATGAGAAACCGCTTAAGGAAAAGGACAAAGGAAAGTCACATGCGATCACCATTGGCGATGTTGAATATGATAACGATGTGGTGGAATGATTAAGTGTTTATGTAATGGGATTCCAAAATAATGTTGTATCATAAAGTATTGGAATATTTATGTATTGGTCTAATGTGGTATTCAAAGTGATTGAGATATTTTTGGAAATAAGATGATATGAGCATAATGAAGGGAAAATGAGAAAACGAAATGTTTAACAGTATTCATGAGCTCATGATTGATATAAGGACTAAGTGATATCATTGTTCGAGTATATAGAATTTTGAGGATTTTGGTATGTGGAAAGTGTTAAATTTTAACTGCTTTCATGTTTTCACTAAGGTATTCAAGAGAATACATGATTAAGGACTTTGAATGTTTGGAATGTGACCAACAAAACATATCTTATGATATATGTGGATCGACGATGGTGTTAAATCTCTGGTAATCGTTTTCACTATGTTGTGAGAGTGGACTGCAGTAATATGGATAAGCCTAAAGATTGGAATAGATTATGTTGGACATAAGTTAGTATTGTTTAAGGATAAAAGTTTTCTCGATATTATTGATGAGATGTTATAGTAATATAGTTTTAGAAAAAGGACAACCTGCAGGACGGGCGACAACCCATCGCGTCGGACAAGGCTGTGGGAATCGAACCCACAACCGAAGTGCGACTGGCCTTTATCGCCTACCACTGGCCTACAGGAAGTCCCTGTTTAGTAGAAACTAGTTTTATTATATTAAGCTGTATGACATATGATGTATAAGTCCATTTTAGGAACCATATATGATTAATCTCACTATAGATCGACTTATGTATATATTTTTTTGCTAACCTTTTGTTTGAGACAGATGGAATGACCCGTCATTCTATCACATGATCTGCTAACACTTCACGAATAACAAATTCAACTTCATTTATTTAAGAGATGAAGTGGAAATTGTTAAAGGCACGAACAACAGTGAGATTGTACCAAAATAAAGTAAGTATTTATTCTAATTCAAATTCTTTAACTTTAGGGAAACGATCTTGAAAACCAAAAATGTTGTCCTAGTGATCTTATATCTGATGAATCAGATGGTACCTTAGATCGTCACAAATTTATGGCTTTGTGATTGCTGGATTTTCCATAGCCATGTTCTCTACCACTCTCCATCAGAACGTGATGGTTAGATTTCTCTTCTATATCCATATTTTCACCTATGTGGAAACCCAGTGATTAGTTTATTTGGGTAACCGTTACGTTTCATACTTTTGTTTTTAAAGTTTGGTTTTGATATTCCTTTTTACGATGTGGGTTTCTATTAAAGAAACTTTCGATTAGTAAATAATTTATAACCCCGACGAATTTCGAGGGCGAAATTCATTTTAAGGGGGGTAGAATGTAACAGCCCGAGATTTTATGAAAAATATTCTTTTTAATTTTATTAATGTCTTGTGTTGTACGCTACACCAAAAGTATCTTGCACAACACACATCCTTTACTTGCCTTGCATTACACGCAATCGCGACCTTCTTCGATAGCATGTGTAGTACGCAATACCGAGTTTCACTAAACAACGATATGTTATTAAAATATTATTATAACTAGCCGTTATGAATAGTAATAACCACCTTTTAAAATTTTAGAAATTTTAACTCTCAAAATGGACTTCATTTTTGGATTTGGAGTATCGAATTTAGGCTAAGGTGAAATTTTGGTACTTTTCGGATACTTTCATATTCTGATGAATAGTGAAAATTACTAAATTATAATTAAAAACAACTTTTTTAATCAAAATAATTAATAGTGATAAATTATTAATTTGAGTGGTTTTAAAGTATATTTATAATATATTTTTACAATTTAATACAATGTTGGTCATTGGATGTAATTTCACATTTAAACCAGACATAAACAAGTGTCAATCTTTTGATAGATATTGTTTCTTAAAAACATGCTATTTGTTTTAACAACGGGATTTAATTATAAAACTAATTAATACAACTTATATGTTATGAATTTGGTAAAATAGACTTCATTTTTGAATTCGGAATTTGAAATATAGCTTAGGATGAAATTTTGGCATTGTTCTGAAAAACATCAATTCTTGATGAATAGTGAAACTACTAAGTGGTAGTTAAAAAACTGAATTTTTCATAAAACTTAATTTTACCGCTTCTGTGAATGGAATTTCAAAAATCCGAGAGACACAGTTGATGTCAGTAAGTAAAATGTGGTTCAATGAGATGAAAATAATTTTTGGTGAATAGTAACTTTTTACTTTTATTTACCACGGTTAAAAGTAAATAAGGTAATTAAGGGTAAAAATGATATTAATATTACCCTAAAACATGTCCTAATCCTATTGGTCAAGTTTATCTCGACCAAAAACAACCTTAAGTGTAAAATATTATCATTTAGGCCCACTTGGATTAGGTTAGGTCATTTATTATTATTTAATTCAAAGAAGAGTTAAAAGAGTTAAAATCAAAGTATATTTACTAAAACATTTTTAATATAGGGTTGTACATAAGATAAATTCGATTGTAAATATTCATTAGAAAGATAAAAAGATTTAATACATAATGGTATTTTATTTGTAATTTTTAGACATCAAATAAGTTAATTTTCTTTATGACACAAAGATGATGCAGTAATTATCTTATTAATGAAATATTGACATAATTGATATTATAAATACCAAAATAAATGTAATTTAAGACTTTTTATGAATTACACTAATTTTCTAGGTTACTATGATATATTAGTGTTTATTTAATCAACTTGGTTCGAACATATAATTCTGTTATGACTTTCACAAAAATCATATATCAAATTGTGTCAAAATTGACACAAAATAGTTTTTAAATCAAATATTATATTATTAATTGTTATTTTATTCATAAAAATCTAAGGTTTGGCCAAATGACTTAGATAAGGATATATGTATTAATAATAAATAATTTGGGGTTCTATTGGCATGTTATAGTAAGTGTATTAACCATATAGTGAAAGAAAACAAAAAGACACGGTAAAAGTTAAATTATTTAACTTAGATTTAAATTTAATTGACAAGGTTAAAATAATACCCTAAACTTGTCTAAATCCTATTGGATGATAGGATTTAGACCCATACCCACTTTATCTTAGAAATAAGACCCTTTGGAACCATTATAAACCGATTTTGACTTTAATATAAAATAATATTTTGAGATATTCCTAAGGTGCCCCTCTCCTCCCTTATAAAAGGGCACCTCCTCCCTCTCTTCCTCACACAACTTTGAGCCTTCAAGCTCGGCCAACCCCTGCCAAAATCCCTTCTCCACTTCCCTAGTATCATCCTAGAGGTCCTGGTCTTCTTCAAAGACCATCCTTAGTTCTTTAAGTGGACGCTAAGAAAAGGCGCGTCAAAAAGAGGTAATATCCATTACCGATCTTTTTCAAATTCTTTCTTCTTAAACTTCTTCTTCTTTAGTTGTTTCATGATAAAGTAATAACATCAGTATTTCTTATATACTGATATGTTACTATAAATATGAAACAAATCTAATTAACCTTCTATCCATCCTACGGAAAAAAGGAAATCACAGCGCGTGCGTACGTACGGAATACCGTCTCCATGCCGTGGTGTAATCTATTTTCCACCACCACCATAATTGGATGGGTATAAAGGTGTAATGAGTAACTATATATGATTATTATAAAGTGATATTGATACAGAAATAGTATACATACACTTCAACACAATTCCACGACCATGGGAACGATATAATCGCTCGTGCGTACGTACGGACTACCGTCTCCACGACGCGATGAGATTCATTCTCAATGATTAACCATTCATGAATGATTATAAAGTATATATAATAAGTACTAATGAAATATATGACCTGATAATGATACTGGAATTATTTATATTTATATGTATGTCATCTACTTAATTCCATTCAATTCAATAAGGAAACGAAAACAGCGTTCATGCGTACGTACGGACTACCGTCTCCATGAACGGTGTATTTCTTTCCATTTACTGATTTATTATATATGTATATTCTGAATATATATATATAAATCATGTTTTATATTCTGGAATTAAGTAATCATGATCTAAGTAAATCATATGAATAATTACAAGTTAAAAACACGAACGACAAATGATACGATTCTACCCAAAACGCTACTTTAACATGAATTTACAAAAGAACGGGTAATATAAAGTCATAAGTGGACCATATATGATATAATAACAATGAATATTATTCTAGAATAAGTCAATAACATGATTTAAATCATTATAAAGGAGGTTCGGACACTTATAAAGCAAGTCAGACCTAAGGTAAGGGAAATATCACAATCTCATTTTTATCCGAGATTGTTTATACTTTGGTATTTACTGGGGTGTATTTTATCATCCACATCCATGTTTCCTCAATATGTAATATTATTTCCATCCACCTACAATTGTTTAAATCCATTTTTACCCTTCGGTGAGTTTTTAGTAATATGTATGAAAAGAATCTTTTGTCGTTTTTCGTACGAGGTACTTTTTGACTTTTCCGACAAAAGTACGAAGAATGTTTTTTTTAACTTATACGGCATGAATGGATTTTTAAAACATTATTTCCAAGAATCTTCCCTTAAAAGTTTTAAAGTTTATTTTTAATCAAATTCTTTTAGTTTATAATTGTATGACATGTTAAGAAAGGAAAAGTGTTTTTTGAAGTAGAAATGATATTTTCCTCAAGAATGGAGTTCAAGTATTTTATCAAAATTATTTTCCATCTAAGATAATAAAAGGGTTCTGTTTTTATCCCTATTATTACATTGGTTTGATTATGTTGTGATGGAAATATTTTTATGAATTCCTTTATCTTATATGAATTGTTTTATGATGTCATGTTGTTTAAGAATCCCATTTTTATTACATGGGTTACGCTATAATGTATGGTTTATGATTATGTGGCACACATAAGAAATGATTCATTATAAGATGGGTGGGACCTATATCTCCCTCCAATGCATTGGGTAAAGATTTTATATCTCATGAGATAGACATGGCTGGAACGGTAGGTTATACCGGTTCAGTGAAACAGGACTGGAACGAGGGTGACTCGGTTCAGAAAGGGACTTTGTCCACTAAGATAGTCTTGGCAATGAGTCATGACTAATAAGAAATGATTTTCCATGATTATGTGTGCATGCCACAAAGTTTCAAGTTTCATGTTATGATTATGGGGATCTCATTTTCACTTCTATGATTTGTTCCATGCTTAGATATTATGATCTCTTTTGCAGGTTATGATTTTCAAAAATATATGATATGATTTTTATTTCCTTTATTTTCCCTTGCTGAGCATTTGAGCTCACCCTATTATGTTTTCTTTTCCCCTGGATATAAAGAAAGGTTTTAGGTAAAAAAAAGGGAAGATCTTTATGGGAGATATTGAAGATCTTTCACCACGATTAGAAGATTACGTTCCGAGTTTCCAAAGACACTAAACTATTACGATCCTTGTGTGTGTTTTTGTTATGTACCAAGTATTCCGCAAAAGTAATGTAATGTCCATGTACGTCAAGCTTCGGGTCTCTACAGTGATGAAGAACTAACCCATTTGGATAGATTATTCAAGAAGTTTTAGAAAAGGAAGAAGTTCTTCAGGAAACCTAGTTATAAAGGAAAGTATAACTACAAAGTTAATTGTATAAAAGAATATAATAAGAATTATTCTTCAAATAAGATAGTCTCTTATCAATTAAATAGAAAATGTCATCTCAAAGCTAACTATACTAAGTTAAAATTTAATAATAAATATGATGAAAAGTATAAGAGGTATAAAAAAAGATATGAAAGAAAATAGGAGTGCTTAATAGGGTAACTTAGGTGAATAAAATACAAATAGAGAAGACAATCATGATAGATCCAATATATGATTTATGATAAACACATATGAGGTATCTAATATATTTCCAGCATATTCTGTTCATGTTTCTAATCATTTTGAAGATGAAAAAATTGAAGAAAACATGTATAATGAAGAAATATTTGAATAATATAATATGATGGAAGAAGAATTTATTGAAATTAAATATTAATATTAAATTTTAAAGAAGAATATTGCTCTGAATACTAATTATAAAACTAATTTTACTATAGAGACAACTAAACATGATCAATTACTAAAAGAAAATAATGAGTTAAAATTATCAAATGATAAAATTAAAAATTATTTAGAAATACTTGTAAATGTAATAAATACCTTGAACCAAATTTTTGTAAAGAAAACTACACCTAAATATAATAATGGTATAAGTTATCATCTAGGATAGAGAATGGTCCTTAAAAATAATTTTATTCCTAGCTCAATATCTACTAAATTAGTTAATAGTTTTTATTATTCGATACCTAAAAAAGTTTTTATTTCTTAAAGTCTTAAATCTACTAATAAAAAACATTTTCAGCAGTTATGGATTCCTAAATCTTTTATCAATAACATTTTGGTCCCATGAAGATCTGGCCACCAAAGTCATTTTTGGTCTAAATTTATTTTGTAGCAAACCTGCTTGAAGATTTTCAATAAAAACCTATGGTATCTGGACAACATCTATTCAATACACATGAATGAGGACTATTCAAGTTTTAAAAAACCTAATCAAGTTTTATGGTGGACATTTCACCTTTGGTAAAAATTCTAAAGGTAAGATGATTGGTCATTTCCAAATTGGTAATTCTAATATTATTTTAATTTCCATAGTTTTATTTGTAGATGGATTAAAGTAAAATATGCTTAGAATCTCACAGCTATGTTATGATAGTTTTCATGTCAAATTTGAGAATAATTCTTATAATGTTTTTTATTCTAAAAAATAATTATTTTTTACTTATTTGAGAAATTATACTATTTATACTATTAATTTAGATTCCTTGTTTTCTCAAAAAATTTCTTATATAAGTAACTTTCATAAAGAATCTTGGATTTGGAATAGAATTCTAGGACACTATAATATTTAATCACTTATAAAGTTAAATAGGAAAGGTTTTTTAAAGGATATACCTAAACTAGAATTCCCAAATTATAAACTCTGCAATCCATGTCAGAAAGGGAAACAACACGAAATTTCTTTCAAATAAAATAAAGAAGTTTCAACTTCTCAACCCCTATAGTTAGTTTACATGGACTTATTTGGAAAATCTAGTGTTTCTATCTTAAATGGGAAGCACTATATTTATGTTACAGTATATGAATTTTCTAAATATACTTGGGTATTATTTCTAGCTCACAAAAGTGAAGCTTATTCCTATTTTACTAAGTATGTCAAAATTATAGAAAATCATAGTGGACTTAAAATTAAGACCTTAAGAAGTGATCATGGCCATGAGTTTGAAAATTACGATTTTGAATCATTATTCTCACAACATAGCTATAATCATTATTTTTCCCCTAGGACCCCACAAAAGAATGGTGATGTAGAAAGGACAAATAGAACCCTTAAAAAATTTGATTATAACATGCTTAATGAGTATGACTATTTATTTTTGGGTATAAGCTATGAATATTGCTTCTTATATAATCAATAGAGTTTTAATTAGACATTTGTTAAACACAAAACCTTATAAATTATGGAATGGAAGAAAACCATTGGTTAATTACTTTAGAGTTTTTGGTTGAAAATTATTTATATTCAATACAAAGTATAATCCTAATAAATTTTCATCTAAGAGTGATGATGTAATTTTAATTGGATATTCAACATCTAGTAAGTCATATAGGGTGTTGATTAATGAAAAATATTTTGGAAGAATATGTACATGTTAAATTTGATGAAACATATCCACATGATCTCAAAATCTATTTAAGAAATCTTTAGGATGATCTTTATAGTTTGGATATAAATTCCAAACCTTCTAACAGTTTTGTGAAATAAATAAAAAATCACCCAGTTCTGAGGAAAAACATCAACCTAAACCTATAATGGATAATTAGATATCTATAATTTATTTTATTAGAACTATTAGGAATCATAGATTCCATCCCCTAGATTCTATATTTGGAGACCTATATAGAGGAACAAAAATAAGAGATTATATTTGAAAATACTATCATCTTGTTGAAATATTTAAAAATCCTTTGAATTTTGAGAGATTTAGCTATATCAAACATGAACTAGGAATTATAAACTTCGATTAGTCCTTTATATTCAAAATTTGACCATTGGAAGATCTAAAATTGGAAGATCCACCATTGGATGATCCAATTTTGGGTTATCCATCATTGGGAAATCCACCATTGGATGATCTACCTTTAGTGATCTATCGGTGTAGATCCACCATTGGAGATCTATCGATATAGTGTCTCTATTTTATCTTTTACCGGTCCAATTTTCTATGTTTATGTTTTTATATGTATATTTTATTATTCTAAATCCCTAAATGATAAAATACAACCTTAAATATAATTTTGGGAACACTCTCACTCACACCTCAGTTTTAACCTTTCGCCTTCCCTTCTCTCTTGACCTATAACTCTCCTGATCAACCTTATCCCCTCAATTCAGTATAATGGTGATAGTAAAGTGCCACTAAATCACATCTATTAAACTATCATGTCCCACAAAGAGACCATGAGGAAAATATATTCATGGTAATGATGTCAAACCAAATAATCCACAAATAAAAATTCAAGTTATCATTAATGAAAAAGAGATAGATATTGAATGGATGATTTTGAGAAAGTCTTTAGTGATTAAGGTGAGAAAAACATTCAAGGTTCTATTCCCAATAATAAAGAATTATTTTTATACAATTAATCTATTTTGTAATTGACTTTAAATGATGTTTTATTAAGACATACTGTTATAGAACTTGTTTAAGAGTGTTAATTATTGTTTAAATTCATTCAGCACATGATCTGTCTAAGGAAGGGGGATTTTAACATGATGAGGTATCAAGATTTTTTTCTTTTATTCCTTATAAAATGTAGGGATGAGATAAATCTTAACAGATATTTAATGGTACATATGATGGAGATGAGTAAGACTTCATCTAGATCAAATTACTTGATCTATTATAAGTTTATCCCATTCATGTTGGAATCAAAATTCTTTGTAGATAATGATGAAGAATTATAAGTAAAGTGTGGTAGTTTTTTTTAATCTAGTTTACCTGTAATGGTATAAAGGTAAATTGAAATACATGGTAAAAGAAATGGGTGGAGGAAAATGATAAGATTTATAAGTATTTAAATATTGTTCAGAATCATACCATACCTAAAGATATAGTTGATCCTATCTTAGAGAAAGATGAAGTTGTGTTTTATTCTAAAGAGGAAGTGGAACAAGAAGAAAAAGATGAAATAAGAGAAGAAGAAGTAGCTATTTCTGTTGATAAAGGGAGTGACCCAGATATGGTCAAGAGTCCCTATGTTCCTTATGATATTTCCAATAATCATATATATATTCCCACTTGAGAGGTATTTTTGAGTAAAGGGGAATAAGAAGAGTTTTAAGTATCAAGTAAAGAAAAATTTGAAAGTTCTTTTGACAGATCAAGGGAATTAGTTGATGTTTTAGATGGTTTTGGTGGATCAAGAGATATGAATTGTAATAGAACTTAGTCCTCTTAAGGTCTTGATGATGATGATGCTATTGAGGGAGAAAAATCACATTCAAAATCAAGTTGTTTCTATTACTGGTAGGTCTATAGATGAGGATAGACCTAGTACTATTCAACTTGCTATCCATGAATCTACTCCAAGAGATGAGTCTAGATCAATTGTTTGTGGAGAGGAATGCCCATGATTTTATAGTCAAAAATTGGTTCATAGGTATGAATGAGTTGGTCTAGCCATAGATGAGGATGAAGCATACAAGGGGGATCCATCTTCTGGTTCCATGTTGGTGGGAATCTCTTATCCCGATTCAAACAGTGATGGTGATGATAGTAGTGATGATGATGAAAATGTAATCCTACTTGAGCATGGTGGAATTACTATCCCTTTTTTTGAAAATATTCCAAGGGATCTATAGTAGAACAAATTTATGAGGCTATCCACTTAGAATAATTTCATTTTTTTGCTTTTGTTGTTGAATCTACACATGTAGAATCTGCTTTCCCAAGTCAAGAGAGGATTCCATATCCTCTACCATCTACTGATCTACCCTTTGACTATGTCACTGAGGGTAATTTGGACACTTTTAGAGTGAGGACGCTTTATGATATTCTTAATATTTTTAGATCCATATATCCTAAGGAGTCTAAATTGAGTGAAGTTAATATAAGGTGAATCTTTGAGCTGGTCATTTAAAAAATTTAGCCTATAATGATCTTGAAGATTTCAGAAGTGGATATTGATAATAGGATATTGGAAAATGAGATAGAAGTAGTGAAGTCCGTCATGGATTATATGAGAGCCAAATTTAATGTAGGCCAGAAATCCATTATGGATAGGTTGGAAACCTTACCTACACCTGGTGATTCTACTTTTAATTCTCCACCTCCTACTTCTTCAATTTATGTAGAGATGAGCATAGATATTTTCAGTGAGGAGATACATGCTATATTGGGTGATCTCACTTCATCTTAATAAGAGGGTCATTGGTAAATCAAATCCCATGGTGATAAAATCTATAAATTGGTTAGGGAGTGTTTGAATTAATCCTAGAGTGATTGAGAGACTATCATTAAATCCATAAATACTACCATTAAAGAATTTATACTAAACACAAGTTCAATTATCATTTTAAATTTCATGATGATAATTTAAGGATGCCTCCTTTAACTAGGGTCTTCAAAGAGAAAGTGAACCAGTTAAAATTTTTGGACCCACTTTTCAATATCTTTATGGAGGAGAAGAAAGTTTTCTTTATAGCCATAGAGAGGGGTGGTAACATCGTCATGGATTTTTTTAGCTTGATGAATATGTTTTTGTATGTATTTAAGACTATAGTGGTGGAACCTAATGATATACCTATAACTTATTTCACTTATGAACCTTATTTTTCACCCCCTATATCCATAGTTTCAGACTATTGAAATGACTTCAGTTGAAGCAGTTTAGCATCTTATGTCGGTTTTCATCCACAAGATTCCTCAAACCAACTTTGCACCCTCAACCTCTACATTTGTGCCTCCTATCTTGGGGAAAGGAAAATATAATGTTGATCCTTTATCTCATTGATCGGAGCATGATTCTGATTTGGCTTAGTCTTTGATAGGGCCTATATTTCTATTATATTACTTTTGGGCAAGTAATATTTGACTTTCCCATATAATGGAAACTCTATGTGATTTCTATTTTTTTTTTATTTTCTTATTTTTACTTTTATTTTCTTATCTTTTTGATAATCCCAAAAGGGAGAGTACTTTTGGATGGAATTTAGCTTCTAATTTTGTTTTAATTATGGCTAAATCGGTGGCTAATTCAGTATATCACATTAGTAATTTTAGATGTTAAGTAGAACATTTTTTAAATTCATCCATACTTATCTTTATATTATGTTCATAACCACGATTATAAAATTCCATGATTTGTGATCATAAAAAGGGATATTGTTGAAATTTTATTATTTTAATGCCTGAAAATCATGTTTTTTATATTTATAATAAGATTAATGTTTTATGATAGTACATTATTTTGTGTAGGAACTTGGCTAAGTATAGATATATTGTTAGTTAAAAAAGATCCACCATTGGCAATGATGATATATTGTTATTTCAGTAGATCTATCATTAGTTCAGAAGAGATATAATGATGAATATCTACCGCTATATATCTACCTCTGATGATCTACCACTAGAGATCTACCATTGAAGATCTACAACTAAGCAGATCTACCGTTGAAGATCTACCACTGAATATCTACCACTAAAGATATACTACTTATCATATATATTTCTAATTTAGACGATCTACCACTAAATGATATACTTCTTGAGTTTATCTACTTCCAAAATAAATCGACCACTGAAAGATCAACACCTGGAAGTATCTACCATTTGTTAAAGATATCTACCACTAGTATAAATCTACCATCATAAAAATCTACCATCAAACTAGATCTATCATCAAAATCAATCTAATTCTATACAGATCTACTATTAGACCTATTATACCTCTAGTAACGATATACCATCAATTTGATACCATTTTTTTGGATTCTATTATTTGGATTTAATTCCTACAACGACTAGTTTAAGGAATTAAACACTGACAGTCTGACATGGATTTAATAATCATTATTTCTAAACCACTCCATGAATTTTTTGAAGTTAAAGTTAGAATTTATTGATTTAGTTTCTAGTATGAGGATCCATGATATTTTAATTATTATTTTTCAAAGGATAATTGGACTTAAATATTTATATATTTATAATAACTCCCTCATGATGGGGTGTGAGACATGTGAAAACACAATCCAATAGAGTGATATAGAAATAGAAAATATATAATCTCATATACTGAATCAAGATAACTATGTAAAAATAGAATATTTTCTAGACTCCTAAAATACTTTATTTTCTAGAACATTCTAAGAAACCTGTTTGAGATCCTTCCAAATAACAAATCAAGTAATCATAACAACTAAAGCATCACATATTAAGTTTCATTATAATTTCTATCTATATATTTCCCTTTACACTTTATGATTTACTTTTGATCAGTGTTCTTTTATAATCTATTTAAATGTACACATTGTTTCCTATGCTTAAATAGGAGAATACATGATATTATCTCAATGTATACTTTAATTTTTTCCCACATATAACTATATAAGATGTTATGTGTGTCTTAGTATTGTTTTTCATCCCACGTATAACTATAGAAGAGGCTTTGAGCTTGGAAAGACTATGTGCTATTTTTTATAAAACCCGATTCATGTTATGGATCAAGTTTATTATTAAATATATTTCTTAGAAATAGGTGATTTCCAAGTGGGGGTGATTAAGAACCATCTTGAGATCTAACCCCTTATTTAAATTCTAATATGTGATTTATTAGTTTTTTTCTATTTCAAATTTAAACCTGTAAACGAAACTTTACATAGATAGTTAGTCTTAATTTGTGTTTATATAAAGTGTTTGATTAAGTAATTTGGTTTAAAAATTTAAATTTGTTTCAAATATTATTTTTAATAATACTTACTCACACTTTTTAGAAATTATTTGAAAGGTAAAATTTATATATTTATACTAGTTTTATTAAATGGGTGTTTTGGATTAATTTTGTGGACTTAGTTTTAAATTGTCTGAAACTGAAATTTTTATTGGGAAATAAATTCTACCCCATATTAGTTACTCAATATGACTAAAAAATACATTCATGGGAATTATATACACCACATAAAGGAAATATGTGGTGAATATGGCATATGTATCACATAAGTAAAAAGTGAGATGATAACCCCTTACTAAAAGTTGTGAATTCATTCACACTCATTTAAACCACATATAATAAATATAAGTTTATTATACATATATTAAATAACCATAATTATATATATCATACCATATATGATTTACTTATATCTTTTTATTACACATTTATTAACAATTACATGTTAATGTAACATTTTGGGTAATAACCGTTTTATTTTTCTTATGTGACTTGATATGTTATTTCTGGTCCTCTTAATTTAATCACGTTTCTGTCACATATATAATAATAATAATGACATAACAATCATATTTATATATCAATTATACTTTTAATACCAATCATGAAATAATTTTTTGGAAAATAAAGTATGTTACAATCATAGAGATAATACGCTATATGTATGCATGAGTAACGTTTCCATTTTTCACTGATCATTATTAAAAATAGGTAATTAATATTTTATCTTTATATAATTACTATAATATCATAAATACAATATTATATAATTATAAATATTATCCCTTTTTAGTGGTTATGAAAAGAGAGAGTCACACCACTTCGTGATGATGGTAGTCCACATGTACACAAATGATGTTATCATCTTTTAGTGAGTGAAAAGGTAATACAGAAAATGATATATTAAATTTTAAAAATGATAAATATTTCATAAAAATCATAATTATTTCATTTATATCACATATATTTATCCTTATTATCTTCCATGTAAGTGTTAGTGAAAAATGAACCACATCGCTTCGCGAGGTGGTAGTTCGCCATACACACAAGCGACATTATCGTATCCACCATGGAATGAGAATTAAAAATTTATATACAATATAATGAGTCCATAAGTATAATTATGTTATAAATATAATATATATACGTTTTATCCATCATCATACCCAATCATTAGAGGTGGTAATGGAAAAATTAATGACATACGTTCACGAGGCGGTAGTGCTGTATAAAAATGAATGATGATTTCATAAACCATTTGATGGAAGTGGAGATGGTTTTAGGTAATTACCTTAACAGAAAAAAATATCATTATATGGAAGATACCTAGGTTATTATACCATCATGGTATAATAAAAATTGAAGGGGGTGGAGGAAGAAATAAAACAAAAACGTTTGTTGATGAACATGAACTCTACTTCAGGTATCATCCTTAGGTTGCACCAAAAGGCTTCCTAGGTTATATTTATAACCAAAATAAGTCATTTAGGATGAGATTAGGGAATTTTAAAAGTTATTTGGTTAGGTCATGGCCTAAAAAATGGTTTAAAGGTGTGAAGAAGAGAGGAAAGGGGGTGACCTTTTATAAGCGAGGGAGAAGACACACTTGGTATTTTTGAAAATAAATAAGTTATCCCACATTTTTCACATGTCATAGGTGTAAAAAATACTTCATTACATCCAATAGTTTTTAGACATTATTATAGGCCATTTTAACCCTTATCTAGTTTAACCCCCATCAAACCCTTTTTTACTTTAACCGAGGTAAATAATTTTAACTATATTTACTATTCATTTTTGAAAAAAATTAAATTGACCTTATTAGATAATATAAATTATTATAATTCCAAATATGGAATCCATTTTTCCCAATTCCATTCAAATAATTTGAAAATTTTAATTTAAAATTAATTATGCAGATGCGATGAGAATGCATGTTTTTAAAGAGAAAATGTTAAAAAGTTCATTAAGTTTTTATATTTAAATTTAATTTGAAATTGATTCCAATGAAAAAATTAAAATTAATGGATTTATAATTGAACTAATTTTACTTTAAAACCAATTTAAAATATAAGTTTACTTTATAAATAATTTAAATAAAAAGTTAGTTTTTAATTAAAATTCAATATTTTTCACTATTAATCAAAAAATGAAACTTTTTAGAAAAATACCAAAAAATTAACCTTAGATAATTTTTAAATTATGATTTAAAAATGATTTTTGTTTTTAAAATAAATTTTCTAAAATTGGTAAAAATTAATTTTAAAATAAGTGCACCAAAGGCGACACATTAATTTAGTATTTTCATTATTAATCAGTATTATGTGTAACATAAACAAAACATAGTGTTGTATGTAATGCAAGATAAATTAAGTATTACATGCAACAAAAGAGAAAATCAGAGTTACGTGTAACACAACATATCAAAAAATTAAATTCGTTTGATTTTTTTCACAGAATCTTAGGGTGTTACATTCTACCCCTTTAAAATGAATTTCACCCTCAAAGTTAATCTTGGTCATGAAAGGTTTGACATGTGAAAATCCATTCATAGAAACCCACATTGTACAAATGAATAATAAAACCTCCCTTTAAAAGGGAATGTTGTAAACATAAATGTTACCTAAAATATCTTATAACTATATTTCCACATAAGTGAACATAGGTGGAAAGTAATGATTTAGAAATCGAAGAAAATCATAAATAATTATAGGGTTATAGATACATTGATCATAAGAAAGTGGTTGATCTATATAAGGTTAATAACCAAAAAACCATAAACTAAAGAGACTTAAAAATGGTTATTTATATCATAAAAAATGATGATAGTAGTATAAAATTTTATTTCAAGATCCTAATGTTGGGGAATTTATATGAGAAAATATACTTACTTGATTTCATTCCATTTCATAAGCATAATCTCATATTTTGGTTGTTCCTTGATCAATTTACACTTCATATTTTACTCCAAGAAATGAAAATTTATTTGTTATTCCTAAAGCACTAATGGATCAAAAGATCCATAATATAATGATAATTCATTCTGTATATCTCTAGTTATCATCACAAAAGAAAGGTTAGAACAAGTTATCCAATATGCAAAAATCTAAAAATACATTAATCTCTAAAACCTCATCCAATGTTAAACTAAAAAAAATTCATAAATGTTTATCCTTATGATCCTTCCAAAATATTAAAATCCAAAAAATTTAGAAATAAGGTCACTGAATTTCTTAACATTAACCCCCTATATATCATAAAGTATCTCCTGATCATCACATATCAAACATGTGAATAAATTCATTATGTATTTTCTTAAAACATGGTAATAACCTAAATTACTATACAACCTTATTGAAAACATACATTTTTATTCATTCTTTACATGAAACATAGATTATTGGATATATTCCTTAAATCCAAAAAAATGATTTAAACTCCATCAATGATAATATAAAACACTTTAACAAAAACTCCTTTATCACTTATGAGGTTATCAATAATATCCAATTTAATTTATCCATATCAATCATATCTTTTTCAAAATCAAACACCATTTTCTCAACATGAGGTACATATTTCAGGTTATCAAAATATCACCTTTCCATTAAATCACTTTTCTAGTCCATCAGTACCATTTAACATATTTTAAAAAATACTTAATGGAAAAATTATACTCAACAATCCTTATATATTTCATGATTCATATAACATAGTCCTTTAATTCCAATACATAAATATTTAAATCATTAAATTTCCTTATCAAAACATTAACTAGGATTTATCATCTTATTCCTTAATACTTATTTCATTTCATATGTCATTTTTTTCTCTTCATCTTCAGCAATATAACCATTAATCATATAACCTTGCTGATTCTCTTTATGAAATTTCCCTTTAGGAAATAAATTTTAATAATTCCCATACATTCCATATTTAAAACATTCATCCATTGATAATAACATTGGGAGAGAAATATTCACATCCATTGCGTTAATAAAACTTTTAATTTTCCCTCAGTAATTGCTTACTCTATTCCCTTATTCACCACAAGTTAAACAACTTTTAATTACTTTGATACTTTCCATTGAGTGATTCTTCCCACATTCTTGACATATAAGAAACGAAATATTCTTTCCTCCATAGTCTCCACTACCCGAACTCTCAGTTAACTATTTCCTTCTCATTTTTGTTGAGTCTAAGAGTTGGTTTAGGTACATGATGCTAATCATTTTCTGTGAAAACTGATTAGGCATAATCAAAACATCATTCACTCTATTCATCATCCCATTTAACTGCTCATCAGAAAATTTTCCATCATATTAAATGTTAACCCAGTTCCATCTTACACATATAATTGACTAAAATAAAAAATAATAGTGTGAGAATCACTAATCATAGCAAAAAAACCAAAAAATCATGATAAAATCACTTATAGGATATATATATCATGACACTTTTTTAATCTATGATACCTTAGGTCTATCCCAATTTATTCGTAGTCATTATCTATTTAAATCCTTCTTGATAGTTCATAAAGAGTTTTTTAATTTCAAAATAATATCACCTAGGAGTGTCAAACTAGGTGTGTAGTGAGGCCCATTTTTGTGCACTATGTAACGATTGATTCCAACTAAATGTTCCCTTTTCAGGGTTATTACCAATAGGTACCTCTATTCCAGAGGCATATCCACATGTAGTATCCAGAAATGGATGTAATTTCATGGAAATAACTTGCTCTGCCCTTTAACAAAATTCCATGGAATTTTCCTATACTTTGACTCATCCTTAGACTTATACATAGATTGATCCCTAGACATATCCTTATAAATACACATAGGGATCTCACTAAAGTTATCTTATCCTAGTTTCTAATGGTTAACTTAACCTATCCTCTGATAACAACTATATAATCCCTTGCTTCTCACACATGTATATTACATCTTTTGAGATGAATATTCAATACATTACACAAAAAAAACATCTAAGAACTATAATAGTTTAGTACCTCTAGGAACATAGAACACAATATTCTTAATTCATTAAATATATTCAATGTCTCTCATAAAGATCTTCCTCTTTAATACTCCTACTTAAAAACCCTTATTCATACTATAGGGAAAGGAAACATAATAAAGGGTGTGCTTATATGCTCATTAAGGGTAAAAAGGGAGATATATAACCTTAATATGAGCAAATAGATATGAGAACATGATCATAACATTTGAAAAACATACCCTTCATATAAAAGATCATAATCTTGAGTAATGTAATAAATATTGGTAGTTCATAAGACACTAATCATAAGGAAATCGAATATCATGATCCATGGGGGAATAAAATTAGCATGAGACATACATTTGTGGTATAAAATACATCTTATAACATTATGAACATGTATAATTAGAGATAGGTTCACTCATTAAGTGAAGGACATGAAATAAGGCCCTCGTATAAACTTATAGACATGAAACCGTGCTCATGAATAACATTATAGACATGAAATCAATGTACATGCATAAAATTGTGAACATGTAACCAGGTTCATGCATAAAATTATGAACATGTAATCAGGATCATGCATAACACTGTGAAGCTGTAATCATGTTCATGAATAACATTTAAAAAATCTCATCAGTTTCACGCATAAAATATTTACTCATGAGTTATACATCTTTACCCATTTCATTGTATGGAGATATATATCCCACCCATATCATATTGAAAACCATATTTATGTATACCAAAATACCATAAAAAATTCGACATGTCATAACACATGAAATTAAATGGGTTTCATAAACATTTCATTATATCATAACCTATGTAAAATAGATAACCTTTATAATCAGTTAATCATTTCATCATAGCATAAACCATGGTAAAATGAAGTGGGTATCATAATAATTTTATCAAGTTATAACCTGTGGGACAAAAATCTGTTTCATAAACATCATGAAATCATAAACATAAACCATTCAGAGAAAGAATAAGAATAATATCCTTATATTATATCCCCAATAAGTCATAGGTAACATCAACATATTTCATATTAGAAGGAAAATTATTTTGATCGATCAATTAAAACATTTCATGAAGAAACTAATTTTTATTAAAAAGTTATTTTAAAAACATATTTTTTTTTGAAAATCAGTTTCTTTGAAAATATCCTTGAAATCATATAAAGATAGATTTAAAAATCATTTAAAAAATTTCTTGAGGAAAATTTCCTTTCCTCCTTTATTTTTTTTAAAAAATTAATCAATTTTAATAATCCTTTTCATTTTGAAATAATTTACTTAAAATCTAAAACTTTATAAAATATTAAGGAAAAAATTTACTTTGAAAATAAATTTGAAAACTTATAAGGGAAGCTTTTAATCATTGATTGTTTGTGACAATAGGAAATACTATTCATGTCGTGCATGTTAAAAAACAAAGATTCATTTCACATTTTATGTAAAATCCAAACAGACATTATATAAAAAATAAAATGAATATTCACTTAATTTTTTTTAAAAAATTCAAACATGTGTCAAAATTTCTATAATAAATTATTTGAAAAATTCTAAAAAAATTTCCAGAAAACATTGTTTTGGAAGAAAAATGGGTTTTGACTAAAAATATGATTTTTTTATTAAAACATTTTTTTGGAAATATTGTGTACTTAAAGAGAGAAAAATGAAGGTAAAACTTGTTTTATCATTAAATAACTATAATAGAATAAAATTAATGAGTTTTTTGAGATATGGATTATAAGAATCTATCCTTGGAAATATAATGATAAATAATCCCGATAAATGATGATATTGTGACATAAAATCTTTACCACTTTGATAACCTTGAAAGGAAAGTCCCATGAAGGAATATCATTAAATTAAAATTAATATATCATGAGTATAATTAAATTCATGATATTTCATATCAAAGGGTATGCATATACACATTGTAAGAGAATATATGTGCAAAATATAATCATATGTCTCAAAGAAGAATTTTTTTTGACAAAAAACCCTTATCACTTTGGTAACTTTTGAATTGAAAACCCCATTAAAAATATATCTTCAAATAGATATGTAAATACCCATAATTTTAATAATAATATTCATAAAATTCATTCATGGGTAGTATATACACCACATTAAATAAATAGATGGTGAATATGGAATGTGTCTCATAAAATTATAAAGTGAGACATAAATCCCTTACTGTAAGTCATGAATTCCTTTTCACTCATTCAAACCTCAATTATAATAAATATGAGTTTATTATACATATATTAAAGAACCATAATTATATAGATCATGTAACACCCCAATATTCCACAGTACGCTTCTCTTTGAATAATGCAATAGTGTGTGTTGTACGCAACTTCGAGTTCTAACACACCACAACCAATCAAACTAGCTGTTATGAATAGTAATACCCACTTTTTAAAATTGTATAAATTTTATCTTTCAAAATGGACTTCATTTTTGGATTATAAATATCGAAATTAGTTTAGGGTGAATTTTTGGTATTTTTCTAAAAACTTTCAATTTTTGATGAATAGTGAAAAGCACTGAGTTATAGTTTAAAAACAACTTTTTATTTAAATTTATTTTAGGTAAAAATAGATACATATTACCTATATAAGTTCAATTTAATTCATTGGAGTCAGTTTATAATAATTTTAGATATATAAAAATTTTATTGAACTTTTCACCATCTTTTACCCACCTCTTAGGAGAATTTGAAAATTGAAATAAAACTTAATTTTACCGCTTCTGTGAGTGGAATTTCAAAAATCCGAGAAACACGGTAAATATCAAGGAGTAAAATTTGGTTCAACAAGATAAAAATATTTTTTGGTGAATAGTAACCTTTTACTTTTATTTACCACAGTTAAAAGTAAATAGGGTAATTAAGGGTAAAAATGATATTATTATTACCCTAACACATGTCCTAATTCTATTGGACAAGTATAATTCGACCAAAAACAACCTTAGGAATAAAATATGAACCTCTTTGGTCCACATGGATTAGATTAGGACATTTATTACCATTTAATTCAATGAAAATTTAAAAGAGATAGAATCAAAGTTTAATAACTAAAACATTTTTAATATAGGGTTATACGTAAGATAAATTCAATTATAAATATTTATTAGAAATATAAAACAATTTCCTACATAATGGTATTTTATTTATAATTTTTAGATATTAAATAATTTAATTTATTTATTACACAATGATGATGCAGTAATTACCTAATTAATGAAATATTAAAATAATTGATATTATAAATATCCAAATAAATATAATTTAAGAATTTTTATGAATTCCACTAATTTTATAGGTAAATATGACATATTATGGTTGGTTAGATGAATTTGTTTCGAAGTAATAATTCTATTATGAATTTAGAAAAAACAAAATATCAAATAGTGTCAAAATTGACATAAAAGAGTTTTTAAAACCAATATTATATTATTAATTGATATTCTATTCCTAAAAATCTAAGGTTCTTCCAAAGGACTTATATAATGATAGGTGTATCATTAATGAATCACTTGGGGTTCTCTTGGAAGTATATAGTAAGTTTATTAACCATATAATATAAAAATACAAAGAGACATGGTAAATATCAAACTATTTAACTAAGAGTTAAATTTAAAAGATAAAGTTAATATAGTGATCCAAACCTATCTAAAACCTATTTTTTGAGTGGTTTTAGACCCATCCCCACCTTATCCTTTAAATAATCCTTTTTTATCCATTAGAAATTGAAAATGATTTTATTATAAAATAATATTTCTAGCTTTTCCTAAGGTGCCCCTCACCCCTCTTATAAAAGGGAATTCCCCCTTCTCTCTAATTTACACCTTCAAAGCCTTTTGGATCATCCAAACTCTACCCAAATATTCTCTCAAATTCCCTAAATACATCCTAGAGGGCTTCATTTAGTCAGAAAGCCAACTTAAGGATCCCTTTTGATCAAATCAAAAAGAAGAACCCGAAGAAGAGGTAATAGTTTCACCACCATCTTTCAAGTTATTTTCTTCTTACACTCCTTCTTTCTTTGTTATTTCCATTCTAAAATAATAAATCCAGTATCTTATATATACTGTGATGTTATTATAAATATTTTATAGCCATATTCATCATTCTATCCATCCTTTGAATGACATGTCACCATACGTGCGTGCGTATGGATTACCGTCTCCACATCGTGGTGTAATTGTTATTCAATACATTATTATTTGGATGGGTATAATAATGGTGTGTAATTCATGTAAATAATAAATATAACATGATAATGATTCTGTATATATGATATACCATCCAATTATATATTATTTTAATATCAAAAGAATGATATTGTCGCTCGTGCATACGTACGGATTACCATCTCCACGAACGCGATGAGATTCATTCCCCATCGTATCCATTCAAGACTAATTTTCATTTGATCGTTAAAAATAATGTTTAAAGACTTGATATAATTCTGGATATGAATAATATACATCCCATACATAACAAATATGACTCACATAATGTAACACCCCGGGTAAATAAAGAATATAACATCTTTATATTTATCCATATTTGTGAATCAAATATTAATATTACTTTAAAGGGGATGTAATGCTTGATGGCGTACCCAATACGCAACAACGAGTTTCTTGGGAATCTTACGTTGCACTCTAATAATAAAATAATATTATTTTAAATGTTAGTTAACATGTAGACGTTGTATTGGCGGGAATGGATAGAAATAACTAAAATATGATTATATATGTTTTTTAAATGTTTTTACATTTATCCAAAGGCTTAAAATACGGAAAGAATTCAATTTTAGGCTTTTATACCCTAATTTTCACTAAAGGTTCACTTATCGCCTTTTGATGGCGAACCGTCATTAAATATAGTTTTGTTCACTCTTAAACATTCTTTTTGACCAAATAAAACTCTTCTTAAGAGTTGGGACATCAAAATTTACTTTGTGTAAATTTTTGGTATCTTTCTGATAAAGTTCATTTTTTAATGAATAGTGTAAAATGTTGTATTTTAATTCAAAACCACTTTTTAATCTAATTTATTTATATGATTAGATTATCTTTTTAATTGGTTTTAAAGTGAAATTATAATATATTTTTACCATTAAATCAAATAGTGGTCATTGGAATTAATTTCACTTTGAAATCAGACTTAAACCAGTGTCAATCTTTTGATACTTATTGTTTCATAAAAACACGCTATTGGCTCTGACAGCGGGAATCAATTATTAAATTAATTAATGTGACTTATATGTTTTGAATTTTGTAAAATAGACTTCATTTTTGAATTCGGAATATCAAATATAGCTTAGGGTGAATTTTTGGGATTTTTCTGAAAAACATCAATTTTTTATGAATAGTGACACCACTAAGTGGTACTTATAAAAACTGATTTTTCTGTTTAAATGAAATTTTGCCATCTTTGTGTTTTGAATTTCAAAAATCTGACATAAATGGTTTTCATTAAGAAGTAAAATGTGGTTCAATGAGATAAAAATAATTTTTTGGTGAATAGTAACTTATTAAGTTTTTAATCGCGAATAGAGGTAATTAGTGTAGTTTAAGGTAAAAATAATGTTTTAATAATATGAAATGAACTTGACACATGTCCTAACCTCATTGGATGTGTAATGGCCGACCAAGACAAGCCATGGGTCAACTTGGGGACCCCATGGAGCCACTTTGGTTGGGAAATGACATAAATAACTTTTTATTTAATGTAAAAGTAAAAATGACACAAACATGAAATGTTTTACTAAAACAATTTTTAAGTGGAGTTATACAAGTAAGATTTTTTATTATAAATAGTCATTGGAAAGATAAAAAGATTTATGACATCATATTGTTTTTTTATAATTTTTAGACACTAAATAAATTAAATTATTTATGACATCATGATGATGCAGCGATGACCTCATTATTTAACGATTTAAATAAAATGGAAAGATATTGTAAAATCTATGAACAACACATGTCCAAAACTTATTGTATGGGTGGATTTCGAACCATTAACACCTTATCCACGAATTATATCAATTTGGGACCTTTTAAAACCGAAACACATTTTCAAATAAAGTAATATTTCTTTACTTTCCAATAGTGCCCCTCCTCTTCTCTTATAAAAGGCCCCCACCTCTACCTCATTTCACACACTCCTCAAGCCTTTGGCTCGGCCGAACCCTGCCCATTTACTCTCTCCACATCCCTCTCCTCATCCTAGAGGATTCCCTTTGGGCAGAATCTTTTCAAAGGAAGCCTTTAGGCTCAAATCAAAAGGAGTTACACTTTTAAAGGTAATTCATTCTCTCATGTTCATTTGTTTTATTTTGCTTCTCCAACCCCCTAAACTCTTTTTATTTACTTATTTTGTAACAAAACCAGTATCTTAAATATACTAGGATGTTTTTATAAGATTTATTTGAGCTACACTCTCACAAAACTACATAAAATGGTTAAAGAACATACGGTTTCCGTGGATGGCGAAATTCTGCCTCCTAAAACGATGATTGTTCAATACTCATTTAACACCTTCAAAGGTGGACATTATGATGTAAATATTTTTATATATGATATATAATATGTTTATTCTTTACTTATGCTTCTGTATTTTTCATTTGTGTCTTACCTTTATGGCTTCCATTATGGGTATACGCGATATCTTCATTTTAGGAAGTGCGGACTACCGCCCCCTCAAAGTGATGTGATTCGTTAAGGCCATACGTGGGACGTATAAAGGATGTATTTAATGTTATTATATATTATTTTATACTGGAATTATTCTATACCTCTATATCATTATTATTACTTTCCATTAAAGTATTAGATAGAAATGAAAGTAGCGTTCATGCGTACGTACGGCTTACCGTCTCCATGAACGGTGCATTTCATTTCTTACCTATAAATGATTATGTAATATTATAAATACATGTATATGATGGATATAAATGATATATATGATATAGAAATCAGGAATTTCATTCTGGATATAAATAACCTTTGACCACACGAACAACATGTAATTGTAAGAAGTCCACTTTCGACTTAAGAACCAAATATCGACAAAACAAACATTATTAACTTAAATGATTACATAATGTTTATAACATGGAAATAAGTGATATAAAAGGAATAATGAACTTGAAAAATGTTATTAAGAAAATAGAAATTAACTCAAGTTTATTATTCAGGACGTTAAAGAACGATCGAGTCAAGTCGGACCCGAGGTAAGGGATCTTACTCCTCTCTTTCTTTTTAAGTACACTCTTTTATGTCATTACCTCTAAAGATCATCTTTCTTGTTATTGGGAGGTTATTATATATTACACTTACTGTAATTTTTATGTTCATGTGATGAGAGACCCTATTCTCTCTCATCAATCCATTTTGGAAGTTTTGAGTGGCGTCGTTAGGCTGCCGAATTTTCGTAAGAGATCTAACCTCTCTCTTTCTTTTTAAGTACTCCCCTTTATGTCACTTCTTTTAAACTCCTATTTGTTATGATGGGGGATGTTATTTCATATTCCTATTGCTGTAAATTTTGTTGTAATGTGATGATATACCCTATGTGATCTCATCAATCCATTTTGGATGTTTTAAGTGTCGTCGTTAGGCTGCCGAGTTTTCGTAAGGGATTTTTCATCTCACTTTTATTCCCGTGAGACTTCTGCTACATTTGCCACAATTTCCTTTGAGTGGTGTATGTACTGCCCATTATTCTAATCTTTGTGTAATATACTTTCGTTTATGGGTATTTACATCAATGATTTATTGTCCTTCTTTCACGGGGTGTATGTTTTGAAAGATACCCAAGTCGGTAAGGGAACCTTTCACCCTCCTCTTTTTTAAAAGACTTCTTTTGATTGGGTCTTTTAATTTACATATTGATATGTTGGGATATGTTCTCATATATCCTTATTGATGTAAATTTTATGTCCAGGTGATGAGATGCAATTTTTATCTCTCATCAACTCATTTTGATGTGACGCCGTTAGGCTGTCAAGGGAACTTCTTAACCCAATTTCGATTTCTTTGGGTTCAACATGTAGTTATTGAATATGTCATCCTTTGAATATGTGTGAATAACCTTTGATTGTTTTACACTTAATATCCACTTATATTGGGTGTATTTATATTTTTCACACATAATTATGACATTGATTTATCCTTAATTTAAGGATACCTTCTTTATAATGGATTTCATCTCATTTTACATTTCTTTTGAGACTTCATTGTTGTTATGCACCAATTCACTCTTATATGGTGTGTATACTGTCCTTTGACATATTATATCATGAATCCTTTTATTCTCATGATATTATAAAGTTCGGATTAAATGTTATTCCTCTATTATTTGTATTCAAGAGTCTCTCATTTTGTTAAAAACTCTTTAACAAAAATATCATTTTAAATGTTTTAAAGATTTATTATTCTAAATATTTATCTTTAATGTCCATGTTTTAAAAATGGTTTTTAGTATTTATTTATATGGACATTAATGTTTTAAAATTATAATTACATTAAAAGCTTCAAAGTGGTATGGGACACTTTGATTCAAAAATCTCTTTTAAATGGTTTTTGAAAACGGATTGATTAATTCAATATCTAGGAATTATTTATTGTGATTGAAAATGAAATATTGTTATTGAAATGTTTATATTTTCCATATTTTATGTGTAATAATGGTACTTGGACATTATGACGGGTGGTGCCATGAATACCAGGACGGGTGGTTACGTTATAACCTCCAATGCATTTGGTATGGAAGTCGGCCGTATGGCCATTCCATTAAGTATGTATGGAAATTGGCCGTATGGCTATTCCATTAAGTGATATGTGTGGGATTCGACCGTATGGTTATTCCACTTAAGTATGTTTATGTCCCAAGTTACCTTTTTATATGTTATGTGTTCTTTATATGGGTTTTATGGTAATCCGTTGGTTACAAAAGGTAAGTAATGATATTTTATTCAGTGAAGAGTTTTTACTACTTCATAAAGGTGAAAAGTATTACCTTGATAAAGTATACATGGTTTACTTTTTGTTTTGATAAACTAAAAGTTTTTATTCTCTGTGTATCCCTTACTGAGTTTTTATGCTCATCCCAAGTTTTTGAAATGTTTTTCACAGGACTTAGCGTGGAATAGGGTCAAGGATGGGATCAAGGGAAAGTCATGCTACCTAAAACATGAAACTAGACATGTTTCTTTTTAAGAGTTTTTATTTTATGAAAATTTAGTAGAAGAGACTACTTTGTAATCTTTTGAGATGTAATAGTTATGTCCTAATTCTCTAAAACTCTAAACCTGAAAAGATCCTCAATGTGAATTATTCATTTAATTCAATTTTAAGTAAGGTTTAAGGCTGGGGACTTATAGTTGGTATCAAAGGTCGGTTTAGATAACTTTAGAGGTTAGGGTATTCTCTAAGCATAAGTGACATTACCTTAATGGTTAGTATTTCAGAAAGAGTCCCAGTTTTAGATAAAGTGAATGAGTAAGTATATCTTAGTGTTTACCTTCCTCTTTAGTACATGATGGTTTGGTTGATATACTCACACTGACATTTCTGTTTTTAGTGAATGGCTGGATCTCGCAGGCACCAAAGTGACAATTGGTTTGAAGGAAACTGTGGTGGTTCTCTGATTAAGAGACTCGATGAAATTGGGTACTCAATGAGGAAACTCGTTGTTGTTCTAAACCAACTATCAAGGAGTCATGATCAACCACGTGAACCTTGGTATGTTCTATAATGCATCATGTACGAGATGACCAATCAATGTGGAAGTTCAGGTAATAATTAAAAGGGTAACCATTAGGGTTTATATGATCCTTAATTTTTAGGTAATTATGGGTCACTCTATGATATGATGGAAAATGAAAGGAATGAGATAAACTTGAGGTTAAAATATGTTCTGATTATTTTTGATGATTTTATCCCTTTTTGGGGAATGATTTAAGAATTATATAGTTTTGGAAAAAGGACAACACGCAGACCGTGTGACAACCCGTCGCGTCGGACAAAGCTGCGGGAATCGAACCCACAACCCAAGGTGCGAATGGTATTTATCGCCTACCACTGGACTACGTGAAGTCCCTGGTTAGTTTGACTGATTATTTTTAGTTATATGATTTTATCAATTAAGTGTAAGTTGATTTTGGGTTATTTATGAAAATGATTAACCTATCATGGAGGATATGTTATTAGGATAATTACTTTTCAATACGAGACTTTAGGAGCAACTGATGTTGTTTGGAGATAAATGTTACGATTTAACTTGGAAGATTATGTGACTAAATCCTTCAAATATTTGGGTTTCAATCTTATATTGGTTTAATTTGAAGAATTTTATGGACAAATTGATTATATAATGGTTCTCGTTGATCTTTGGGTTTTGTTGGACAAATTTTGGAGGTTAAGAATAGATTTTCTTTTTATAAAGGGTTATCCTTTTCTGGATTATCTGATCTTGTACTAGCCTTTTTTGGTTTTGGTTTTGGTTAAAGTCTAAAGACATGGGAAGTATATAGTTCTCTTTTGTGGATTAGGTGATTCTCTAGAAGTTGATTATAGTACTCTTAATGTGAACAAGTCTCCCTAAATACTCGTCTTTTGGAAAAAAATATGAGTTTGATTAAGGAATATAGTAAAAGTTGAAATTCAACATGATAAGTGATTATGTTTCCTTATGAATAAATTCCTCAATAAAAAGTAACTTAAAACAAAAATGTTGTCTATTAACATTTCCTACTGGGGAATCGAATACCGTTTAACCCATCACAAGTTTGTGATTTTCTCGTGGTTAAATTTCTCCTAAACATGTTTTCTATCACTCTTCATCAGAACATGACCCTTTGTTTTTTCCTCCATGTCCATATTTTCATACATGGAATCCTAGTATGGGTTAACTTGGGTGACCTTTGTACTTATCTTTCTTTATTTTAAAGTGATTGTTTTACCGACTCTTGTTCTGATGTGGGGCTTTCAAGGATGTTTCCAAGCCCAATTTTAAAATTGCGAGGACGCAATTCCCAAAAGGGGGGAAGGATGTAACACCCCGGGTAAATAAAGAATATAACATCTTTATATTTATACATATTTGTGAATCAAATATTAATATTACTTTAAAGGGGATGTAATGCTCGATGGCGTACCCAATACGCAACAACGAGTTTCTTGGGAATCTTACGTTGCACTCTAATAATAAAATAATATTATTTTAAATGGTAGTTAACATGTAGACATTGTATTGGCAGGAATGGATATAAATAACTAAAATATGATTATATATGTTTTTTAAATGTTTTTACATTTATCCAAAGGCTTAAAATAAGGAAAGAATTCAATTTTAGGCTTTTATACCCTAATTTTCACTAAAGGTTCACTTATCGCCTTTTGATGGCGAACCGTCATTAAATATAGTTTTGTTCACTCTTAAAAATTCTTTTTGACCAAATAAAACACTTCTTAAGAGTTGGGACATCAAAATTTACTTTGTGTAAATTGTTGGTATCTTTCTGATAAAGTTCATTTTTTAATGAATAGTGTAAAATGTTGTATTTTAATTCAAAACCTCTTTTTAATCTAATTTATTTATATGATTAGATTATCTTTTGAATTGGGTTTAAAGTTAAATTATAATATATTTTTACCATTAAATCAAATAGTGGTCGTTGGAATTAATTTCACTTTGAAATCAGACTTAAACCAGTGTCAATCTTTTGATACTTATTGTTTCATAAAAACACGCTATTTGCTCTGACAGCGGGAATTAATTATTAAATTAATTAATGTGACTTATATGTTTTTAATTTTTTAAAATAGACTTCATTTTTGAATTCGGAATATCAAATATAGCTTAGGGTGAATTTTTTGGGATTTTTCTGAAAAACATCAATTTTTGATGAATAGTGACACCACTAAGTGGTACTTATAAAAACTGATTTTTCCGTTTAAATGAAATTTTGCCATCTTTGTGTTTTGAATTTCAAAAATCCGACATACATGGTTTTCATTAAGAAGTAAAATGTGGTTCAATGAGATAAAAATAATTTTTTGGTGAATAGTAACTTATTAAGTTTTTAATCGCGATTAGAGGTAATTAGTGTAGTTTAAGGTAAAAATAATGTTTTAATAATATGAAATGAACTTGACACATGTCCTAACCTCATTGTATGTGTAATGGCCGACCAAGACAAGCCATGGGTCAACTTGGGGACCCCATGGAGCCACTTTGGTTGGGAAATGACATAAATAACTTTTTATTTAATGTAAAAGTAAAAATGACACAAACATGAAATGTTTTACTAAAACAATTTTTAAGTGGGGTTATACAAGTCAGATTTTTTATTATAAATAGTCATTGGAAAGATAAAAAGATTTCCGACATCATATTATTTTTTTTATAATTTTTAGACACTAAATAAATTAAATTATTTATGACATCATGATGATGCAGCGATGACCTCATTATTTAACGATTTAAATAAAATGGAAAGATAATGTAAAATCTATGAACAACACATGTCCAAAACTTATTGGATGGGTGGATTTAGAACCATTAACAACTTATCCACGAATTATATCAATGTGGGACCTTTTAAAACCGAAAAACATTTTCAAATAAAGTAATATTTCTTTACTTTCCAATAGTGCCCCTCCTCTTCTCTTATAAAAGGCCCCCACCTCTACCTCATTTCACACACTCCTCAAGCCTTTGTCTCGGCCAACCCCTGCCCATTTACTCTCTCCACATCCCTCTCCTCATCCTAGAGGATTCCCTTTGGGCAGAATCTTTTCAAAGGAAGCCTTTAGGCTCAAATCAAAAGGAGTTACACTTTTAAAGGTAATTCATTCTCTCATGTTCATTTGTTTTATTTTTCTTCTCCAACCCCCTAAAATCTTTTTATTTACTTCTTTTGTAACAAAAACAGTATCTTAAATATACTAGGATGTTGTTATAAGATTTATTCGAGCTACACTATCACACAACTACATCAAATGGTTAAAGAACATACGGTTTCCGTGGATAGCGAAATTCTGCCTCCTGAAACGATGATTGTTCAATACTCATTTAACACCTTCAAAGGTGGCCATTATGATGTCACTATTTTTATATATGATATATAATATGTTTATTCTTTACTTATTCTTCTGTATTTTTCATTTGTGTCTTACCTTTATGGCTTCCATTATGGGTATACGCGATATCTTCATTTTAGGAAGTGCGGACTACCGCCCCCTCAAAGTGATGTGATTCGTTAAGGCCATACGTGGGACGTATAAAGGATGGATTTAATGTTATTATATATTATGTTATACTGGAATTATTATATACCTCTATATCATTATTATTTCTTTCCATTAAAGTATGATATAGAAATGAAAGTAGCGTTCATGCGTACGTACGGCTTACCGTCTCCATGAACGGTGCATTTCATTTCTTACCTATAAATGATTATGTAATATTATAAATACATGTATATGATGGATATAAATGATATATATGATATCCAAATCAGGAATTTCATTCTGGATATAAAGAACCTTTGACCACACGAACAACATGTAATTGTAAGAAGTCCACTTTCGACTTAAGAACCAAATATCGACAAAACAAACATTATTAACTTAAATGATTACATAATGTTTATAACATGGAAATAAGTGATATAAAAGGAATAATGGACTTGAAAAAGGTTATTAAGAAAATAGAAATTAACTCAAGTTTATTATTCAGGACGTTAAAGAACGATCGAGTCAAGTCAGACCCGAGGTAAGGGATCTTACTCCTCTCTTTCTTTTTAAGTACACTCTTTTATGTCATTACCTCTAAAGATCATCTTTCTTGTTATTGGGAGGTTATTATATATTACACTTACTGTAATTTTTATCTTCATGTGATGAGAGACCCTATTCTCTCTCATCAATCCATTTTGGAAGTTTTGAGTGGCGCCGTTAGGCTGCCGAATTTTCGTAAGAGATCTAACCTCTCTCTTTCTTTTTAAGTACTCCCCTTTATGTCACTTCTTTTAAACTCCTATTTGTTATGATGGGGGATGTTATTTCATATTCCTATTTCTTTAAATTTTGTTTTAATGTGATGAGATACCCTATTTGATCTCATCAATCCATTTTGGATGTTTTAAGTGTCGTCGTTAGGCTGCCGAGTTTTCGTAAGGGATTTTTCATCTCACTTTTATTCCCGTGAGACTTCTGCTACATTTGCCATAATTTCCTTTGAGTGGTGTATGTAATGCCCATTATTCTACTCTTTGTGTAATATAATTTCGTTTATGGGTATTTACATCAATGATTTATTGTCCTTCTTTCATGGGGTGTATGTTTTGAAAGATACCCAAGTCGGTAAGGGAACCTTTCACCCTCCTCTTTTTTAAAAGACTTCTTTTGATTGGGTCTTTTAATTTACATATTGTTATGTTGGGATATGTTCTCATATATCCTTATTGATGTAAATTTTATGTCCAAGTGATGAGATGCACTTTTTATCTCTCATCAACTTATTTTGATGTGACGCCGTTAGGCTGTCAAGGGAACTTCTTAACCCAATTTCGATTTCTTTGGGTTCAACATGTAGTTATTGAATATGTCATCCTTTGAATACGTGTGAATAAACTTTGATTGTTTTACACTTAATATCCACTTATATTGGGTGTATTTATATTTGTCACACATAATTATGACATTGATTTATCCTTAATTTAAGGATACCTTCTTTATAATGGATTTCATCTCATTTTACATTTCTTTTGAGACTTCATTGTTGTTATGCACAAATTCACTCTTATATGGTGTGTATACTGTCCTTTGACATATTATATAATGAATCCTTTTATTCTCATGATATTATAAAGTTCGGATTAAATGTTATTCCGCTATTATTTGTATTCAAGAGTCTCTCATTTTGTTAAAAACTCTTTAACAAAAATATCATTTTAAATGTTTTAAAGATTTATTATTCTAAATATTTATCTTTAATGTCCATGTTTTCAAAATGGTTTTCAGTATTTATTTATATGTACATTAATGTTTTAAAATTATAATTCCATTAAAAGCTTCAAAGTGGTATGGGACACTTTGATTCAAAAATCTCCTTTAAATGGTTTTTGAAAACGGATTGATTAATTCAATATCTGGGAATTATTTATTGTGATTGAAAATGAAATATTTTTATTGAAATGTTTATATTTTCCATATTTTATGTGTAATAATGGTACTTGGACATTATGACGGGTGGTGCCATGAATACCAGGACGGGTGGTTACGTTATAACCTCCAATGCATTGGGTATGGAAGTCGGCCGTATGGCTATTCCATTAAGTATGTATGGAAATTGGCCGTATGGCTATTCCATTAAGTGATATGTGTGGGATTCGACCGTATGGTTATTCCACTTAAGTATGTTTATGTCCCAAGTTACCTTTATATATGTTATGTGTTCTTTATATGGGTTTTATGGTAATCCTTTGGTTACAAAAGGTAAGTAATGATATTTTATTTAGTGAAGAGTTTTTACTACTTCATAAAGGTGAAAAGTATTACCTTGATAAAGTATAAATGGTTTACTTTTTATTTTGATAAACTAAATTTTTTTATTCTTTGTGTATCCCTTACTGAGTTTTTATGCTCATCCCAAGTTTTTGAAATGTTTTTCACAGGACTTAGCGTGGAATAGGGTCAAGGATGGGATCAAGGGAAAGTCATGCTACCTAAAACATGAAACTAGACATGTTTCTTTTTAAGAGTTTTTATTTTATGAAAATTTAGTAGAAGAGACTACTTTGTAATCTTTTGAGATGTAATAGTTATGTCCTAATTCTCTAAAACTCTAAACCTGAAAAGATCCTCAATGTGAATTATTCATTTAATTCAATTTTAAGTAAGGTTTAAGGCTGGGGCCTTATATATAACAAAGAATATAAAGGAAAAGGAATCTGTTAACACCCGAAACAACAACAATACTAAGATATTATTAACAAATCAATGTTAAAAGATCATATATAATATCATATTAATGTATATTATTATTGTATAATTTAATAAAAATAATTTCACCATTATACATGAGGTTAACCTATTCTCAACCAAGGAAAAGTACAATGTAAGGGTTAATTTCACAATCTCTTTATTATCTGAGGTTGTTTTTACGTAAGTATCTACTGGGACCTCTTTATCATCCAAATCCATGTTTCTTAAAAATTAATTTCAAAAAATTATTACTATATTATAGACTCTGGGTTAAAGACATTTATACCATTGTTTGAATTTTTATAAGATGTTTATAAAGGAATCTTTCTGTCTTTTTCCAAACAAGGTCCTTTTTAACCTTTTCGACAAATTTAAGGTAAGAATGTTTTTTAACTTATACGGTGGGTACGACTATTTTACGCCATTATAGCATCATCAAAGATTCCCTTACAATCTTATAAGAATATTTTCAAAATAAATGTTTTCATTATAATTATGTTACTCTTAAATGATTTCAAAATATAAAGAGATATTTCTCTAAAAAGGGTTTTGATTTCATCTATGTAAACTTCCTTTGATGGATTTTAAGTTTATTTGAAGTTTATTTATTATGATACAGAACTTCCATATTGTATTGAAGGTTTTGTGATATGTTTGACTGTGGATGTGCTATTTTTATACCATTCATGGTTTATGGTTAAAGTATTGACATTTTTTATGCTAGTTTTAATACGAATGTTTATGATATGTTTAAACCTTTTTATATGAGGAATGTATTGGACTTAGTAAGTGATGGGTGGAGCCCTCTATAGATCCTTGATGCATCGGTAGGTATCATGAGACAACTAGATGTGGAATTGGCCGATGCCCTTTCCCAATTTTGATATACGGTTTTGGCTGAGGCCTTAATCATTTTTAGACGTCTTGGCCGAGGCCTTGACAAAATGTTTCAGAATGTCCGGCATTATACATTCCGTCATTATGAAAATTGTCACGAACCAGCCCGGGTCGACCCTGAACCGGTCACCCGAGCCGGTCCGCGGCAAGTCCCGAGGAGCGTTCCCGATCCCCCCGGGATGGCAACAAGTGCCGGGCATTGAAACTTTAATCGTTGGGAACGATTTCAGCCCCAAACTAAAAACAGGATCGAAAGAACGAATATAAACTAAACAAACAAACAGACACTAAAGACACAAACAACTACACCACGACATACCTCCATGTGACCTCGCGGGTCACCACCCAACTACAACCAACATCGCTCCCACACTGAGCGACTCAAGCAGGAGAACCTGAACAAAAGGAACCTGCAACTGAAAAGGTAAAAGATAGGCGTGAGCACAAAAGTACTCAGTAGGTGAGCCCCACAACAAATCCCAATGCACTGCCAGTAAAATAAGAATCTACATAATCCAGGTTTGAGCTATAATGTATAAAAGTAAGTTTTCACAATGCTTTACTTGAAAAATCAAACACGAGACATTTCCCTTATTCCTTTTCGAAAGTTAGTTCCATTCCATTAGTTTTAAACTCATTCTGACAAGCAAAGTGTTACATTTTCAAATCTAACCCAAAGAGAATAAAACATTTTCATTTGTAAACCATTTTTCCCAAAGTCTAACAGTATAGGCTATGAAATATGACTGAAGGCAAACAAGCAGGAAAACAAGTGCATGTAAAGGTAAACAGGCAAGGAAAACCAAGTACAAGTAAAAATAAACCAGAAGTTATCAGCAATAACCATGGGCACACACACACACTCACACACTCACACACACACACATACTCACACACGCACACACTCACACCCAAGTGGTCCCCCGTATGCCGACGGAAGGCACCACGCCAGAGATGGTAGAGCACTATGGGTAAATCCCCTAAGGTTCATCTAGCTCGCGTGGGACCCTAGAACCTCGTGTCTCGGTGAAACGTGGCTTAGAAGGCCACGACCCTCAGAAAACGTGGCTTAGAAGGCCACGACCCTCAGAACACGTGTCTTAGAAGGCCACGACCCTCAGATATCATATGTTTAGTTAGTGTTGCAATCGTCAATCCAGCTAAGTGAAACAGGGACAACACCCATCCGACTCACTAGCGCACTAGTTCTAGTCCGCCCACCTAGATACCCAGGGTTTCCCCGTGTGCTCAAACAAGTTTCACATTCACATAGTATGTTTCTTCCTCATATCGCAGGCCAAACCAGATATCGCACACAAAAGTCACCATTTCCACACCCAAACAATATTTCAAAACTCACGCACGTCAAAAATACCTTTCTGAAAATATAATTGTCATTACCCGATGATTTCGCAAAAACCCCTTTTTGGAAACACTCAAACAAGAACATAAATAACTTTCACAACCCAGAAAGCATTATTTTTAATAACAAAACAAGGGAAAACACCTTTCGTCAACCAAGAACCACACGTGAAGTTTCCAAAAACAATTTCAAAAGGTCACACGACGTTTTCTCTAATCAAGGTTATAAGAAAACACCATTTTCCATAAACAGTACATTTACTAATTTACACATGCCAAAAACATTTCAAAACCCAATTCAACATGTCTTTCGTTACTCAGGAAGAACCATTTAGCGACATTACTATGAAATCCCATAATTGAAACCAAGAAAACACTTTTAATGAAATGCTAGAATTAAACAGTTTGCATTATCAGCAAATCACCGCACTATAAAAACTACTTAATATTATTTTCTTAAATTTACTGAAATTTAATAAAAGGACAAGGAATAAATAAATTCTTAATTTAGAGGCAAGTGCATAGGGAGACCTACCTCAGGACGTAGCTCGGATATGACGACACAGTATACCTCGCACTGGCGCACAAGCACGCGCAAGCCGATGTTCGCGGTGTCACATGGTTACCTCGCCAACACGCTGAAACAAACACATGGTAACTAAGAACACGAAGCCACTGACTCAGAACAAAACAAACGAACAACCAAAGCAAAGGAACCGGCTTGATATATATATATTTTTTTCAAAACACATCCCGCGAAAGAATAAGGATTTATCCAAATTAAATAAAACACCGATGTTGAATGAAGAGAAAATTAAATAAACAATAAGACATAAATACAATAATAAATAAATAATCAAAAGAATAAAATAATGAACAAATGAATAAACAAATATATAAATAACTAAAATAATACATAATTGAATGAATAAAAAAATAATTAAACAAATAATTAAATAGGTAAATCAATAAATGAAAGAAAGAATGAATAAGTAAATAATTAAATAACTAATTAATTAACAAATACTTAAATGAATAAGTAAATAAATAAATAAATAATTAATCAATTAATTAATAAACAAATAAGCAACTAGATATATTGGTAAATAACCCATACAAAAATAATCGAGGGAATAAATAAATAGAAATAATAATAATAATATAATAATAATATAACAACTATAATAATAATAATAATAATAATATCATGATAATAATATGATAATAATAATAAAGTAATAATTTAATAATAATTGTAACAATAATAAATAATAATAATATGATAATATTAACATAATTATATTATAACAACAACCATAATAATAGAAAAATATTAATATTATAACATTGATAATAATAATGTTATTAACATGATAAATAAAACAAAACGTAATAATAAAAAGAAAATAAAAAAAAGAATCTTACAGCAGAGGGGGTGAGCGGGAGAGCCGGGTCCGGGGGTTGGCCGCACCGGCGCGGGAGCAGGGAAGCAGCGTCGGAGGGGGGGTGCACCGGAGGTCGGCCGCGCAGAGGAGGCCGGGACAGGGGAGCAGTGCGGGATAGCGGAGTGCGCAGGGGGAAGAGCAGGGGAGCGCGGCCGGGGGCGCTGCGTGCAGGAGGGAAGGGGGGTCGGCTGGCCGGAATGGCTGGGCGAGGGCGGTCGGCGAGCAGGGGAGGAACGGCGTCGGCGAAGGGACTGCGCAGGGAGGAGATCGCACAGCGGAGGGCACCGGAGCGGGAGGCCGCAGGTGCCGGAGGTCGGTGCAGGCGGTGCTGGGACGGGACAGCGGCGGAGACGGCCGGGGAAGGGGGATGGGCGGTGCAGGAAAGAACAGGGAGGGAGTGTCGCTGCGGCGGAGAAGCAGGGAGGAAGTGCTGAGCGAAAGAGATGATGGGAAGAGGGGTCTGGCCAAGGGAGGCGACGCCAGACATGGAAGCCGGAGGAAAGGGCAACGGTGAGGAGGTCGGCGGGGGCGGTTGTCCGTCGAGGTGGAGAGCGTGGATCCGACCGGGGGAGGCAGGGCGTCGGACGGGTGGAAGGTGAATGTGTGGGCGGGCTGGCCGGGAAGTCGAGGCGGTGGCAAGGGAGAGGTGCAGCACAACGGTGGTGGGGCTGGCTGGGAGCTCGGGGGCGGCGCGACGAAACCAGGCAGGGAAAGAAAAGAAGAAAGGGAAGGGAGAGAGAGAGAGGGGAGAGTGGCGGCTACGGGAGGGGTGTAGGGTTAGGCTAGGGTAGGTTTAAAATATATATATATATACATGTGATAAAAATAATAATTATAATTATAATAATGATAATAAAACAGATAATATTAATAACAATAAAAATAAATCTTATATAATAAAAATAAAACTTATATAATAAAAATAAAACTTATATAATAAAAATTAAACTTATATAACAATAATAAAACTTATAATAATAATAATAATAAAATGTTATGATAATAATAATTGCTTTATAATAATAATAACAAACCTTCATAATAATATTAATAATACTTTATAATAATAATCATAACAATAAAATAATTAAAGTAAATAAAAGTTAGTTAATTATAATAATAACGCAACTCAAATAGTAATAATAATAAAAAGTCAACGTAAAAACTTTAATATTTAAAACGTCGGGTGGACACATCGTCACCCGGGCCGAACGCACGATCACCGCTAGCGATGCGATGACCGCGCACCGGTGCGAAACCATGAATCACAATTAATCTTCGAAAAATTTAAATCGGGACCAAGAGAGGAGAAAAATTACTGATGTCCGCGGTCGGGGTGTGACAATTCTCCCCACCACAGACACTTTCTGCCCCCAGAAAGTCACCAGGTCACAAGTCATCCAAAAATCCAAGTCTATGCCCAACAGTACTGAAGAAAACTGAAGTTCTCGGGGATGACCTTACTCTACACAGGTCACACCCGACCGATTCAAGAGAAAACTGGGGTCCGAGGGTGAGGGGAGAACCCGAAGGGGTTCTCCCCACCACAAGAACTTAACTAGTGCAGAAAAGATGACCATTTAAATAGAAAAACGTAGGAGAGGGGGGGGGGGTCGACGCGGGAACTCCCAACCAATTCAAAACAACTCTTATAGCACGATTAAAACAACACTTCCGTCAAGACACTAAATCCTCGACTAGAGTCAACAACCTTCAATGCTAGGGGAAACCCACGAAAACCCTAAACCAAAACATCGAGTCGGAAACATGGCCCACTGAAATCCATGAAACACAACCACATCTGACGAGCATTGCTAGACAAAGGTCAACCCACCGAAGGGTCAACCACACTTTTAAGAAAGACACACGATTCAGAATACCACGTCCACACGACAAGTCTGCTTAGATTATCATAGAACAAGCCCACCATCACTTTATAGAAAAACAATGCATTTACAACGTTGTTGGGACCTCAATAGCAGGGAAACAAACATGAAAAGGTTTTTAATTGCTCCACCGTCCACAAGGAATACAGAACTTGGACCAAGGCTTCACACCCCTAGGGACTCCTGACTGTGCGCGAGCTTCACCCCAAGAACTATGGTTGGGGCTCTGATGGCTGAAGCATCTTCTGCCTCACAGTCAGGTATTGACGTTATCCCATCACGACGTCCTCTTTAAGCGACGCTTTCGACAAAACTTCTCCAGATGACCCAGACAACCGCAGCGATGACACGTCTTCGAAGGGTTGCGACAAGACGACTTTAAATGCCCGAAACGACCACACTGAAAGCATACCATTGAACGATCTGATGAACTGGAAGCTAGGACCAAAGGGAATAACTAATTAGGAACAGGTATCTCTGGCATATTTTCCACACCAGAGGGGGAACTCTTACGAACCACAATAGGGGATGCTGGAGTATTAACCATCCGCACACCAGAAACTAACTCAGCCAAGAAAGCTTCCTCCACGAGCTTCTCGAAACAAGGGTCTTTAGAAGGGAGGACTCACTCCTTGATCTCTGGATGCAGACCCCCAGTGAAAAGAGAGACCTTCATGAGCTCATGCGACACTACATCTGAAGAAAAGGAAATTAGTTCCTTGAAATGGTCAACATATGCCTTCACCGTCCGTCGGCCTTGTTGGATATGAACTAGCTCTCTCTTTTTCTCCAGCTTCACTTCCTCAGGTACAAACCATTGGATGAAAACAATTCTAAAGACATCCCACGTCATTTCAACTTACATTGATGATGGGGTAACCCTCTTCCATTGGTCCAGAGCTGGACCCTCAAACAACTCCATAATTGCACGAACCTTAACATTATCGGGAGTTCCCAACATTCTGAAGACACGCTCCACTTCCTCGAGCCATTTCACTGCCTCTAACGGACCCTGATCACCATGGAGAAAAGGTAGAGTCTGAGGAGGACTAAAAACTGGGCATGACATATCCGAATCCTTAGAGACCTTTCTGGGCGGCATTTCCCGAGCGATATATAAAACACAAAGCCAAAACCAATATCAAACCGAAGCAACATCAATAAAAGCGCCTTCATAAAAAACAGTCAGCACAAGGACCAAGCAGATACAACACAACCCAAAATAAAATTTCCTCTTTAAAATTCCCTTTTCATCTTTGATTTCAAAACCACCTTTTCTCAAGATCACTTTCCAAAAACCAATCCACTTCAAACCAAAACTTTCCAAAACTGTTTCCCATTTAAAACCAATTTAGAAAACAAAGTCAAGCCTTTAGCTCCAAATACACACCCAGGTAATCTCATGAACCGTTGCACATGTCTTCATCCACATTCCATTCATACGTGCATCAACACACACTTTCCATGCATTCTCACACATGTGCAAACGTTCATAAAGAGGAACCGAGGTTTCAACCCAAATCATTCTTATCCAATTCCAAGCAAACAACAGATTTTCAAATCAAGAGATTTCAGTTTCAAAACCCATTTCATATATTTAAAGTCCTTTAAAAGAAACCAGTCAAATTTTCAAAAACCCTTTTTCATTTCCAACTACGCACTCACACAGACCAAAACGGAAACAACATCCAAATTTGCATCAATCGCTGAAATGAGGGACCAATAGTCACGCTCAACCTAGCGACATGGTAGTGGGCCATGTCCCAAGTCAGTGTCGACCACTAGGAGGAATTCAAACCATGTACTCGGACTCCACATGGGTCACTACTCCATGTGAAATCACGATGTAACATCAGCTTGCCTCCATTGTCATCTCTCAATCCAAAACAAACCAGAAAAGACAAGGACACAATTCCCGAACTACCCCTGGTAACTCGAGGATCAGTGCGAGCAAGAGTTCGCGACGCTCTTCCCGCACCTAGCCTTCGAGTTCCGACAGTCCTAATATCCTTCTACCGGACAACCCAAATAACAAGAACCATCTCTGATACCATTTTGTCACGAACCAGCCCGGGTCGACCCTGAACCGGTCACCCGAGCCGGTCCGCGGCAAGTCCCGAGGAGCGTTCCCGATCCCCCCGGGATGGCAACAAGTGCCGGGCATTGAAACTTTAATCGTTGGGAACGATTTCAGCCCCAAACTAAAAACAGGATCGAAAGAATGAATATAAACTAAACAAACAAACAGACACTAAAGACACAAACAACTACACCGCGACATACCTCCATGTGACCTCGCGGGTCACCACCCAACTACAACCAACGTCGCTCCCACACTGAGCGACTCAAGCAGGAGAACCTGAACAAAAGGAACCTGAAACTGAAAAGGTAAAAGATAGGCGTGAGCACAAAAGTACTCAGTAGGTGAGCCCCACAACAAATCCCAATGCACTGCCAGTAAAATAAGAATCTACATAATCCAGGTTTGAGCTATAATGTATAAAAGTAAGTTTTCACAATGCTTTACTTGAAAAATCAAACACGAGACATTTCCCTTATTCCTTTTCGAAAGTTAGTTCCATTCCATTAGTTTTAAACTCATTCTGACAAGCAAAGTGTTACATTTTCAAATCTAACCCAAAGAGAATAAAACATTTTCATTTGTAAACCATTTTTCCCAAAGTCTAACAGTATAGGCTGTGAAATATGACTGAAGGCAAACAAGCAGGAAAACAAGTGCATGTAAAGGTAAACAGGCAAGGAAAACCAAGTACAAGTAAAAATAAACCAGAAGTTATCAGCAATAACCATGGGCACACACACACACACTCACACACTCACTCACACACACATACTCACACACGCACACACTCACACCCAAGTGGTCCCCCGTATGCCGACGGAAGGCACCACGCCAGAGATGGTAGAGCACTATGGGTAAATCCCCTAAGGTTCATCTAGCTCGCGTGGGACCCTAGAACCTCGTGTCTCGGTGAAACGTGGCTTAGAAGGCCACGACCCTCAGAAAACGTGGCTTAGAAGGCCACGACCCTCAGAACACGTGGCTTAGAAGGCCACGACCCTCAGATATCATATGTTTAGTTAGTGTTGCAATCGTCAATCCAGCTATGTGAAACAGGGACGACACCCATCCGGCTCACTAGCGCACTAGTTCTAGTCCGCCCACCTAGATACCCAGGGTTTCCCCGTGTGCTCAAACAAGTTTCACATTCACATAGTATGTTTCTTCCCCATATCGCAGGCCAAACCAGATATCGCACACAAAATTCACCATTTCCACACCCAAACAATATTTCAAAACTCACGCACGTCAAAAATACCTTTCTGAAAATATAATTGTCATTACCTGATGATTTCGCAAAACCCCCTTTTTGGAAACACTCAAACAAGAACATAAATAACTTTCACAACCCAGAAAGCATTATTTTTAATAACACAACAAGGGAAAACACCTTTCGTCAACCAAGAACCACACGTGAAGTTTCCAAAAACAATTTCAAAAGGTCACACGACGTTTTCTCTAATCAAGGTTATAAGAAAACACCATTTTCCATAAACAGTACATTTACTAATTTACACATGCCAAAAACATTTCAAAACCCAATTCAACATGTCTTTCGTTACTCAGGAAGAACCATTTAGCGACATTACTATGAAATCCCACAATTGAAACCAAGAAAACACTTTTAATGAAATGCTAGAATTAAACAGTTTGCATTATCAGCAAATCACCGCACTATAAAAACTACTTAATATTATTTTCTTAAATTTACTGAAATTTAATAAAAGGACAAGGAATAAATAAATTCTTAATTTAGAGGCAAGTGCATAGGGAGACCTACCTCAGGACGTAGCTCGGATATGACGACACAGTATACCTCGCACTGGCGCACAAGCACGCGCAAGCCGATGTTCGCGGTGTCACAGGGTTACCTCGCCAACACGCTGAAACAAACACATGGTAACTAAGAACACGAAGCCACTGACTCAGAACAAAACAAACGAACAACCAAAGCAAAGGAACCAGCTTGATATATATATATTTTTTTTCAAAACACATCCCGCGAAAGAATAAGGATTTATCCAAATTAAATAAAACACCGATGTTGAATGAAGAGAAAATTAAATAAACAATAAGACATAAATACAATAATAAATAAATAATCAAAAGAATAAAATAATGAACAAATGAATAAACAAATAGATAAATAACTAAAATAATACATAATTGAATGAATAAATAAATAATTAAACAAATAATTAAATAGGTAAATCAATAAATGAAAGAATGAATGAATAAGTAAATAATTAAATAACTAATTAATTAACAAATACTTAAATGAATAAGTAAATAAATAAATAAATAATTAATCAATTAATTAATAAACAAATAAGCAACTAGATATATAGGTAAATAACCCATACAAAAATAATCGAGGGAATAAATAAATAGCAATAATAATAATATAATAATAATAATATAACAACTACAACAACAATAATAATAATAATAATAATATCATGATAATAATATGATAATAATAATAAAGTAATAATTTAATAATAATTGTAACAATAATAATATAATAATAATATGATAATATTAACATAATTATATTATAACAACAATCATAATAATAGAAAAATATTAATATTATAACATTGATAATAATAATGTTATTAACATGATAAATAAAACAAAACGTAATAATAAAAAGAAAATAAAAAAAAAAGAAGCTTACAGCGGAGGGGGTGAGCGGGAGAGCCGGGTCCGGGGGTTGGCTGCACCGGCGCGGGAGTAGGGAAGCAGCGTCGGAGGGGGGGTGCACCGGAGGTCGGCCGCGCAGAGGAGGCCGGGACAGGGGAGCAGTGCGGGATAGCGGAGTGCGCAGGGGGAAGAGCAGGAGAGCGCGGCCGGGGGCGCTGCGTGCAGGAGGGAAGGGGGGTCGGCTGGCCGGAATGGCTGGGCGAGGGCGGTCGGCGAGCAGGGGAGGAACGACGTCGGCGAAGGGACTGCGCAGGGAGGAGATCGCACAGCGGAGGGCACCGGAGCGGGAGGCCGCAGGTGCCGGAGGTCGGTGCAGGCGGCGCTGGGACGGGACAGCGGCGGAGACGGCCGAGGAAGGGGGCTGGGCGGTGCAGGAAAGAACAGGGAGGGAGTGTCGCTGCGGCGGAGAAGCAGGGAGGAAGTGCTGAGCGAAAGAGATGATGGGAAGAGGGGTCTGGCCAAGGGAGGCGACGCCAGACATGGAAGCCGGAGGAAAGGGCAACGGTGAGGAGGTCGGCGGGGGCGGTTGTCCGTCGAGGTGGAGAGCGTGGATCCGACCGGGGGAGGCAGGGCGTCGGACGGGTGGAAGGTGAATGTGTGGGCGGGCTGGCCGGGAAGTCGAGGCGGTGGCAAGGGAGAGGTGCAGCACAACGGTGGTGGGGCTGGCTGGGAGCTCGGGGGCGGCGCGACGAAACCAGGCAGGGAAAGAAAAGAAGAAAGGGAAGGGAGAGAGAGAGAGGGGAGAGTGGCGGCTACGGGAGGGGTGTAGGGTTAGGCTAGGGTAGGTTTAAAATATATATATATACATGTGATAAAAATAATAATTATAATTATAATAATGATAATAAAACAGATAATATTAATAACAATAAAAATAAATCTTATATAATAAAAATAAAACTTATATAATAAAAATAAAACTTATATAATAAAAATTAAACTTATATAACAATAATAAAACTTATAATAATAATAATAATAAAATGTTATGATAATAATAATTGCTTTATAATAATTATAACAAACCTTCATAATAATATTAATAATACTTTATAATAATAATCATAACAATAAAATAATTAAAGTAAATAAAAGTTAGTTAATTATAATAATAACGCAACTCAAATAGTAATAATAATAAAAAGTCAACGTAAAAACTTTAATATTTAAAACGTCGGGTGGACACATCGTCACCCGGGCCGAACGCACGATCACCGCTAGCGATGCGATGACCGCGCACCGGTGCGAAACCATCAATCACAATTAATCTTCGAAAAATTTAAATCGGGACCAAGAGAGGAGAAAAATTACTGATGTCCGCGGTCGGGGTGTGACAAAAATAATATTGATGGTTCATGTGGTCATTAGTCTAGTAGAATACCCATGATTATGTTTTATTATGGCATTATTTACTCAACTCATATACCTGCCATAAAAGTATTCATGTTTATTATTAGTAAAGACATGTGGTTTCAATTATTCACCATGCTTAATATTTATGTTATCTTCTATTGTATTACATACCCTTACTGAGCATTTGAGCTCACCCCTTTCTTATGTTTCATTTTCCCAGGATATGAAGAAGTTAGTTATGAGTTACTTGTAGGCATAATCTAGGAGGCTTGGAAGTTTATAATTAAATATATTCGTGTTGTATTTATCTTCAAGTTGTAAAGTTGAACTTATGTATGAATCTTGTTTCCAATAATACTAAAATGATCAGTCTTTCGAGACATGATTTCTTTGTGATCATGCTAATGTTTTGTAATAATGCACAGACTCTAGGTAACTAGGGTTGGGGCGTTACATATAATACTATATATGACTTAATTATTTCCTTTTACAACCCATTTATTAAAAATTCCTTGTTAAAGTCACGTTTCAGTTAATAACTGCTTTGTTTTTCTTATATGTATTTATTTGTTATTTTTAGTCCTATTAATTTTATCATGGTTAAATAATATCAATAATAATAATCATTAAATAAGGATCATATTTACACATTAATTATACATTTAATACCAATCATGAAAGATGGTTTTTAGAAATGAGGTATGCCACGGTCATTAAGATAGTAGGCCGTACGCATGCATGAGTAACGTTTCCATTTTCAATGATAATTATGGAAAGGATGTGAAAAAAATATTATAATTAAATAATTATAATAATATCATAAATACCATAATATATACTTTTAAATATTATCCATGTGGTGTGGTGTTGAAAAGAGAGAGTCACATCGCTTCGTGAAGGTGGTAGTCTACACGTACACGAATAGTGTTATCATCTTTTAGTGAGTGAAAATGTAATAATGTAAATGATATATCAACTTTTAAGAATGATAAATATTTAATTAATATAATAATAATAACATGTATATCACATTGATTTATCTTTATTGTAACATCCCAGGTAAATAAAGAATAAAACATTTTCATATTTATTAATATTTACAAATTAAATATTAATTTTACTTTACAGGGGTTTCTATGTTCGATAGCGTACTCGATACGCAACAAAGAGTTTCTTTGAAATCTTACGTTGCAGACTAGTAATAAAATAATATTATTTTAAATGGTAGTTAACATGTAGCCATTGTATTGATGGGGATGAATAGAAATAACTAAAATATGATTATATATGTTTTTTAAATGTTTTTATATTTATCCAATAAAATATAAAGTCTTAAAATATGAAAAGAATTCAATTTTAGGCATATATACTCTAACATTCACTAAAGGTCGACTTATCAACTTTTGATGGCGAACCGTCCATAAATATAGTTTTATTCACTCTTATACATTCTATTGGACCAAATAATATTCTTATTTATAATCAAGACATCAAATTTACTTTGTGTAAATTTTTGGTATTTTTCCGATAAAGTTCATTTTTTAATGAATAGTGAAAAATGTTGTATTTTAATTCAAAATCTTTTTTAATATAATTTATTTATATGATTTGATTATGTTTTTAATTGGTTTTAAATTGAAATTAGAATATATTTTTATCATTTAATCCAATAGTGGTAGTTGGAATTAATTTCACTTTGAAATTGGACTTAAACTAATGTCAATCTTTTGATATATATTATTTCATAAAAACATGCTATTTGTTCTGAAAGTGGGAATTAATTATTAAATTAATTAATGTAACTTATATGATTTGAATTTTGTAAAATAGACATAATTTTTGAATTTGGAATATCAAATATAGCTTAGGGTGAAGTTTTGGTATTTTTCTGAAAAACTTCAATTTTTAATGAATAGTGAAACCACTAAGTGGTACTTAAAATAATTATTTTTCGTTTAAATGAAATTTTACCACCTCGGTGTTTTGAATTTCAAAAATCCTACATACATGGTTGTCATTAGGAAGTAAAATGTGGTTCAATGGGATTAAAATAACTTTTTGGCGAATAGTAACTTTTAATTTTTTAATCACGATTAGAGGTAATTAGTGTAATTTAAGGTAAAAATAATGTTTTAATAAAATGAAATGACCATGACACATGTCCTACCCTTATTGGGTGTGTCATGGACGACCAAGACCATCCATGGGTCAACTTGGGGACCCTATGGAGCCACTTTGGTAGGAAAATGACATTAATAACTTTTTATTTAAAGTTAAAATAAAAATGTCACAAACATGTGTTGTTTTACTAAAACAATTTTTAAATGGGGTTATACAAGTCATACTTTTAACTATAAATATTAATTATAAAGATAAAAATATTTCCTACATCCTGAAATTTTTTATATAATTTTTAAACATTAAATAAATTAAATTATATATTACACCATGATGATGCAGCGATTACCTCATTATTTAACAATTTAAATAAAGTGAAAATATAATGTAACATCTAAGACCTACACATGTCAAAAACTTATTGTATGGGTTTATTTAGAACTATTATCATCTTATCCTTGAAATATATAATTTTGGTACCTTTTAAATCCGAAAATCATTTTATAATAAAGTAACCTTTTATAACTTTCCAAAAGTGCCCCTCCTCTCCTCTTATAAAAGGACCCCACCTCTACCACATTACCCACACCTCTCAAGCCTTTGGCTCAGAAAAACCCTGACCATTTTGTCTCTCCACATCCTTGTCTTACTCCTAGAAGCCTCACTTTGGGCATAAGTCTTCTCAAGGAAGACTTTGAGCTCAAATCAAAAAGAGTTACCCGTTTTAAAGGTAGTGTTTTCTCTTGTGTTCTTATGTTTTATTTTGCTTCTCCAACCCCCTAAACTCTTTTTATTCGTTTATTTTGTAACAACACCAGTATCCTCAATATACTAGGATGTTGTTATAAGAATTATTTGAGCTACACTTACACACACCTACATCTAATGGTTAAAGAACATACTGTTTCCGTGGATGGTGAATTTCTGCCTCACGAAACGATGATTGTTCAACACTCATATAACACCTTCAAAGGTGGACATTAAGATGTCACTATATTTATATATGATATATAATATGTTTATGTTTTACTTAATCTTCTGTATTTTTCACTTATGGCATACCTTTATGGTTTCCATTATGGGTAAACACGATAATTTCATTTTAGGAAGTACGGACTACCGCCCCCTCAAAGTGATTTGATTCGTTAATACCATATGTGGTATGTATAAAGGATAGATTTAATGATATTATATATGATATTATACTGCAATTATAATATACCTTTATATCATTATGATTTCACTCCATTAAGTAAGAAATATAAATGAAAGTAGCATTCATGCGTACGTACGACTTACCGTCTCCATGAACGGTGCATTTCATTTCTTACCTCTAAATGTTATGTAATATGGTAAATGAATGTATATACTAGATATATATGACATATATGATATCTAAATCATGAATATAATTATGTATATAATGTATATAATGGATATTTTACCACATGAACAACTTGTAATTATAAAGAGTTTATTTTGGACTCAAGTACCAATGATCGACAAAATGACCATTATTAACTTAAAAAATTACATAGTGTTCATAACATGGTAATAAGTGATATAAAATGAATAATTAACTTGAAAAGGGTCCTTAAGAAAGTAAAAATTAACTCAAGTTTATTATTCAGGAGGTTAAATAACGATCGAGTCAAGTCGGACCCGAGGTATGGGACTTCGTCTCATTCTCCTTTCATTGAGGCATATTTTGTTTTATACACAACCTTCTTTTATACGGTGTATAAACCCCTTTTACTTTTACGTTTATCCAAAAGGAATCTTTTTTATATGAATCATTTTACTAAATGACAAAAGGGAATGTTATTGTCGTACGTATGCGGTGACAACCACTTCTCCGCCGCCGTGACCATTATTTGAGTTTCAGCTTCCTCTACAAGCCATACATTTTTTTTCAAATGAAAAATAAATACCATGTTCTACTTTTATTTTATTTTGGTATTGAAAATGGTTTTTATAATGTTTTTATTATATCAATGTGTTGTATTAATATCTTGTGATTGAAATGTGGAAATGTTATGTTTCCTTTATGTATGTTTTATGTGATACGATTATGTTATGATTCTTGGGAATTGTTATGAAGATGGGTGGTTCCATGATAAACTAAGGGCAGGTGAGCTCGATATAGCTTTCCAATGCATTGGGTAACGCGAAGGAGTTAAACGTTAAGGTTTCTCCGAAGAGATTTAGGGAATATACTATGATGGGTATTCCAAATGTAACCATGAGGGTTACTCCCTACGTAAGAATGTTATGAATGCCTCAAGTTACCTTTATGTCTTATGATTTCTATGTATTATTCATGATTTGATGAGGTATGTTAAAGTTCTTATGTTTTACGAGTAAAGTATGATTTCATTGATTCTTATGTATACATGTACTCATGTTTCCTTTCCATTTTTTTATATCCCTTACTGAGCTTTTTATGCTTTTCCCAAGTTTTTGAAATGTTTTTCATAGGTCAAGGGAAAGGTACATGATGTGATGATAGTGTCAATGAAGTTTCAAGAAATAATCCATGTTTTATTTTAAATATGTTTCCGTTGATGGGAAAAATGAGTACTATCTTTTATATAACCACTTTGTTTAAATGTGGAATGTAATGCATGTTTTATGATCTAATTCTATAAAACTCTAAACCTGAAAAGATCCTCAACTTGTATTCTTGAAATAACTCAAGATTAAGTAATGTTTAAGGCTGGGGCCTTAAATTTATTATTTTCCATGTAAAGCGTTAGTGAAAAATGAATCACATCACTTTGTGAGGTAGTAGTTTTCCGTACACATGAGCGATGTTATCATATCCCATATAGAATATAAATATAAATGTATATATGATATAATTACTAAATATAAATAATTATGTTAAAAATATCATATATATACTTGATATCCATCAACATACCCAACTGATGGAGGTGATAATGAAAAAATAAATGACATCAGTTCGTGAGGTGGTGGTCCATCGTACACAAGAATGATCATTTCGTAACACATTTGATGGAAGTAGATACAGTTGTAGGTCATGTACTAAAAATAATAATATTCCAGTATATGTAAGAAATTTATGTTATAATATTATCATTGTATAATAATAATTGAAGGAGGTGGATTAGGAAATAAAACAAAAATGCTTATTGACGAATGTTACCTCTTCTTTAGGTATCTTCCATATGTTTGCATCAAAATACTTTCTAGTTTGGATTTATACTCAAAATAAGTATTCTAGGATGAGATTAGAGAAGTTTTGAAATTATTTGGGCAGATATTTTCTAAAACAAATGGGTTTAATGGTGTGTAGAAGAGAGGATAGTGGGTGACCTTTTATAAGTGGGGGAGAGGACACACTTGGTATTTTTGAAAAGAAATAAGTGATCCCACATTTTTAACATTTCAAAAGGTTCATAAATGGTAAATTATATAACCTTATGGGAATAGGGGTAAAATATGTCTAGGAAATATTTTTTAGAAAGGTTTATAGGTCATTTTTACTGTTATTTTTTTTGTTTAAACCCTAGTAAACCCATTTTTATCTTAAACGTAGAAAACAATTTTTATTGTGTTCTTTATTTATTTTGGTCAAAAATTAGGTTGAAATTATTATATAATATAAATTATTATGAATAAAAATATTTAATACATTTGTTCTAATTCCATTTACATAAGTTAAAAAATTTAATTTAAAATTAACCTTATAGATGCGATGAGAATGCAGGTTTCTAAAGAGAAAATGTTCAAAATTTTAAATACTTTTTATATAAAAAATAAATTTTAAATTGATTCCAATGACCTAAATTTGATTAATTGATTTATAATTAAACTAATTTTAGTTTAAAACCAATTTAAAAATTTTATTTATCTTTATAAATAATTTAAATGAAAATCTTATTTTCAATTAAAATTCTGTATTTTTCACTATTTATCTTAAAATGAAACTTCTCAAAAAAATACAAAACAATTACCCTAAGATAAATTTGATATTTAAATTTAAAAAATTAATTTTATTTTTTCAAATAAATTTTCTAATTTTTTAAAAAATTAATTTTTAAATAATCTTACAAAAGGTGACAAAACTGTTTTTTGACAATATAGATTTAAACATATATTCGATTTATTCTTATATATTGCCTAAAAAATAATTAAGATGAATTTTAAACGTTTAATTTAATATATAACATATAAATTTAATTAAAATATTTCACTAAAATTCATTTATTTAGGAAAAATTATTTTATATGCCTAAAAATAGTTTTTTCATAAAATAATTTTCTTTATTTTAAAAGGATTTTATTTTCATTTATAATTAATTCAAATAATTCAATATATACACATGTTTAAACCATATATTTTCACAATATTGTTAATCCTATTTTTACCCATCATTCTAATGGATGGGTGATAACTATCATATTAAATAATAATATTTTAATAATATGTCGTGTTTTGTTTAAACTAGGTGTTGCAGGTAGTGCAAGATAAACTTGATATTGTGTATAATACAAAAAAATTAGTGTTTCATGTAATGGAATCTAAACTCAGTGTTATGTGTAATACAATTCAAAGTCATTGTTTTGTGTAACAAAAAATATCTAAATTATTAAATTCATTTTAAAAAAATATTTCACAAATTCTCAGGGTATTATAGAGAGTTACCATTTCTATTGCTTCAACTTTAGTGACTACTTTATTTGATATTGGTGCATATCCTTAATTTATATCAACCCACACTGTATACCTATTGAATCATCAAATGGATCTCATTTCTTATGTGATGGAAATTTTAACACATATTAGGATAAAGGGAGAGTAGGGCATCTGATGCCCTTATTGGGCTTTCTCTTTATCAGAGATTGATCTATTATAGGACTTTTTAGTTCTTGAAATGGATCCCCTAGAAATTATTTTTGAAACTAAATGGTTGGTTTCTCATAAATCACATACTGACTATTATCATCAATGGGTGTATTTTACTAACCCCAATGGGAAGTACCACATTTTATAAAGAGAATGGGGTCTAAGGAATTGTTGATCCATACCTCCCCTTATGGAGTCAAGTAGGATGTTATCCTTATAGAATATTTAAGTAGAGTAGGAAACTTATTATAGTGAACTTCCTCTAGTAGCTGTTGATTTTCCAAATGTGTTTCTATTATACTTCTCTAGTCTACTACTAGAGAGGGAGGTGGAGTTATCTGTCAACTTGGTGCTGGATAAATAGAGAGTATCTATTCCCTCTTACTATATGGAAATAGATTAACTAAATAAGATGGAGAATTAGTTAGATGACTTGATTTCCAAAGGCTTTATTCAACCCAGTGTGTCACCTTGGGAAGAATCGGTTCTTTTCTCTAAGTAGGACAATGAAACCCTTCACTTATGTGTTTATTACTGAAAGATTAATCAAGTTATGGTCAAGAAAAAATATCTATTTCCATTTATTGATGATTTATTTAACTAGATGAAAGGTTTGAAGTTGTTATTTAATATTGATCTTCACTCTTTTTACCACCAACTTAGAATCAAGAAGTATGATATTACAAAACAATGCCTAGTATTTCAAATTTGAAATATCATATTTCCTTTAATGATTTGAAGTACCGTTTGAATTCCTTTATAATGATGACTCGTCCATATGTTGGGTAGGGCTACATGGTATTTTATAATTCTTCAAGTTCAAATTTGGGATATGTTATCATGTAGGGTGATCACGTGTTATATTATGGTTATTTTTAATTTTGGACACACAAGAAGATCTATCCCACACATGATCTAAAAATTGTAGCTGTGATGTACACCTTTAAAATTTGGCGACACTACATTTTTTGGGAATGGTTTAACATTTTGTCTGATACAAAGAGCTTGAGTTAAATATTTTCCTAGAAAAATTTGAATCTCTGTTTGAGGTGATGGGTGGAATAACTATAATATTTATACTTTGAAATTACCTATACCCATGGGAAGGAAAAAATAGTTGTTGGAAATATTATAAGGATGTCTCTATTCCACGATGTGAGGGAATGATCAGAGGATTTGAATATCCTAGAACATTTTTCTTGAATGAACTTGGGAGACCAAGAGTATAAGACTGGTTTTATTATAGAAAGTGTTCAGTTGATATTCTCTCTTCTTGATATGATCCTATAGGAGTAACATCTTTATGATGAGTTTGAGGTATCGAGAATTCTTTATACGTTGGGGTGACCATCAGTGAATGGATTCTATCTCTAGAGGGAATTATTATTTTTAGGTACCATTATGTAAATTTTTAGCCTATAGGAAAGGCTATGGGGTAAAGATTGTCATAAATCATAGTGGGTGATAAACCCAAGCACAAACAAGATAAGATTCATTGATTCTAGTAGAAAGGTATAAAACATGACATCAATTTAGGATTTTGTTTCACATTTTTATACCTGTGAGTAGATTAGGGTTGAGAATAAAAATCGTTCTAGTTTTCTTTAATCCCTCACCATGATGACTTGGAAGTGGGGTGAGATATCAATGGATTTTATTATTGGGGTTCCATATACTCCTTAAGAAAATAATATGATTTGGGTAGTTATTAACTAATTGACCAAATCAACTCACATTATTCCAATTCATAATATCCTCAAAGTTGAGGATTGAAGAAATTTTTATATGCAGGGTATTGAAAAGTTTCATTGAGTTCCACCTTGAAGTAAATGAGACACAACACACAATATTTTTACAAGGTTTTTTACCGAGATATACTCTTTTCCATGTCGGTTAAACCCCCAAATATGGATTATCTAGTATAATATTATTATAAAATACAATGGTTTAGGAAATAAATAGTTATACAACCTAATGGTTGATCCTCCAGTTGATCCTAGTTATACCTTCCAATAATCAGAATCTTCTTCTTTAGTTAGTTAAACATCCCAACTGTTTGACTGGTTATACCCCCAGTCTCTTAAGCCTCATTAGCAACTGGTTAGACCACACAGCCGCAAGATACTTCTTCATCTTTAGAAGATCTGATCCACTGATATGATGATTTGTTGATCTTCCTCAACAAGATTGCTGGATCACACTGGATCATATACAATTCAAGAACCTTTTCATAGATGCTAGTATTGATTAATAATTCTAATCACCTGTAAATGGTTAGATGTGTCAGTAAAACATTTCTTGGTAAAATATTCTTTCTTCTTCTGAAGAACTAACCTATATAATCATCGAATAACTTTAATATAAAATCATTCTAAAATAAATCTCTGAATTTAGTCTCAGATCACTTCAAAGTATTAATTAGAATTCATACATGAATTTTCATTCACGAAAAATGGATGTTCACTATTATAAGATTAATAGTGTATGCACATAACATAAAAAAATTCTTCACACACACACACAATATGTATGTCCAGTGTGTGTGGTGTCTCACCCTTCTTCACACAAGGGATTACTATCACTATCAAAGCCTTATCAACTCAAACCCTTTTTGAAAATATATCCATATACTACATACACTCACTATGAAATTATTGCGCACAAATAGAAATTATCTTCTTCATTATTTTTTCACGCAATAATATCTTAATATCCTAATGACGATCCATATAAGGGATTCTATGAAACTCAGTTAACTTTATTTATGAATGCATCATATCTCATGCATGAATATTCTCATTTGAAAAACCCTAGATAATATTTATTTAATAAATGAGATTATATCACATAAAATCAAACTCTTTATGATGATCTAAATCTTGATAAACTTCAATTTTATTCACAAAAAATAGTGCTATAAATGTACACTGGTTTTTGGAACTCAAACCACCACCATGAAATTGTGAAGGAAGATACTCAATACGAATGCATGAAATCTCCTCATGAATAAAGAGAACTTCAAGTATATATTTTAGTCTTCATGTATCTCAAAAATATCTCTCAAATATAGAATCAAATCTTAATAAAAATAAGTGCATGTTGGGGTATTTATAGACAAAACTCCACTAAGATAACTTTCATGCATCGAATTACATCAAGTGTGCACTGACTTATCCAATACTTTGTGACTTCAAGAATCACCATCAACAAAAATATCAACTAGGCTTCCTTCTATTTATCCTTGGTTTGATCTTAGTTCTATCATAAAAATGATGTTTCAAGATGATTTTATCATATTTAAATCATTAGAATGATCAAAATATGCTAGAATACTTTGACATGATCTAATAAATGTGTATCATTCATAAAACCCAATGAACAACTCATCCTCTGAAAAATAAAAAGTTTAAGGCAACCATGGTATAGAACGAGAAGCTTAGATTGATTAGATTGGATGAACTCACTTATATACATATGTTTAATGGAAAATGAATAATAATGCACTATCATGGGTCCCACATCAGTTTCAATCTCATTCATGCAATTCCTTTTATAACAATGCGCTCTAATAGATAGCCATTTATGAGTATGGGGTCTGCTCCCACTATTCTTTGGAACCACCCTATGCTGGCCATCCTCTGCCACCGTGATGCCCTACATAGTGGGTTGCCTCTACTCTATTACACTTAACTCTGGGTGTGCTATGCACACCAACATCCTCCACCACCCATAATAGCTAGATAAGGGTCAACTACCCACCTAATCAGCGGATATAATACCATTAGCTGGCTAGTATGTTAGGCTATTTTTCAATAAACACCATTAAAAACACTTATCCATATCTCATATAAAGTGAAAATCCAACATTCAATCTCCACTTCCTTCTCAAAAATTATTCATGTAATATATTTCTTGTTGAGATCAATGTGTCAACCTCAATAACAATTAACACATGTCTTTAAACTTAAGACTAGTTCTACAATCATCACAACTAGAACTCATTAATGATTAATCTTCTCATCTTATTGACAAAAATTTCAACTTCTATAAAGCACTTAGGTTATTCAATATACCCCTTTGGATTTTTTTTCAATACCCACTTCATTTTAAAATTAAATGATATATTATACCTCTTATTGGAAATAAAACCAAATATATAGGTATGATAAGGAGTTATCATATCCATTAATCAAATTATAAGAAAATATTACTCTCTTATGGAACTTATAATCTGATTTACTTTAGAGAAGGATGGAATCACAACTAGCTTAACAAATGACTGAAATTAATCAAATCCAAGTCTATGTGAGATATGAACTGTGAATGAAACAAGAGTGATAAAATTTAACATCAATTATATCAATAAATGTTCATCTTACGATACCAACACTAAAACCTTTTCTTGGGTATTCTTAAAAATATTTTTTAACTAATCACTTACATACATCTTAACAGAAAGATTAAAAACTTTGAAGTGAAATAATGTACTTACACTTTTCGAGTTACTTTTAATTTCATCATCATGTAATCAATATCTCCATTTCATAATTTAATTTTTAAAATGAAAATAAGATAATGTAACCAACATAACTCAATTATAACAAGATTTAATTTACAGACTTTTAGTATATAGAATTATCATATTCATACCTCATAAAAACATTATATATTCCTAAGATATCACTATACTAGTGATATTTGGTTGTTCTTCTTATATTATCCCCCTTAATAGATGTAATATGTAAATCTTCTTCATGATTTAATTTATTCAAGAATAAACTCCAAGAATCTTCTGATATTATTTGTAATGTTTCAAAAAGGGAATATGATTGGAATAATCTTATATGATAGAAAAATTTCTAGCTGTAAGTTGCTAATTTTTTTAATCAAATTTAGGTATCCCTCTGAACACACGCTTCACATTCAATCCCATAAATGAAAAAAAACAAAATGTGTATATGGGAATGAGGTGGTTCTTTAATTATTCTTAGTTATAGAAACATTTCTAAGAGTTGATTCTAAACCCCACAATATTCTTATATGAAAAAGGATTCTTCAAATTTTCTAGAAAATCATTTTAGTTTTCTATTCTTGATCCATAATTATTTCCTCTTCTAACTATTCTAGATATATGATCAAGAATTGTTTAGGAACATAATCAGTCTTCACTTTTCTTATAGACTCCCTTTTCCCAAAAATATTTTTATCACAAGAAGTCACTTGTTATTTTCATATATTCTAAAATAATTATTCTTATCTAGGTAACCATGCCAAATATTTTTACCTAAATTTATAGAAATATTACAACTTTAACATACAACTTTATCATTCAACAAGTTTCCCTTTTTAGGAATCTTTTTAGATTTTTCACCAGAGATTTATTTCACCAAATCAATAGTGTTATTTCCCTTCTTGATTGATTCTTTATTTGATTCTAACTTAATTCCTTTAGTATTTATGTTAATGGACAATTAACAATTTTTTATGATGTGACCTTTCCTACCACAATAGAAGAATATTTTCTTTTTCACAACACTCTTCACATCATTCTTCAAAAAATTATTGGGATTTTTTAAATAATCTTCTTATTTTGTTCACATCCCAAGGATGACATGCAATCTTCCTTTATTATATGCTTCAATTTTTGTTGTGATGTTATATTCACATCAACATATTATTTGTGAATGATTGGTATATACCAACACTCATCATAACAACTACCACTATTGTTTCAATAATCATATAAATTTTCAATGTAATCATATATGTTCTTGATAGACTAATTCTCATTCTATGAGTTCTGATTCTGTTTTTCAGGTATCCAATTATCTTTAGATTTTCTCATCGTAAATACAAAAATTTTGTACTTTTAATACAATGATTTTTTTTCTAAGAATTCATTTCTTGATTCCCAAACTTCCAACAGAACCAATAGTGACAATTATTTTTATTTCTTATTTTGTGACATATTCTGGATGTCTTTGACATTCTTATTCTTTTTGATAGTGTACCTATCTTTCTATGATTTATTTGGGGAACAAGAATTTCTAAAAGTATTCACATCAATATTTAAAGATGCAATGGATTCTTGATAATATTTCTTCACCCATATTTGTCTAGATTTTAAGGTTGAATCTATACTAGCACCAAAAAAAGCATTAGTACACACATATTTAATAAGAAAAAGGGATACCTTCTTCAATGATAATTCTATAGATTTATACTTGGATCATCTCAAGATCTTATTTCCAGAAGATTTAGTCTTTTCCAAAATAGGACTCTTATCAGATGAATCCTTGTAAGTACTTATTTTCTTAGAATCATGGGAAGTATCAGCTTGTATTTATTCCATGTTTAAAAATTTCACTTTTAATTAATTTTTTTAAGTCAAGATCAATTTTATCATGTTAAACTAATTTTATACATTCTTCCCATTGAATCTTCATATTCTAAATATCATTTTCATACATCTGGTTGGCCTTCAGTTACAAATTGTCAATATAATTGATTCTTTCTAATTTATCATTTATCTGAGCATATTTGACATTCATAGATATATTATGTAGGTTTTTAAGTGCATAAATATATTATTTAAAGACCATTTCAAAAAATATTTCTCATAAACATTAAATTTTATTTTTTCAATAGATTCAGTATATCTTTTATTACAAAGAGATGTTGTTACATATTTTTCTCTACAAGGTTTTGAAATACTGTTGGATATTCCAAACTTTTATCAAATGTTTATTTCATAGAATTAACCTCTTATTTATGCTATAATTTATTTATCATGAAGTACCCTAAAAACTTTGATCATACATATGAAAACTTCTTTGGGAACATTCTTTAGATTATCTTTGATTTTATAATTGAACATATCTTCCTTAAAACTTGAAATTGATTCATTATAATTATAATCAAAAAATTTTACTAAACAATTAACACTATGAGTGCCTTCATCTTATAGTTGATCTTGATTTATCTTTGATTTCTTTTTTATATTATTGGACAATCTTTTTTTCATGTTTTTTTGAGTCTCAATAGAAACTTCAACATTTCTAAAATTAGAAGTAGAGATAGTTTTTTCAATACGAATCTAATAATATTTTTCTTCAAACTCAAATTTTCACTTCATATACATATGATATAAAAAACTTTACATGTAATGTAGATCCAACCAGAGGTGGGCTTAAATCTAATACTAATTGAGGTGTCCAATGGATCTTGCAGTCTCACTAAGAGGGGGGAGGGTGAATCTAGTGTGACTTGTTTTACAAAATTATTTTTTCAATTTTTGATTCAAAAATCTATCACTTATTAAAATTACTAAATACTATATGAAATAAAGAAATTAAATGATACACACCAAAAAATATTTTTACAAGGTTTAGTAACAATACCTACTCCTTTTCATATTGGTTAGACCCCCTAACATGGATTCTACACTATAATTTTTTATAAATTACAATGGATTAGGCAGCAACTAGTTATACACCCAAATATTTGATCCTTTAATTATTCTTGGTTATACCCCCCCCCCCAATCCAAATATTCCACCTTGGTTTATTAGTCACCCCAAACATTTGACCAATTAGACCCCTAGTCTCTTGAACCTCTTCAAAAATAGGTTAGACCCACCAGTCACAAGATCCTTCTTCTTATTATTTTTCAAAAGATATAACCCACTGATAGGATGATCTCTTGAACTTCCTCCACAAGATTACTAGATCAAACTAAATTGTGTAAAATTCAAGAGCCTTTGCATGTATGCTAGTTTTAATCAATAATTCTAACCACCTATATATTGTTAACTGATTCATTACAACACTGATTGGGAAAATATTCTTTCTTATGATGAAGACATGACCTCACTAATCACTGAATAACTTAGATATAAAATCCTTAGAAATAATTATTTAGATTCAATCTCAAATCCCTACATAGTATGGATGATCATGCTTACATGAATTGTATTTCATGCAAACTGTATGTTCACTATTATATGATTAACAGTGTTTGTGTGTAACTAAAAAAAATTATTTACACACACAATATGTTTGTCTAGTGTACGTGGTGACTCACCCTTCTTAATGCAAGAGATTAATGTCACTATCAAGCTGTTCATGTTGACTAGAAGATCATAGAACTCCAAGTTTGTTTGAGTAACATAGTACGATAAATGTACACTGTTTCACAGAACTTAAGACACCATCATGTGATCATAGATGCATATTCTTAGCATGAATTCATGGAATCTTCTTGTTAATATAAAGAAATTCAATACTCTATTTTGTTCGTCACCTCTCTAAAAAATATCTCTATAATATGAAACTAACTTGTACTAAAAATGAGAAATTTTCAGAGTATTTATAGATAAAACTCCACTGAACAATTTCATGTGCACCAATTTACTTCAGGTGCACACCGACTTAGCTCACACATTGATACATCGAGAATAACCATCCCTAAAAATATCAAATTTTATTCCTCTTATTTATACTTGATTTGATCTTCATTATATCCGAAAAATAAAGTTTCATGATGATTCGATCATATTCAAATCATCAAAATGATCCAAATATTCTCAAATACTTCATCTCAATCTCCCAAGCATGCAGTATCTAGAAAAACTGATGACCAATAGATCCTCTTATGAAGGAATGGTAGAAGTAAAATGTGGCTTAGATTGAATGGTGCAAATTGATTAGATCATATAACCTCTCTTATTTACATATGCTCATTGATGGATGAATAATAACATGCTATCATGAGTCCCACATCGATTTAAATCTCATTTACATGATTCATTTTTTAATAAAGTGATCCAATAGCCGGTAGTTTCAAGTATGGGGTCTTCTCCCACTACCTTCTAGAACCACCCCATGCTAGCCATCCTCTATCATTGTGCCTCCCCACACAATGGATTTTCTATAATCTTTTATGCCTAGATCTGGTTGTACCATGCAAACTAATATCTTATGTCTCCCATTATAGATAGATAGGGGTTCATTTACCACCTAATAAGTTTCTAAAATCCCCTTGCCTAGCTAGTATGGTGGGAATTTTTTTAATAAACACCATTAATTTTTTTGGCATATCTTATATAAAGAGGAAGGAAAACATTAGATCTTCACTTCCTTATTAAACATTCTTTATGTAATTTATTTCTTATTAAGATCAACATATCATTATCAATAACAATTGACACATGTCTTCAAACTTAATTTCAGTTCTAAAATTTTCACAATTGGAACTCATTAATGATTCATCTTCTCAACTTATTGAAAAAAATTTCTACTTCAACAAACCACTTGGGTTATTCACATTTGATTTTTTTTCTATAGGGAATCCCGATTCACATCTTAGTTTTGGAGAGGATTTTAAGAGGATATGATATCCCAAGTCAAGTTGATCATTTCATACCGTTCATAGGTAGATGATTAGACAAAATGATCTATACACATTCTTAATGAAAATTTTCATGCATGCATCCTTGAGTTTTGAAAAGCATGGGATTTCCATTTGGGGGAGGTTGAGTGTACCTATAAAAATAGATACCATTAATCTATTAAAATGTAACCCTCTAATTCATTATATGAAAAACCTTTTAAATCATTTCTATGATGGTTAGAGATTGGTGAAGCTTCCCTAGTGGGACGTATCTTGGTTTATGAGATGATGTTGGAGATATATCCAATCCATTATATGCTGGTAGTGGATTAGAGCCATTATAATTATTATAAATATAATCATCAATGTAATTTAGAGTTCTTGATCAATGACATGATGTTCTTGTGAATATTACCTTAGATGGGTAACTGATCGATTAGAAATTAAGGGAAGTTGGCACCGAGATATGTGGGACCTTTTGAGGTTGTTTAGTGGATTATGATGTTGGAATATTGTTTGGCCCAGTCACCACAAATGGATTCAATCCATAATGTGTTTCACATTTCAAAGTGCAAGAAGTATATTTCAGACCCATATCATGTATTTAATTGAGATTAACTTTATATTGAACCTAATATGACCATGATTGAGTATCCATTTTAAGTTTTTGGTTTTCATGTGAAGGCTCTCTATGCGAATTCCATACCTTTGGTTCAAGTATTGTGGTATCATGACTCTGATTCTCATGAGACTTGGGATTAGGAATCTATTATGAGGGAGAAATGGCCTTATCTATTTGTGTACTAACCTTGTTGATGATTATTTCTATTAGCATAAAGTATTATGGTAGGTAGAATTGTAACATACAATCTCTTACTTTCAATGACAACCTTTGGTTTGTCTTTCTATTCTTCATTTTCATATTTATTATTAGTTGTTAATATTTTTATATCCTTTTATGGATTGGGGGTGTTTTTTTATACTTTTTTAGAGTTTTAGAGGTGTTTGAGTGTTTGGAATTTGAGTATAATGAGTCACACTGTTAAGAAAACTATAGGGAGTCCACCGGCAGGCTGGTGAGACCCACGAACTAGCATATGGCATGCTATAAGTGAGATTTTCATATAGGAATCCTACCAATCAGTTGTTGGAATTCCAATATCCAGCTCGTAGTGTTTATAGTGGTGTATTAATTCTTCCTTGAACAACCCACTAGTTATTGGAAACCAATATCAAGACAGTGACACTAATCCAGGTGAGAAAATGATGGGAAATATCATAATTTTGGTTCCTGAGACCCCTATTTTAAATCTAAAATCTCCTACCCCAAACTACATTCGACCACTACGACCTTAAGGGATCTCTTGAGGTTATTTTTTCCCTTTAAAAGTTGAATATTTTTGGATCAAAATATTTATTATAGTTTTTAATATCTTTTAGTAAGTTCATCCTTGATCTGATTGTGAATCCCCCTTTCATAACGTCTCTCCTTCTTCAAGAGATATTGATCCTTATGTATTTAATAGACCTAGATCTTTATTTGTTTATTGTGTTTCTATGATACCTTATTGATTAGTTCTATACCCTTATCATTTCAATTGTTTATCCCTTATTGGGTGGTTTATAGTACTATTAATTGAGGTAGGTTGTTATGTAATGTAATTATTATCTAGTGAATCCATTATTTCTTATTTGATTTGAAATGTATTTCTAATTAATTCCCAATGAATAAACTGAGATTCTTGATATTTGTTTTCAAAATGTATGGTGTGTGATATAACGTATTTGGATATGGATTTTGAAATAAATTTTGATTCTTAGATGTTTTTTTCTATATTGAAATGAATGATTTGACGATTGATTTTGATGATGAATCTTGAGACATGAAGGCATGAAATAGTTTTTGTATTTGGAATGAAATTAATTTTTTCTAAAAGGCATGGGTTTTGATGAAAACCATTTGATGTTGGTTTTTGAAATGAAATGGAATATTGAAAAGATGAATTGGGTATGTATGGATGATGACTGTTTCAACTGATTTGAGATGAATGATTTCCCCCCTTGATTGATTTCTTCAAATCACATGAGATAATAGTTAGTTTGGTGGATTTTATAGGATAATAACTATAGTAATGTATTATATCTACCTATAAATGGATTTATGATGATAATTATAACTAAAAATTTAAGAGTTTAGGTATTTTATTCATTTGGGGAAGACTCATATTCCCTCTAGCCTTGAGATCTTGAGAATTGGGCACATCTGGATCAATATTTCACTAAGCATTTGAGGTCCTTAAGCATTGATCTATCAAAACCTCATGCTAGTAACCATATTTCTAGGTTTGAAAATGAATTATACATTTCAGAATTTATAAAATCAATTATTCATGCTTGTTTTTATCTAGATACCCATTCATGATTATTTTGATGGAATTAGTCATTCATGCTTATTTTATACTATCCATTTAAATGATTTGTAAAGAATGTTTTATATAAAATTTTGAAAATTATTACCATCCAATTTTTTGTTTAAAGTTAACCATATTTGATTTATTTTATATGGAATGATTATGGAATTATTGGTGTGATACTACTGGTCTAGTGTTTTTTAACCTTACATATGCCTTTGGGTGTATGTATACTCTCCTTTTGAAGTTCTGGTAAAAGAAAAAGAATCTCTATAATATGGTGGGTTTTATTAATAGAATAACCTTGTTAGTTGGTTGGTGACAAGTGATACATGCGATCCACCTATTATGAAGAGATCTTGGTTGTGATGTCCTCATTATTTTATGTGATATTGTTGGATTTTTGTTCAATTTCAAGTTATGTACCTATTTATTCTGTGTTTCCTTTCCCTTGTTGAAAATTTAGGGATAATTAATACTTATGGATTATTATATGATGAATTTTTATTTTTGTGCTATTCTTGGGGGGAAAATAACTCCCCAAGATTCTTCTTGTTGCCCAGGTGCTAGTCAATAACATGTAGGGATCGAGAGCACCCATCAAGCTATGTCAGGGTTTACTCGAGTTTCGATTTAGAAAATTATCTATATTGTTTCATGAAACTTTGGACCTAATTATAATAATTTTCTATTGATCATATTATTTTCCCAAGAAAATCATGACACTTTTCTCTCCAATTTCAGTCTTCACCCTATATCACAAGACTTTCACCACTACATATGACTTTCAAATCAGAAGACCTTTTAAATTCCTATTATATCATTCAATGAGATATGAAATTAATAAAGGTAAGAGAACTTTTAGTGAACATACCCCAGAATCCCGAAGCTGGTGTCTACTAATATCACATTCACATGATTAAAAGTAATAAAATCCCAAAGGATCAAATAGTTTAGTAGTCATGGTAAACCATATATATACATGATTATTATATTATAAATTAATACACTAATTAAAAAAAATATTTTTTCTTTCCAGGATAACTTTATTCCATTTATGATATCCTTGTATATCTTTCTTTGTACACTTCATAGAATCCTAGGGAAAGAAACAAAATAAGGGTGAGATCAAATGCTCAGTAAGGATAAATTATATCAGAATCAATAATGAATCATTGAGAATAATAAATATGGAATGATAATAACTGAACACACATGACATATAATCAATAAACTAAGAAAGTAGTGCATAAATATTATGGAAAAGTAACTAACAAAAACCCATGTCATTTAATAAATTAAGTCGGAATGAAATAAATCCATATACTTTTTAATAGTGAAAATCACATAGTTATTAAATTATGAATCAAAATGAAGACAATGCTTAATTATTGGATGTTATGTCTCAAGCACATAAAAACTACTAATGTCAAGATGTATCCTCAAGGAAGTTTAAAACTATAGGTAAACATCTATTTAATTTTAATAACTAATTTTTATCATGAGAACCCATCGATGCATCGAGGGGATATATAAAGTCTGAGCCCTACCCATCACTGAAGTTCCAAATCATTCCTCATGTTGATTAATTGATGTAATTAGTAAACAATATTCCTTATCAAATATTTTTATTGAATAAATAACATTGAATTATCAATATTTCACTAGACAATCAAACAACTAAAAAAGTAAACACTGTATATAAAAATGATATATTGTTTTGGTAGTAAAAATACCCATGATAAATGATAGGGATAATTAGGGGAAATTCAATGTATAATGATCATAGTAAATTGAATATTTCAAGGGGACTAATAAAGGAATCAAGGAAGTGAGTGTCTATACCATCCTTGGACAAATCAATCATAAATTATCCTAAGGAAGAATAAGGATGGTATCAATACAAAATATCCCTAGTGAAGTAAAAATAAAGGGTTTTAGTCATTGATGAATGAAAATATTATAAAAATATCTTTTAAATACATTATTGGGGAAACCATTACTTTTATTCTGAAAAATATTTTAAAAATAATTTTATTTGAAAAACACTTTTCAAAAATTTTGTTTAAAAAGTATCCTTTTAAAATTAAAAATTAATCTTTGAAGAAATGAAATAGGGTAAATTCGTACATATCATATAAGGTAAAAAGAAAATTCCTTTCCCACGGTAAAATAGTTTGAAAAATGAATTATTCAGAAAGACATAAGAAGATTGATTTGAAATTTTTTTAAAATAAAAAATGGTAAAATTGTATTTAATAAATCATTTTATAAATTTCAAAAAAAAATTGATTTTTTTAGAAAATAGGGTTTTTAGAATAAAACAGGTTATTTGACTAAAGATGGAAATGAAGTGGGTTTTTCTTAAAAACATTTTCTAAAACATTTTAAGTACTAAAGAGTGGAAAAATTACACTGTTACTTGAAAAAGATCATAAATAACCAGAGTTTAATAAAATTAAAGGGTTTATAGAAAAATGATCATAAATATTCATTTAATTTAATTTAAGGAATAGGCAATATCGATTAGAATGAGATTGTATAATATCCCCTTAAAATGATCATAAAATTAAAGTGAGAATTAATAAATGAATTTATTTTTTTTATCAACTATAAATCCACATATAATAAGTGGAAATAAATAAATATACATTCAATGTCATTGTACACATAACCATATAATATTAACGATAATGATTAAGTAATATAACCTAATGAAAAGGAATTGGGTTATGAAATTCTTTACCACTTGGTAAATTTTAATTCAAATTCCATTATAAAAAATAATTCAAATTGAACCCCAAAATCCATGAATAAAAAGTAATTAATTATATAATATATCTATATTTTTAGTATATACACCACATAAAATAAGTAAGTGGTGAATATGACATTTATCTCGCAGATGTAAAAAGTGAGATGAAAATCCCTTACCATGGATTTCCTTTCCGGTAAACATATTTTATCCTCATGTATAATGGTTTTAAGAATGTCACTAAATTATAAAATAACCACAATAATATATATAATATCATATATTAACTTCTTATAATATCTTATTACCAATTTGTTAACAATCTTTAATTATTTCCACCATTTCTGGTGTTAATTGCCTAGTTTTTAGAGTATGTTTTGACTCGTTATCGGTTGTTGCTATTACATAAATCATGATTTAATAATCTAAATAATGTAAAACATGATTTATTTATCATATATATTTAGTATACATGTATTTATAATAATACATAATATATGGATAAAGAAAATGAAATGTACCATTCATGGAGATGGTAGGCCGTAAGAACGTATGAATGCTACTTCCATTTTTTGTCATATTTAATAAGTAAGTGATATATATATTATCATTAAATTATCATATTTATATCATATATGTCACATGATTTTTGTAAGAAACCAAACCTTCTTTTCAAGTATGTTTTCCTTTTCTGGTCATTTCTGAGAAAAAGAAGAATTTCTGGAGGTCGTGCAGGGGCACACGGTTGGAACATGGTTTGTGCACGGTCTGAACAAACCATGTGGCTATCCTATGAAACTGTGCAACCCTTGACAGTGGGCTCCGCATGGGCAGTGCATGGTTTTTCAAACCGTGTAGGCAAGCCGTGCGAAATACCTGGGTGAGATAGTGGGATCCGCACGGGCAACGCACAGTTTGACAAACTATGTAGGAAAGCCATACAAAATTCTGGGGTGAGACAGTGCAACTGCATGGTTGGCGCACGGTTTTCCAAACTGTGCGAGGTAACCGTGCGACCACTTAAAATTAGGGTTTTTAAGCCCCAAGCCACTTGGTTTTTCCTATTCCTCCACCTTTCTTCCTCCTACTCATGTCTCATGTGAGAGTTGCAATTTTCAGAGATTAGGGGAGCTCCTTGGATCGTTCTTAAGGAAAATTGAAGGGGTTTCTTGGTGGATCGAAGGCGGTTCTTCTCGGGTAAGTCCCTCCTCTTGGTTTCTCCTTGGTTTTCCCAAGATCTTCTCTTTCCTCTCTCTAGGTTTTCTATATCTACATCCGTTGAATGTAGATCTAGTGTTGGGTGTGCCTTGGGTGTTGATTTTAAGGCTTGTAGATGATAGGGAAGGAGTTTTAGAGCATTCTTCAATGAAGCGGTTGCCTGGATTTTTGGGTGTGGTTGATTGTGGATCGTTTTCACCGGAACCCTAAAGGTATGTGGTTTGTGCCTTTTGGTTTAAGGTCTTTGAATTGTATGTGCAAAATCACCAATTCCCATGAACGTGGTATTGTGAATTTATTTTTTTTAACCCTATTAATTTCCTGATTTGCTGGTGTGTGCATGTAGAGATTATTCTTATGTGAATAGTGTTGCTTACTATGCTTTGGAGGTGTTTCCCATGCATATTCTGCTTATGACCATTTGGTTCTGCTTAGCCTGTTAGGATGCTTTGTTGTTTCCATGCCAAGCATTGTAGGATGGAGTGATCTTGTTTATCTAACATGTTGATATGCTGTAGACTACTAGCCATGTAGTTCTTGAGGTTTACTTTGGCCGGTACGCGTTGCTATACTTGTATGACTTACACAGGGCCGTGAGAACCTGGTGTACTAGACCATAGAGAGAATGGACGTAAGGGATTCTCCAGAGTGTCTTTATAATTATACGATTCGAGAACACATGGGTAATTGATGTTGAGTGCTTCCCTAGAGTGTCTATAGTTCCTCAACGTGGGCCACAGGGGGAATTGAAGTTGAGTGCTTCCTCAGAGTGCCTTTAGTACGATACGAGACTATAGGAGGAATTGACGGTGAGTGCTTCCCTAAAGAGTCTATGCTTAAGCTGAACCGGATGGGTTAGACTGAGTGTGCTGCCCATGGGGTTTCTTGTACTTGTTAGGTAGGACCATAGGGGATAGGCTGTGAGCACTTTCTAGAGGGTTACCTGTTTGTTAGTTGCTTGCTGATATCTGTTAAGTAGGACCAAAGGGAATAAACTGTGAGTACTTCCCATAGGGTTACCTTTTGTGATTATCTTCTTTGTTTAGTTGTTGCTTGATATTTGGATTGTGGATTGTTTACTGCTGAGTACTTCTTGTTTACTGCTTTCTGTACTTTACCTGCCATATATATTCTCTTACTGTTAGGCACAGATCTTGTGGTGGTTACCTACTGCGATTCATCTCACACCTTGTTTGGGCCATGCTTTTGGGCCCAAATAGACTATTTTGTTGTAGGTATAGATAAGGGAAAGAACCCTTCAAATTTAGGTACTTGATTGCATTGGAGCTGGAGAGAATGGGACCAAGTTGAGGCTTGAGATGCTGAAGAGCTATTATCTTTTTTTTTGTGCTTGGTTCAGTACTAATTTTATTCAGCATTGTGACTTGTTTGGATGTTTTCCAAGACATATGTATCATGAATCATTTATTATGCATTGATCTAGTTGTTTATTATCTCTGTCTTCCACTGTTTACTGTTGTTAGATATTTAATACTTCCACTATTTCATGTTTGTTTACTTCCACTACGTACTCTTCCAATGAGGGCATAGTTTCCCTACTATCACACCCATGGCCCTCGCTGCTAGTCAGTATCCTCTGGCATTTAGGGAAATTCTCTTAAGGCCATGTGACCAACTGGGTACGGGGCGCCTCTAGGTGGCTTCCAGATCTGAGACCTTACAAAGTGGTATCAGATGGATTCTTTTCTCTTGAATTACTATTTGGAGCCTATATCTAGGGATAGAAAAGAATAGGTACTTGGTAATAAGCTGTGCCCGGGAGTAGCAAACCCGTGTACAGGGAAAATCGATACTACCTCATTTATTGAAATTCTACTGGTTTTTAATTTTACAGTTGATTTGATTTCACCGTTGGGTGATTCACATGCTTTGTGATGTTACCATTATTGTTATTGAAGTTCTATTTCTATCTCAACCCGATGAGATGAGGGTATTCCCTCTCATGCATCATATAAGCACTTACTAGAAATCACATGTCATGCATTCTTGCCTTGTCATCTAGGATGAATTAGAAATTTCATGTTCTTGTGATAGATGTTGTGTAGAATATGCATGCGGTTGTGATAGATTCCATGATAAAAATATCTGCTTCTTGTTAGAGAATTGATTGTGTAAGGTTTTGTTTGAATGAGCGCCAAATTTTGGTTCTTGAGGTGTTATGGGCCCTCATGGACAAGAAGTTGGTGGATCATTGAATTTTTTACCTTGTTTATAACTTGTTTAAGATGCCAAGATTTGATTCGTGGGGAGTATGTGACCTCACAGATCAGAATTTGGAACTTTGAATGTTCGTTTCAGTGTTTCTCTGGGTTCCGGAGTAGTTTCTGAGGCTTAATGTCTGGAAAATCCCAGAATGAATGCCATGTAGTTTTTACTAAACGAAATGTGTTCTTATGTTTGAGAAGAAATAGTCTTTCTTAAGTACACACCGTTTACTCTCTGTATAAGATGTGTAATCCTATGTTTCAGTCCCTATTAATACTGATCTAAGGTGTGCGCTTGACCTTGCAGAGTCATGCCACCGAGACGTCCTTCGGTTGTCCGCCAGTTACATGGTAGTGATCAGACATCAGATACAGCTGATCAGGGATTTCCAGCAGATCCTCCCGTTGTGCCAGTCTCGGCACTAGCAATTATACATGTTACTGGTGCTGATTCATATTTGAGGGAAGGCTTCATGATGATGATGCATACCTTTTAGGGAGTAATGCCTCCCACCCTGTTGATGGCTGATCTGACGTGGGTCTTCCAACAGTAGCATCCTCCAACCTTTTTCAGGGGAAGGAGGACCTCAGGCTGTAGATTCTTGGCTAGAAGCCATGCTGACGATCTTTGAGCATCTGGAGATGCCTCCAAAGAGGGGGGGTCAAGCTTTCTACCTATATGCTATGAGATTCTTCCAAGAGATGGTGGGATGTGATCTCACAGGCAGGTCAGCAGTAGGTTATGGCTTGGGAGGAGTTCCCGCGCATCTTCTATGACTACTTCTACCTGGAGACCTTGAGGGATGATCGAACCCGGGAGTTCTTATGTCTGGAGTAGGGTACTCTTTCTATCATGGAGTATTCCTCTCATTTCACCAAGATTTAGCATTTCACACCCTTCCTGGGAGGAGATGGGTTATTCCTGGCAAGGAAGTTTGAGGATGGCCTCTGACAGGACATCCACTCTCAGGTGAATATCTTCAAGTTGACTTCCATCGCTTCCATCGTGAACCATACTCTGATCACAGAGAATAATCTGAGGGAATCCAGAGTGGTGATCCAGGGTGGATCGACATCTGGAGTTAGCGTTCCTTCTACTGACAGTAGGAAGCACCATATGGAGTCTTCGCATAGTGATCCAAGGAGGCGAGACACATCTTCTGGTATCCAAGTGGTATGCTACCAGTGCAGGAAGAGTGTGAATACGAGGTCATAGTGCCAGAGAGACCTAGTGGAGTGACGATCTTGTAGAAATAATGGTCACCTTCAGTGCTTCTATCAGGTCTTCGCACCAGCTGCTGGTGACAAGGATTCTTCTATGACTCCTCGTACATGAGAAGCTCCACCAGTTTCTCACCAGTTTGGGAACTTGAGTTCTTCCGGCCATTCAGGCCGAGGTGGAGGTCGCGGCCGTGGTGGTTAGTCACCAGGCTACCAACGACAGCAGGGTGGATCCGCTCAGAGTAGTCAAGCAGGGTTATAGGGCCACGGAGTTGGCCAGAATTTTGCAGTGGAGCAGACCCACCAGAAGCAGGATCCCGACCTCTCTACGGTTTGAGGTACGATCCTAGTAGCCTCGGTTTTATCTTTATCTCTTTTCGATACTGGTGCTACACATAGCTTTATATTTTTTGCTATCGTGGAGATCCTTGGGCTCTGTATCTTTTCTTCTACTGAAGTCTTGACAATAGACACTCTGTTGGGGACTAGAACGGCTAGTGTACATCAATGAAAGGAGTTCCCTCTCGAGGTTGATGGGTGTCACTTCCTTTGGGATATTTATGTTCTGGAGATGACTGGCTATGATTCCATTCTCGGAATGGATTGGATAGTTCCCTACCAGGCAGTCGTCGACTGCTACCACCAAAGGGTGAGTTTTATATCACCAGAGGGTGGATCTTTTCTTCATAAGGGAGAGTGGGATGTCTAGGCGAGTAGAGAGGGACTAGAGCATCATGGGTTTGGAGTAATTACAACCCAGATTTCTAGTCTTTATCTAGATGACCAGGGGACTTCACAATTAGTCTTTCATCTAGTGGTGGATCATTTTAGAGATGTCTTTCCAGAGGACTTTTCAGGTTTGCCTCCGGAGCGTGAGGTAGAATTTTCTATTGAGCTTGTTCGAGGAGCAGCACCGATGTCCATTCCTTCTTATAGGATGGATACACCTGAGTTGCAGGAGCTTAAGAAGCAGTTGGAGGAGTTGTAGGAAAAGAGTTTCATTTGACCCAGTACTTCTCCGTGGGTTTCGCCTATCCTGTTTACGAAGAAGGAAGATGATACTCTTAGGCTTTTTGCGGATTATCAGAAGTTGATCCAATTGACGGTCAAGAACCCATATCCCTTACTAAGGATTGATGACCTCTTTGATTAGCTTAGAGGAGCCCAGGTGTTCTTGAAGATTGACTTGAGGTCCGGTTACCATCAGTTACACATTAGACTATCTGATATACCTCTCATAGATTTTAGGAGCAGGTATGGTCTATACGAGTAAATGGTTATGCCATTCAGTCTCACGAACAAGCCTGCAGTTTTCATGGAACTGATGAACTGAGTGTTCCATCCATACTTGGACTCTTTCATGGTGGTATTCATGGAATATATCTTGGTGTACTCATACACTCAACATGACCATGCTACCCATCTTGAGATCATTTTGAGTACACTGAGAGGGTATCAGTTATATGCTAAGCTCTCGAAATGACACTTTTGGATGGATCAGATTCACTTCTTGGGTCATGTTATCTCAGAGATAGAAGTATCAGTAGACCCAGAGAAAGTGAGGGAAGTAGTTTCCTGGGAGCATATGAAGAACATATTCAAGGTACGAAGTTTTCATAGGGCTGTCTGGATACTAAAAACGCTTCATAAAAGAGTTTTCAAGCTTAGCATCACTGCTGAAAGGTCTGACTAAGAAGGGTGCGAAGTTCTTGTGGTCAGATTCTTGTGATTCAGCCTATTAAGAGCTGAAGGGGAGGATGATGTCAGTAACGATACTAGTCTTTCTAGATCCAGGAAAGAGCTATACTGTTTACTGCGATACTTCAGGTATCAGGTTGGGAGCTGTGCAGATGCATGGAGATGGAGTCATTGTGTACGGGTCTCGGCAGTTGAGGCCACATGGGAGGAATTACCTGACACACGATCTGGAGTTGGCAGCTATTGTTAATGACTTACGCTGTTGGAGACATTATCTTCTGGGAGAGCATTTTGTGGTTTTCACTGACCACAAAAGTCTCAATTACATTTTCACTCAGCGTGATCGGAATCTGAGACAACATAGGTGGGTCGAGTATCTTCAGTCCTTTGACTTTGAGATTTCCTATACACCTGGAAAAGGCTACTCAATGGCTGACATATTGAGTAGTAGAACTCAGATATAGGCAGTTCAGGAGGCCATCCGTGAGTGGAATCTTATGGCCTTGTTCTATGAGATGCATTTGGAGGCGCACAACAGACAGGGGAAGACTTTTCTATCTTTTGTAGATGTTACCTCTACTCTTCTCAATCGAGTAAGGATGTGGAAGCTATCAAACTTAGAGGGCCTAGTCCTATGGGAGAGTGTGTCAGGAGAGGACCCTCTTCTTGGATGGATAGTAGGCGTGGATGAGATCTTGTATTTCCAGGGATGCGTATGGGTGCCAGTAGACACACATGAGGAGCTGATGTGGGATTTTCATTCCTCAGTTTGGGAAGTTCATTCTGGCGTGACCAAGATGTATCATGATCTACACCACCAGTATTGGTGGCCAGGTATGAAGAGAGATGTTGCTAGTTTTGTCATGAGGTGTTCCACTTGTCAGCAGGTGAAAGTGGAGCATCAGTGACCAGAAGGTCTTTTGTAGCAATTCCCATTCCAGAGTGGAAATGGAATGATGTCGCAATGGACTTCGTGACCAATTTGCCGAGGTCACCTTGAGAGAATGATGTTGTATGGGTTTTCATCAACAGGCATGCAAAGGTTGCTCACTTCTTTCCGATCAAGGAGACCTTCAGTGTTGATGATCTGGTATGGTTGTACATCCGAGATATTGTACGTATATATAGAGTTACACACTCCATTATTTCAGAGAGGGATGCACGTTTTACTTCTCGGGTCTGGAAGGGGCTTTAGAAGTCTTTGGGTACATAGGTACTTTTGAGTATAACATACCATCCCCAGACAGATGGCCAATCCAAGCGTACGATTCAGGTTTTTGAGGATATGCTCCAAGCTTGCATTCTAGATTTTGTAGGTTATTGGGAGAGACATATACCTCTAGTGAATTTTTCCTACAACAATAGTTTTCAAGAAACTATTTAGTTGGAATCTTATGAGGCTTTGTATGATAGGCCATGCCGATCACCCTTGTGTTGGATGGAGGCAGGAGAGGCAGCTATGCTGGGACCTCATCTTGTCCAGGAGACCACGGAACATATAGAGTTGATTCGGAAGAGGATGGATACTGCGTAGTCTCTTCATAAGTCTTATGCTACTCAGAGGAGATGACCTCTAGAGTTTGAGGTCAGAGATCAGGTTTTCTACGTGTCGCACCGAGGTTGGGGAATAGAAGGATCAGGAGACAGAGTAAGCTTTTTCCGAGGTACGTCGGGCCGTTTGAGGTGTTGGAGAGAGTTGGGTTGGTTGCATATCGGTTGCAGTTACCTCAGAGGTACCAGGATATACATGACGTCTTCCACGTTTCACAGCTTCAACATTAATTTTCATACCTGTCTGATGTCTTACAACCTGAGGAGACTGAGTTAGAGGTGGATGCCTCATTCAAGGAGCATCCTATCCGGATTTTTGATCGTAGTACAAAGGTTCTCTGTGGCCAGTCTGTTCCTCTAGTATGGGTGCTATGGCAGCACAGGTGGGTACAAGATGAGACTTGGGAGAGGGAGGCCGATGTATGAGCACAGTGGCCGAAGCTGTTCAGGGTTTCTTCTTCTACGCCGCTCTTGGGAAATTCGGGGATGAATTTATTTAAGGGGGGAAGTTCGTAAGAACCCGGAGCTTCTTTTCATGTATGTTTTCCTTTTATGGTCATTTCTGAGAAAAAGTGGAATTTCTAGAGGTCATGCAGGGGAACAAGGTTGGCACACGGTTGGTGTACGGTCTGAAAAAACCATGCGGCTAGCCCAGGAAATCGTGAAATCCTTGATAGTGGGCTCCGCACGGGCAGCGCACGGTTTTTCAAACCGTGTGGGCAAGACGTGCGAAATCCCTGGGTGAGACAGTGGGCTCCGCACGGGAAACACATGTTTTGAAAAACCATATGGGAAATCCATATGAAATCCCTAGGTGAGACAGTAGCAACCACACGGTTGGCGCACGGTTTGCCAAACTGTGCGGGGTAACCGTGCGACCACTTAAAATTATGGTTTTTAAGTCCTGGGCCACTCGAGTTTTCCCATTCCTATACCTTTCTTCCCCCTACTGGTGGATCATGCGGGATTTGTGATTTTTAGAGACTGGGGGAGCTCCTTGTCTTGGTTTGGATCCAAATCGAAGGGGTTTCTTGGTGGATCGAAGGCAGTTCTTATCGGGTAAGTCCCTCCTCTTGGTTTCTCTTTGGTTTTCCCTAGACCTTCTCTTCCCTCTCTCTAGGTTTTCTAGATCTACATCCGTTTCATGTAGAACTAGTGTTGGGTTTGCCTTGGGTGTTGATTTTAAGGCTTGTTGATGATAGGGAAGAAATTTTAGAGCGGTCTTCTGTGAAGCGGTTGCTCGGATTTTTGGGTGCGGTTGATTGTGGATCATTTTTTATGGAACCCTAAAGGTAGGTGGTTTGTGCCTTTCGGTTTAAGGTCTTTGAATTGTATATGAAAAATCTCTAATACCCATGAACGGGGTGTTGTGCGTTCACCATTTTTAACCCTATTAATTTCCTGCATTGCTGGTGTGTGCAAGTAGAGATTATTTGTATGTGAATAGGGATGCTTTATATGCTTTGGGGGTGTTTCCCATGCATGTTCTGCTTATGACCATTTGGTTATGCTTATCCTGTTAGGATTCTTTGTTATTTCCATTCCTAGTATTTTAGGATAGAGTAATCTTATTTATCTGACATGCTGACATGTTGTAGACTGCTAGCCAAGTAGTTCTTGAGGTTTACTTTGGACGATACACATTGCTATACTTGTATCACTTACATAGGTCCGTGAGTACCTTGTGTAGTATACCATAGGGATAATGGACCGAAGGGATTCTCCAGAGTGTCTTTATAATTATATGATGTGATACCACATGGGGAATTGATATTGAGTGCTTCCCCAGAGTGTCTGTAGTTCCTCGACGTGGGCCACAGGGGGAATTGACGTTGAGTGCTTCCCCAGAGCGCCTTTAGTACGATATGAGACTATATGGGGAATTGACGGTGAGTGCTTCCCTAGAGAGTCTATGATTAAGCTGAAACAAAGGGGTTAGACTGAGTGTGATGTCTATAGGGTTGCTTGTACTTGTTAGGTAAGACCAGAGGGGATAGGTTGTGGGAACATCTCAGAGGGTTACCTATTTGTTAGCTGCTTTCTGGTATCTGTTAGGTAGACTAGAGGGGATAAGCTGTGAGTACTTCCCAGAGGGTTACCTATTGTGATTATATTATTTGTTTAATTTTTTCTTGATATTTGGACTATGGATTGTTTAATACTGAGTACTTCCTGTTTACTACTTTCTGCACTTTACCTTCCATATAGATTTACTGATTGTTAGGCACATATCTTGTGGTGGTTTCCTAATAGTATTCGTCTCACACCCTATTTGGGCCATGCTTTTTGGCCCAAACAGACTGTGTTGTTACAAGTATAGATAAAGTCAAGCACCCTTCTACTTCAGGTACTTGATTTCATTGAAGCTGGAGAGGATGGGAACAAGCTTAGGCTTGCGATGCTGAGGAGCTGTTATCTTTTTCTTTTGTACTTGGTTCAGTACTATTTGTATTCAGCATTGGGACTTGTTTGGTTGTTTTCCTAGACATATGTATCATGAATAATTTATTATACATTTCTCTAGTTGTTTATTATCTCAGTCTTCCACTGTTTACTATTGTTGGATATTTACTGCTTCCTCTATTTCATGTTTGTTTACTTCTGCTATGTACTCTTCCAATGAGGGCATAGTTTCCCCACTATCACACACATGGCCCTCGCTGCTAGTCGGCAGCCTCTGGTGTTTAGAGAAATATGCTTGAAACCATGTGACCAACCGGGTACGAGGCACCTCTGGGTGGATTCCAGATCTGGGATGTTACAATTTTATTAAAACCATACCCTAATATATTCCTTGTATTGTGTGAACGAATCACATCCCTTTGAGGAGGCGGAGACCACACATCCACAAATGATATTATCATATCCCAAAAAATGGAATAAATGTAGTTATATATTATATAAGAATAAATATGTATAAATAAATTATAAATATCATTTATAATATATAAAAATAATGTGCACATCATAATTCTCACCATGAGAGGTGGTAAAGTAAGAACAAATAATCATTGTTTCTCAAGGCAGTATTCTTCCGTACACACAAATGGTAAGTTCATTACCCATTAGATAAAAGTGTGTGTACATGTGGGTAGAACAATTAGAATAAAACAAATATTATTATATTAATTATAAAGTGGTAATTTTATAATAATTTAATTAGAAGAGTTTATGGGGGTGGAGAAGGAAATAAATTGAAATTGATCGTTGAAGAATGTTACCTCGTTTTAGAGTAACTCATTTTGGTTTATACCAAAATACATCTTTAGTTTTATTTATACCCAAGGTGATGATTCTAGTATTAGAGGAGGGATTTTGGGAGCTTATTTGGGATGATTTTTGATGATACAATTGGATTGAGATGTGTAAGTAAGTTGGAAGGGATAATGCGTTTTTATTGTGGAAGAGGAGTGGCATTCTAGTAAATTTTTGGAAGAGAGAATTACACCCACGTTTTCCCATGTCAAGTCAATAAAATAATGGAAAAAATTATATACATTGTATTATAGTGTAAATATGAATATCCAATGTCTTTTTGACAAGTGTATAAGTCATTTGGATCCTTATGTTTATGGTTTAGTCCCTTATTAAGTTAATTTTTCTCTTAATCCCTGTAATAAATTTTAACCGCATTCACTAATATTTTTGGTAAAAAAAATCTTAACTTATTAGAATTTATAAATTATACCGATTTTGAATATTTTTTTTCAAAATTACAATCACAAAAGTGAAAAAAATTAATTTAAATTTAATCCCACAGACGGGATGAAAAAGGAGGTTTTTAAAGTAAAAACATTCAACAATTTGAAATATATTTAGATCCAATTTCAATGTGAAATTGATTAAAATTAACTAAATTTGATTAATTTATGTATAATTGAACTAAATATACTTAAAAAAATTCAAATACTGTAACGCCCCGACCCCAGTTTCCCAGAGTCAGTGCATTATTGCGTAACATTGGCATGATCACAAAATATCAAGTCTCGAAAGACCGATTGGTTTAGTAGCCTTAGAAACACTAGATACATTCATAAATGTTACATTACATCATAAAGTGAAATAATAAAATAACAAAGTCTCCAAAGTCTCCATAGTCCACACTCATTCATAATATACTTCTTCACATCCTGGAAAATATTAAAACATTGAAAGGGGTGAGCTCAGATGCTCAGTAAGGATAACAATATAGTGGAAGCTTTTATAAATAAATATAAACATTTAAGGCAATGTATAACTAAAACAAAAGCCTTTTAAACATGAACTTCAACATAATATGGCAAAAGTAAAATGAGATAATTCCATTTACTTATTCACATGGATATTCTACTGGTCGAATAATCACATGCAATATCAATAACCACTTTCATAATGATGGAATGCATAATGCCAGAATATTATAACCACATAGCCAAGGCCTCGTTCCAAGACTACAAATAAGATTTTGTCAAGGCCTCGTGCCAAGACACTAGTTTGTATCATGAGACCTACCGATGCATCGAGGAGCTATAGCGGGCTCCACCCATCACTTATTAAGTCCAATGCATTCCTCATATGAATAGGTTTAAACATATCATAAACCATAACATAATCGTATCACATAAAACATGAATAAAGGAAACATAACATTTTCACATTTCAATCACAAGAAATCAATACAACAAATTGATATAATAAAAACACTTTCAAAACCATTTTCAATACCAAAATAAAATAAAGTTAAAACTTTGTATTTATTTTTCATTTAAAAAAATGTTATGGCTTGTAGAGGAAGCTGAAACTCAAATAGTGCTCACGGAGGCAGAGAAGTCATTGTCGCCGCATACGTACGACAAGAAAAACATTCCTTTTGTTGTTTAGTAAAATTCTTCGTCTAAAAAAGATTCCTTTTGAATAAACGTAAAAGTCAAAGGGGTTTATACACCGTATAAAAGAAAGTTGTGTATAAAACAAAATATGCCTCAATGAAAGGAGATTGAGACGAAGTCCTTACCAAGATAATTTTTTATAAATAAAATAGTTCTATTATGTGTATTCAATATAAGTACACATAAAGAAAGTAAAAATACAATATAGGACATAATAATATCATAGCATAATTTGAAAGTAGGAGATTAACCCAAAGAATGGAAATTGGGTCAAGAAATTCCCTTACCTCGTGTCCGACTTGACTCGATCATTCTTTAACCTCCTGAATAATAAACTAGAGGTAATTTATATTTTCTTAATAATCTTTTTCATGTTCATTATTTCTTTTATATCACTTATTACCATGTTATGAACATTGTGTAATTATTTAAGTTAATAATTGTCATTTTGTCGATCTTTGGTACTTGAGTCAAAAATAAACTTCTTATAATTACAAGTTGTTCATGTGGTGAAATATCCATTATATCCAGAATTATATTCATGATTTAGATATAATATATATCATATATATCCAGTATATACATTCATTCATAATATTATGTAACATTTAGAGGTAAGAAATGAAATGCACCGTTCATGGAGATGGTAAGCCGTATGTACGTATGAACGCTACTTTCATTTCTATTTCGTATTTAATGGAATGAAATTATAATTATATAAAGTTATACTATAATTCCAGTATAATATAATGTATAATACCATTTACTCCATCCTTTATACATCCCATATATGGCATTAACGATTCAAATCACTTTGAGGGGGCGGTAGTCCGCGCTTCCTAAAATGAAAATATCGTGTTTACCCATAATGGAAATCTTAAAGGTATTCCATAAATGAGAAATAAAGAATCATAATGAAAACATAAACATAATATATATATCATATATGAAAATAGTGTCATCAAAATGGCCACCATTAGAGGTTTTAAAAGAATATTGAACAATCATCGTTTCGTGAGGCAGTATTTCGCCGCCCACAGAAACAGTATGTTCTTTAACAATTAGACGAAGGTGTGTGTAAGTGTAAATCAAATAATTATCATAAAAACATCATAGTATATTTTATATACTGGTGTTTTTATAAAGTAAAGGAATATAAAGAGTTTAGGGGGTTGGAGAAGCAAAATAAAACAAAAGAACATAAAAGAAGACATTACCTTAAAATCGGGTAACTCTTTTTGATTTGAGCCAAAGGCTTCCTTGGAAAGAATTATGCCCAAAGTGAGGCTTCTAGGAGTAATAGAGGTAATTTGAGAGAGTATTTGAGCAGAGTTTGGCCGATCCAAATGGCTTGATGGTGTGAATAATGTGGTAGTGGTGGGGGCCTCTTATAAGAGGAGAGGAGGGGCACTCTTGGAAATATTGAAATGTTACTTTATTATGAAATGATTTTAGGATTCTAAAGGTCCCACAATGATATATTTAGAGGATAAGGTGATAAGGGTTTGAAATATACTCATCCAATAGGTTTTTGACAAGTGTAAGCCTTAGATTTTACATTATCTTTTCATTTTATTTAAATCATTAATTAATGAGGTAATCACTGCATCATCCTTGTGTCATAAAATTTTTAATTTATTTAATGTCTAAAAATTATAAAAAAAGTATCATGATGTAGGAAATATTTTTAGATTTATAATGAATATTTATAGTAAAAAATATGACTTGTATAACCCCATTTAAAAATTGTTTTAGTAAAAGAGCTCATGTTTGTGACATTTTTATTTTAACATTAAATAAAAAGTTTTTAATGTCATTTTCTTACCAAATTTGCTCCATGGGGTCCCAAAGTTGACCCATGTATTTTCTTGGTCGGCCGTTACTCATCCAATAGGGTTAGGACAAGTGTAAATGTATTTTCATATTTTTATAATATCATTTTTACCTTAAATTTCACTAATTACCTTTAATCGCGATTAATTAAACTTAAAAGTTACTATTCACCAAAAAATTATTTTAATCCCATTGAACCACATTTTACTTCCTAATGAAAAACATTTATGTCGTATTTTTGAAAATCAAATCACATAAGTGGTAATGTTTCATTTAAACGAAAAATCAGTTTTTTAACTACCACTTAGTGGTTTCACTATTCATCAAAAATTGAAGTTTTTCAGAACAATGCCAAAATTTCACCCTAAGATATAATTGATATTAAAAATACAAAAATGATTGCTATTTTATGAAATTAAAAACATATAAGTTTCATTAATTAATTTTATAATTAATTCCCGCTGTCACAACAAATAGCGTGTTTTTAAGAAACAATATATATCAAAAGATTGACAATTGTTTATGTCCAATTTCAAAGTGAAATTAATTCTAATGAAAACCAATGGATAAAATGGTAAAAATATATTCTAATTTTACTTTAAAACCACTAAATAGTATAATTTATCACTATAAATTATTTTTATTAAAAAAGTTGTTTTTAAGTATTTTTCACTATTCATAGAAAATTGGAAGTTCTCAGAAAATTACAAAACATTCAACTTAGGATAATTTCGATATTCTGAATCCAAAAATAAAGTCCATTTTGAAATATAAAATATATCTAATTTCAAAAGGTGGTTATTACTATTCATAATGGCTATTTTGATTGGTTGCGGTGTGTTAGAATCTCGAACTTGCGTACAATGCAAGCTATTGCATTATTGAAAGAGAAGCGTATCGTGGAAGCTCGGGGTGTTACATTCTCCCCTCCTTCAATAAATTGCGTCCTCGCAATTTGAAATTTTCTTTGAAAATAAAAGGTTGAAAATAGAAAATACCTTTGTGGAAAACCCGCATCGGAAATAAGGTTAATAAAATTTAGCCTTAATAAGAGGGAAATGGAAATAAAAAAGTCACCACCAAATTATGATCTCGATAAGGAGAACATTGGTGGAAATTAGAGACATATAATTGGAGGAAAAATGTAAATATTTGTAGGGAGTGATTGAGGTCATCAATCACAAACAAGTGTAAAATTGAGGGCCTCAAAGCCTTCAGTCTATATTGATTTAAAATATTATCAGTTCAACAATACATAAGGTATTAGGATAACACATTTTTTAGTTTTAATATCCCTTTACTAAAGTTTAAGAATTAATTTATTCATGGAATAAGAGATAGGTATATATATATATATGCTTGACAAATAGAGCTTCAACCTATAACTAATTTCTACCACAAACTCATCTTTCACTCAAAAAGATAATGGAACTCAAAAATATTATATTTATCCTAATCGTACAAGGTTCAAAGTATTAACACATACCATTTATATTAGGAAAACTATTTTTTAATAACCAGGGACTTCCTTTAGGCTAGTGGTAGGTAATAAAGCCCTGCCGCACTATGGTTGTGGGTTCGATTCCTGCAGCTTTGTCCGACGCGACAAGTTATGCCCCACCCTGCAGGTTGTCCTTTTCCTAAAAATATAGAATTATAATATTCCAAAAATAATCCTTAGAAATGTTTTAACCTTAAACAATACTATTCAAAGTTCAACTTAATCCATCCCAACCTTTATAGTTATCCAAAATACCTCTGTCCAGACTTTCTCTAAAAGGTCTCTTAATTCTAAAATCAATTTATCAGATTCCCCAAACAAAGTAAAGTTTCTCTTATTGTCACATACTAAAAATATGATTACCTTCATCATATTAAAACCTTAATGAAATGAAAAAGTACTGCAGTACAATCCTTATATATATCACATTATTCTTATAACCAGAATATAATCCTTGAGTCCAAAAGCACCAATACATTAATTATTCTACTTCAATTGTAGTAACAACATAAGATTGTCCTTGATCCCTTGTCCTTTTCTGAGGTAAGTTTCCCTGGCGCTTAGGACATTCATTTTCATAATGCCCCATTTCCCTACAATTGTAGCATTCAACATTGATAGCCTCTTTCTTTCCCTTGCAATCATGAGCCTGGTGACCTTTTTCTCCACATTTATAACAAACTCCCATTCCTTTTAGTCAAGCACCGGGGTGATTCTTCCCACAATTATCACATAATAGAAAATACTTCTTTCCCTTTTTCCCTTTATCCGTCTGTTGTTCCACCGTTCTCTTCTTCTCTTGCTTTACTTTATTGTCATAATACTTAGAGAATTCCTTTTCTGTCTTGATAGCACATGATACAATATCTTCATACGATGATAAGGATTGCGATACTAAAGCTCGACAGAGAAATGGTTTTAACCCATCAAAGAAACGATCAATCTTACGTCTTGGGTTACGTATATAATCTGCAGCATGCCTCGCTAACCTTGTAAAGTTAGCCTCATACTTTGCGACATTCTCATCCTCCTTTTGTCTCAGACTCAAAAATTGCCTTTCCATATCTGCTTGATGGTCACAAGGAAAGTATTTTTCTAAGAAAAGATCTTTGAACTCTCTCCATTCCATACTTGATACTTTTTCATCTTCCTTTGTGTTTTGAATCAGTGACCACCATTGATCGGCATCTCCAGTGAGGTGGTAGACTGCCATGACAACCTTCTCCCTTTCGCTACTCCCCAAGGCATTGAATATTTTCTCTAAGGAGTTTATCCATTGCTCAGCTACTAACGGATTTGTACCCCCATTAAATTTTGGCGGTTGTTGCCTCATGAAGCGGTCTAACATTTATCATCCACTTTGCAGATCAGGGTGCTCCATACGAGTAAGGTTATTATTCATAACCTGAGTGAGTTGTCCCAGTATGGTAATAAGTTGATCAACACCAGTTGTATCTCCAGATCCACAATAATTATCTTGAGCAGGAGGTAAATCCCTACACGGAGTGCATGCATTGATATGGTTTCCATTCCTTCCACTAGGCGCCATTTCTAAACAATGGCATAAACTATATTAGTTTATGAATTAAAATACATAATTCCATACTTGTAAAACACCTAACATAAATTGAACTATTTATGGATATAATCCATAATCATAAAAAGAAATGTCTTCTTTGAGGAAGTATATACTCATAAATCCTTCATAATGGTTTGTAAATAAAATGAGAATTATCCTAAGCATATCCCCCGGGAGTGTCATAACTAAGAGTGAAGCAAGGCCCGTTGTCGTGCACCAGTTCCTGTTCGAGTCTAGCTCAAAGCGGTGTTTTCGGGTTTTACCCCTAGGTACATCTATGCCAGAGCCGACTCTACCTGCTCGTATCCAGACAGGGATGTATTGCTTGGAAGACTCACAAAATCTCTATAATACCAAAATTCAAGGAAGTTCTTCTATAGTAATCCTCAAAGTCTATCTTCAGGCTATGTGCTCTAATTAGAGTTTATCTAAATCTAAATTCCAAGGTTAGTACTAAACTTCCTCTGATACCAACTGTAATGCCCCGACCCCAGTTAACCAGAGTCGGTGCATTATTGCGTAACATTGTCATGATTACAAAAGATTAAGTTTCGAAAGACCGATTAGTTTAGTAGCCTTGGAAACACTAGATACATTCATAAATGTTACATTATATCATAAAGTGAAATACTACAATAACAAAGTATCCATAGTCCACACTCATATCCTCTTCTGACTATCCCTATAGGTCATTCATAAAATACTTCTTCACATCCTGGAAAATATTAAAACATTGAAAGGGGTGAGCTCATATGCTCAGTAAGGATAACAATATAGTGGAAGCTTTTATAAATAAACATAAACATTTAAGGCAATGTATAACTAAAACAAAAGCCTTTTAAACATGAACTTCAACATAATATGGAAAAAGTAAAATGAGATAATTCAATTTACTTATTCACATGGATATTCTACTGGTCGAATAATCACATGCAATATCAATAACCACTTTCATAATGATGGAATGCATAATGCCAGACTATCATAACCACGTATCCAAGGCCTCGTTCCAAGACTAGTGCCAAGACAGTAGTTTGTCTCATGAGACCTACCGATGCATCGAGGAGCTATAGCGGGCTCCACCCGTCACTTATTAAGCCCAATGCATTCCTCATATGAATAGGTTTAAACATATCATAAACCATAATATAATTGTATCACATAAAACATAAATAATGGAAACATAACATTTCCACATTTCAATCACAAGAAATCAATACAACACATTGATATAATAAAAACACTTTCAAAACCATTTTCAATACCAAAATAAAATAAATTTAAAACTTTGTATTTATTTTTCATTTAAAAAAAAGTTATGGCTTGTAGAGGAAGCCGAAACTCAAATAGTGCTCATGGAGGTGGAGAAGTCATTTTCGCCACATATGTACGACAAGAAAAACATTCCTTTTTTTCATTTAGTAAAATGCTTCATATAAAAAAGATTATTTTTGAATAAACATAAAAGTCAAAGGGGTTTATACACCTTATAAAAGAAAGTTGTGTAGGAAACAAAATATGCCCCAATGAAAAGAGATTGAGACGAAGTCCTTACCAATATCATTTTTTTAAATAAAATATATCTATTATGTGTATTCAATATAAGTACACATAAATAAAGTACAAATACAATATAGGACATTATAATATCATAGCATAATTTGAAAGTAAGAGATTAACCCAAAGAATGGAAATTGGGTTAAGAAATTCCCTTACCTCGTGTCCGACTTGACTCGATCGTTCTTTAACCTCCTGAATAATAAACTAGAGTTAATTTCTATTTTCTTAAGAATATTTTTCATGTTCATTATTTCTTTTATACCACTTATTACCATGTTATGAACATTGTGTAATTATTTAAGTTAATAACTGTCATTTTGTCGATCTTTGGTACTTGAGTCAAAAATAAACTTCTTATAATTACAACTTGTTCATGTGGTGAAATATCCATTATATCCAGAATTATATTCATGATTTAGATATAATATATATCATATATATCCAGTATATACATTCATTCATAATATTATGTAACATTTAGAGGTAAGAAATGAAATGCACCGTTCATGGAGACGGTAAGCCGTACGTACGCATGAACGCTACTTTCATTTCTATTTTGTATTTAATGGAATGAAATTATAATTATATAAAGTTATAGTATAATTCCAGTATAATATAATGTATAATACCATTTACTCCATCCTTTATACATCCCACATATGGCATTAACGATTCAAATCACTTTGAGGGGGCGGTAGTCCACGCTTCCTAAAATGAAAATATCGTGTTTACCCATAATGGAAATCTTAAAGGTATGCCATAAATGAAAAATACAGAATCATAATGAAAACATAAACATAATATATATATCATATATGAAAATAGTTTCATCAAAATGGCCACCATTAGAGGTTTTAACAGAATATTGAACAATCATCGTTTCGTGAGGCATTATTTCGCCACCCACAGAAACAGTATGTTCTTTATCCATTAGATGAAGGTGTGTGTAAGTGTAAATAAAATCCTCATCATAAAAACATCATAGTATATTTTATATACTGGTGTGGTTATAAAGTAAAGGAATAGAAAGAGTTTAGGGGGTTGGAGAGGCAAAATAAAACAAAAGAACATAAAAGAAGACATTACCTTAAAATCGGGTAACTCTTTTTGATTTGAGCCAAAGGCTTCCTTGGGAAGAATTATGCCCAAAGTGAGGCTTCTAGGAGTAATATAGGGAAGTTGAGAGAGTATTTGGGAAGAGTTTGGCCGAGCCAAATGGATTTAAGGTGTGAATAATGTGGTAGTGGTGGGGGCCTTTTATAAGAGGATAGGAGGGGCACTCTTGGAAAGATTTAAATGTTACTTTATTATGAAATGATTTTCGGATTCTAAAGGTCCCAAAATGATATATTTCGAGGATAAGGTGATAAGGGTTTGAAATATACTCATCCAATAGGTTTTTTACAAGTGTAATCCTTAGAGTTTAAATTATCTTTTCATTTTATTTAAATCATTAATTAATGAGGTAATCGCTGCATTATCATTGTGTCATAAAACTTTTAATTTATTTAATGTCTAAAAATTATAAAAAAAGTATCATGATGTAGGAAATCTCTTTATATTTCTAATGAATATTTATAGTAAAAAATATGACTTGTATAACCCAATTTAAAAAATTTTTTAGTAAAAGAACTCGTGTTTGTGATATTTTTATTTTAACATTAAATAAAAAGTTTTTAATGTCATTTTCTTACCAAAGTGGCTCCATGGGGTCCCCAAGTTGACCCATGGATTGTCTTGGTCATCCATGACTCATCAAATAGGGGTAGGACAAGTGTAAAGGTATTTTAATATTTTTATAATATCATTTTTACCTTAAATTTCACTAATTACCTTTAATCGCGATTACTTAAACTTAAAAGTTACTATTCACCAAAAAATTATTTTAATCCCATTGAACCAAATTTTACTTACTAATGAAAACCATGTATGTCGGATTTTTGAAAATAAAATCACATAAGTGATAATGTTTCATTTAAACGAAAAATCAGTTTTTTAACTACCACTTAGTGGTTTCACTATTCATCAAAAATTGAAGTTTTTCAGAACAATGCCAAAATTTCACCCTAAGATATAATTGATATTCTGAATACAAAAATTATGTATATTTTATGAAATTGAAAACATATAAGTTTCATTAATTAATTTTATAATTAATTCCTGCTGTCACAACAAAAAGCGTGTTTTTAAGAAACAATATATATCAAAAGATTGGCAATTGTTTATGTCCAATTTCAAAGTGAAATTAATTCTAATGAACACCATTGGATAAAATGGTAAAAATATATTCTAATTATACTTTAAAACAACTCAATAGTATAATTTATCACTATAAATTATTTTGTTTAAAAAATTTGTTTTTAAATATTTTTCTCTATTCATAGAAATTTGGAAGTTCTCAGAAAATTACAAAAAATTCAACTTAGGATAATTTCGATATTCCGAATCCAAAAATATAGTCCATTTTGAAATATAAAATATATATAATTTTAAAAGGTGGTTATTACTATTCATAATGGCTTTTTGATTAGTCGCGGTGTGTTAGAATCTCGAACTTGCATACAATGCAAGCTATTGCATTATTAAAAGAGAAGCGTATCGTGCAAGCTCGGGGTGTTACATTCTACCCTCCTTCAATAAATTACGTCCTCGCAATTTGAAATTTTCTTTGAAAATAAAAGGTTGAAAATAGAAAATACCTTTGTGGAAAACCCACATCGGAAATAAGGTTAATAAAATTTAGCCTTAATAAGAGGGAAATGGAAATAAAAAAGTCACCACTAAATTATGATCTCGATAAGGAGAACATTGGTGGAAATTAGAGACATATAATTGGAGGAAAAATGTAAATATTTGTAGGGAGTGATTGAGGTCATCAATCACAAACAAGTGTAAAATTGAGGGCCTCAAAGCCTTCAATCTATGTTGATTTAAAATATTATCAGTTCAACAAGACATAAGGTATTAGGAAAACACATTTTTTAGTTTTAATACCCCTTTACTAAAGTTTAAGAATTAATTTATTCATAGAATAAGAGATAGGTATATATATATATGCTTGACAAGTAGAGCTTCAACCTATAACTAATTTCTACCATAAACTCATCTTTCACTCAAAAAGATAATGGAACTCAAAAATATTATATTTATCCTAATCGTACAAGGTTCAAAGTATTAACACATACCTTTTATATTAGAAAAACTATTTTGTAATAACCAGGGACTTCTTATAGGCTAGTGGTAGGTAATAAAGGCCTTCCGCACTATGGTTGTGGGTTCGATTCCTGCAGCTTTGTCCGATGCGACGGGTTATGCCCCACCCTGCAGGTTGTCTTTTTCCTAAAAATAGAGTATTATAATATTCAAAAAATAATCCTCAGAAATGTTTTAACCTTAAACAATACTATTCAATGTTCAACTTAATCCATCCCAACATTTATAGTTATCCAAAATACCTCTGTCCAGACTTTCTCTAAAAGGTCTCTTAATTCCAAAATCAAATTATCAGATTCCCCAAACAATGTAAAGTTTCTCTTATTGTCACATACTAAAAATATGATTACCTTCATCATATTAAAACCTTAATGAAAAGAACAAGTAGTGCAGTACAATCCTTATATATATCACATTATTCTTATAAGCATAATATAATCCTTGAGTCCAAAAGCACCAGTACATTAATTATTCAACTTCAATTGTAGTAACAGCATAAGATTGTCCTTGATCCCTTGGCCTTTTCTGAGGTAAGTTTCCCTAACTCTTAGGACATTCATTTTCATAATGCCCTATTTCCCTACAATTGTAGCATTCAACATTGATAGCCTCTTTCTTTCCCTTGCAATCACGAGCCTGGTGACCTTTTTCTCCACATTTATAACAAAGTACCATTCCTTTTAGGCAAGCACCGGGGTGATTCTTCCCCCAATTATCACATAATAGAAAATCATTCTTTCCCTTTTCCCTTTATCCGTCTCTTGTTCCACTGTTCTCTTCTTCTCTTGCTTTACTTTATTGTCATAATACTTAGAGAATTCCTTTTCTGTCTTGATAGCACACGAGACAATATCTTCGTACGATGAGAAGGATTGCGATACTAAATCTCGATGGAGAAATGGTTTTAACCCATCAAAGAAACGATCAATCTTACTTCTTGGGTTACATATATAATCTGCAGCATGGCTCGCTAACCTTGTAAAGTTAGCCTCATACTTTGCGACATTCTCATCCTCCTTTTGTCTCAGACTCAAAAATTGCCTTTCCATATCTGCTTGATGGTCACGAGGAAAGTATTTTTCTAAGAAAACATCTTTGAACTCTCTCCATTCCATACTTGATAATTCTTCATCTTCCTTTGTGTTTTTAATTAGCGACCACCATTGATCGACATCTCTAGTGAGGTGGTAGACTGCCATGACAACCTTCTCCCTATCGCTACTCCCCAAGGCGTGGAATATTTTCTCTAAGGAGTTTATCCATTGCTCAGCTACTAACGGATTTTTACCCCCCTTAAATGTTGGCTGTTGTTGCCACATGAAGTGGTCTAACATTAATCCTCCACGTTGTGGATCAGGGTGCTCCATACGAGTAAGGTTATTATTCATAACCTGAGTGAGTTGTCCTAGTATGGTAATAAGTTGATCAGCACCAGTTGTATCTCCAGATCCACAATAATTATCTTGAGCATGAGGGAAATCCCTACACAGAGTGCGTGCATTGGTACAGTTTCCATTCCTTCCACTAGGTGCCATTTCTAAACAATGGCATAAACTAGATTAGTTTATGAATTAAAATACATAATTCCATACTTGTAAAACACTTAACATAAATTGAACTATTTATGGATATAATCCATAATCATAAAAAGAAATGTTTTCTTTGAGGAAGTATATACTCATAAACCTTTCATAATGTTTTGTAAAGAAAATGAGAATTATCCTAAGCATATCCCCCGGGAGTGTCGTAACCAAGAGTGCAGTAAGACCCGTTGTCGTGCACCAGTTCCCGTTCGACTCTAGCTCAAAGCGGTGTTTTCAGGTTTTACCCCTAGGTACATCTGTGCCAGAGACGACTCTACCTGCTCGTATCTAGACAGGGATGTATTGCTCGGAAGACTCACAAAATCTCTATAATACCAAAATTCTAAGAAGTTCTTCTATATTAATTCCCAAAGTCTATCTTCAGGATATGTGCTCTAATCAGAGTTTATCTAAATCTAGATTCCATGGTTAGTACTAAACTGCCTCTGATACCAATTGTAACGCCCTGACCCTAGTTACCTAGAGTCGGTACATTATTGCGTAACATTGGAATGATCACAAAAGATCAAGTCTCGAAAGACCGATTGGTTTAGTAGCCTTGGAAACACTAGATACATTCATAAATGTTACATTACATCATAAAGTGAAATACTATAATAACAAAGTCTCCATAGTCCACACTCATATCCTCTTATGACTATCCCTGCAGGTCATTCATAAAATACTTCTTCACATCCTAGAAAATATTAAAACATTGAAAGGGGTGAGCTCAGATGCTCAGTAAGGATAACAATATAGTGGAAGCTTTTATAAATAAACATAAACATTTAAGGCAATGTATAACTAAAACAAAACCATTTTAAACATGAACTTCAACATAATATGGCAAAATTAAAATGAGATAATTCTATTTACTTATTCACATGGATATTCTACTGGTCGAATAATCACATGCAATATCAATAACCACTTTCATAATGATGGAATGCATAATGCCAGACTATCATAACCACGTAGCCAAGGCCTCGTTCTAAGACTACAAATAATATTTTGTCAAGGCCTCATGCCAAGACACTATTTTGTCTCATGAGACCTACCGATGCATCGAGGAGCTATAGCGGGCTCCACCTGTCACTTATTAAGTCCAATGCATTCCTCATATGAATAGGTTTAAACATATCATAAACCATAACATAATCGTATCACATAAAACATGAATAAAGGAAACATAACATTTCCACATTTCAATCACAAGAAATCAATACAACACATTGATATAATAAAAATACTTTCAAAACCATTTTCAATACCAAAATAAAAGAATGTTAAAACATTGTATTTATTTTTCATTTTAAAAAAAGTTATGGCTTGTAGAGGAAGCCAAAACTCAAATAGTGCTCACGGAGGCGGAGAAGTCGTTGTCGCCGCATACGTACGACAAGAAAAACATTCCTTTTTGTCGTTTAGTAAAATGCTTCATATAAAAAAGATTCCTTTTGAATAAATGTAAAAGTCAAAGGGGTTTATACACTGTATAAAAGAAAGTTGTGTATAAAACAAAATATGCCTCAATAAAAGGAGATTGAGACGAAGTCCTTGACAGGATCTTTTTTTTAAATAAAATAGATCTATTATGTGTATTCAATATAATTACACATAAAGAAAGTACAAATACAATATAGGACATAATAATATCATAGCATAATTTTAAAGTCGCAGATTAACCCAAAGAATGGAAATTGGGTTAAGAAATTCCCTTACCTCGTGTCCGACTTGACTCGATCGTTCTTTAACCTCCTGAATAATAAAATAGAGTTAATTTATATTTTCTTAAGAATATTTTTCATGTTAATTATTTATTTTAGATCACTTATTACCATGTTATGAACATTGTGTAATTATTTAAGTTAATAACTGTCATTTTGTCGATCTTTGGTACTTGAGTAAAAAATAAACTTCTTATAATTACAAGTTGTTCATGTGGTGAAATATCCATTATATCCAGAATTATATTCATGATTTAGACATCATATATATCATATATATCCATTATATACGTTCATTCATAATATTATGTAACATTTAGAGGTAAGAAATGACATGCACCGTTCATGGACACGGTAAGCCGTACGTACGCATGAACACTACTTTCATTTATATTTCATATTTAATGGAATGAAATTATAATTATATAAAGTTATAATATAATTCTAGTATAATATAATGTATAATACCATTTACTCCATCCTTTATACATCCCACATATGGCATTAACGATTCAAATCACTTTGAGGGGGCGGTAGTCCGCGCTTCCTAAAATGAAAATATCATGTTTACCCATAATGGAAATCTTAAAGGTATGCCATAAATGAGAAATAAAGAATCATAATGAAAACATAAAAATAATATATATATCATATATGAAAATATTATCATCAAAATGGCCACCATTAGAGGTGTTAAAAGAATATTGAACAATCATCGTTTTGTGAGGCAATATTTCACCACCCACAGAAACAGTATGTTCTTTAAACATTAGACGAAGGTGTGTGTAAGTGTAAATAAAATAATTATCAAAAAAACATCATAGTATATTTTAGATACTGGTGTTGTTTTAAATTAAAGGAATAGAAAGAGTTTAGTGGGTTGGAGAAGCAAAATAAAACAAAAGAACATAAAAGAAGACATTACCTTAAAATCGGGTAACTCTTTTTGATTTGAGCCAAAGGCTTACTTGGGAAGAATTATGCCCAAAGTGAGGCTTCTAGGAGTAATAGAGGGAAGTTGAGAGAGTATTTGGGCAGAGGTTGGCTGATCCAAATGGCTCGAAGGTGTGAATAATGTGGTAGTGGTGGGGGCCTTTTATAAGAGGAGAGAAGGGGCACTTTTGGAAAGATTGAAATGTTACTTTATTATGAAATGATTTTCAGATTCTAAAGGTCCCACAGTAATATATTTCGAGGATAAGGTGATAATTGTTTGAAATATACTCATACAATAGGTTTTTGACAAGTGTAAGACTTATATTTTACATTATCTTTTCATTTTATTTAAATCATTAATTAATGAGGTAATCGATGCATCATCATTGTGTCATAAAACTTTTAATTTATTTAATGTCTAAAAATTATAAAAAAAGTATAATGCTGTAGGAAATCTTTTTATCTTTCTAATGAATATTTATAGTAAAAAATATGACTTGTATAACCCCATTTAAAAATTGTTTTAGTAAAAGAACTCATGTTTGTGACATTTTTATTTTAACATTAAATAAAAAGTTTTTAATGTCATTTTCTTACCAAAGTGGCTCCATGGGGTCCCCAAGTTGACCCATGGATTGTCTTGGTCGTCCATGAATCATCAAATAGGGGTAGGACAAGTGTAAAGGTATTTTAATATTTTTATAATATCATTTTTACCTTAAATTTCACTAATTACCTTTAATCGTGATTAATTAAACTTAAACGTTACTATTCACCAAAAAATTATTTTAATCCCATTGAACCACATTTTACTTCCTAATGAAAACCATGTATGTCAGATTTTTAAAAATCAAATCACATAAGTGGTAATGTTTCATTTAAACAAAAAATTAGTTTTTTAACTACTACGTAGTGGTTTCACTATTCATCAAAAATTGAAGTTTTTCAGAACAATGCCAAAATTTCACCCTAAGCTATAATTGATATTCCGAATACAAAAATGATGTCTATTTTATAAAATTACGAACATATAAGTTTCATTAACTAATTTTATAATTAATTCCCGCTGTCACAACAAATAGCGTGTTTTTAAGAAACAATATATATCAAAAGATTGACAATTGTTTATGTCCAATTTCAAAGTGAAATTAATTCTAATGAACACTATTGGATAAAATGTTTAAAATATATTCTAATTATACTTTAAAACCACTCAATAGTATAATTTATCACTATAAATTATTTTTATTAAAAAAGTTGTTTTTAAGTATTTTTCACTATTCATAGAAAATTGGAAGTTCTCAGAAAATTACAAAAAATTCAACTTAGGATAATTTCGATATTCCAAATCCAAAAATAAAGTCCATTTTGAAATATAAAATATATATAATTTCAAAAGGTGGTTATTACTATTCATAAGTTCGATTTTGATTGGTCACGGTGTGTTAGAATCTCGAACTTGCGTACAATGCAAGCTATTGCATTATTAAAAGAGAAGCGTATCGTGGAAGCTCGGGGTGTTACAAATATAATCTAACTATATAAATAAATTAGATGAAAATGATTTTTTTAATTAAAATTCGATATTTTTCACTATTCATCAAAAAATAAAACTTGATAGAAAAATACCAAAAATTAAACGTAAGATAATTTTTATGTTGTTATTTAAAAAATTAAGTTTAATTCGAAATAATAAATTTATAAAAGTTCCAAAAATTATATCTGAAATAGGTTATCCATTAAAAGAAGACAAAATTTCCTTTTTAGAAAAATATAATTTTTATTTATAAAATTGGATTTATTATTATCTTATGCTTATCAAATCTATTGGATAAATATAAAAAATATTTTATAATATATATATTTTGTTAATATAATTCACCAACATTATTTAATTTAATTTATTAGTATAAAACACCTTTGTATGCATAAAAAAATTTCATTTATACTCAATTAGTTCTTATGCTCATTTCTAGAAAATTTATTATCAATCAATACATTTCATATTTATATAAATTATATATTTTCATATGTTATTTAATCCTATTCATAACCTATAATTTAATGTCTAGGTTATATCTAATTATATAAAATAATATTAGTAGTATTTGGATAAACTCAATCTTACGTGTAAGATAAGCTATCAAAGAAAGTCTTTGTTGCATGTAACAAAAGATGGCCCAATATTGCGTGCATTGACAGATATAAAATATATTGAATTTTAAATATTAAATATACCATAATGTCTCAAGAGGTTATATTCTATTCCACATTTGTTCTTGTGTTTCATACACACTATTGAATAAAAATTTACTCTTAGAATTTTTGGGGTGTTATATTCTCCCCAACTTAAATAAATCAAGTCCTCTCAATTTAAACTCGATATCAGAAATATAGGGTTTGTTATTTAGAAATTACTTTATTGAAATCCCACATCATGATAATGGTTAATAAAATATCCTCTTAATAATAGAGAATGAGTAGTGAAAACATTATATGGAATAACATACAACTAAGTCTGCAATTAGGAGAACATTAGTGGAAATTGGAGATATGGACTTAGAGTAAAAGCATAAATTTTTATAGGGAGTGATTGAGGTCATGAATCAGAAACATGTGAATGATTATTGGAATTTTGAGGTCCTAAAATCCATAAATCTATGATGATTTAAAATATCATCGATTCAAAAAAAAATTAGGTATTAGGACAACATATTTTTGAACATTTTTCTAATGTTGAGTAATTATTTTACTACCAAAGAATATAAGGAAATATACATACTTGATACGTTTCAATTTAACATAAGAAATTCCATATTTTGGTTATGCTTCCATCATATAAGAAATATGGAAGGAGAGGCCCCGGAAAGTGTCACAATGGAACTGGGAAATGATCTATGTGTTGGAAATAAGGAAATAAAGTAAATAATTTTTTTATGAAAAATGAATAGTATGATGGAAAGAAATAAATATCATACTAATTAGGCATAAACATGATACCTTTCACTCCTATAAACACCTCATTTGGTCGATTATTTTCACCACCTTTTCCTTCATGTTCAATGTTAACATGAATCCTTCGAGTTATAATCTTTGACTAAAACTAGAAATCATAGTGAGAGTAATAATATTCATAGTGAGAAAATTTTATATTTATTTATAGGATATAAAAACATGAAACCTTATTTTCAATCTGAAACACCTCAAGTTGAACCTTGGTTTTTTATTTTCATCACTTGTTCCAATATTTCTCAATGTTTTGAGAAGAAAATGTGATTTATCCAAAGCATATCCACTGGGAGTGTTAAAACAGGTGTGCAGTAAGGCCCATTATCATATAAAAGGCTATGATCAAGTAAAAATTGACACACCTTTTCAGTGTTGTTACCCCCAGGTACATCTATGCCAGAACCACATCCTCTTGTAGTATCCAAATACGAATGTATTTCTAGGAATACCCACATAATCTATACCTTACCAAAATTCTAGGATGTTATTCTATACTTATCCTTAAATTCTACCTTTGGTTTATGTTCACTAATCTATATTTTTATAAATATAGTTCCCAAGAATTCTACTAAACCTGCCTCTGATACCAACTGTAGTGAAGCAACCCTAAAATCCTAGATCTGATGTCTTATACCATTACATTTACATGATTATAAGGAATTAAATCCCAAATGATCAGAGAGTTTAGTAGTATGGGTAAACCAGATAAATAAATGATTCTTTTTTTACAAATGAATACACTAATTACCACATAATTTTTCAGTTTTGAGGATAACTTTATTCCATCTATTATATCCTTGCATATCTTTAGTAATACACTTCTTGTAATTCTAGTGAAAGAAAAAAAATAAGGGTGAGATCAAATGCTCAGTAAGGGTAGTGTATAACTGAAGCAATAATGAATCAATGAAAATAACCAATATGACATGGTAATAACTAAACACACATTCCATATAATCAATAAAATAATAATGGACTGCATAAAAAATATAGAAAGGTAAATAATGAAAATACATAACATTTAATCAATTAAAAGAGAATGAAATGAATACATATACTTTATCATAGTGAAAAACTCAGGGATAATAAATACATAATAAAATTGAAGGTAATGCTTAATTATTGGATGTCACATCTCAGGCATATAAAAAACCTATACTTTCAAGATCTAACTTCAAGATAGTTTAAAACTACAGATAAAAACCTATTTAATTTTTGAAACTAATTTATCTCATGAGAAACTATCAATGCATTAAAGGGATATATAAATTCAGGGCCTCGCCCATCACGGTATGTTCAAATCATTCCTCATATCAAGTAATCGATTCAATTAATAAAAAACTGCCTTATCAAATATCCGTATTGAATAAAGAACACATATTTATTAGTATTTCCCCAGATAATCAAATAACTATCAAAGTAAACACCATATGTAAAAATGATATACTATTTTGGAAATAAACATATCCATGATAAATGATATGGATAATTATGGTAAATTCAATGTCTAATGATCATAGGAAATTGAATATTTCAAGGGGACTAACAAACGAATCAAGGAAGTGAATATCAATACTATCCTTATACAAATAAATAATAAACCATCCTGAGGAATAAAAGGATGGTATCAATATAACATATCCCAAGTGGAGTAAAAATAAATGGTTTTCGTCGTTGATGAATTAAAATATTATAAAAATATAATTTAAAAACATTCTTGAGAAAAATATCTTTTTTATTTTATAAAAAATTTTAAAAATCATTTTCTTTGAAAAGAAAATTTAAAAAATATTTTATTTAAAAATTAAACTTTTAAACGTGAAAATTATGCTTCAAAAAAATGATGGTTGTCAAATCCATACATGCTGTTGAAGGTAAAAAACATTCATTTCATATGGTAAAAAATTTAGAAAAATTTCTTGTTCTAAAAGAGATAGAAAGATTCTTTTTAAAAAAATTTTAAAAGAAAAAAGGGTAAATATGTATTTATTAAATCATTTATAAAGGTTAAATTGTTTTTTATATCCTTTTTTTAAAATAGTGTCTGTAGAAAAAACATGTTCTCAGACTAAAGAGGGAAATGAAGCCGAGTTCTCTTAAAAATATTTCTAAAATATTTTAATTACTAAAGAGTGAAAAATGGCACTATTAATTATAAAAGGTCATTAATAACCATATTATAATAAAATTGAAGTGTTTATTAAACAATGATCATATAAATTCCTTTAATGTAATCTCAAGAACAAACAATCTTAATTAGAATGATATTTTCAAATAAACCATTAAAATGATCATAATGTTGAAGTGATAATTAATCAATGAATTGATTATTTGTATCAAATATAAATCCAAATATAAGAATTAAAAATAAATCAATAGATACTCAACATAAATATACACATAATCATAGAATATTAACGACAATGAGGAAGTAATATAACCTAATGAAAAGGAAACAAGTTATGAAATTATTTAATACTTGGTAACTTTTAATTAAAATACCATTAGAAGAAATAATTAAAGTTGAACCTAAAAATACCATGAATATAAAATAATTCATTATATAATATGTTAAAATGGGAATTATATACACCACATAAAATAAGTAACTGGTGAATATGACAATTTTCTTATAAATTTAGAAAGTGAGATGAAAATCCATTACATTGTGTTTACTATCAGGTGAAAATTATTTATCCTCATGTATAAAAGTTTTAATAATGTAAATAGCTTATCAATGGACCATAATAATATTAATAATATCATATATTAACTTCTTATAATATCTTATTACCCATTTGTTAATAATCTTTAATTATTTACAATGTTTCTGGTGTTAATTACATAACTTTTTAGTATGTTTTGACTTGTTACTTATTGTTACCATTAATTAGATCATCATTTAATAATATATAAAATTTAAAACATTATTTAATTATAATATATACTCATTATATATTTATTTATAATAATCCATAATATTTGGATATATGAAATAAAATGTAACATTCATGGAGACGACAGACCGTATGCATGCATGACCGCTACTTCCATTTATTTATAGCAATTAAAAAATTTATATATATATCTATATTATCACTAAATTATCATATTTATATTATATATTTCACTTTATTTTATTAAAACAATCCCTAATACATTCTATTTATATTGTGAACGAATCACATCATTTTGAGGAGGCAATAGTCCATACATCCACAGATGATTTTATCGTATCCCCACAAAATGGAATGCATGAAGGTATGTGTTATATAATAATTAAATAATTATAAATAAGTTATAAATATCATATATAACATATAAAAACAAACTTTACATTATAATTCCCACCATGATATGTTGTAAAGAAAGAACAAAGAATCACCATTTCGCGAGGCGGTAGTCCACCATACACATGAAGTTTATGATTGTTACTCATTAGATGGAAGCGTGTCTAAGTGTAATTAGAATAATTAGAATAAAAACATATCAGTATATTTATGATAATAATGTTACTATATAATCATGTAATAATAATTTTTTTGGGGTTTATAAGGAAATAAAATGAATGTGATTGTTAAAGAATGTCACCTCTTTTTTGGGTAACTCTTTTTAGTTTATATGAAAAGACTTAATTGGTTTTCCTTATTCAAAATGTTATTCTTATAGTATTAGGGGAGTTATTTTAGGATATTATTTGGGTTGGTTTTTTTATGAGGAAAAGGTCTTGAGAGTTGTGAGTAAGTGGGATGGGTGAGTGACTTTTTATAGCGGAGGACTGACATTCATGTAAATTTTTAGAAGAGGCAATTCCACCCACATTATTCCACTGCAAAATAGATCCAATAATGAACAAAATTATATAAAAGTGAAAATATGGCATAAATACAAACTTAAAATATATTTTTGGACAAGTTTTTCATGTCATTTTAGACCTTAAGTTTGATGTTTAGTTCCTTATTAGGAAATTTTTCTCTTAATCGTTGTAATTAATTTTAACTACATTCAGTAATATTTTTGGTCAAAAACTAAGTTAAACTTATTAAAAATTAGAAATTATTTTTATTCAAAATATTTAATACAATTTTCAAATTTCAAATCACATAATTGGAAGAAATTAGTTTAAATTTAATCCCACAGAAGGGACGGCAAAGCCGGTTTTTAATGTTAAAATGTTCAAAAGTTTGAAATATTTTTATTTCCAATTACAATGTGAAATTGATTAAAATTAACTAAATTGGACTTATTTATATATAATTTAAGTAAATATACTTTAAAACAAAACTAAAATATAATTTAAATATATAAAAAAATTATATGAAAATAAACGTTTCAATTAAAATTCAATATTTTTCACTATTTATCAAAAAATGAAACTTCATAGAAAAATACCAAAAATCCACCCTAAGATAATTTTTTATTTTTATATTTAAAACATGAGTTTTATTTTATCATATTAAATTTATAGGAGTTCCAAAACTTATATTTTAAATAGGTTCTCTATTAAAAGGCGACAAGATTACTTTTTAGAAAAATATAAATTTTAAGCGTAAAACTGGATTTATTCTTATCTTATGCTTATAAAATATATTGGATTAATATAAAAAATATTTTATAATATATATATATATATATTTCCTTAAGATAATTAATTAATAGTAAATAATTTATTTTATTAGGATTAAACACCTTTATAAGCATAAAAACATTTCCTTTACACTCAATTGGTTCTTATATTCATTTCTAATAAATTGATTACCAATGATTTTTTTTATATTTGTGTAAACCATATATTTTCAAAAGATAGTAAATCCTATTCATAATTTATAATTTAATGTCAAGGTTATATCTTATTATATTAAATAATATTAGTAGTATTCGGTAAAACTCGATCTTGCGTGTAATGCAAGCTACCGAAGAAAGTCTTTGTTGCATGTAATACAAGCTAACCTAGTATTGCATGAATTGAAATATATAAAATTTATTTAATTTAAAATATTAATTATATCATAAAGTTTCTAAAGGTTATAATATTTTCTATGTTTGGTATTGTGTGTCACACTTGCTATCGAATAGAAAGTTACTCTTTTAGAATTTTCAAGGTGTTTATAATTCATGACACTTTATAAGATTTTATAGGAGATATTTTAATTTAATAGAAGAAAAGGAAAGATAAATATTTTCCACATGTGAGGATATGAAATGTTTGAATATGAAAAAATAATATTAAATCCATGAACCTACATGAAGTGTAATAGTTTGAAATTTTGGGGCACGTGTGAATTGATAGAGAATTTTATACTACATTACTTTAATTTTACTATTTTATTAGTTTCATAATGCCTTATTATTACTACTTAATATCTACTAACCCACTAATGGAGGGGTAAATTATGAGTGATTATTGAAATTGTTTATCTGATTTTTTTATTGAGTCCTCATTCACTTAATAAATGGATTTTTTTCTAATGATTTATTTTGATTTTAATGGATATTTTATGATTTTAATAGAATTATATTTAAGGGTTTGAACTATTAAATTATTTACTACCAAGGGTAATAATTTATAATCTTCTTCCACCTTGTATAGGATGTCTTAGAGTAGATGGGGAATTAGGGGGTTAGTGTCTATGAATTGCTATTAGGTGAATGAAATCAGTGAGTTACTTCTATATTTCCTAGTAAAACCAAAATTTCATTGGGTATTTCCTTGGTAGTTTAAGAGTGGTTATCTAACCTTTCACACACACAAAAACATAGGCTAACCAAGTAGTAATCACTACTATATCATTATACATAACAAACTTCAACCATGGGTGATTGATGAACAAATTAATGAATCTATCATTTATCAATAAACAAGAAAAGAAGTAAAACCATTTTTAATAATATTATAGTGTTGAAATTGGAAATCCAAATCTGAAATGATTAGCATTCAATCATTTGGATTTCAAATCTTTGGTTTGTAAAATGAAACAATCTCAAAATTAATCCTTTATTTAACCATTAAGTGACAAATAATTTAGTTCACTCCTCTCTAGAGACCACCCTAGGGTTACTGCTACTTTACATTTTAACATAGGAAATAATTTATTTTTCCACACCCCATGATAAGTGTCAATATCAACACCCACTTCAATATGAATGAAATTTTAGAAGGATATGGGTGTAAATTATGTAAAAATCATAGATAATAGTATAATCATTGAAAACACACTATATTTGACACAAAAATTAATTTAAATAGTTTTTACCCATTTCAAGCAAAGAGGTATCAAGTTCATCTGGAATAAATCCACTTAATAGTATATAAATTAATACTTTGACATGTAAACTTTGGTTTTCTTTACCAAGGAACATATGAGTCATAATTTTTTGGTTTTAGGGATTCTAATTATGTTGGTATGATAAATTATTGAAAATACACATCTAATGGTTCTTTCTATCTTCGAATCAAGAGTATATCTTGGATTTCCAACAAAATAAATTTAATTTCAATAAGTATCACTGAGGTTATATATATTTGGAAAATTCAAACATGCATCCAAATGATTTGGATTAATAAATAATTCAAGGATTCTAGAGAAGAGTCATTATAACTCATTTAAATAATGCATGATAGTATTTTTGTTATAAATCTTAGAAAAAAATACACTACAACATTCAAGAATGAATCATATTGGGATAAAATATCATCACATAAAATAAAATTTAGAGTAGGGAATTATGATTCTAGAGTACTTAATTACAATGGATAAATTACACATTTTTCCTATAAAAAACTTGCAAGAAAGGTGTTTGAGAATAACATGGTGAAACTAAGAGTTCAAGACTCCCATTTTATTTGAAATATTGGAGAATAACCATATTCTCACAAGGTATGTGTTTGAAATAAAGGTTGTTTTATGTGAAAGATTCATTAATGTAATTATATGGAATAAAAATACTTTTAATTTAATATAAATATCCTTTTAATTCATTTTAAAAGGGAATAAATTTTGTAATATTTTTCATATAGAGTTAAATTCATTAATTTCTCACAAATAAGGCGGGATAACTTGAAAGTAGGAAAAATATTAATAATTAAAATTTCTTCTAATTTTTTTGAAGTTTAAGCTTAGAGATAGGGAGATATATCTAATTAATAAAATATATAATTATAGTAGAATATATGGTATATATCATGTCATAGTTTCACATAGGTAGTTAACAACCGATACATTTATTTAAGGTATGATATTTCCTAGGTTAATACTAAGACAATTAATTTTACTCTTATTTATAATAGAAACAATGTCCCATGTTGACTTAAAGTGAATTAATGTTGTATCATAAAATATATATGAAAAATATTATCATATAGTTAAGTTATAATGAAGCTAATGCATGTTTTCAAATTGGTACATTTTGTTAAGGTATTTCCAAAAAATTATAAGGGGCTATTATTGAGCCTAAAACATGTTTTATTGTTTTTTTTCTTTTTTTTGAAATAATAATGAGGAAAAACGTATTAACATTGAATAATTTTAGAATAAGATTATTTTTTTGGGTAAAGTTAAATGGATTTTGGTGAGAAGAATGAAAACCATATTGCGGTACCTCATACCCTAACATTTTATATAATGAGGTGCATTAGAAAATAGATAGATCAACAATAGAAAATAGCCATATATTTCTAAATAATATTAGATAACTTTTTGTATACTATTATTTGAGACCATGGTCATGGAATATGTCATTTCAAGGTAGAGATTTTAAAAATTTCTTGTCCAAAATCGATTAGACATAAAACTACTCTATAGAAATGTTGTGGAGGAGGAATGTGTTTTAAATATCATTGTACAATATAGGGAATCAATAGACTCACACAATTATAATATTCTATTTTATTTTTTATAAAATATCCCTATGAAAAATATGTAGAATGAATTATTGAAGTCATAAAGGAAAATTAATTTATCTAAAGTTATGTAACCTAATAGATGGAGATACAAAACCATATCAAGGAAGGGTGTTACAACACCATGGTTTACATGAGATATCAAATATTAATATATTTAAACAAGAAATATTTTAGGGTAAAAATATTTAATTTCTAATCAAAACTTTTAATGACACTTCATACCATGTAAATAGTGAACCATGTCATGGTTTGACTAGATATTGAGCAAATATAAAAAATCACAACACAGTTAAAAATGGAAAAGAGAGACCTAATAATTCTAAATTACCCAACATTTTATAACAATTTTTAAGGGAATTTCACCTACTAAACATGTTTAGAAAAGATTATATAATTGAAGATATATTAATTATATCTTTGAATAAATAATATCAATACAAAAAGAAAAAGGAAATACAATAGAAGAATATAATGCATGGAAGTTCTCAAGGAGGGAGGAAGATAATATGGAGGATTTCTATTATAAAAGAAATATATTGAAAGAATATATAAATTAATTATATATAATTAAATTTTAAAGAATATGGAGTTCAACACTACATTGATATTTCAAAGGGGAAATATATTTTTTGTGTTTTATTGAATATTTTTAATGATAGTGATCCAAACATTGGTGGGGGACGTTATCCTTAAGGGATTATTTATCTACTCAAGACCTTTGTAATCTAGTGATAATTATTTTTATGCAATGGGAAAATTAAATGTATATAATTATTCTCTAAACAACCATGTATTATAGATTTAAAAAAGAAAAAATTATTTAAAAAAGTTTCAAATCATTACCCTAATTCACCTCTTATTAGGGTATTCCATTATGAGCCTTATATAGTGATTCATTAGTTTTCCTTATCCCTATATCATTTTGAATTGGAGTATCTATCAATTATTATTTTGGAAAATCAATCCAATAATGAATTATTGATTATAGTTATAAAATGATATTAGAGTATGCTTAACCATGATAGTTTAAGTTTGATCCAATATACAAAACCTTTAAAAAAAATCATAAGAAAGATTTATTTTTCCTATATGATTATATATTTTTCATTTATTCATAGTAATATTGGGTGATTGTTTTTGATTATGATATGTTATAAGTGTCACTATAATCCCAAATACCAAAAATATTTTCCATAAGTTAAAAACTAGAAACAAATTGGCTCACACATACAAAACAACTTTGCCTAATTTAATTTATAAAGAAAATTCACCATAACCAAAACACTGTATATCCAAAAACCAAAATTAAAATCATTAATAAAGATTAATTTTGCAAGAAATTTATAAAATAATAATATCAATATATTAAATGAATTATGTAACACCCCAATGAGAATAACCTCATTTCTTATTATGGGGGTCACATCACCTAAAACACATTCTTTTAAGTGTTATAATATATCGAATAGAAAAGAGGATTTAAAATAAAATATATAAGAATATTAACTTAATGACAAACCTCATTTCAATAAACCACCCATCCTATCAAAAGTTTCTATGAAGTATCTGTATGTTAGACTATTCATAAAAATCTATAGATTCTATAAAGGCATATAAAGTATAATAATACAGTCTCAACATTACAAAAAGATAATCCACTATATGTAATGAATATATTTAATATAATAAATAAAATATTGGATCATATATAAAATTTAGTTAATGTGAAAACATCTATAAATAGTGTCCCAAAAGGGGTGACTAAAAGAAATGAAAAATAAAATTGGTCCCATTGTCTCACTCAATATTTCCTGACCTGGTCGATCTACCAATTGGTCCCTTGTTAGATGGATATGTGGAAATATAAGTAGGGGTGAATTGTAGTTTAAAAAATCCTATAATTTTCTTCCCACTCCATTGTTAAAAGGATTGGATTATTTAATTTTTGATCAACATAAGATATATTATAATATAAATCAAATCAATAAGTGAAAAATAAAACTATCAGCAGATGAAACACTATTTAATAATAGAAATGTGCAAAATAAAAATAAAAAACACAACATGGAGTAAAAAATGCTTAAATATTGAGTTAAACTAAAATATCCCTCAAAGATATTAATTAATAAAAAAACCCAATTCATAAGGAGTATTTTATTCTATAAAAATTATTAGGAGGATCTTTAACCTAATCTTAGGTACCCCCTTCCACACTTGGATGTTACTCAACTATAGACCTATCAGAAGGTATCATCATCATTTATACATACACATAGTTTCCTTATCCCCATGATCTCTCAATCAACATGGATAGACATGATATTTTTTACAAAACCATGGAGTCTCTTGATCAAGAAGGATCAGAAAAAATTGTGTCTCCCTATCTATAGAATCCATCAATATCAAAGATGAAAAAAACTTCCATCTTAGAAGAAGTTCAATTTCAATGATCATATAAATAATAATTACAACAATAAAGATATAGATAATTTACACTGAAGAACCTCACATATGAATGCTCTAATAAAAAAAATATGATGAGAATAAAATTGAAACTAATCTAGTTAAAAAACTAAAATAGACTTTAAAATGATAAAAACCCTTTATATAACTTGAATTTAACCATTTCTATTTCTAAAATCCATGGGTTGAATTTATAGTCATCTATGTAACAAAACACAATGGATAGATTTAGAGTTCTTTGGGTTCAGATACAATAACATCATATTGAAGTCATCATTTTCTTATGAATGTATCTTTAGACTATATTTTTCAATATTTTCAACACTATATTCCATTAAAAAATACCATTGTCCATCAAAATAAGTTAATAAAATATTATCAACTTATTGGATCTTTAGTGTATTTAATCTATTAACCAAATGATAAACATTTATATAATAAATTTTCACTCAAAATGAAACTATATATGCTAACATATAGTAAGATTAAAAACTTAATGAAGTGTATTGTGAATTATCAAAACCAAGGAAATTATGAGTAATAAACTAAAAAATATCCCCTTTTTTATAATCAAAAGATGAAAAATATTTAACAAGTAAAGGTATGTTTTTACAATAATTTGAAAGAAAAAATTTCTGTAATGTTTCATACTTAATTAACCAACCTTGGATAATATCCAAGAGACTTAATTCTCCTAAATAGAGTTAGTAATAATATTCAACATGAGGATGTTGACAGAGAAAGGGGAGACTCATGTGAGAAGGTAACTCATGCAAAAAATTGTATCTGATGATGCTACAAAGAACATCAGAGTAGGGGAAGATTCTATTTATCCTTATCTTGTGGGGTACAAAGATCTATTTCATCTTTGTGCATCGTAGAAATTCTGGTCAATAAATGGTGAGATACACTAGGAGTCATTTTTCCTAAAGAAAAATTTCATATAGGTGGTCAAATCCATAGTGAATCTACCTTTCTATGATTTTGGTTTCCCTCTCTGAGAAGGATCACCGGGAAAGGATGGGTAGCACATGTTGATACCAACCAAGAAGTTATCGAGGAACAAATTAACCTATGTAAATTTTATATCATTGTGAGAGTTCTTATTCCAATGTGTGAGAATATATGGTTCTTCGATGACCTCATTGATAGAATTTCTATGATCAGGGGCTTTGGGGACTGGAAGATGACTACAATGGGAAGAGGCTACTTCTACATTGTTTTTCCATCTGATGTGTTGAAGAGGCAGGCATGGATATTTGGTTTAATTTCATTGATACATGAAATTTTAATAATACAGGAGTGGGATCAAAAATTTTATCCACTTAATGTAAGGAACACTCACATTTAGATTTTTATTCACATATACAAACCCAATTAGCTCTATTGGAACCCGATAATTTTTCAGGAAATTGCCTCTTCAATTTTAAACCCAATTAGAGTTCATAGAAAAACAGATAATACAAGGTTTAGTAACTTTTAAAGAGTCCTAGTGGAAGTTGATATGGACACCTATTTGGTGTAAGTGGTGGTCCTAACCACAAGGTATGATAGTATCAAAATGGAAATCCTATATGAAAGGAATCCAAAGTTTTGTAAAGAATGTTTCTTATTTGGACACATGGAATTTGAATGAAACCTATCCAAATAGTTAAAGATTTTTAATATTAAATTTCATGATGAGAAATACTATAGGAGGTTCATTGATAAATATAAAGGGAAGGAACAATCCCTCTTCAACTCCAATGAGCCTATAGGGTCCTCCATTGGGAAGGAACCTCAACTTGAGAGTATGGAAGGTGGTGTTCCTACTCGGAACATGGTTATTTGAGGGGAATCTCCTCATTTAGAACCTGATGAGGATAAAATTATTATAATTTTTCAAGTTAAGGATGATGAAAAGGCCCTAAAGATTCAAGAATTTGACAGAAATATTATGATGATGGAAATGGACATCCCCCATTTCATAAAAAGGGAGGCCATTTATTCTATGAATCCTAGAGTGGTCAACTCAGTTGATGAAAATGAGGATGGAATGACTTATGGCCTCCTCTTTGATGTGAAGCTCATTATAAAAGATAATGGTCATAGCACATAGGAACATGAATTGATGTTAATCAATGAGAATGTTTTTCAAGACACTCTCTCCCTAGAAGCTCACCATCCTGTTCAGATATTTATACAAAATAAATCTCTTTCCCCATGAAACCTTCCACTCAATAATGAGTCTTGGGAAAATAAAACTAGTCTTCATGAATCTAACCCAGAGATGATCCAGGATGGATAACATGTGTCTGTGGAAAACTAGCAACCTATTTCTCTTGTTAACATATATAATAAAAACCCTACTTTAAATGAGGTTCTTCCTAATGTTAAACCTGTGTAGGAATAATTGTAGGGGGAATTTCAAGGAGTAAACCATCATATTGATAACATTGTCTAGGTTCTATAACAAAAAAAAATCACCAGCTATCATTAAAGTTCTATGAACTTTTATAAAGTCAGTTGAAGAGGGTTATTTAATCTCTAGGATAGACCCACTCTATGAATGTGATTTAGTTGAAGGAACACATAAAACTCTCCAAATACACACTACTTGGTCGAATGATTCATAAATTGAGAAAATGTCTCATCAAAATGGGATGGAAGAGCATTTATATCAAGTTACCATGGAAAAAAATTCCAATAGGAGAACCCTTTAGGACCCCCTAGGAACTTATCAATCTTCTAATAAATTCACCCCTCTTAGTGTATGGATATAGAATGATGATAGTGAGGGTTTTTCCCCTCTGAGACTCAATCTGACCCCTTAGAGAAGGATGATGATTTCTTGGATAATAATCTTGGAAATGGGAAAGGTAAAGGGAAGGGGAATAAGAACAAGTTAGAACTACCAAGGAAAGGAGGACCTCAAATGAGAATAAATACATACCTTAATAATGAAGATCCTATTTTGAAACTATCAAGGGATTGAGAATTATCCCATGGTAAAATCCTTGAGACACTTTATTGTGACCAATAAACCTTTGATGATTACAATTATTGAACCAAAATTGATGTTTGAAAAATGGAATGCATTTAAATAGGATTCTATCGGTAACTCATTTGTCTCAAAAATTCAAATGAGAATGGTGTTGAATCTATTTGGGAGATAAATAATGAAAACATACATCTTCACTCTTATATTAAGAATCAAAAGGTTGTCTTAGTTCATATTCAAAATCAGGGAGTTTTTATCACCCTATATTTTGTTTATGCCTCCAATTTCTAAATCAAAAGACGAGATCGCAAAAAGGATCTTGAAGTCCTATCTGATTGGGAGTCTAAGAGTTTGATGGTTATGGGTGACTTCAATACCATTCTCATATCTAATGAAAATAGTGATACTAAATTCAATTGATAGATAATATTTTAATTCTCTTCATGTATTGATAAAAGTAATTTGGTTGAAGTCCCAATTATAGGAGACAATTATACTTAGAGTAGGTAATCTCTAAACGGGTGAACAGACAACAATTTTCATAGGTGCCTCATGAAAATTGATTATAGGAATTATTTTATGAATATTTATAGTTTTAATTTTCCCAAGTTTCATTCTGACCATAACCCTATGTTAGTGGATATTTTCACTTGAAGGATATGGCCACATCCCCTTCTATTTATGTTCAACAATTCTTAGCTTGTTGTGCCTAGATATAGGGAGGTCATCTTAAAAACTTAGATGATTTAATCCATCATAAAACCACTTAATATCATGTACAAAAAGATGAAAAACACCAAAAATATGCTCAAGGAATAGAGTAAGGATTCCTTATTCAATCTAGAAAATGAGATTCAAGCTACTGAAGAACATCTCCTTCAATGTCAAAATGAATGTCAGGATCACTATTTACCTTCAGTATATGAGACTCGGGACCTCTCCCATATATGTGACCTTATCATACTCTAGGAAAGAATTTTCAAGAACCAATATAATTTCAAATGGTTATAATACGGAGAAAAAAATTCAATGTTTTTTCAGTGTTTACACAGAGAAAAGACGACCCAGAGAGGTGTTACTGCGATTGAATTTAATGGGTCTGTATAGCTCATATCTTGAAATATCTAATGCTATGGTGAATTACTATAACGAAATTTACTCAGAGAAAGGGATTGATTGCATGCTCAATTTTATTGATAATATTTAACCCACCATGGAAACTTGACAGAATAATATGTTTGTTAAAGCTTCAATAGAGAAGAAATCAATGAATGCACTCTTGTCTTTGAACATTGATAGTGTGGAAGGGTTGGATGGGTTGAACAAAAAATTATTTATGTTATACAGGGATTTTGTACATCATGATTTCATAAATTATGTGAGATAATTTTTTAATCATGCATATCTACCCTATGGTATTAATAACTACATCATTTGTCTACTTCCAAAAAAAGGTTAATTCCTTAGACCTCAAGGACTTTAGGTGAGTGGAAATTGGGAACGCAATCCCCAAAATCACTAGTAAAATCATTTCCTTATGGCTTGGGAAAATTTTCAGTACTATGATAACTCCAAATCAATATGGTTTTGTCCCTAGAAGAAACATTCAGAATTGTCTTCTCACTGCATCAGAATGTGTTAACATCATGAGAGGGAAAGTCAAGAATTGAATATTTCCATCAAAATGGACATTTCTAAGGCCAATAAGCCATTAAAATAGAGATTGATGTTTTTGGTTATTAGAAAACATGATTATTTGAGCCTTTAATCAAAATTTTCAAGACCATATTAAATAGTGTCAGTCTATCTATTCTTATTAATGTATCACCTAGGGTTTATTTCTAATTCTTTAAGGGAGTCAGGAAAGGGGATCCCCTATCCGAACTTCTATTTGCTTTGGATAAATATTTCTTGAGATTTTTCCAGAATGATATATTATATGATCCCCTATTCAAGAAAATTAAGGTTGGATGTGACCTTTTCACCCCCTCTCATATTCTTTATGCTGATGAAATTAGGCTATTTGGTCAAGCTAATAAAGGAACAATTTCATGCATCCAAACAATATTTTCTCATTATGAGGAAATATTTGGATAGGTGATAAGATAGAATAAATCATTTGTTATGTTTGGGGATGGAATGATTGTTTCTAAGAAGAATAGGATTACCATGGAACTTGGAGTTAAGAAAGGCACCCTTCCTTTCAAGTACCTTGGGGTACCATTATTCCAAGGTAGGCTAAAACAAAATTACCTTAAAAGAATATAATCTCTAATCATTACTCAAATGGAAAACTAGAAAGGAAAACCCATCTTTTAAGAAAGAAGAATTTGTCTTATGAACTCTGTTATCACTTCATTGGTTTTATATGAATTTTATATTTATGTCGACTTTCATCCATGATATTCCTCAAACCAACTTTGCACCCTCAACCTGTACTTCTATGCCTCCTATCTTTTGAAAAGGAAAAATAATGTTGATCCTTTATCTCATTGATCTGAGAATGATTCTGATTAGTCTTAGTCTTTGATATGGCCTATATTTCTATTATATCAATTTTGGGAAATTAATATTTGACTTTCCCATCTAATGGAAACTCTATGTGATTGTTATTTTTTATTTTCTTATTTTTACTTTTATTTCCTTATATTTTTGATAATCCCAAAAGGGGGAGTAATTTTGGATGGAATTTAGCTTCTAATTTTTTTAAGTATGGCTAAATCGGTGGCTAATTCAGTATATCAGATTAGTAATTTTAGATGTTAAGTAGAACATTTTTTCAATTCATCCATAATTATCTCTATATTTTATTCATATACATTATAATAAAATTCCATGATTTGTGATCATAAAAAGGGGATATTGTTGGAATCTTCTTATTTTAATGCTCACAAATCATGTTTTTTATATTTATAATAAGATTAATATTTTATGATAGTACATTATTTTGTGCAGGAACTTGGATAAGTATATAAATATCATTAGTTAAAAAAGATCCACCATTGGAAATGATGATATACTGTTAGTTTAGTAGATCTATCATTAGTTCAGAAGAGATATACTAATGAAGATCTACCGCTAGATATCTACCACCAATGATCTATCACTAGAGATCTACCATTGAAGATCTACAGCTAAGAATATCCACCATTGAAGATCTACTATTGTAGATCTATCATTGAAGATATACCACTGAATATCTACCACAAAAGATATACTACTTATCATATATTTTTCTAGTTTAGATGATCTACCACTAAATGATCTTCTGCCTGAGTTTATCTACTACCAAAATAAATTTACTAGTGAAAGATCAACACCTGGAAGCATCTACCATTTGTTAAAGATATATTCAACTAGTGTAAATCTACCATCATAAGAATATACCATCAGACTAGATCTGTCGTCAAAATAAATCTAATGATATAAAGATATACTGTTAGACCTATTATACCTCTAGTAAGGATATACCATCAGTTTGATACCATTTTGTTCAGATTCACTTATTTTGATTTAATTCATCTAATGAATATTTTAAGTAATTAAACACTGACAGTCAGACATGGATTTAATAATTATTATTCTTAAACCACTGCATGAATTTTTTGATGTCAAAGTTAGACTTTATTGATTTAGTTCCTAGTATAAGGATCCATGATATTTTAATTATTATTTTTCAGAGGATAATTGGACCTAGATATTTATATATTTATAATAACTCCCTCATGATGGGGTGTGAGAAATGTGAAAACACGATCCAATAGAGTGATATAAAAATAAGAAATATATAATCTCATATGCTGAATCAAGATAACTATGTAAAAATAGAATATTTTCTAGACTCCTACAACACTTTATTTTCTAGAACATTCTATGAAACCTGTTTGAGATCCTTCCTAATAACAACTCAAGGACTCATAACAACTGAAGCATCACAGATCAAGTTTCATTATAATTTCTATCTATATATTACCCTTTATACTTTATGATTTACTTTTGAGAAGTGTGTTTTTATACTCTATTTATATGTAAACATTGTTTCCTATGCTTAAACAAGAGAATACATGATATTATCTCAAAGTATACTTTAAATTTTTCCCACATATAACCATGTAAGAGGTTATGTGTGTCTTAGTATTATTTTTCATCGCACGTATTACTATGGAAGATGCTTTGAGCCTAGAAAGACTGTGTACTATTTTTTATAAAACCTGATTCATGTTATGGATCAAGTTTATTATTAAATAAATTTCTTAAAAATAAGTGATTTCTAAGTAGAGGTGATTAATACCCATGCTGATATTGAACCCCTTGTTTAAATTCTACTGTGTGATTTATTATTTTTTTCCATTTCAAATTTAAACATGTAAACGCAACTTTACATAGATAGTTAGTCTTAATTTGTATTTATATAAAGGGTTTTATTAAGTAATTTATTATCAAAAGTTAAATTGATTTCAAATATTATTTTGATTAATCCTTAATCACACCTTTGAGAAATTATTTTAAAGATAAAATTTATATATTTATACTATTTTGATTAAATGGGTGTTTTGGATTAATTTTGTGGACTTAGTTTTAAATTTTATTAAATATAAATTTGTATTGGGAAATAAATTCAACCCCATATTATTTACTCAATATGACCAAAAAATACATTCATGGGAAGTATATACACCACATAAAAGAAATAGGTGGTGAATATGGAATATGTATCACATAAGTAAAGAGTGAGATGATAACCCCTTACCGCAAGTTGTGAATTACTTCACACTCATTTAAACCTCATATAATAAATATAAGTTTATTATAAATATATTAAATAACCATAATTATATATATAATACCACATATGATTTACTTATATCTTTTTTATTACCTATTTATTAACAATTCTATGTTAATGTCACGTTTTGGGTAATAACCGTTGGATTTTTCTTATATGACTTGATATGCTATTTCTGGTCCTCTTAATTTGATCATTTTTCTATCACATATATAATAATAATCATTACATAACTATAATATTTATACATCAATTATACTTTTAATACCAATCCTGAAATATTGTTTTGGAAAATGAAGTATGTTACAATAATGGAGACAATAAGCTGTATGTAGGCATGAGTAACATTTCCATTTTCCCTAATTATTATTAAAATTATGTAATTAATATATTATATTTATATAATTACATTAATATCATAAATATTATATTATATAATTATAAATATTATCCCTTTGTAGTGGTGATGAAAAGAGAGAGTCACACCACTTTGTGATGATGGTAGTCCACATGTACACAAATGATGTTATCATCTTTTAGTGAGTGAAAAGGTAATAAAGAAAAATGATATATTAACTTTTCAAAATGATAAATATTTCATAAATATCATAATTATTTCATGTATATTGCATATATTTATCCTTATTATATTCCATGTAAAGCGTTAGTGAAAAATGAAGCACATCGCTTCGCGAGGTGGTAGTCCGCCATTCACACAAGGGAAGTTATCATATCTACCATGGAATAAAAATTAAAAAGTTATATATATGATATAATGATTCCATAAGTATAATTATTTTATAAATATCATATATAAATTTTTATCCATCATCATACCCAATCATGAGAGGTGGTAATGGAAAAATGAATGACATCGGTTCACGAGGTGGTATTGCTCTATACAAATGAATGATGATTTCATAAACCATTTGATGGAAGTAGAGATAGTTTTAGGTAATTACCTTAACATAAAAAAATATCTGTATATGGAATATACCTAGGTTATTATACCACCATGGTATAATAAAAATTGAAGGTGGTGGAGGAAGAAATAAAACAAAAACGCTTGTTGAGGAACATTACCTTGACTTCAGGTATCATCCTTAGGTTGCACCAAAAGGATTACTAGGTTAGATTTATGACCCAAATAAGTAATTTAAGATGATCTTATGGAATTTTAAAAGTTATTTGGTTAGTTTATGGCCTAAAAAATTGTTTTAAGGTGTGAAGAAGAGAGGAATGGGGGTGACCTTTTATAAGTGGGGGAGAAGACACACTTGGTATTTTTGAAAATAAATAAGTTATCCCACATTTTTCACATGTCACAGGTGTAAAAAATACTTCATTCCATCCAATAGTTTTTAAACATTATTATAGGCCATTTTAACCCTTATCTAGTTTAACCCCCAGTAAACCCATTTTTACTTTAATCGAGGTAAATAATTTTAACAATATTTACTATTCTTTTCGAAAAAATTAAATTGACCTTATTAGATAATATAAATTATTCTAATTGAAAATATAGAATCCATTTTTCACAATTTCATTTACATAATTTGAAAATTTAAATTTAAATTTAATTATGCAGATGCGATGAGAATACAGGTTTTTAAAGAGAAAATGTTCAAAAGTTCATTAAGTTTTTATATTAAAATTTAATTTGAAATTGATTCCAATGAAAAAAATTATATTAATGGATGTATAATTGAAATAATTTAAATTTAAAACCAATTTAAAATACAATTTTACTTTATAAATATTTTAAATGAAAAGTTAGTTTTCAATTAAAATTCAATATTTTTCTCTATTAATCAAAAAATGAAACTTTTTACAAAAATCCCAAAAATTTAACCTAAGATAATTTTTATATTATGATTTAAAAATGATTTTGTTTTTCAAATAAATTTCTAAAATTGGTAAAAATTAATTTTAAAATAAGTGCACCAAAGGCGACACATTAATTTAGTGTTTTCACTACTAATCAATATTATGTGTAACATAAACAAAACATAGTGTTGTATGTAATGCAAGATAAAATAAGTATTACATGAAACACAAGACAAAATCAGAGTTACGTGTAACACAATATATCAAAAAAATTAAATTCATTTGATTTCTTTTCACAAAATCTCAGGGTGTTACATTCTAACCCCCTTAAAATGAATTTCACCCTCAAAGTTAATCTTGGTCATCAAAGGTTTAACATGTGAAAATATATTCATAGAAACCCACATCGTACAAATGAATAATAAAACTTCCCTTTAAAAGGAAATGTTTTAAACATAAAGGTTACCTAAAATATCTTATAACTATATTTCCACATAAGTGAACATAGGTGGATGGTAATGATTTTGAAATCAAAGAAAATCATAAATAATTATAGGGTGATAGATACATTGATCACAAGAAATTGGTTGATCTATATAAGGTTTAAAACCAAAAAACCATAAACTAAAGAGACATGAAAATGGTTATTTATATCATAAAAAATGATTATAGTAGGATAACATTTTATTTCAATATCATATTTTTGCGGAATTTATATGAGAAGATATACTTACTTGATTTCATTCCACTTCATAAGCATAATCTCATATTTTGGTTGTTCCTTGATCAATTTACACTTCATATTTTACTCCAAGAAATTAATATATATTTGTTATTCCTAAAGCACTAATGGATCACAAGATCCATAATACAATGATAATTCATTATGTATATCTCTAGTTATCATCACAAAAGAAAGGTTAGCACAGGTTATCCAATATGTGAAAATTTAAAAATGCATTAATCTCTAAAACCTCATCCAATGTTAAAATAAAAACATTTCATAAATATTTATCCTTATGATCCTTCCAAAATATTAAAATCCAAAAAATTTAGAAATAAGGTCACTAAATTTATTAACATTAACCCTCTATATATCATAAAGTATCTCTTGATCATCACATATCGAACATGTGAATAACTTCATTATATATTCACTTAAAACATGGTAATAACCTAAATTATTATAAAACCTTATTGAAGACATACATTTTTCTTTATTATTTACATAAAACATAGATTATTGGATATATTCCTCAAATCCCAAAATAATGATTTAAACTCCATCAATGATAACATAAACCACTTTAATAAAAAATCCATTATCAATTATGAGGTTATCAATAATATCCAATTGAATTTATCTATATCAATCATATCTTTTTCAAAATCAAACAACATTTTCTCAATATGAAGAACATATTCAGGGTTATCAAAATATCACCTTTCCCTTAAATCACTTTTTTAGTCCATCATAACCATTTAACTTATTTTTAAAAATACTTAATGGAAAAATTATACTCAACAATCCTTATATATTTCATGATTCATATAACATAGTCCTTTAATTCCAATAAATAAATATTTAAATCATTAAATTTCCTTCTCAAACCATTACCTAGGATTTATCATCTTATTCCTTAATACTTATTTCATTTCATATATCATTTTTAGTATCTTCATCATCAGCAATATAACCATTACTCATATAACATTGCTGATTCTCTTTATGAGACTTACCTTTATGAAATAAATTTTCATAATTCCCATACTTTCCATATTTTAAACATTCATCCATTGACAATACCATTGGGAGAGAAATATTCACATCCATTGCATTAAAACAACTTTTAATTTTCCCTCAGTAATTGATTACTCTATTCCCTAATTCACCATAGGTTAAACATTTTTTAATTACTTTGATACATTCCATTGAGTGATTCTTCCAACATTCTCGACATATAGGAAACTGAATATTCTTTCCTCCATAGTCTCCACTACCTGAACTCTCAGTGAACTATTTCCTTCTCATTTTTGGTGAGTCTAAGAGTTGGTTTAGGTACATGATGCTAATCATTTTCTATTAAAACTGATTAGGCATAATCAAAACATCCTTCAATCCATTCATCATCCCATTTAAGTGCTCATCAGAAAATTTTCCATCATATTAAATGTTAACCCAGTTCCTTCTGGCACATAGAATTGACAAAAATAAAAAATAATAGTGTGAGAATCACTAATCATAGAAAAAAACCAAAAAATCATGATAAAATCACTTATAGGATATCTAAATCATGACACTTCTTTAATCTATGATACCTTAGGTCTATCCCAGTTTATTCTTAATCATTATCTATTTAAATCCTTCATGGTAGTTCATAAAGAGTTTTTTAATTTCAAAATAATATCACCCAGGAGTGTCAAACCAGGTTTGTAGTAAGGCCCATTTTATTGCACTATCTAATGATTGATTCCAACTAAATGTTCCCATTTCGGGGTTATTACCAATAGGTACATCTATTCCAGAGGCATATCCACTTGCAGTATCCAGAAAAGGATGTAATTTCTTGGAAATCACTTGCTCTACCCTTTACCAAAATTCCATGGAATTTTCCTACACTTTGACTCATCCTTAAACTTATACTTATATTGATCCCTAGACACATGATTATAAATACACCTAGGGATCTCACTAAAGTTTTCTTATCCTAGTTTCTAAAATTTAACTTAACCTATCATCTGATAACAACTATAGAAACCCTTGCTTCTCATACATGTATATTACATCTTTTGAGATGAATATTCAATACATTACACAAAAAATGTCTAAGGACTATAATAGTTTAGTACCTTTGGGAACATAGAACACAATATTCTTAATTCATGAAATATATTCGATGTCTTTCATAAAGATCCTCCCCTTTAATACTCCTACTTAAAAACACTTATTCATAACATAGGTAAAGGAAACACAATAAAGGGTGTGCTCAGATGCTCCTTAAGGGTAAAAAGGGAGATATATAAGCATAATATGAGAAAATAGATATGAGAACACGATCATAACATTTTAAAACCATACTATTCATATAAAAGATCATAATCTTGAGTAATGTAACAAATATTGGTAGTTCATAAGACACGAATCATAAGGAAATCGAAGATCATGATCCATGGGGGAATAAAATTAGCATGAGACATACATTTGTGGTATAAAAAACATCTTATAACACTATAAACATGTATAATTAGAGATAAGTTCACTCATTAAGTGAATGAAATGAAATAAGGCCCTCGTATAAACTTATAGACATGAAACCATGCTCATGAATAAAATTATAGACATGAAATCAAAGTACACGCATAAAATTGTGAACATATAACCAGGATCATGCAAAAAATTATGAACATGTAATCGGGATCATGCAAAACACTGTGAACTTGTAATCATGTTCATGAATAACATTTAAAAAATGTAATCTGTTTCACGCATAACATATTTACTCACGGGTTATACATCTTTACCCAATGCATTGTAAGAAGACATATATCCCACCAATATAATAGTAATCAGGATCAATTAAAACATTTCTTGAGGAAACTAAATTTTATTAAAAAGTAATTTTAAAAACATCTTTTTTTCTGAAAATAATTTTTTTAAAAATAACCTTGAAATCTTATAAACATAGCTTTAAAAATAATTTAAAAAATATCTTGAAGAAAATATCCTTTCCTCATTGATTTTTTTTAAAAAATAAACAATTTTAATAATCCTTTTCATTTTGAATTAATTTATGTAAAATCTAAAACATTCCAAAATATTATGGAAAACATTTATTTTGAAAATAAATTTGAAAAATTGTAGGGGAATCTTGTAATAATTGATCGTTTGGGACAATAAGAAATAATGTTCATGTCATGCATGTTAAAAAAACAAAGATTCATTTCACATTTTATGTAAAATCCAAAAATACATTATATAGAAAATAAAATAAAGAGTAATTTCAAAACATTTGAAAAAAAATTCAAACATGTGTAAAAATTTCTATAAAAATATTATTTTGAAAAATTCAAAAAAAAAATTCCAGAAAACATTGTTTTGGAAGAAAAATTGTTTTTGACTAAATATATGATTTTTTATTAAAATTTTATTTTGAAATATTGTGTACTTAAAGAGAGAAAAATGAAGGTAAAACTTGTATTCTCATGAAATAACTATAGTAGAAGAAAATTAATGAGTTTATTGAGATATGGATTATAAGAATCTATCATTGGAAATATAATGTTAAATATCCCGATAAATGATGAGATTGTGACATAAAATATTTACCACTTTGGTAACTTTGAAAGGAAATTACCATGAAGGAATATCATTAAATTAAAATTAATATATCATGAGTATAAATAAATTCATGAAACTGCATATCAAAGGGGATGTATATACACATTGTACAAGAATATATGTGCAAAATATAATCATATGTCTCTAATAAAAATATTTTTTTTTTGACAAAAAACCCTTATCACTTTGGTAACTTTTTAATTGGAAACCCTATGAAAAATATATCAAAATGGATATGTAAATACCCATAATTTTAATTATAATATTCATAAAATTCATTCATGGGTAGTATATACACCACATAAAATAAATAGGGGTTGAATATGGAATGGGTCCCATAAAAGTAAAAAGTGAGACATAAATACCTTACTCTAAGTCATAAATTCCTTTTCACTCATTCAAAACTCAAGTATAATAAATATGAGTTTATTATACATATATTAATGAACCATAATTATATATATCATACTATATATGACTTAATTATTTACTTTTACAACCCATTTATTAAAAATTCCTTGTTAAAGTCATGTTTCGAGAACTAATCGCTTTTTTTTATTGTATGTATTTATTTTTTATTTTCAGACCTATTAATTTGATCATATTTTAATAATATCAATAATAATAATAATAATTAAATAAGGTTCATATTTACACATCAATTATACATTTAATACCAATTATGAAAGATGGTTTTCAGAAATGAGGTATGCCATAATCATGGAGATGGTAGGCTGTACGTATGCATGAGTAACGTTTCCATTTATCAAAGATAATTATGGAAAGTATGTGAATAAAATATTATAATTAAATAATTATAATAATTTCATAAATACCATATTATATACTTTTAAATATTATCCACATGGTGTGGTGTTTAAAAGAGAGATTCACATTGCTTTATGAAGGTGGTAGTCCAAACGTACATGAATAATGTTATCACATTTTAGTGAGTGAAAATGTAATAAATAAAATGATATATCAAATTTTAAGAATTATAAATATTTAATTAATATCATACTAATTTCATGTACATAACATTGATTTATCTTTATTATTTTCCTTGTAAAGCGTTAGTGAAAAATGAATCACATCACTTCACGAGGTAATAGTTTTTCGTACACATGAGCGATGTTATCGTGTCCCATATAGAATGGAAATAAAAAGGTATATATGATATAATTACTAAATACGAATAATTATGTTAATAATATCATATATATACTTTATATCCATCAGCATACCCAACTGAGGGTGGTGGTAATGAAAAAATAAATGATATCAGTTTGTGAGGTGGTAGTCCATCGTACACAAGAATGATCACTTCATAACACATATGATAAAAGTGGATATGGTTGTAGGTCATGTACTTAAAAAAATAATATTACATTATATGTAAGAAATTCATTTTATTATATTGTAATGGTATAATAATAATTGAAGGATGTGGATTAATAAATAAAACAAAAACACTTGTTGACAAATGTTACCTCTTCTTCGGGTATCTTCCATAGGTTTGCATCACAATACTTTCCAATTTGGATTTATACTCAAAAAAAGTATTCTAGGATGAGATTATGGTAGTTTGGAAGTAATTTGGGTAGATATTTTCTAAAAAAATGGGTTTAATAGTGTGAATAAGAGAGGATATGGGGTGACCTTTTATAAGTGGGGGAGAGGACACACTTGGTATTTTTGAAAAGAAATAAGTGCTCCCACGTTTTTAACATTTCAAAAGGGTAATAAATGGTAAATTATATAACCTTAGGGGAATAATAGTGAAATATTTCTGGAAAATAGTTTTTAGAAAGGTTTATAGGTCATTTTAACTATTATTTGTTTTGTTTAAACCCTCGTAAACCCATTTTTATCTTAAACACAGTGAATAATTTTTATTGTGTTCCTCATTTATTTTGGTCAAAAAATAAGTTGATATTATTAGATAATATAAATTACTATGAATAAAAATATTTAATAAATTTTTTCTAATTCCATTTACATAAGTGAGAAAATTTAATTTAAAATTAACCCTATAAATGCGATGAGAATGCAAGTTTCTAAAGAGAAAATGTTCAAAGTTTTACATAATTTTTATATCGAAAATAAATTTGAAATTGATTCAAATGACCTATATTGGATTAATGGATTTATAATTGAACTAATTTTAGTTAAAAACCAATTTAAAATTTTTATTTAACTTTATAAATAATTTAAGTGAAAATCTTATTTTCAAATAAAATTAAGTATTTTTCACTATTTATCTAAAAATGAATATTTTCAGAAAAATACAAAAAAGTTAACCTATTATCATCAATGGGTGTATTTTACTAACCCAAATGGGATGTACCACATTTTATAGGGAGAATGGGGTCTAAGGAATTGTTGATCCATACCTCCCCTTATGGAGTCACGAAGGATGTTATCCTTGTATACTATTGAAGTAGAGTAGGAAACTTATTGTAGTGAACTTTCTCTAGTTGGTATTTATTTCCCAAATGTATTTATATTATACTTATCTAGTCGACCACTAGAGATAGAGGTGGAGTTCTCTATCAACTTGGTGCTGGATAAATAGATATTATCTATTCACTTTTACTATATAGAAATAGATTAACTAAAGGAGATGGAGAATGAATTAGATGACTTTATTTACAAAGGCTTTATTCAACCCAGTGTGTCACCTTGGAAAGCATCTGTTCTTTTCTCTAATAAGGATGATGGAACCCTTCACTTATGTTTTGAATGCTGAAATATTAATCATGTTATAGTCAAGAAAAAATATCCATTTCCATGTATTGATGCTTTATTTAACTAGATGAAAGGTGTGATGTTGTTATTTAATATTGATCTTCACTCCTTTTACCACCAACTTAAGATCAAGGAGTATGATATTCCAAACAATGCCTAGCATTTCAAATTTGAAATATCATATTTCATTTAATTATTTGAAGTACTTTTTGAATTCCTTTATAATGATGACTCGTCCATGTGTTGGGCAGGGATGCATGGTATTTCATAATGCTTCAAGTTCAAGTTTGGGATATGTTATCATGTACGGTGATCACATGTTATATTATGGTTCTTGTTAATTTTGGACACACAAGAAGATATATTCCACACATGATCTAAAAATTGTAGCTGTGATTTACACATTTAATATTTAGTGACACTACCTTTTTTGGGAATGGTTTAACATTTAGTCTGATCAAAAGATCTTGAGTTAAATATTTTCCTAGAAAAATTTGAATATTTGTTTGAGGTGATGGGTGGAATGACTATAATATTTCTACTTTGACATTACCTATACCCATGGGAAGGAAAAAATAATTGTTGGAAATATTATAAGGATGTCTCCATCCCAAAATGTGAAAGAATGATCAGAGGATTTGAATCTCATATAACTTTTTTCTTGCATGAATTTGGGAGACCAAGAGTATAAGGTTGGTTTTATTATAGCAAGTGTTTAATTGAGATTCTCTATTCTTGAGATGATACTACAGGAGTAACATCTTTATGACGAGTTTGAGGTATCATGAATTCTTTATACATTGGGGTGACCATCAGTGAATGGATTCTATCTCCAGAGGAAATTATTTTCATTTGGTACCATTATGTTATTTTTTAGCCTATAGGAAAGGCTATAGGGTAGAGATTTTCATCATTCATAGTGGGTGATGAACCAAAGAACAAACAATATGTTTTATTATAAGATTAATTGATTCTAGTGGAAAGGTATAAAACATGACATTAATTTTGGATTTTGTTTCACATTGTTATACCTGTGAGTAGATTTGGATTGTGAATAAAAATCATTCTAGTTTTCTTTAATCCCTCACCATGATGACTTGGAAGTGGGGTGAGATATCAATGGAATTTGTTGTTGGGGTTCCATATAATCCTTAATAAAATAATATTATTTGGGTAGTTATTAACTAATTGACCAAATCAACTCACTTTTTTCCAATATATAATACCCCCAACGTTGAGTGTTGAAGAAATTTGTATATGCAGAATATTGAAAAGTTTCATGGAGTTCCACCTTGAAGTAAATGAGACACAACACACTATATTTTTACAAGGTTTTTTTTTACTGAGAGCTACTCTTTTCCATGTTGGTTGGGCCCCAAAATATGAATTATTTAGTATAATATTATTATCAAATACAATTGTTTAGGAAACAATTAGTTATACACCCTAATAGTTGATCCTCCAGTTGATCTTATTTATACCTTCCAGTAATCGAACTCTTCTTCTTTGGTTAGTTAAACATCCCAACTATTTGACAGGTTATACCCCCAGTCTCTCAAGCCTCTTTAGCAACTGGTTAGACCACCCAATCACAAGATCCTTCTTCATATTCAGAAGATCTGATCCACTAAAATGATGATCTCTTGATCTTCCTCAACAAGCTTGATGAATCACTATAAATCATATAAAATTCAAGAACATTTTCATAGATGCTGGTCTTTATCAATAATTCCGATCACCTGTAGATGGTCAGATGTGTCAGTAAAACATTGCTTGGTAAAATATTCTTTCTTCTACTGAAGTAATAAACTCTATAATCACTGAATAACTTTAATATAAAATCATTCTAAAATAAAGCTCTGACTTTAGTTTGAGATCACTTCAAATTATGAATTATAATTCATACATTAATTTTCCTTCACTAAAAATGGATGTTCACTATTATAATATTAATAATGTATGCACAAAACAAAACAATTCTTCAAAGAAACACAATATGTATGTCCAGTGTGTGTGGTGTCTCACCCTTCTTCACACAAGGGCTTACTATCACTATCAAAGGCTCATCAACCCAAACCCTGTTTGAAAAAATATCCATAAACTACATACACTCAATATGAAATTATTGAGCACAAATAGAAATTATCTTCTTTAGTATTTCATCATGCATTAATATCATAATATCCTAATAAAGATCCATATAATGGATTTTATGAAATTCAGTTAACTTTATTTATGCATGCATCATATCTCATGCATGAATATATTCATTTGAAAAACCCTAGATAGAATTTATTTAATATATGAAATTAGATCACATAACATCAAGCTCTTCATGATGATCTGAATCTCAATAAACTTAAATATTTTTCACAAAAAATAGTGCTATAAATGTACACTGGTTTTTGGAACTCAAACCGCAACCATGAAATTGTGAAGGAAGATACTCAGTACAAATTCATGAAATATCCTCATGAATAAAGAGCTCCCCAAGTATCAATTTTAGTCTTCACCTATCTCAAAAATATCTCTCAAATGTGGAATCCGATCAAAATAAAAATAAAAGAATGTCACAGTATTTGTAGACAAAACCCCACCAAGATGTATTGCATGCATCAAATTACTTCAAGTGTGTGCTGACTTATCCTATACTTTGTGACTTCAAGAATCACTATAAAAAATATCACTTATTAATCTTGCTATTTATCCTTGGTTTGATCTTCGTTCTATCATAAAAATGAAGTTTCAAGATGATTTGATCATATTTGAATCATTGGAATGATCAAAATATTCTCGAATACTTCGGCTCGATCTAATAAATGTGTAGCATGTAAAAAACCCAATGAACAACTCATCCACTGAAAAATAAAAAGTTTATGGAAATCGTGGTATAAAATGAAAAGTTTAGTTTGATTAGATCAGATGAACTCACTTATTTACATATGTTTAATGACAAATGAATAATAATGCACTATTGTGGGTCCCACATCAGTTTCAATCTCATTCATGCAATTCCTTTTATTACAACGCACTCTAATAGATGGATATTTGTGATTATGGGGTCTGATCCCACTATTCTTTGGAACCACCCTATGCTGGCCATCCTCTAGCACCGTGATGCCCCATACAGTGGTTTGCCTAAGCTCTATTACACTTAACTCTAGGCGTGCTATTCACACCAACATCCTCCAACACCCATACTAGCTAGATAAGGGTCAACCACCCACCTAATCATTGGATATAATACAATTAGCTGGTTGGTATGTTAGTCTATTTTTTAATAAACACAATTAAAAACACTTAGCCATATCTCATATAAAGTGAAAATCTAACATTTAATCTCCACATCCTTCTCAAACATTCTTCATGTAATTTATTTCTTATTGAGATCAATGTGTCAACCTCAATAACAATTAATACATGTCTTAGAACTTAAGGCTACTTCTATAATCATCACAACTATAACTCAATAATGATTAATCTCCACAAATTATTGAAAACAATTTCAACTTTAATAAACCACATAGGTTTTTCAATATACCCCTTTGTATTTTTTTTCAATACCCACTTAATTTTAAAATTCAATGATATATTCTCCACCTTATTGGAAATAAAACCAAATACATAGGTATGATAAAGAGTTTTCATCTCCATTAATTAAATTTTAAGAAAATATTCTTCTCTTATGGAACTTATAATCTGATTTACTTCAGAGAAGGGTGGAATCACCACCAGCTTAAAAAATTACTAAAATTAATCAACTCCAAGTCTATGTGAGATATGAACTGTGAATGAAACAAGAGTGTTAAAATTTAACATCAATTATATTAATAAATGTTCATCATACGATACCAACACTAAAACCTTTTCTTTGGTATTGTTAAATTTTTTTTAACTAATCTCCTACATACATATTAACAGAAAGATTAAAAAATTTTAAGTTCAAGAATGTACTTACACTTTTCTAGTTACTTTTCATTTCATAATCATGTAATAAATTTTTCCATTTCATAATTTTCTTTTTAGAATGAAAATAAGATAATGTGACCAATATAACTCAATGATAATAAGATTTAATTTACAGACTTTTAGTACATAGAATTATCAGATTCATACTTCATAAAAACATCATATATTCCTAAGATATCACCAGAATAGAGATATTTGGTTTTTTTTCTTAGATTATCCCCCTCAATAGATGTAATCAGTAAATCTTGATCATGATTTAATTTCTTCACAAATAAACTCCAAGAATCTTCTGAGATTATTTTTAATGTTTCAAAAATAGAATGTGATTACAATAATGTTTTATGATAGAAAAATTTTTAGTTGTAAGTTGCTCAATTTTTTTATCAAATTTTGGCATACCTATGAACACATGATTCACCTTCAATCCCATAAATGAAGAAAGCACAATGTGTATATGGTAATGAGGTAGTTCTTTAATTATTCTTAGTTATAGAAACATAGCTAAGAGTTGATTTTAAACCCAACAATATACTTATATGAAAAAGGATTCTTCAAATTTTATAGAAAATAAATTTTAGTTTTATCTTCTTGATCTATCTTTATTTCCCCATATAACTATTCTAGATATATGATCAAGAATTGTTTAGGAACATACTCAGTCTTCTCTTTTCTTATAGACTCCCTTTTCACAAAAATATTTTTATCACAAGAAGTCACTTGTTATTTTCCTATATTCTAAAATAATTATTCTTGTATAGGTAACCATGAATAATATTTTTACCTAAATTTATAGATATATTAAAACTTTCACATACAACTTTATCATTCAGCATGTTTTCCTTTTTAGGAATCTTTTTAGATTTTTCATCAGAGATTTATTTAACCAAATCAATATTGTTATTTCACTTCTTGATTGATTCTTTCTTTGATTCCAACTTAATTCCTTTAGTATTGATGTTCATGGAAAATTAATATTTTTCTATTATGTGACCTTTCATACCATAATTGAAGAATATTTTATTTGGCATGACACTCTTCACATTATTCTTCACAAAATTCATGGGATTTTTTTAACAATCTTCTTCTTTTGTTCACATCCCAAGGATGACATGCAATCTTACTTTATTATATGCTTGAATTTTTGTTGTGATGTTATATTCAAATCAACATATGATTTGTGAATGATTGGTATATACCAACACTAATCATAACAACTACCACTATTATTTCAATAATCATAGAAATTTTCAAAGTAATCATATATGTTCTTGATAGACTAATTCTCATTCTATGAGTTCTGATTCTGTTTTTTAGGTATCCAATTATCTTTAGATTTTCTCACCCTAAATACAAATTTTTTTAAATTTTAATACAATGATTTTTTTCTAAGAATTCATTTCCTTATTCCCAAACTTCCAACAGATCCAATAGTGACAATTGTTTTTATTTCTTCCTCTGTGACATATTCTGGATGTCTTTGACATTCTTATTCTTTTTGGTAGTGTACTTATCTTTATATGATTTATTTGGGGAACACGAATTTCTAAAATTATTCACATCTATATTTAGAGATAAAATGGATTCTTGATTATCTTTCTTCACCCATGCTTGTCTATATTTTATGGTTGAATCTATACTAGCACCAAAAAAAGCATTAGTACACACATATTTAATAGGAAAAAGGGATACCTTATTCAATGATAATTATATAGATTTATACTTGGATCATCTCAAGATCTTATTTCCACTAGATTTAGTCTTTTCAAAAATAGGACTCTTATGAGATGAATCTTTGGAAGTACTTACTTTCTTAGAATATTGGGAAGTCTCAGCTTGTATTTATTCCATGTTTCTAAATTTCACTTCTAATTAATTTTTTAAGTCAAGATCAATTTTATAATGTTAAACTGATTTAATAAATTCTTCCCATTGAATCTTCATATTCTAAATATCATATTCATGCATCTCGTTAGCCTTCAGTAAAAAATTGTCAATTTAATTGATTCTTTCTAATTTATCATTTAGCTGAGCATCTTTGATATTCATATAAGTATTATGTAGATTTTTAAGTGCATAGATATCTTATTTAAAGACCATTTCAAAAAAATATTTCTCACAAACATTAATTCATAATTTTTCGATAGATCCAATATATCTTTCATTGCAAAGAGAGGTTGTTTCATCTTTTTATCTACAAGGTTTTACAATAGTGTTGGATATTCTAACCTTTAATCCAATGCTTCTTTAATAGAATTAACCTCTTATTTAGGATATAATTTTTTTATCATGATGTACCTTGAAAACTTTGATCATACATATAAACACTTATTTGGGAACATTCTCTAGATTCTCTTTAATTTTATAATTGAACATATCTTTCTCACAAATTGAAGTTGATTCATTATAATTATAATCAACTAATTTTACTAAAACATTACCACTCTGAGTGGATTCATTTTATAGTTGATCTTAATTTATTTTTGATTTCTTATTTATCTTATTGGACACTATTTTCTTCATGTTTTTTGAGTCTCAATAGAAACATCGACATTTCTAAAATTAGATGTAGAGATAGAATTTTCAATATGAATCTCTTTATATTTTTCTTCAAACTCTAATTTTCACTTCAAATATTTATGATATAAAAAACTATACATGTAATGTAGATCCAACAAGAGGAAGCCTTCAATATGATAATAATTGAAGTGTCCAATGGATCTTGCAGTCTCACAAAGAGGGGGTGTGAATGTTGTGTGAGTTATTTTACTGAATTATTTTTCACTTTTTGATTAAAAAATATATCACTTGTTTTGATGAATTATTTTTCCATGTTGGTTAGACCCCCTAACATGAATTCTACACTATAATATTTTTATAAATTACAATGGATTAGGCATCAAATAATTATACACCCCAATATTTGATCCTCTAATTATTCTTATTTATACCCTCCAACACTCCAAATATTATACCTTGGTTAGTTATACACCCCAAACATTTGACTGATTAGACCCCCAGTCTCTTGAACCTCTTCAAAACAGGTTAGTCCCACCAATCACAATCTCATTATTCTTATTATTTTTCAAAAGATATAACCCACTGATAGGATGATATCTTGACATTCCTCCACAATATAACTTGATCACACTAGCTTGTGTAAAATTCAAGAACCTTTGCATGTATTCTAGTATTGATCAATAATTATGACCACCTATATATTGTTAACTGCTTCATTACAACATTGATTGGGAAAATATTATTTATTATGATAAAGACATCGCATCACTAATAACTGAATAACATAGAAATAAAATCCTTTGAAATAATTATTCTGATTCAATCTAAAATCCCTTCCTAGTATGGATGATCATGCTTGCATGCATTGTATTTCCTAAAAACTGTATGTTTACTATTATAAGCTTAACAGTGTATGCGTGTAACTCAAAAGAATTATTTACACACAGAATATGTTTGTCTAGTGTTCATGGTGTCTCAACCTTCTTCATGAAAGAGATTAATGTCACTATGAATCTGTTCATGTGGATCATAAGCTCACAGAACTCAATGTTTCTTTGAGAAAAATAGTAAAATAAATGTACACTATTTCAAAGAACTCAAACCATAATCATGCGATCACAAGGGAATATTCTTAGCATGAATTCATGGAATCTTTTTGTTAATATAAGTAAATTGAAGTCTCTATTTTGTTCTTCACCTCTCTTAAAAATATCTATCGAATATGAAACTAACTTGTACTAAAAATGAGAACATGCCAGAGTATTTATACACAAAACTCCACTAAATAATCTCATGGACACCAATTTAATTCAAGTGCACAATCACTTAGCTCGCACATCGAGACATAGAGAATAACCGTCACTACAAATATCAAATTTTCTTCCTCCTATTTATACTTTATTTGATCTTTATTATATCAGAAAAATGAAGTTGTGTGATGATTCGATCATATTCAAATCATCAAAATGATCAAAAGATGCTCAAATACTTCAGCTCAATCTCCCAAGCATGAAGTATAGAGAAAAACTGATGACTAATAGATCCTCTTATGAAGGAAAGGTAGAAGTAAAATGTGACTCAGATTGAATGGTGCAAATTGATCAGAGCATATGACAACTCTTATTTACATATGTTCAATGATGGATGAATAGTAACATGCTATCATGAGTCCCACATCGATTTCAATCTCACACACATGATTCATTTTATAATAAAGTGCACTAATAGCTGGCAGTTTCAAGTATGGGGTCTTCTCCTACTACCTTCTAGCACCACCCCATGCTAGCCATCCTCTTTCGCTATGCCTCGCCACACAATGGCTTGCTTATACGCTCTTATGCCTGGATCTGGTTTTACCACGCACACTAATATCCTATGTCTGCCATTATATATAGATAGGGTTTGATTTACCACCTAATAAGTTTCTAAAATCCCCTTGGATGGCTAGTATGTTAGGACATTTTTTAATAAACACCATTAATTTTTTTTGGCATATCTTATATAAAGAGGAAGAAAAACATTCAATTTTCACTTCCTTATTAAAAATTATTCATGTAATTTATTTCTTATTATGATCAACAAGTCATTATCAATAACAATTGACACATGTCTTCGAACTTAAGTCCGGTTCTAAAATTTTTACAATTGGAACTCATTAATGATTCATCTTCTCAACTTATTGAAAACAATTTCTACTTCAACAAACCACTTGGTTATTCAAATTTGATTTTTTTTATAGGGAACCCTGATCCACATCATATTTTTGGAGAGTATTTTAGGAGGATATGAGATCCCATGTCAAGTTGATCATTTCATACCATTCATAGGTAGATGATCAGACAAAATGATCTATACATATTCTTAATGAAATTTTTCATGCATACATCCTTGAGTTTTGAGGAGAATGGGATTTACATTTGGAGGTGGTTGAGTTTACCTATAAAAATAGATTCCATTAATACATTAAAATGGAACCCTCTAATGCCTTATATGGAAAACCTTTTAAATATTTTCTATGATGGTTAGAGATTGGTGAAGCACCCCTTGTGGGACCTATCTTGGTCCATGAGATGATGTTGGAGATCTATCCAATCTATCATATTCTAGTAATGGATTAAAGCCATTATAATTATTGTAAATATAATCATTAATGTCCTTTAGATTTCTCAGTCAATGACATGTTGTTCTTGTGAGTATTAACTTAGTTGGGTCACTGATGGATTAGAATGTAAGGGAAGTTGGCACTCAGATATGAGGGACCTTTTGAGGTTGTTGAGTGGATTGTGATGTTGGCGTATTGTTTAGCCCTGTCACCACAAATGGTTTTAATCCATAATGTGTTTCAAATTTCAAATCTCAGGAAGTATATTTCAGACCAATATCATGTCTTGAATTGGGAATAGCTTAATATTGAACCTAATACGACCATGATTGAGTAGCCATTTTATTTTTTTTGTTTTCATGTGAAGGCTCTCTATGAGAATTCCAAACCTTTGGTTCGAGTGTTGTGGTATCATGACTCTGATTCTCATGATACTTGGGACTAGGAATCATTGATGGGGGAGAAATGGCCTTATCTATTTTTGGACTAGTCTTCTTGATGATTATTTCTTTTGGCATAAAGTATTATGGAAGGTAGAATTGTAACATACAGACTCTTACTTTCAGATATAACCTTTGGTTTATCTTTCTATTCATTATTTTTATGTTGATTATTATTTATTAATATTTTTATATCCTTTTAGGGATTTCGGGTGTTTTATTAATCTTTTTTGAGATATTTAGAGGTGTTTGAGTGTTTGGAGTTTATGTATAATGAGGCACATAGTTAATAAAACTATAGGTAGTCCACCGGTAGGCTGGTGAGACCCACAAGCTAGCCTATGGCATGCTATAAGTGAGGTTTTCATATAGTAATCCTACCAATCAGTTGGTGTAATTCCAATATCCACATGGGATACTAGTTAGTTTGGTGGTTTTTATAGGACAATAACTGTAGTAATGTATTAGACCTACCTATCAATGGATTGATGATGATAATGATAACTAAAAATTTAAGAGTTTAGGTATTTTATTCATTAAGGGAAGACTCCTATTCTCCCTATCCTTGAGATCTTGAGAATTGTGCACATCTAGATCAATATTTCACTAATCATGTGAGGTCCTTAAGCATTGATCTATCTAAACCCAATGATAGTAACCATAGTTCTAGGTTTGAAAATGAATTATACATTTCATTATTTATAAAATCATTTATTTATGCTTGTTTTTATCTAGATACCCATTCAATATTATTTTGATGGAATTAATAATTCATTCTTATTTTATGCTATCCATTTAAATGATTTGAAAACAATGTTTTAAAGTAAATTTTGAAAATGATTACCATCTCATTTTTTGTTTAAAGTTAACCATATTTGATTTATTTGATATGGAATGATTATGAAATTATTGGTGGGATCCTACTGGTCAAGTGTTTCTTAACCTTAAATATGCCTTTGGGTGTATGTATAATCTCTTTTTCCAGTTCTGGTAAAAGGGAAAGCTTCTCTATAAGATGCTGGGTTTTATTAATAGAATAACCCTGTTAGTTGGTTGGTGAGAAGTGATACATGTGATCCACCTATTATGAAGAGATTTTGGTTGTGATGTGTAAAGTCCAAGAAATTTCAAGGAAAGTTTTTTCTTAAATATTTTGGAATTTAACGAGTCTGCAGTTTCTGACGGCACTTGATTCTGAGGCCCGGTGTGCCCGGAATCAATTTCTGATGTTTTTTTTCGAGTATGTTCAGTAAACGTACATACAAGTTTTTCTATATTTTGAACCGGTGCTCGTAATTGAAATCCGAGGACACCGATGAACTCACAGTGCCGATATTTGCTTAAGGGGACCTTTACCACAATTTCATTTTATGCAGGTTGAGAGTTTTTTTGGTATTCATAATAAAATAAATAAAATTGTAGCACACAATTTTATTTAAAGTTGTTGGTTTTTTCCTACAATGGGGAGTTAGAGGTGGGGCCCACACCCACATAACCTTCCATGTGAGGAATTAGTGTGGTGGGGCCCACATGATCCCTAATCCTTTCATCTCCTCTTTAACATCCCCTTTATTTAATCTTTGACAACCCTCTTAAAACCTTTGGACTTCCACTTAAATGTGGAGCCTCACTATCTCCCATCCATTAGTGTTGCCAACTCAATGCCTTAATTAATTCAATTTACATTTTTAATTAATTTGAAAATACATGGAAATGTTATATTATGGGAGGTCCTTATTATTATTTTGGTTGGAAAATATTTGTGGGGAGATTTAGTAAGGGAGAGTTCTTCCACGAAGAACGCGAAGAACGCTCCCCGACTTAAAGGAGTTGAAGTAACTTCTCCAACCTTCTTCTTCCTCCACATCAATGGAGGAGACACCGCCGCGGGAAACGTCGCCAACAGTGATGGTTCTTTCTCCGACGTTGACAGAGCAACATCATTTTCAGCAGCTACGACGAACACGCCTTGATCGAGGTAGGGGGATTATGTTCAATTTCAATTGATTAAAATTATTCTTGTTCTTCGTTGAAAATTATGGTTTGTCTTTGGCCATGTGATACCGCCTAACGCAAAGGGAACGGGCCAAATGAACATGGCTCAATGGCTCTTCATTGATCCTTGTTTTTTTATTAGCGAACAAGGCGTGTTGAAAAAGGCGGCGACGAACGAAGGCGGCGGCCGTGCGCCAGCCGCATGTGGAAGAACCGTGACCCACTACTGTGGGCTGCTGTGTCGAAGAAGAACCGGCCGGTAAAAGTCAGCCGAGCCGAAGGATGACCGCTTTGCCAAAAGGGGTGCCGCGCTGCGGAGAATAGCAACCCGCGCTCCGCGGGCCGCTTCGGCGGGCGAACTGGCCGGCTCGTCGGCCAGCCGGTTTAGAGGAGGTCACGGCCCCGCCTGGTGCCTCGAGTGGAAGACAGCAGCCTGCCCAAGCGGGATACACGCGCTGGAGAAGCCGGCTGGATTTGACTGGCCGGATAGGAGGGCGGCGCCGCTTGGCCGCTAGTTCGGGAAAGAGGGGGGCTGTGCCCCCCTGGATCACTCGGCCAGCCGGGCCGCACTGCGCCGAGCCGGGCTGTGCCGCGCCGGGCCGGGCCGCTCCCCGCCAGGTCAGGCCGTGCCCCTCAAGCTGGACCATGCGCTTCACCAGGCCGGTCTGACCCCCTGCCGGGTCCGAACTGCCGAATCCAGATGGACCGACCCGCCAACCACTGGGCTTAACGGGCTGGGCCCATTTTCACTTAAACATGAATAACTTAAAGACCGCACATCCAATCGACGCGCCGTCTATGGAACTGGGACCCTCATGACAATTCATTCATTTTGTGATACTCTAATTGAGTTTTGGATGACTTTGGAAAATGGCTAGGTTTGGAAGAGCGTATTTCCAACCGGGCCCCTGGAACGAAAAAACCAATATCTCTCAGACCGGGCGTCTGATTGACGCGTCACCTGTCTTGTTGGGTTTCTTTTGATGAGACGAAACTTCAGGATACATCAACTCTGAACTTCGTGATAGTGGATGTATCAACCCCCTTGGCTCGGGGAGTAGACCCTCCTGGAATCGAGTGTGCTATGTGCGGGAACCCTAGAGCTGGCTGCGACTGCAACGACTACTGTACTGGGATCCTCCGTGGGTTTGACGATGATGACTACTGTACTTGGATCCTTTGTGGGTTCGGTAGCGATGACTACTGTACTTGGAACCTTTATGGGTTCGACAGCGATGACTATTGTACTTGGATCCTCCATGGGTTCGGCAGCGACGACTTCTGTACTGGGATCCTACGTGGGTTTAGCAGAGGAGATGATTCATAAGCTACATCTAATCAACTCCACCCCTCTTCATGAGTTGTATACCTGTGTGAGCTGAGTCTTGAATTTCAATCATTACCATCGATTTGATTGAATTCTTTCCTGTGTGGACTGGGTTGTGCTTGGGCTCGAGAGTTGGAGCTGAACAGGAATTGATGACTTAGGTATATGTATGGGCATATACCTAAGTAGAAGTTAGTTGATACTTCGTGATTGTATCTTTACTTTGTGGTTTATCCTTCGTGGATTCTGGGAGACCATCGGGGGTATCGGGGTCCCTTCTGGGTATTGTTATACTCACCCCTACACGGGATATGCCAGCACAAGTTTGTGTTGGATGCAGATGAACAACAACACTGATTGTGGTAGAGACTTGTGGAGCTGGACGGTGCCCGGAGGTGGACCACTCAGCGGGACGTACACAAAGAAGACGGATGGACCCATGGTACTGAAAAGTCCATATGTACCCACCCTTAAAGTGGGATTACCGGAGGATGACTCAGTGGTTGCTGCTTTACTTTACTGCTGTTGTACTAGTCTTTTAGTTGTACTATACTCTCTACTGGGCTTGTATTTTCGGCCCCTTTCTTTTCAACACTTACTTTTGTATAATGTTTTACTTGTGATTACTTCAATTGCATTCTCTATTGTGTTAGTTTACTTCTATAAAGGGAATTCCTTCCCGGTATAGGGATTTACGCCTTTAGCTCTAGTCGCCAGCCCCTGGTCTATGGAAGGCGGGCTTGGGGTAGTCACAGCACGGGCCCCGAGGACGGGTCATGACAAATTGTTATCAGAGGAGTCCGTTCTACTGCAGAACTCAAGAATCTGATTTTTTCTTAATGTGAAGAAATAGTGTTATGAGTATTGAGTGTGTTTTTTAGTCCAGGGAGTCCAGTGTTGGTTCGACGGCCGACGTATCCATACACCAGGACCCTGACTTATGATTTCCGACTCAGTGCACAAAAACACTGATTGCATGTGTGTTTCAAAAGTTTTTTTGTGATTACTTTGTGTCAGATCACCAGGTATAGTCTTTTGACCTTGTCTCATCTGTTAAGGATGCCTCTACGTAGACAGTCAGTTGGAGTTCTGAGATGAGTACCCGATGACGGCCCACCGAGTGACGAGGCTTTGGCGCATGGTCCTCTTTCTATATTGGCACCTTTGGGTGGTGTACCAGCAGCACCACCACCCGTTGCGCATTAGATACCACCAGTCACACTGGCGGACATTGCACACCGAATGAGCGTGTTGCATGAGTCCTAGTGCTAGAAGCCTCCAAGGATTCAAGGCGAGACAGATTCCTAGTAAGTAGAGGATTGGATGGAGGCGATTGCTAGATTTTTTTCTCCTAGTTGAGACACCATTAGAGCAGATGGTGATCATAGATACTAGAATTTTTCTGTGCGTGACCACGAGGTTGGTCCGCTTAGTTATGAGGATTTGGTATATGGACCGATTCCTGAGATAGTACCTTCGGGTAGTGTGACATCTATATCACTACCCGTTGATCGGTAGTTACGACCGACAGTACCGGTAGAGGACACTTGTAGTCTTAGTGCCTTACATGTGTTTCAGCATCAGATACCCCTCAGGTTCTGAGGTGATACCGACTCACTGGCGGCTGAGGGCTGGATTGAGGAGGTGACTGAGAGTTCTCTAGAACTTATACAGCTTAGTCAGGATGACATGTTAGTAGCTGAGTATTCATCGAGGCATACCGACCGTTCCGGGTACTCGATGAATACGATACGATTAGTGATTTGGGGCTCGAACTACTGAATGGGGTGTGTTTTAAGGATATCTGAGCCAATACTTTTCCTCTATGAATTCCTACTTATGCTAGGGTGCTAGAGAGAACCTTTGTGGTTGAATGTTCTTTGGCTGAGCAGATACAACCCGTGAATGTTAGTAGTGGGAAAGAAGGAAACAAGCGCCAGTCTCAGAGACTTTGGCATGAAAGAAGTTTCAAGAAGAAGATATGACAGGGACAGATGAATCAGCAGGGCAATAGACATGGAAGTAGAGCTTGGAGAGTAGCATGAGGTGGTGTACATTTCTACATGTTACAACCACCCGCCTTTGTAGTCCCCTCCATGCTCAGGAAGCTAGAGGGAAGGGGAAGAGAGTTGCTGTATGTGGTCAAGGAGTGCGACCGAAAGGCTCTAGGGATGATTCGAGGTATGGTCTGAGTCTACTACTAGCTTTTGTATCAATAGACATAGGTACCAACCATTCCCTCCTTCCACGAATCTTGTCCTAGACCTAGAGTTTCTGGTTAAACCATTAACTTTACCCTCACTTGTGGAGATACCTTTAGGAGGAGACTCGATAATCACACTTATGCCGATGATGTGATCTGACCCTTGAGGCGAGAGTTTCAGTTGGAACATCTTGGTGGCAGCATCGAGGCCTTACGACGATAGTTTGGGTATGGACTGGGCAACCACAGTTCATACCCAGATTGACTTTATTAGGAAAAAAGGTTGTGGTTTACCTACAACATTGGGATGAGTTTTCCTTGATTGGTGAAAAGGAAACCCCAGGCAGCACAGGATGGAATCATGCATAAGTGGGTGCAATCGATCACTCATGAGCCGTCCAGACATAGAATTGTGCTAGAATTCTCCATAGTTGCTGCACCACTTTCAGCATTGACGAAGAAGGGGAAACCTTACGTGTGGTCTGAGATATGTCATCAGAGCTTTCAAGAGTTGAGGTAGAGGTTGACCAGTTCACCCATCTTGAGGCTACCGGAGGAGGGCATTGGGTACGTAGTGTACTGAAACACATCAGGGACCGGACTCAGGTGTGTCCTGATGCAGGAGCGAGCAGTGATTGCTTATGGTTCACCGTAGTTGAGACAACATGACAAGAACTATGCTACCCATGACCTCGAGTTAGCAGTAGTGGTCTTCATCTTGAATATGTGGAGACACTATCAGATGGGCAAGCACTTTACAGTTTAATTTGACCACCAGAGTCTCAGGTACATCTTCTCACAAAAGAAACTGAACCTGAGACAACGACGATGGATTGAGTTCCTCCAGGACTATGACTTTGAGATAGTCTATACTCCTGGGAAAGGAAACGCTGTAGCTGATGCTCTCAGGAGGAGATCGGGCATTCAACTACTAGGAGAGGCGATGGAGCAGCTAGCCGTGTTGTAGATATCCTTTGTGGATAGAGATGGATCATCCTTTCTACAGTAACTCACAGTCACTCACAGTCACTCCTCCACTCCTTCAGCGATTCAGAGAGGCACAACATGGGGAAATTTACTGTGAGACACAACGTGCTCAGATATCCACAGGGCAGGCACCTGATGGATTTTCTGAAGGAGGGGAGCATGTCATCCTCTTCAGGGGACATACTATGGCACCGGTTGCACTGCAGTAGGAAGTGATGAGGGAGTTTCACACTTCCCCTCTAGCGATACATCCAGGAGTGGTGAAGATGTACCAGGACCTCAGTTGAGAGCACTGGTGGCTGGGTATAAAGAAGGCTGTAGCAGAGTTTGTTTCACGATTCCTCACATGCCAGCAATTGAAGGTGGAGCACCAGGTGCTAGCGGGCTTGGTTCAGCCCTCAGAGGTCCCAGAGTGAAAGTGGGACAAGATATCCATGGATTTCATGATGGGGCTTCCACATACATCCAGAGGACACAACTTTATTGGGGTGATTGTAGAACGAATCAACAAGTCGGACCACTTTTTACCGATTAGAGAGAAGGGCTCAGTAGAGAGCTTGGTATTACTATACATTGGGGAGATCATATGACTTCATGGTGTTGCATCGTCTATCGTTTCTGATCGAGATGCTCGTTTCATTTCCTGGCTATGGAAGGGGTTACAGGAGGCTTTTGGGATGCAACTACGCCTGAGCACTTCCTACCATCCTTAGACGGACGGTCAGACTGAGAGGACCATTCAGACTCATGAGGACATGCTCCGTGCATGTGTCCTTGAATTTGGTCACAGCTGGGAGGATCACTTACCCTTGGTGGAGTTTCCGTAAAACAACAACTACCACTCCACCATCGGGATGGCACCATACGAGGCACTGTACAGCCGACCTTAGAGATCACCTCTGTGATGGACTGACCCAGGGGAGTCAGCACTTATTGGACAAGAGATGGTTCAGGCTATGATGGAGAAGGTGGAGATCATCCAGGAGTAGATGAAGACTATACAGAGAAGACATAAGTCCTATGCTAATAGGAGATGGAGACCACTGGAGTTCGAGGATGGAGACCACGTATTCCTATGGGTCTCACCTCAATGAGGTGTATGGAGATTTGGCCAGGGCGGAAAGTTATATCCACATTTCATCGGACCTTTCTAGGTCCTTAGTAGAGTAGGTGAGGTGGCTTACCGCCTAGCCCTTACACCTCAGTTGCATCGGGTGCATGAAGTCTTCCACGTATCTCAGCTGAGGAAATACGTGCACGACCCATCCCACATCATCGACCATGGGGAGCTAGATCTCGATGACGGGGTAACATTCTCAGTGGTCCCAGGGGAGGTCGAGGATCGATAGGAGCAGGTCCTACATGGTCATTCTATTCCTCTGGTGCGCATTCACTGGCAGCACGAGAACCTCCAGGAGAGAACTTAGGAGTGGGAGGCTTAGATGCGTGTACAATACCCCCATTTGTTTCCATAGTGTGTGTTGTAGCTTTATGGGGACGTAAAGCCCTGAGGTGGGAGTAATGTAAAAACCTGTAAATTTCAAGGAAATTTTTTTCTTAAATACTTTGTAATTTTACAAGTCTGCGGTTTCTGAAGGCACTTGATTCCGAGGCCCGGTGTGCCCGAAATCAATTTCTAAAGTTTTTTTAGGTACGTTCAGTAAACATACGTGCACATTTTTCTATATTTTGAACCGGTGCTCGAAATAGAAATCCGAGGACACCGATTAACTTTCAGAGCCAGTATTACTTAAGGGGACCTTTACCACAGTTGCGTTTTATGCGGGTTGAGAGTTTTTTTGGGATTTAGAATAAAATAAATAAAATTATAGCACACAATTTTATTTAAAGTTGTTAGTTTTTTCCTAAAATGGGGAGTTATAGGTGGGGCCCCCGCCCATATAACCTTCCATGTGAGGAATTAGTGCGGTGGCGCCCACACGATCCCTAATACTTTCATCTCCCATTTAACTTTCCCTTTATTTAATTTTTGACAACCCTCATAAAACCTTTGGAATTCCACTTAAATGTGGAGCCTCACCATCTCCCATCCATTAATGTTACCAACTCAATGCCTTAATTAATTCAATTTACATTTTGAATTAATTTGAAAATACTTAGAAATGTTAAATTATGGGAGGGCCTTATTATTATTTTGGTTGGAAAATATTTGTGGAGAGATTTAGTAAGGGAGAGTTCTTAAATGAAGAACGCGAAGAACGCTCCACGAATTGAAGGACGTAAAGTAACTTCTCCGACCTTCTTCTTCCTCGACGTCAAGGGAGGTGACACCGCCACAGGGAACATCACCAACGACAATGGTTCTTTCTTCGATGTTGAGGGAGCAACATTGTTTTCTGCAACTACGATGAACAAGCCTTGATCAAGGTAGGGGGATTTTGTTCAATTTTAATTGATAAAAATTGTTCTTGTTCTTCATTGAAAATTATGGTTTGTCTTTGGCCATGTGATACCACATAATGTGGAGGGTGCGATCCGAATGAACACGACCTGATGACCCTCCATTGATACTCATTTTTTTATTCGCGAATGAGGCATGTTGGAAAAGGCAACGGCGAATGAAGGTGGTGGACGCACGCCGACCGCATGCAGAAGAACCGTGGCCCACAACCGCGGGCCACTTGACCGAAGAAGAACCGGCCGACGAAAGCCAGCCAGGCCGAAGGAAGACCACAATGTCACAGGGGGCACTGCGCTATGGAGAACTGCGGCCCACGCTCCATGGGCCGCTTCGGCAGGAGAACCGGCTGGCTAATCGGCCGGCCGGGTTGGAGGAGGCCACGGCGCCACCTGGCGCCGCGTGCTGAAGACAGTGGCCCCCCAAGCGGGCCGCACGAGCTGGAGAAGCCGACCAGCTTTTGTCGGTGAGATAGGAGGGCGGTGCTACTCGGCGCCGCCGGTTCGGGAAAGTGGGGGGCCACGCCTCCTCGGATCGCTCGACCACTCGGGCCGCACCGGGCCATGTCGGGCCCCGCCCCACTGGGCCGGGCCGCTCCCCCTCATGCCGGGATGCGACCATCGGGTCAGACTGTGCACTTCAGCAGGCCGGTCCGACATCCTGCCGAGTCAGAACCGCAGAATCGGGATGGGCCGACCCGCCAACCACAGGGCTTAATGGGCCAGGCCTGTTTTCACTTAAATGTGAATAACATAAAAACCGCACATCCGATCGAAGCGCCGTCTACGGAACTGGGACCCTCGCCACAAAGTGGTCCTTTTACGATACTCTAAGTGAGTTTTGGACGACTTTGGAAAACGGACAGGTTTGGAATGAGCGTATTTCCAACCGGGCCCCTGGAACGAAAAAACCAATATCTCTCAGACCGGGCGTCCGATTGACACGCCGTCTGTCTCGTTGGGTTCCTTTTGACAAGACATAACTTCAGGATACATTAAATCTGGAATTCGTGATAATTGATGTATCTACCCCCTTGGCTCGAGCAGTGGACCCACTTGGAATCGAGCATGTTGTGTGCGGGAACCCTAGATCTGGCTGCGACTGCAACGACTACCGTACTGGGATCCTCTGTGGGTTCGATGATGATGAAAACCGTACTGGTATCCTCTGTGGGTGTGACGACGATGAATACTGTACTTGTATCCTCTATCGGTTCAGTAGTGATGACTACTTTACTTGGATCCTTCGTGGGTTTGGTAGTGATGACTACTGTACTTGGATCCTTCGTGGGTTCGACAGCGATGACTTTTGTACTAGGTTCCTACGTGGGTTCGGTAGAGGAGATGACTCGGAGGCTACATCTAATCATCTCCACCCCTCTTCGTGAGTTTTATACCTGTGTGAGCTGAGTCTTGACTTTCAATCATTACCATTAGTTCGATTGACTTCTTTCTTATGTAGACTAGGATGTGCTTGGGCTCGAGAGTTGGAGCCGAACAGGAATTGATGACTTAGTTATATGTATGGGCATATACCTAAGTAGAAGTTGGTTGATACTTCGTGATTGTATCTTTCATTTGTGGTTTATCCTTAATGGATTCTGGGAGACCTTCAGGGGTCTCGGGGTCCCTTCTGAGTATTTTTATACTCACCCCTGCACGGGCTATGCCCGCACTACGTTGTGTTGGATGAAGACGATGGACAACACTGATCGTGGTAGAGACTTGTGGAGCTGGACGGTACCTAGAGGTGGACCACTCAGCGAGACGTACACGGAACAGACGGACAGACCCGAGGTACTGAGGAGACCATCTGTACCCACCCTACAGGTGGGATTCCCTAAGGATGACTCAGTGGTGGCTGCTTTACTTTAATGCTATTGTACTAGTCTTTCAGTTGTACTGTACTCACTATTGGGCTTGTATTTCCGGCCCCTTTCTTTTCAGCACTTACTTTTGTATACAATTTTACTTGTGCTTACTTCAATTGCATTCTCTATTGTGTTAATTTACTTCTATAAAGTAAATTCCTTCCTAGTATAGGGATTTATGCCTTTGGTGCTAGTCGCCAGCCCATGGCCTATGGAAGGCGAGCTTGGGGTAGTCACGGCACGAGCCCCGAGGATGGGTCGTGACATGATTTCATCCTTAGTTTATGTGATCTTTTTTGATTTTTGTTCAATTTCAAGTTCTGTACCTATTTATTCAGGGTTTCTTTTCTCTTGTTTAAAATTTTGTAATAATTAATATTTATGTATTATTATATGATGACTTTTTATTTTTGTGTAATTCTTAGGGAAATATAATTCCCCTAGATTTTTATTATTGCCCAGGTGCTATTCAATAACCTGTAGGGTCCGAGAGCACCCATAAAGCTATGTCAGGGCTGACTTGAGTTTCGATTTAGAAAATTATTTACATTGTTTCATGACACTTTGGACCTAATCATAATAATTTTCTGTCGATCATATTATTTTTTCAAGAGAATCATGAGACTTTTCTATCCAATGTCAGTCTTCACCCTTTATCACAAGACTTTCACCACTACATCTGACTTACTAATCATAATCCCTTTTAACGTCCTATTATATCATTCAATGAGCTATGAAAAGAGTAAAGGTAAGAGAACATGTAGTGAACAGACCCCAGAATCCTGGAGCTGGTGTCTACTAATATCACATTCGCATGATTAAAAGTAATAAAATACCAAAGGATCAAATAGTTTAGTATTCATGGTAAACCATATATATACATGAGTCTTATATTATAAATTAATACCCTAATTACAATATATACATATTTTTTCTTTCTAGGATAACTTTATTCCATTTATGATATCCTTGTATATCTTTTTTAGTACACTTCATAGAATCATGGGGAAAGAAACAAAATAAGGGTGAGATCAAATGCTCAGCAAGGGTAAATTATATTAGAATCAATAATGAATCAATGAGAATAATAAATATGGAAAGATAATAACTGAACTCACATTCCATATAACCAATAAACTAAGAAATCAGTGCATAAATAATACGGAAAAGTAACTAACGAAAAACCATGTCTTTTAATAAATGAAATGAGAATGAAATAAATCTATAGACTTTTTCATAGTGAAAATCTCATGGATATTAAATACTAAATCAAAATTAAGATAATTCTTAATTATTGAATGTTATGTATCAGGCACATGAAAACCACTAATGTCATGATGTATCCTCCAAGAAGTTTAAAACTATAGGTAAAAATCTATTTAATTTGAATAACTAATTTTTATCATTAGAACCCATCGATGCAATGAGGAGTGATATATAGTCTAAGCCCTACCCATCACTGAAGGTCCAAATCATTCATCATGTTGAGTAATCGATTTAATTAGTAAACAATATTCCTTATCAAATATTTTTATTGAATAAATAACACTGAATTTTAAATACTTCACTAGATAATCAAACAACTAAAAAAGTAAACACTGTATATAAAAATTATATATTGTTTTGGCAGTAAAAATACCCATGATAAATGATATGGATAATTATGGGAAATTGAATGTATAATTATCATAGTAAATTGAATATTTTGAGGGGACTAATAATGGAATTAAGGAAGTTAGTGTCTATACCATCCTTAGAAAAATCAATCATAGACTATCATAAGGAAAAATAAGGATGATATCAATATAAAATATCCCAAGTGGAGTAAAAATAAAGGATTTTTGTCATTTATTAATGAATATAATATAAAAATATCTTTTAAAAACATTATTGATGTTGGTTTTTCTTATAAGCATTTTCTAAAACATTTTAAGTTCTAAAGTGTGGAAAAATTGAACTGTTACTTGAAAAAGTTCATGAATAACCAGAGGGTAATAAAATTAAAGGGTTTATATAAAAATGACCATAAATATTCATTTAATTTAATTTCATGAATAAGCAATCTCGATTGGAATGAGATTGTAAAATATTCCTTTAAAATGATCATAAAAATAAAGTGAGAATTAATAAATGAATTGATTATTTGTATCAACTATAAATCCACATATAATAAGTGGAAATAAATCAATATATAGTCAATGTGATTATACACATAACCATATAATATTAACGATAATGATGAAGTAATATAACTTAATGAAAAGGAATCGGGTTATGAAATTCAGTACAACCTGGTAAATTTTAATTCAAATACAATTATAAAAAAATAATTCAAATTAAACCCCAAAATACCATGTATATAAAATAATTAATGATATAATATATCTAAATTGTCAGTATATACACCACATAAAATAAGTAAGTGTTGAATATGACATTTATCTCACAGATGTGAAAAGTGAGATGAAAATCCCTTACCGTGCATTTCCTTTCTAGTGAACATACTTTATCCTCATTTATAATGGTTTTAAGAATGTCAATAAATTATAAAATAACTATAATAATATATAAAATATCATATATTAACTTCTTATAATATCTTATTACCAATTTGTTAAAAATCTTTAATTATTTCCACTATTTTTGGTGTTAATTGCCTAGTTTTTCAAGTATGTTTTGAATCATTACCTGTTGTTTCTATTCCATAAATCTTGATTTAAGAATCTAAATAATGTAAAACATGATTAATTTATCATATATATTTAGTATACATGTATTTATAATAATACATAATATCTGGATATATAAAATGAAATGTACCGTTCATGGAGACGGTATGCCGTACGTACGTATGAATGCTACTTCAATTTTTTTGTCTTATTAAATAAGTAAGTGATATATATATTGTCATTATATTATCATATTTATATCATATATGCCACATTATTTTATTAAAACCATCCCCTTATATATTCCATGTATTGTATGAACGATTCAAATCACTTTGAGGAGGCAGTAGTCCACACATCCACAAACGATGTTATCATATCCCAAAAAATAGAATAAATGTAGGTATGTGTTATATAAGAATTAAATATGTACAAATAAATTATATATATCATTTATAACATATAAAAAAAACGTGAAAATCATAATTCTCACCATGAGAGGTGGTAAAGGAAGAACGAATAATCATCGTTTCTCAAGGCGGTATTCTGCCATACAGACAAGCGGTAAGTCTGTTACCCATTAGATAAAAGTGTGTGTACGTGTGGGTAAAACAATTGGAATAAAAAAATATTATTATATTAAATATAATGAGTTAATTTCATAATAATTTAATTAGAAGATTTGATGGGGGTGGACAAGGAAATAAATTGAAATTGATCGTTGAAGAATATTACCTCGTTTTTGAGTAACTTTTTTTGGTTTATACCAAAAGACTTCCTTGGTTTTATTTATACCCAAGATAATTATTCTAGGATTATGGGAGGGATTTTGGGAGCTTATTTTGGATTATTTTTTATGATACAAATGGATTGAGAGGTGTGAATAAGTGGGAGGGGATAATGCCTTTTTATAGTGGAGGAGGAGTGACATTCTAGTAAATTTTTGGAAGAGAGAATTACACCCACTTTTTCCCATGTATAGTCGATAAAATAATGGGAAAAATCATATAAATTGTATTATATTCTAAATATGAATATCCAATGTCTTTTTGACAAGTGTAGAAGTCATTTGGATCCTTAAGTTTATGGTTTAGTCCCTTATTAAGTTAATTTTTCTCTTAATCCCTCTAATAAATTTTAACTGCATTCACTAATAGTTTTGGTAAAAAACAAATTTTAACTTATTAGAATTTATAAATTATAATGATTCCGAATATTTAAATAAATTTCCAAAATTTCAATCACATAAGTGGAAAAAATTAATTTAAATTTAATCTCGTAGATGGGATGAAAAAGGGGGGTTTTAAAGTAAAAATGTTCATCAATTTGAAATATTTTTAGATCCAATTTCAATGTGAAATTGAATAAATTAACTAAATTGGATTAATTGATGTATAGTTTAACAATTTATACTTAAAAAAAATTCAAATATAATATAACTATATAAATAAATTAGATGAAAATGCATTTTTAAATTAAAATTCAGTATTTTTCACTATTCTTCAAAAAATAAAACTTCATAGAAAAATAAAAAAAATTAACCATAAGATAATTTTTATGTTCCTATTTAAAAAATTAAGTTTTATATTTTATATTAAATTTATAAAAGTTCCAAAAATTATATTTGTAATAGGTTATCCATTAAAAAGTGTAAAAATTCCCTTTTTAGAAAAATAAAATTTTTATTTATAAAATTAGATTTATTATTATATTATGATTATCAAATCTATTGGAAAAATATCAAAAATATTTTATAATATATATATTTCATTAATATAATTTACTAAAATTAATTAATTTAATTTATTAGGATAAAACACATTTGTATTCATAAAATCATTTAATTTATACTCAATTAGTTCTAATGCTCATTTCTAGTAAATTGTTTACCAATGAATTCATTTAATATTTATATAAATTATATATTTTCAAAAGTTATTTTATAATATTCATAACCTATAATTTAATGTCAAGGTTATATATCATGATATTAAATAATATTAGTAGTATTTGGATAAACACAGTCTTGCATGTAAGATAAGCTATCAAAGAAAGTCTTTGTTGCTTGTAACAAAAGATGGCCCAATGTTGCGTACATTGATAGATATAAAATATATATAATTTTAAATATTAAATATACCGTAATGTCTTAAGAGGTTATATTCTATTCTACATTTGGTCTTGTGTTTCATACACACTGTTGAATAAAAAGTTACTCTTAGAATTTTTGGGGTGTTATATTCTCCCCAACTTAAATAAATCATGTCCTCTCAATTTAAACTCGATCTCTGAAATATAGGGTTTTGTATTTGGAAATTACTTTATTGAAATCCCAAATAATGAAAATGGTTAATTAAATATCCTCTTAATAAGATAGAATGAGTATTGAAAATTTTATATGGAATAATATACAACTAGGTCTTCAATTAGGAGAATATTAGTGGAAAGTGGAGATATGGACTTAGAGTAAAATCGTAAATTTTTATATGGAGTGATTAGGTCATGAATCAGAAACAATTGAATGATTAGTAGAATGTTGAGGGCCTCAAAGACTTAAACATATGATGATTTCAAATACCATCGATTCAATAAAAATTTAGGTATTAGGATAACATTTTTTTGATCATTTTCCTAATGTTGATTAGTCTTTTACTACCTATTATTTTTAAAAGGTTAGGTCCAAAGCCTCAATTTATTATTTAAATCAAATAAATCTTTAAGACTGGGTAGAGGGAGACCCATTGCATAGCCTGAAAGTCCAAGGCCAAGTGGCTTGAATACAAGGCTTGAAAGCCCATTTTTTGGCCCAAAGGACCCCTCAGTGAACAGTACTGCTACAGTACCTGTGCTGTTACAGTTCCTGCTATAGTACCACCGCCGCTATAGTTCTGCCACTGATTCAGTAACCCCTGAAAATTTTCCCCACCCGTATTTGATCGTAGGTCTTCTGTATTCCAAGCAGGAGCCTATACCACTTGGGTACAAGATCGTTAGCAATTATTTTACTACCTATGAATATAAGTAAATATGCATACATGATACGTTTCAATTTAACATAAGCAATTATATCTTTTGGTTGTGATTCAATAAAATTATAATTTATCCCTTACTCCATGAAATGGATATCCTATAATGAATCCATTTTTTTGAATCACTAAAATATTCTTTTGACATATCGTTATACCCATAAAACAAGTAATTATATTTGTCTATAACTATTTTAAAAAACCAATATGGTTATGAAATTAATTTCTAAACCTAAAATTAACACTAGTGGTTCTTCATTAATATTTATTCATCAAATTTTTTACGTAAAAATACTTACCCATTATCCAGAATATCATATATGCTAGTGGTTGTTGTGAAACCCTTATCGTACTTCAGTCATGGGTTCAGTTTTTGTGGCCTTATCGGATATGATGGGTTGTAACCCGACATATATGGTTTCCTTTTATAAAACCATATTATTATGATTTCCCAAATAAATATTATGGTCATCCTTTAATTTTAACCATTAAATATACTTTTAACTAAGTTTTTGAATACAACCCCTATAAATAAATACTCTATCTATTTATTTCCAGATAGGTCCCGTCTCAGTCTAGAGTTTATCCTTTATAAGAGGGAATTGAATCAGGTAATTCCTAGTTTTTTCACATTTATGTAAATAAACCATAAATGGATCCTTAGGATGAGATTTATTTCTTTCCATAATACTATTCATTTTTCCAAAAAAAAATTACTTTATGTCGTTCTTTCCAACACATAGATCATATCCCAGTTCCATTAGGACACTATCTGGGATGTCTCCTTCCACATTTTTTGTATGATTTAAATCAATCCTTATTTTCTCTATGGCCTCCATCACTCTAGCTCTTAGAAATCTCCATCCTCATCTTATTTGGTTAGTTCGATAGTTGGTTAAGGTATATTTTGTTAATAATATTTTAGGAAAACTAATTAGGAATAAACATGATATCTTTTACTCCTATAGACACCTCATTAGGTCAATTATTGTCACCACCTTGTCCTTCATGTTCAATGTTAACATGAATCCTTTAGGTCAAAGTCATTGAATAAAACTAGAAATCATAGTGAGAGTAATAATAGTCATGGTGAGAAAATTTTATAATTATTTATAGGATATAAAAACATGAAACCTTATTTTCAATCTAAAACACCTTAGGTTTAACCTTAGTTATTTATTTTCATCATATGTTCCAATATTTCACAATTTTTTGAGAAGAAAATGTGAATTATCCTAAGTATATCCACTAGGAGTGTCAAATTAGGTGTGCAACAAGGCCCATTGTTATATAACAGGCTACACTTAAGTCAAAATTGACACACCTTTTCAGTGTTGTTACCCCAAGGTATATCTATGCCAGAACCAAATCCTCTTGTAGTATCCAAATACAGATTTATTTCTAGGAATACCAATATAATATATACCTTACCAAAATTATATGATGTTCTTATATACTAATTCTTAAATTCTACCTTAGGTCTATGGTCTCTAATATATATTTTCATAAATACAGGTCCCATGATTTATACTAAACCTGCCTCTGATAACAATTGTATTGAAGAAACCCTAAAATCTAGGAGATGATGTCTTCTACCATTACATTAACATTATTATAAGGAATTAAACCCAAATTATCAAAGAGTTTAGTAGTATGGGTAAACGAGATACATAAATGATTCTTATATTACAAATGAATACACTAATTACCACATAAGTTTTTATTTTTGAGGATAACTTTATTCTATCTATTATATCCTTGAATATATTTATTAATACACTTCATGGAATTATAGTGAAAGAAACAAAATAAGGGTGAGATCAAATTCTTAGTAAGGGTAGTGTATAACTAAAGCAATAATGAATCAATGATAATAACAAATATGAAAAAGTAATAACTAAACACACATTCCATATAATCAATAAAATAATAATGGAGTGCATAAAAAATATAGAAAGGTAAATAATGGAAATACATGACATTTAAGCAATTAAAAGAGAATAAAATTAATCCATACACATTATCATAGTGAAAAACTCATGGATAATAAATACATAATAAAAATTAAGGTAATGCTTAATTATTGGATATCACATCTCAGGCATATAAAAACCTATACTTTCAAGATCTATCTTTGAGATAGTTTAAAACTACTGATAAAAACCTATTTAATTTGTGAAACTAATTTATCTCATGTGAAACTATAAATTAATTAAGGGGATATAAAAATTTATGGCCCCACCTATCACGGTATGTCTAAATCATTCCTCATATCAAGTAATCAATTCAATTCATAAAAAACTGCCTTATCAAATATCCGTATTGAATAAAGAACACATATTTATCAATATTTACCTAGATAATAAAATAACTATCAAATTAAACACCATATATAAAAATATATACTATTTTGGAAATAAACATATCGATGATAAATGATATGGATAATTATGGGAAATTCAATGTCTAATGATCATAGGAAATTGAATATTTTAAGGGGACCCATAAAAGAATCAAGGAAGTGAATGTCAATAATATAATTATACAAATAAATCAAAAACCATCCTAAGGAATAATAAGGATGGTATCAATATAACATATCCCAAGTGGAGTAAAAATAAAGGGCTGTCGTCGTTAATGAATTAAAATATTATAAAAATATCATTTAAAAACATTCTTGAGGAAAATATCCTTTTCATTTTAAAATACATTTTAAAAATAATTTTCTTTGAAAATAACATTTCAAAAAAAATTTATTTAAAAATTAAACTTTTAAACTTGAAAATTAATCTTCAAAGAAACGATAGTGGTTAAATCTGTACATGCCGTACAAGGTAAAAAAACATTTATTTTTTACGGTAAAAAGGCTATAAAAATTTCTTCTTCTAAAAGAGATAAAAAGATTCCTTTTAAAACATTTTTAAAAGAAAAAAGGGTAAATATGTATTTAATAAAGCATTTTTTAAAGTTTAATTTTTTTATAACATTTTTATAAAATAGTGTCTGTAGAAAAAAAACATGTTCTCCGACTAAAGAGGGAAATGAAACCGAGTTCTCTTAAAAACATTTTTAAAAAATTTTAATTAATAAAGAGTAAAAAAATGGTACTATTAATTAGAAAAGGTCATTAATAACCATATTAGAATAAAATTAATTTTTTTATTAAACAATTATCATATAAATTCCTTTAATGTAATTTCAAGAATAAAAAATTTGAATTAGAATGATATTGTGAAATAAACCATTAAAATGATCGTAACATTGAAGTAAGAATTAATCAATGAATTTATTATTTGTGTAAAATATAAATCCAAATATATGAATTAAAAATAAATCAATAGATACTCAACATAAATATACACATAATCATAGAATATTAAGGACAATGAGGAAGTAATATAACCTAATAAAAAGGAAACAAGTTATGAAATTATTTACTACTTAGAAAATTTTAATTAAAATAACATTAGAAGAAATAATTAAAGTTGAACCTAAAAATATCATGAATATAAAATAATTCATTATATAATATATTAAAATGGGAATTATATACACCACAAAAAAGAAGTAAGTGGTGAATATGACAATTATCTCACAAATTTAAAAAGCGAGATGAAAATCCATTACCTTGTGTTTACTTTCAGGTGAAAATAATTTATATTCATGTATAATGGTTTAATAATGTAAATAATTTCTAAATGGACCATAATAATATTTGTAATATCATATATTAACTTCTTATAATATCTTATTACCCATTTGTTAATAATCTTTATTATTTACAATGTTTCAGGTGTTAATTGCCTAACTTTTTGAGTATGTTTGGCTTGTTACTTAATATTACCATTAATTAGATCATGATTTAATAATTTATAGAATTTAAACCATTATTTAATTATAATATATATGTATTATATATTTATTTATTATAATCCATAATATTTGGATATATGAAATAAAATGCACCGTTCATGGAGATGGCAGACTGTATGCACGCATGACTGCTACTTCCATTTATTTATAGTATTTTAAAAAGTGATATATATATATATCTATATTATCACTAAATTATCATATTTATATTATATATTTCACTTTATTTTATTAAAACAATATCTAATACATTCTATGTATAGTGTGAATGAATCACATTGTTTTGAGGAGGCAGTAGTACATACATCCACAGATGATTTTATCGTATCCCCACAAAATGGAATGCATGAAGGTATGTGTTATATAATAATTAAATAAATATAAATAAATTATAAATATCATATATAACATATAAAAACAATGTTTCCATTATAATTCCCACCATGATATGTGGTAAAGTAAGAACAAACAATCACCATTTTGCGAGGCGGTAGTCCGCCGTACACATGAATTTTATATTTGTTACCAATTAGATAAAAGTGTGTGTAAGTGAAATTAGAATAATTAGAATAAAAACATATAAGTATATTTATTATAATAATGTTACTATATAATCATGTAATGATTGAATTTTTTGGTGTTTAGAAGTAAATAAAATGAAAGTGATCATTAAAGAATGTTACCATATTTTTGGGTTACTCTTTTTGGTTTATAAGAAAAGACTTAATTATTTTCCTTTATTCAAAAGGTTAGGATTATATTATTATGGGATGTATTTTAGGATATTATTTTTGTAGTATTTTTATGAGGCAAATTACTTGAGAGGTGTGAGTAAGTGGGATGGGTGAGTGACTTTTTATAGCAGAGGAGTGACATTCTTGTAATTTTTTAGAAGAGGCAATTCCACCAACATTATTCCATTGCAAAATGGATCCAATAATGAACAAAATTATATAAAATTGTTAATATGGTATAAATAAGAACTTAAAATATATTTTGGAAAAGTTTTTCAGGTCATTTTGGACCTCAAGTTTGAGGTTTAGTCCCTTATTAGGTGAATTATTCTCTTAATCACTGTAATTAATTTTAACTACATTCAGTAATATTTTTGGTCAAAAACTAAGTTGAACATAATAGAAATTATTAATTATTATGATTCAAAATATTTAATCCAGTTTTCAAATTTCAAATCACATAATTGGAAGAAAATAGTTTAAATTTAATCCCGCAGAAGGGATGACAAAGCATGGTTTTAAAGATAAAATGTTCAAAAGTTTGAAATATTTTTATTTCCAATTTCAATGTGAAATTGATTTCAATTACCTAAATTGGACATGTTTATGTATAATTGAAGTAAATATAATTTATAGAAAAACTAAAATATAATTTAACTATATAAATAAATTATATAAAAATAAAATTTTCAATTAAAATTTAGTATTTTTCACTATTCATCAAAAAATGAAACTTCACAGAAAAATACCAAAAATCCACCCTAAGATAGTTTTTATTTTTATATTTATAAAATGAGTTTTATTTTATCATATTAAATTTATATGAGTTCCAAAACTTATATTTGAAATAGGTTCTCCATTAAAAGGAGACAATATTACTTTTTAGAAAAATATAAATTTTAAGCATAAAACTGGATTTTTTCTTATCTTATATTTAGAAAATATATTGTATTAATGTAAAAAATATTTTATAATATATATATATTTCATTAAGATAATTAATTAATAGTAAATAATTTATTTTATTAGTATTAAACACCTTTATAAGCATAAAAACATATCCTTTATACTCAATTTGTTCTTATATTCATTTCTAATGAATTGATTACCAATAAATTATTTTTATATTTGTATAAACCATATAATTTCACAAGTTAATAAATCCTATTCATAATTTATAATTTAATTGCAAGGCTATATCTTATTATATTAAATAATATTAGTAGTATTCGGTAAAACTCGATCTTGCGTGTAATGCAAGCTACCGAAGAAAGTCTTTATTGCATGTAATACAAGCTAACCCAGAATTGCGTGAATTGAAATATATAAAATTTATTTAATTTAAAATATTAAATATATCATAAATTGTCTAAAGGATATATTCTTTTCTATGCTTGGTATTGAATTTCATACATACTATTGAATAAAAAGTTACTCTTTTAGAATTTTTGGGGTGTTTAAAATTCATGAGACTTTATAATATTTTATAAGATAGATTTTAATTTCATAGATGAAAAGAAAAGATGAAGATTTTACACATGTGAGGGTATACAATTTTTGAATATAAAAAAATAATATTCAAGCCATGGACCTACATGAATTATAATAGGTTGAAATTTGGGGGCACGTGTGAATTGCTAGAGAATTTTATATTACATTGCTTTAATTTTACTATTTTCTTAGTTTTATAATGCCTTATTATTCCTACATAATATCTAATAACCTACTAATGGAGGGGTAAATCATGAGTGATTATTAAAATTATTTATCTCCTTTTTTAATTTTTGAGTCCTTATTCACTTAATGAATGGATTTTTTCCATTGAGTTATTTTGAGTTTCAATGGATATTTTATGATTTTAATAGAATTATATTTAAGGGTTTGAACTGTTAAATTATTTACTACCAAGGTTGATAATTTATTATCTCCTCACACATTTTATAGATTTTCTTAGAGGAGATGGGTGAATTAGGGGGTTAGTGTCTATGAATTGCTATTAAGTGAATGAAATCAGTGAGTTACTTCTATATTTCCTATAAAAACCAAACTTTTATTGGTTATTTTCTTAGTAGTTTAGGAGTGGTTATCTGACCTTTTACAAACACAAAATAGAGGATAACCATGTAGTAATCACTTCTAGATAATTATACATAAAAATCATAAACAATGGTTGATTGATGAATAAAATTAAGGAATCTATCATTTATCAATAAACAAGAAAAGAAGTAAAACTATTTTAAAGTATATTATAGGGTTGAAATTGGAAATCAAAATCTAAACTGATTAGCATTTAATCATTTGGATTTCAATTATTTGGTTTCCAAAATCATACAATATCAAAATTCCCCCTTTATTTAACCATTAAGTGACAAATAATTTAGTTTACTCTTCTCTGGATACCACCCTATGGTTACCGCTACTTTACACTTTAACCTAGGAAATAATTTATTTTTCCACACCCCATGATAGGTTTAAATATCAACACCCACTTCAATATGAATGAAATTTTACAAATATATGGGTGTAAATTATATAAACATTATAGAGAATAGTATAATCATTGAAAACATGCTATATTTGACACAAAAATGAATTTAAATAGTTTTTACCTATTTCAAGAAAAGAGGTATCAAATTCTTCTAGAATAAATCCACTTAACAGTATATAAATTAATAATTTGACATATCAACTTTGGTTTTCTCTACGAAAAAAAAGAGTGAGATTTGTTTTTTGGTTTTAGTGATTCTAATTAGGTTTGAATGACAAATTATTGAAAATACACATCTAATGGTTCTTTTTATCTTGGAATAAAGTTTATATCTTGGATTTCCAACAAAAAAAATTATTTTCAGTAAGTATCACTAAGGTTATGTACATTTTTACAATTCAAAGATGCATCTAGTTGATTTGGATTAATAAATAATTCAAGGATTCTAAAGAAGAGTCATTATAACTCATCCTAATAATTCATTATTGTAGTAGTGTTATAAATCTTTGAAAAAAATACACTACAACATTCAAGAACGATTCATATTAAGATAAAATATCATCACATAAAATAAAATTTAGAGTAGGGAATTTTGATTCTAGAGTAATTAATTACAATGGATAAAGTAGACAATTTTCCTCTAAAAGACGTTCAAGAAAGGTGTTTGAGAATATCTTGGTGAAACTAAGAGTTCAAGACTCTCAATTTATTTGAAATATTTGAGAATAACCACATTCTCACAAAGAATGTGTTTGAACTAAATGTTGTTGTATGTGAATGTTTCATTAATGTCATTAGATGGAATAAAAATACATTGAATTTCATATAAAGATCCTTTGGGTTCATTTTGAAATGGAATAAATTTTGTAAGATATTACATATAGGGGTAAATTCATTAATTTCATACAAATAAGGTGGGATAACTTGAAAGTAGGAAAAATATTAATAATTAAAATGGGTTTAAAATTTTTTGAAGTTAAAGCTTCGAGATAGGGAGATATATCTAATTAATAAAATATTTAATTATAGTAGAATATATGGTATATATAATGTCATAGTTTCACAGAGGTAGTTAACAACTAATACATTTATTTAAGGTATGATATTTCCAATATTAATACTAAGACAATTCATTTACTCTTATTTATAATAGAAACAATGTCCCATGTTTACTTTGAGTGAATTAATTTTGTATCATAAAATATATATTAATAACATTATCATATAGTTAAGTGATAATGAAGCTAATAAGTTGTTCCAAATTGGTACATTTTGGTAAGGTATTTCCAAAAAATTCGAAGGGGGATATTATTGAGCCTAAAACATGTTTTATTTTTTTGTCCTTTTTTTGAAATAATAATGAGGAACAACATATTAATATTAAATAATTTTAGAATAAGTTTAATTTTGTTTGGGTAAAGTTAAATGTATTTTGGTGAGATGAATAAAAACCATATTTCATTACCTCATACCCTAACATTTTATAAATTTAGGTGCATTAGAAAATTGATAGAGCAATGATGGAAAATAGTCATATATTGCTAAATAATATTAGATTAATTTTGTATACTATTTTAAGGGACCATGGTCATGGAATATGTCATTTCAAGGTAGATATTTTTAAAATCTCTTCTCCAAAATGGATTAGACATAAAACTACTCCATAGAAAGGTTTTGGAGGAGGAATGTGTTTTAAATCTCACTATATAATATAGGGAATCAATAGACTCACGCCATTATAAGAATCTATTTCAATTTTTTATAATATCTCTATGAAAAATAGGGATAATATATGATTTAAGGAATAAAGGAAAATCCAATTATCTAAAGTTATGCAACCTAATAGACGGAGATACAAAACCATGTCAAGGAAGGGTGTTACAACACCATGGTTTACAGGAGATATCAAATATTAAGATATTTAAACAAGAAATATTTTAGGGTAATAATATGTAATTTCTAATAAAAACATTTAAAGAAACTTCATACTGTGGAAATAGTGAACTATGCCATGGTTTGACTAGATATTGAGAAAATATAAAAATTCATATCATAGTTAAAAATGGAAATAAAAGAGACCTAATAATTCTAAATTACCCTAAATTTTATAACAAATTTGAAGGGAATTTCACCTACTAAACATGTTTAGAAAAGATTATGTAATTGAAGAGATATTCATTATAGCTCTGAATAAAGAAAATCAATAGAAAAATAAATATGGAAAACAATAGAAGAATATAATTCAAGGAAGTTCTCAAGGAGGGAGGAAGATAATATAGAGGAATCCTGTAATAAAATAAATATATTGAAAAATATATAAATTCATTATATATACTTAAATTTTAATGAATATGGAGTTCAATACTACATTTATATTTCAAAGGGGGAATATATTTTTTGTTTTTGATGGAATATATTTAATAATAGTGATCCAAAAATTGGTGGGGTAAGTTATCCTTAAGGGATTATTTATCTACTCAAGACCTTTGTAATCTAGTGATAATTATTTTCTTGTAATGGTAAGAGTAAAGAGATATAATTATTCTAGAACTAACCATCTAATATAGATTTAAAAAGGAAAAAATGATTGAAAAAAGGTTCAAATCATTACCCTAATTCACCCCTTATTAGGTTATTCCATTATGATCCTTATAGAGTGATTCCTTAGTTTTCCTTATCCTTCTATCATTTTGAATTGGAGTATCTATCATTGATTATTTTGAAAAATTGTTCCAGTAAGGAATTATTGATTATAATTATAAAAGGATATAAGAGGATGCTTAACCTTGATAGTTTAGGTTTGATCCAATATTCAAAACCTTTAAAAAATCATAAAAAAGATTAATTTTTCTGATACGATTATATATTTTTCATTTATTCATAGTAATATTGGATAATTTTTTTGATTATGATATGTTACAAGTTTCATTATAATCCCAGAAACCATAAATATTTTCAATAAGTTAAAAAATAGAAAAAAAATTGGCTCACACATACAAAATAACTTCACCTAATTTAATCTATAAGGAAAATTGACCATAACCAAAACACCATATGTCCAAAAACCTCAATTAAAATCATTAATAATTATTATTATAGCATGAAATTTATAAAATAATAATATTCATACATTAAATGAATTATTTAACACCCCTTTTAGAATAACCTCATTTCTTAATATGGGGGTCACATCACCTGAAACACATTCTCTTAAATGTTATAATATATCTCATAGAAAATCAGATTTAAAATAAAATATATAAGTATATTAACTTAATGAAAAACCTCATTTCAATACACCACCCATCCAATAAAAAGTTTCTATTAAGTATCTGTAAGTTAGACTATTCCTAAAAATCTATAGATTCTATAATGGCATATATAGTAGAATAATATAGTTCCAACATTACAGAAAGTGAATCCACTATATGTAATTAATATATTTAACATAATAAAAAAATATTGGATCATATATAAAATTAAGTTAATGTGAAAACATCAATAAATAGTGTCCCAAAAGGGGTGACTAAAAGAAATGAAAAATAAAAGTGGTCTCATTGTCTTACTCAATATTTTCTTACCTGGTTGTTCTACCAATTGGTCCCTTGTCAAATGGATATCTGGAACTATAAGTAGGGGTGAATTTTAGTTTAAAAAATCCTATAATTTTCTTCCCACTCCAGTGTTAAAAGGATTGGATAATACAAGTTCTGATCTACAAAAGATATATCATAACATAAATCAAATCAATAAGTGAAAAATAAAATTATCAGTAGACGAAACACTATTTAATAAAATAAATGTGCAAAATTAAAATAAAAAACATAACATGGAGTAAAAAATGCTTAAATAACGAGTTAAACTAAAATATCCCTAAAGGATATTAATTACTAAAAAAATACCAATTCATACGGAGTATTTTATTCTATAAAAATTAGTAGGAGGATATTTATCCTAATCTTAGGTATCCCCCTTCTACACTTGGATGTTACTCAACTATAGACCTATTAGAAGGTATCATCATCATTTATACATACACTTATTTTTCTTATCCCCATGATCCCTCGATCAACATGGATAGACAAGATATTTTTTACAAAACCATGGAATTTCTTAATCAAGAAGGATCAAAAAAACTTCCGTCTCCCTATCTATATAATCAATCAATATCAAATATGAGAAAAAAACTTCCCACTTTAAATAAGTTCAATTTCAATGATCATATAAATAATAATTACAACAATAAAGATATAAATAATTTACACTGAAGAACAACACATATGAATGCTCTAATAAAAATAATATGTTGAAAATAAAATTGAAACTATTCTAGTTAAGAAAACTAAAATAGAATTTAAAATGATAAAAACCCTTTATATCAATTGAATTTAACCCTTTCCAATTCTAAAATCCATGGGTTGAATTTATAGTAATCTATGTAACAAAACACAATGGACATATTCATAGTTATTTGGGTTCTGATGCAATAACATCAGATTTCAGTCATCATTTTCTTATGAATGCATCTTTATACTATATTTTTCAATATTTTCAACACTATATTACATTAAAAAATACCATTTTCCATCAAAATAAGTTAATAAAATATTCTCAACTTATTGGATATTTAGTGTGTTTAATCAATTAACCAAATGATAAACATTTATATAATAAATTTTAACTCAAAATGAAACTATATATACTAACATATAGTAAGATTAAAACCCTAATGAAGTGTATTATAAATTATCAAAACTGAGAAAATTATGATTAATAAACTAAAAAATATCCCCTTTTTTATAATCACAAGATGAAAAAGAGTTATCAAGTAAAGGAATGTTTTAGAAATAATTTGAAAGAAAATGATTTGTAATGTGTCCTACCTAATTAACCACCCTGAGATAATATCCAAGAGACTTAATTATATTATACAGATTTAGTAATAATATTCAACATGAGGATGATGGAAGAGAAAGGGGAGACTCATGTGACCAGGTAACTCATGCACAAATTTGATATGATGATGCTCCAAATAACATCAGAGTAGGGGAATATTCTGTTTATCCTAATCTTATGGGGCACAAAGATCTATTTCATCTTTGTGCATCTTTGAAATTCTGGTCATTAAATGGTGAGATACCCTAGGAGTCATTTTTTCTATGAAAAGTTTTTGTATAGGTGGTAAAATCCATAGTGAATCTATCTTTCTATGATTTGGGTTTCCCCTCTCTTGGAAGGATCATCAGGAAAGGATGGGTAGCACATGTTGATACCAACCAGGAAGATATCGAGGAACAAATTAACCTATGAAAGTTTTCTATTATTGTGAGAGTTCTTATTCCAATGTATGAGAATATATAGTTCTTTAATGATCTCATTGATAGAATTTCTATGATCAGGGGATTTAGGGACTAGCGGATGACTACCATGGGAAGAGGATACTTCTACATTGTTTTTCCATCTGATTAGTTGAATAGGCATGCATGGATATTTGGCTTAATTTCATTGATACTTGAAATTTTATGAGTACAGGAGTGGTATCAAAAGTTTTATGCACTTAAAGTAAGGAACACTCACATGTAGATATGTATTCACATATGAAAACCCAATTAGATCGATTGAAACCCGATAATTTTGTGGGCAATTGCCTCTTAAATTTTAATCCCAATTAGAGTTGATAGAAAAATAGATAATCCAAGGTTTATTAACTTTTATAGAGTCCTAGTGGACGTTGATATGGACACCTCTTTGGGGTAAGTGGTAGTCCTAACCACAAGGGATGATAGTATCAAAATGTAAATCCTATATGAAAGGAATCCAAAGTTCTGTAAAGAATGTTTCACATTTGGACACATAGAATTTGAATGTAACCGCTCTAATTTTTTTAAGTTTTTTAATATTAAATGGCATGATGCGAAATACTATAGGAGGGTCGTTGATAAAGGTAAAGGGAAGGTATAACCCCTCTTCAACTCAAATGAGCCTATAGGGTCTACCATTGGGAAGGAACCTCAACCTGAGAGTATGGAAGGTGGTGTTCCTACTCAAGACATGGTTATTTTAGTGGAATCTCCTCCTTTGGAACCTAATGAGGACGAAAGATTCAATAATTTGATAGAAATATTATGTTGATGGAAATGGACATCCCCTATTTCATAGAAAGGGAGGACATTTATACTATGAATCCTGAAGTGGTCAACTCAGTTGATGAAAAGGAAGATGGGATGACTTATAGCCTCCTCTTTGCTGTGAAGGTCATTATGAAAGATAATGGTCATAACACATAGGAACATGAATTAATGTTAATCAATAAGCATATTGTTCAAGACACTCTATCCCCGGAAGCTCACAATCCCGTTCTGATATTTATAAAAGAGAAATCTATTTCCCCATGCAACTTGCCACTCAATAATGAGTCATGGAAAAATACAAATGGTCTTCATGAATCGAACCCTGAGATGATCCGGGATGGATAACATGTGTCTATGGAAAACTAGCAACCTACTTCTCATGTTTACACATATAATGACAAACCTACTTTAAATGAGGTGCTTCTTAATGTTAACCATGTGCATGAAGAATTGTAGGAGGAATTTCAAGGAGTAAACCATCATATTGATAACATTGTCTAGGTTCTGTCATAACAAAAATCTCCTACTATCATCAAAGGTCTATGAACTTTTATAAAATCAATTGAAGAGGGTGATTTAATCTCTAGGATAGACCCACTATATGAATGTGAGTTAGTTGAAAGCACAAATAGAATGCTAAAAATACACACTACTGGGTTAAATGATTCATAAATTGATAAAATGGCTCATCGGAATGGGATGGATTCTATCAAGTTCTCATGGGAAAAACTTCCAAGAGGATAATCCTTCAGGACCCCCTAGTAACTAATCAATCTTCTAATAAATTCACCCCACTTAGTGGATGGGTATATAATGATGATAGTGAGGATTTTTCACCTATAAGACTCAATCTAACCCCTCTAAGAAGGATGATGATTACTTAGATAATAATCTTAGAAATGGGAAAGGGAAAGGGAAGGGAAATAAGAACATGTTAGAACTACCAAGGAAATGAGGACCTCAAATGAGAGGAAAGACATACCTTAATAAATGAAGATCTTATTTTGGAACTATCAAGGCATTGGGAATTCTCCCATGTTCAAAGCCTTGAGACACTTCATTGTGACCAATAAAACTTTAATGATCACAATTATTGGACCAAAAATGATTTTTGAAAAAATGGAATGCATTTAAATAAGATTCTCTCAGTAACTCATTTTTCTCAAAAAATTGAAATGATAATGGTGTTGAATCTATTTGGGTGCTCAAGCATGAAAAAATCTATCTTCAATCTTATATTAAGAATCAACAGGTTGTCTCAATTCATATTAAAAATCAGGGAGTTTTTATCACCCTATATTTTGTTTATGCCTCCAATTTCTAAATCAAAAGATAGAATCGCTAAAAGGATCCTGCATTCTTATCTGATTGGGCGTTTAAGAGTTCGATGGTTATGGGTGACTTCAATACCACTCTCAGATCTAATGAAAATCCTGATACTAACTTTAATTTATAGATAGTAGTTTAATTCTCTTCATGTATTGATAAAATTAATTTGGTTGAAGTCCCAATTGCAGGAGAAGATTATACTTGGAGCAGGTAATATCTAAACGGGTGACTGGACAACAAATTGCACATGCGCCTTATGAAAATTTATTATAGGAATGATTTTATCAAAATGCCTTATTTTATTTTTTCCATGTTTCATTCTGACCATAACCCAAATTTATTGGATATTTTCACTGGAAAGATAAGGCCACATCCCCTTCTGTTTGTGTTCATCAATTCCTAGCTTGTTGTGCCTAGACATAGGGAGGTCATCTTAAATACTTGGATGATTGAATCCATTATAAAACCACTTACTATCATGTCCAACAAGATGAAAAACACCAGAAATATTCTCAAGGAATAGAGTAAGGATTTCTTATCCAATTTGAAAAATGAGATTCAAGCTACTAAAAAACATCTCCTTCAATGTCAAAATGAATGTCACGATCACTATGTCCCTTCAAGAGATGAGACTCAGGACCTTTCCCATCTTAGTGACCTTCTCATACTCTAGGAAATAATTTTCAAGAACTAGTATAATGTTAAATGGTTACAATAGGGAGACAAAATTTCACAGTTTTTACAGTGTTTACACAGAGAAAAGAAGATCCATAGAGGTGTTACTACGATTTAATTTAATGGGTCTATATAGATCAAAGCTTGAAATATCCAATTCTATAGTGAATTACTTTGAAGATATTTACTTAGAGAAAGGTATTGATGGCATGCTCAATTTGATTGATAATATTTAACCCACCATTGGAAATTGAAAGAATAATATGTTTTTTAATGCTCCAATAGATATGGAATCAATAAATGCACTCTTCTCTTTGAACATTGATAGTGTGGAAGGGTTGAATGGGTTTACCAACAAATTATTTATGTTCTAAAAGGATTTTTTATATCATGAGTTCATCAATGATGTGAGATAATAGTTTAATCATGCATCTCTACCCTATGGTATTAATACCTACATCATTTATCTACTTCCAAAAAAGGAAAATTCCTTAGAATTAAAGGACTTTAGGCCAGTGGAAATTGGGAACAAAATCCCCAAAACCACCAGTAAGATTATTTCCTTATGGCTTGAGAAAATTGTCAGTACTATGATAACTCCAAATAAATTTGGCTTTTTCCATAGAAGAAACATTCAGAATTGTCTTGTCACTATATCGGAATGTGTTAACATTATGAGAAGAAAAGTACGGAATTGAAGATTCACCTCAAAATGGACATTTCTAAGGCCATTGACCCATTAAAATGGAGATGGATGTTTTTGGTTTTCAGAAAACATGATTATTTGAGACTTTAATCAACTAGTTCAAGACCATATTAAATAGTGTCAATATATCTATTCTTATTAATGGATCACCTAGGGTTTATTTCTAATTATTTAAGGGATTCAGGCAAGGGGATCCCCTATCCGAACTCCTATTTACATTGGCTAAAGATTTATTGATTTTTTTCCTGAATGATCTGGTACATGATTCCCTATACAATAAAATTAAGGTTGGATGGGACCTTTTCACCCCCTCTCATCTTCTTTATGCTGATGAAATTATGCAATTTGGTTAAGCTAATAAAGGAACAATTTCATGCATCCAAACAATTTTTTCTCATTATGAGGAAATTTTTGGATAGGTGATAAGCTATAATAAATCATTTTTTATGTTTAGGGATGGAATGATTATTTCTAAGAAGAATAGGATTACCATGAAACTTGGATAGAAGAAAGGCACCCTTCCCTTCAAGTACCTTGTGGTACCATTGTTCTAGGGTAGGATAAAACAATGTTACCTTAAAAGCATATACTCTCTAATCATTATTCAAATGGAAAACTAGAAAGGGAAAACCATCTCCCAATCAAGAAGAATTTGTCTTGTGAACTCTGTTATCACTTCAATGTTTTTCTATGACTTTTATATTTATATATGTCCTGGAATTCTTATCGAGGAGCTTCATTTGGACATGATCCATACATAAAAAGAAACATATCACTGTATCATGGAAAGACTATCAAACCCACTGATTGGGGGGGGGGGGTATGAGACTCAAATAATTGATTTTTTTTAATGATTCCATTATCAGTAAATTCACTTAGAATTTTTTTGACCTCTAGGGACACATCTCTAGAATTTATAGAATAAAGGTTTATCTCAATGTTTTATAATGGGTATTCTATATATTTTTCTTCCCCCATTTGGCCCACTATCTGGAATTTCTGCAATAGAATCATGAACTACTCAAAATGGATTATCTTTAACTCTTATTATTTTAATCTCTGGACCACGATATGGCTTGATAGGCCCATAATGGAAATAATGGAGGTGCATCCCTGGTTGGAAAACCTCTCTATTGTTGATATATAATAAAATCCTAGACTTCAGGTCTACCTTCGCACTCAAATCAATATAGAAGTGTAGAGATACATATTCACAAATTATGATACCTTGATTTGGAACCTTAAATCCAATGGTAGGTTCAATTACATGGATTATTATAGGTTCATGTGTGATGGATCTAATCCCACTACTTTGTGGATGTATAAATTCAAGAAGACATTCATTTTTCTATCAAACTATTTACTATTATTGATGTCCTAGAAGGGAATAATCCATGTACATCATCTCCAGTAGAAAGTAGGTTTACAATTAGATCCTTTTTTTATCTGTTTGTATTGGATGATGAAACAATTAAACATACATTTGTATCCTAAAATTTCCCAGTTAGAACCTAGAAACACCTTCAGGATGTGTTTGAAATTAACATGTCAATGGATATCCTAGAAAACTTCATGATTTCGATCACCACATATAACTAAAGTGAGTAGGTTTATTCATTTTTGGTTACCACTGTGGCTACTAACTTTTCCAATATTTTTAAAGAATGAAACAACATTTCCTTTGAAAACTGTAGGCCATCTCTAAAGGCTGGTCTGAGTGCTATGCACAATTAGGTTCAAGCAGCTTCCAAGTCTCAAAAATATTCTCTGAATAATAATATCTTTTATATAATTATTCCGAATACTCTTGGTGTTACTAGAAGGGTTAATAAACCTATAATTTTTAAATCCATTAGATGGATCCCTCTAATATCATTATGGGTAAAAGTGAATGTTGATAGAATAACCTCAGGTGCACCAGGATGTTCGGGATGTGGTGGTGTCTTCCACAACCATCAGGGCCTCGTTAAAGGATATTTATATCATTATATAGGTATTAGGTCCACAATTGAAGCTGATTCATGGGAGATGATTAAATCTTTTAACTATCCTGTCCATCATGGATGGAGGAACATCTGGGTGGAATCTGAATCAACCATAGTGGTTCACATTCAAAAAGATGAGGTCTATAAATGTTCCATGGAGAATAAATCCATTGTGGATTTCATGACTAAATATTCTTTAATGTCTTTATTTGGATGTCACTCATCATTATAGGGGGGACAACTAGGTTTCTAATGATCTATCAAAGAGAGAAATTATGGAGGTTTTCTCAAGATGGTCTTTTGTCACTCTAGAATTTTACTCACACCATATTGATATGGACATGTGTCATGTGTTTCATTTTGACGTTTGCAAACCCCATTGTTCTTTCAGATTTTCTTTTTTAAAAAGTTTATAGGAACGGTCTTTGCTCGGATCTTGAACCGGTTTGAATAATATTCAACATTTTCCCCTTTAAAGGAACAAACAAGATTAACATAGGGGATTTCAAAATTCAACTCCTTTTATTATTAGATTCCCATTTTATGAAAAACTTATTAATGCCATTAAAATATCTCTCTTTAGATAAAAAATCCTTAAATTTATATTTTATTAAATTCTCCCCCTTTGAACAACTTTTAAAAAAAAGTTACAAATTTTTGAGTCAATAAGGTTTCCTTATGAATTTACCATTCCTTTATGTTTTGAAAATCACAAACACTTTAGTTTAAGGAAAATTATATTTTCCCTAACAATTATTTTCATAAAGAAAATTTACCTTCTCTAAGGAAATTTTTATCCTGACCTATGTTTTCATTGTTAATTTTATTTTCTTTATAAATATATCTCATTTTATTAATAAGGAAAAAATTTGGTTTCATATCTAGAAACTTGGAATACTATAAATCCTTGGATATAGAGTATTCTATTTTTAGGTTTTTAATTCTCTAAAATTCACATTCTAAATTATCTGAAATTCATGTTTCGAATTCTCTGAAATTCAGGTTCCGAATTCTCTGAAATTCATGTTCCGAATTCTCTGAAATTTAGGTTTTGAATTATCTAAAATTCCAACTATAAATTCTTTGAAATTCAGACTCCTAATTCATTATAATATGAACCCTAAATTCCTTAGAATTCAGAATCCGAATTACTTATAATTCAGACTCTGAATTCCTCTGAATTCTGACTTTGGATTCCTCAGAATTCAGACTCCAAATTCCTTAGAATTTAGACTCCGAATTCCTCAGAATTCAGATTCTGAATTCATGAGAATTCAGACTCCAAAATCAATTTAATTCAGATTCCGAATTATCTGTAAAAAAGAATCTGAACTTCTATGTCTTATAGAGTTCAAATGATTATTTTTTCATATTCCAAATTCTATTTTTCCTTAGACTCTGAAAAATAGATTTGGTTAAGCAATTTCAAATTTTCTTAAGCTTGTTTTAAAATGATGTCGTACAATCTATTTCTAACTAACCGTTCTTTGTGTGACACATGTATAGGTCCCTCCAAGATTCAAGAAAAAATATGACCGTTGGAGGGGGGAGACGACTATTGGAGAAGTTCCTATAAATAGGAGCTCATTTGAATGATCTCACAATATAGAGAATTGAATATAGATCACTCTAGATATTACATGCTGTTGAAGTGATTTCTAGAGAGATAGACTCTCATGCTTTGTACGTACTGAACATCTTGTTTAGATTTCTCTATGTGACTCGGATTGTTGCTAAGTACAATCGAGGGCTTCTGGGGATAAGAATACATAGGTGCCAACTACCTTAAAGTTTGAGGGCTTGTAGGGATATCAAGATAGACTCTGATATTCCTATCGAGGGCTTACCCTGGTGTGGGTAAGACATAATTTCTTGAAAGTATAAATCAAGAGACCTTTATCCAAGTTTGTTGGATACCCTACTATTTGGGTTAAAATATTCCATACCTATTAATTTTTTTTCAATTTTATTTCCATAGTGTGTTGTTAAATGAAGAAAGTATAACCTTATTATACTTTCTTATCACTTTTGTATACTCTGATATGTAAGATTATATATGCTTTAAGGTTGAATCTTTTCCTTGTAAACTTTCCTTAAGTTTCAATTTTCAGATTCATATTTATGAAACCTAGCAAGTTTGTTTATTTGAACTAAAAGAGGATTTGTTAATTTACCTTGTTTAACTTTGTTAAACATAGTTTTCCTTAAATTTAAAAGCGAATGTTTTTAACCTTACAATTTACCCCCCTCTTGTAATTGAGTATCTACATCATTATTTTGATCCTACAATTGGTATCAGAGGAGGTCTCTGAAATACTTATATTCACATATAAGTTTTATTGCTCAAGTTTTCCTTGTTCTGAATTTTCTTGCTTATTTTTTCTTGATTACGTTTTTCTTAGGGATTTGTATCCTTGTTTACAAACCATTTCTATTAACATGTTTTGGGGGAAAGATATTTTCTTATAGAAAGACATAAATGAATTTTGGTTCGATTGAAAATCTAAATCCTACCAGACATCCTATATTTGATTGGAATGATTATGAGTATTGGAGAGATCATATGAAATTTTTTTTATTAATACCAGAGTGGACAACTTTGTAATGCTTACTGGAGATTAAAAAATTCGTTACAAGGAAGTCAAAACCTTCACCAACCAAGAAAAGTGAGAATACCAACTAAATTACAAGGTACACAATACATTGTTGTGTTCTATGACCAGGAATATATATAGTCAGATTTTGTCTTGTGAAGCTATAAATTATATCTGGAAGAAATTGGAAGTTACACATTTTGGTACATCCAAAGTGATTGAGACTAGAAGAGATATGATTAGAGCATAATATCATGGATTTATGTATTCTTATTGAGAACTAGTATGCAAGGTATGATAATGGTTTATGACAATTGTTAATAGCTTAAAATCTATGGGTAAAAAAGGTCTTGATGATGAAGCTCTTTGGATAAGATTATTGATATTATGCCTAATGAGTGGGAATCCAAGAGAATAACTATTGATGAGAATAAGAAAGTATCTCAAATAACTCTTGATGAACTTTTTGTAACTCTTCTTCAACATGATACAAGTATGAAAAGATATGACAATAAGAATAAGAAGAAGAATTGCAATGGAAGTTTATCCTTTACTACTAAAAAATGCAAGACTCTGAAAAGGGTTACAAGATCCAAGTTTAATAAAGTCACTGTTTTATTTGAATCTAGTGAATGTAAACATTCTGAGAATGAGCTAGCTAATATTTCCTAAAGAATGAGAAAGATAGTTAGAAAGAAAGAATTTCAGTATAGATATAAGAAGAAATAAAGAAAAGATAGGAAATATTCAGAAGTAAGTTGATATGAATGAAAATGAATAGGGCATATCAGGCCAGATTGTCTATGCTTAAGAAAAAGGATAGAAAGTAAAAGCATACTGAGAGGAATAGAAAGAAGTAATATAAAGTTTAAGATAAGAATGTTTTTAAATCCAATGACACCAGGAGTGCTAGTAGTGGCGACTCTTCAGATGAATCCTCAAAGTATGAATCTTCTGATCAAAAGAATCTTGGTCACTAGCCAGATTACCCATTGAAAATCATTATCTAATGGCCATGGTACAAAATGCTGAGTCTATTACTAATGTATATTTTAATGCAAATTATAATGATGATATATATTATGAATCTTTAGATGATGAATATTCTTCATCAGAAGATAATACATTACCTTCTTATGAAAAATTGTCTAGGTTTGCTAAACTTATTGAGAATGAAAATTCTAAACTCAGGAAAAATAATGATAAGGAAAATTATAGAATTTCTATTTTAACCAAATAAATATCAGATATTTATAAATATCTTAATAAAAAAACTTTTTTATTTTACAATTATTCTCAAAAATATTGAGGAAGTTAATTCCGAGAAGGATAAAATTTCTAAGTATCATGAAAATTTAATTTCGATGAAAAATATTTTAGAGAATAACTACAGTTCTAAAACTAATTTTTTAAGTATAAAAACATGGTTATAAAGATAAAGTCAGAAATAATATCCTTGAGAAAGTGTTTTTAAACCTTTACCTATGGTAAAGAAAAATTTGACAAGATGTATTCCCAAATTCAACCTATAAGGAATCGTTCTGGATTTGGTTATACCCATTCAAAACTAGTTTTCAATAATAACTATTTTGTTCCTCAAAGTGATCCATTATTCACTAAATTTCAGTGTGGTAGAATTTGGGGAAAAAATTGTTCTTTAACCAAAAATCAATTCTTAGGTTTTCATAAATATTATTTTTTTAAGAAAATATAGATACCTAAAATATTTCTTTCTGAAATTTCTGGAAACAAGAAAGTTTGGATTAAAAAATACTAACTTTTTTATTTTTAGGAAAATAAAGATAGTACCAACAACAATACATGTTACATGGATAGAAGATGTTTCTGGCATATAAATGGTAACAAAAATTTATTTTAAAAGATTATCAAGAAGAAAGGAGGAAAAACAAATTTCGGAGATAATGCTCAAGGATAAATTGTTGGTATAGGTAACATTGTTCTTCTTGAAAAAACATTAATTTTGAATGTTTTATTTGTTAAGTGTCTTAAGCACAAACTCATTAGAATAATTCAATTATGTGATGAAGTTTACCTTGTGAATTTTAGGAATGATAAATTTTTAGTACAAAATTATAAGGAAGAGTTTATTCTTTATGCCCATAGCCAAGAGAATGTATACACACTAAACTTAGAAGACCTTAGGATCCAAGATCTACCTTGACATAATAAAATGGAAGATCAATTTTTGTTATGGAATAGAAGGTTAGAACACTATAACCTTAGGAACTTATGCAAACTCTCAAAGAAAAGACTTGTTAAGGATCTACCAGAGCTTAGATTTGATTCTTCAAAAATTTGAGAAACTTGTCAATATAGAAAGCAACATAAATCAAGTTTTAAATCAATTAGTGAAGTCTCAACTTCTAATGCATTACAATTAGTGTATATTGATGTTTTTGGTATAACACAAACTAGAATCATTGGAGGAAAATATTATGTATTTGTATTATTTGATGACTATACTAGATTTACGTGAGTCTATTTTTTAACAAAGAAATATGAAGCTTTTTCCAATTTCAAAATATTTAGAGACCAAGTAAAAAAACGAGAAAAACATTCTATTGATAACTATTCATAGTGATCATGTAGGATAATTTCAAAATTCAGATTTTGAAACTTTTTGTAGTAGAACATGCATTACTTATAACTTTTTAGCACTATGAAATCCTCAACATAATGATATTGTTGAAAGAAAAAATAGAATTCTTCAAGAGATAACTAAAACCATGTTGATTGAATATTCTATATCTAAACACTTTTGAGCTGAAGCTGTAAGTACTGCTTTCTATAATATAAATCGAGTTCTGATTAAACCTTTTCTTAAAAAAACCCCTTATGATTTATGGAATGGTAGAAAACCTAGACTTTCCTACTTCAAAGTATTTAGTTTCAAAGTATTCATTCTAAATACTAATGATAATATACAAAAAATTGCACCCAAATATGATGAAGGAATTTTCCTAGGATAATCCACAACTTCTATGGATTATAGAGTTTTTAATAAAAATAATTTTCATGTTAAAGAAACAGTGCATGTTAAATTTGATAAAACTGATCCTTTTGTTTTTAAACAACCTCAACCTACATATTTAGATGTGTTTTCAAAAATTAATTATCAACCCTTGATAAAATATCCTTCAGATAAGGAAAATGTTCAAGAAAATATTTCTAAAGCATTTACCCAAGAAGATTTCCTACAATATGTTGATGAACATGTTTTAAAAAACCAAAATCAGTTATTTCTTAAGAATCATCCTAGTGATAGTATCATTAGTGATTTAAATAAACATATAAGGACTATATGTTGCTTAAGAAATGAAGTATACCATCTATAATTCCTTTCCTAATTAGAATAAAAAAGAAGCAATGAATCTTTATGGGATGATGATTGGATAAAATCCATGTAGGATGATCCAAATGAATTCTAAAGGAACAATGTCTCGATCTTGGTTGAAATACCAAAGGAAACTTCTGTAATTAGAGTAAAATGGGTCTTTAGGAATAAATGTGATGAAAATGGAATCAATATAATAAATAAGGCTACATTAGTTTCTAAAGTCTATAATCAATAAGAAGGAATATACTTTTAAGAAACCTATGATCCAGTAGCTATACTTGAATCTATTCGTATTTTACTTGCCTTTGCAGCATTCTATAATTTAAAACTTTTTCAAATTGTTGTTAACTGTAATTTCCTTAATAGATTTGTTCAAGTGGAAGTTTTTGTTGAACAAAATCATCATTTTGAAGACACAAAACATCTTGAACATATTTTCCAACTTACCAAAGCTTTATATGGACTTAAACAAGACCCTAGAGCCTGGTATGATAGAATTACAATATTGTTTCTCTAAAAAAATTATGTTAAGGTAACTGCTGATCCAAACATTTTTATAAATAAATATAAGAAAAATGTTTTGATTGTTCAAATTTATGTTGATGAAATTATATTTGGTTCAACTCAGTAAACTTTAATAGATTTTTTTGCGAATATAATGAAATCTGAGTTTGAAATGAGTATGATAGGTGAGTTAACATTTTTCCTAGGTTTTCAAATTTCTAAAAAACCAGAAAGACCTTATATATCTCAACTTAAGTATATTAAATATATTCTTAAAAAGTAAGGATATGACAACACTAAATGTATAAGTACTCCAATCGGTACCTCAAATTCTCTTGATCTTTATAAAGTTGGGAAACCATTAGATCAAACATTATTTAGAGTTATGATAGAAAGTTTATTATACTTGACATCCAGTATTCCATAATTAATGTTTTCAGTATGATTTTGTGTAAGATACCAATCCAATCCTAAGAAATATCATTTAAAATTAGTGAAAATAATTTTTCACTATTTAATGAAAACCATGGATTTAAGACTCTTTTATAATTCTAGAAATTATTTTGTTCGATAAAGTTTTTCAGATGCTGAATTTGGTGGGTGTATAATGGATAAGTAAAGTACATCCAGAACTCTTCATTTCTTAGAAGATTAATTAGTTTCTTGGTCATGAAAAAAGAAACACTTAGTATCACTTTCCACTTATGAAACTGAATATGTAGCAGCTAGAAGTTGTTGTGCTCAAGTGTTGTGGATGCAACACACACTTACAAACTATGTAATGAGTTTTACCAAAACAAAGATAATATTGTGTGATAACACTAGTGCCATTTACCTAAGAAAAAACCCTGTATATCACTCTCGTGAAAAACACATAGATATTAGGAATCACTTTCTTAGAGATCACACAAAAAAGGAGATATCATTTTTCAGTTTATCGGAACACAAGATCAACTTGTAGATATTTTCACAAAATAATACCATATGATAGATTTGAATACATCAAAAAAAGTTAGGAATGATAACCGTAAGGTAATATTCCACAGTACCTTTCTGTTGAAACCTATTTTCTTACATTAAGAAACTCATTTTCATAGGGGGAGTACATTTTCTTGCTGATCATTTTTTTTCATAATAAAATTTTTTTGTAATCAAATTTTTTCGTATTTAAATTTTTTTGTAGTCAAAATTTTTCGTAGTAAAAATTTCTCATAGTAAAAATTTTTCATACTTAAAATTTTCATAGTCTAAAAATTCTAAATTTTAAAAAACACTTTTTCCTTCTTTAAGAAAAATTTCTGTAATCTAAAGTTCTTCAAGAGGAATTTTCTCTATTACTGGTAATTTTCCTAGCAATCTGGAAGTTTTGTTTCCTTCTTAAATTTTCGTAATCAAATTTTACTTGTTTGTATTTTCCCCTTATTTTAAGTAAATTTTTCGGTTTCACTTTTCCTTAAATCCGAAATTTTCTTTAAAACCTCAAAAGATCAGAACCTACCGAAATCCTTCTTAGGATTTTATCTCAATCGTCAGATCTTATCAAGCTTTCTTCAACCATTGGATCAATATGGGAAGTTTAATTATCACTTAAAATTCCTATATAAAGCCCCCTGATGGTTGTCCCACATCGTTTTTCAAGTTTTGGCATGATGAAACTCTATGGATTTACTTAAGGCTCATTCTGAATTTTCTGATTTCCTAAAATCTGAATGTCTTTGGAAGCATCATCATAGAAGAAAATGTCATCTGTAAAGGAAATATATAAATGGAATATCTACAAGTAAATGTTAGTAGATCCGAAGTTCTTTTCCAAATATGATTCTATTATTTCAAAAAATATCAAGGTGAATGGATGGGAGAGTCTGTCTGTATCAAAACCAAAGGGACAGGATCCGGTGTATCCGTAGATACTAGTAGAATTTTATGAGACTGTAAGTTTTTTGTTCAAGATGGAAAAGATAAGTTTTATTTTAAGATTAATTGGAAAAAATATTCTCTTTTTTTCAGTATGGATGGTAATATCATTGGAATTTCTTATGAGGGAGAAGCTGAATTCTACACCTACAAGCTACCCGATGTTTTAGGAAGTTTTGATAAGGAGAATGATATAGAGTGACTTGGTTTATTAGGAGTGAAGAAACTGAAGATCAACCGTCTTTCTAAAAAATTTTGGATTATGGAGTTATGGGTTCAAGGATTTATCATTCTGAGAAAAGGGGATAAGAACACCCTGCAGAAAAGTGACATTTATATTTTGGATTTTCTGGTGAACCTCAGGAAGATTAATCTTGTGGAATATATCTTGATGAAAATTTCAAATATCAAGAATGGAACTGTTAAGTCTCAAATTATTATGTATTTTAATATTATTTCAAAGCTCATAGTTCTCTATCTTGATTCATTCAAAATTACTTGTAGATATAAGCGAAGAAATTTCAAGGTTATCTTGCTTAGTAATGATACCTTGAGAAGGATGAAGGTTGGCTTCAGTAGAGAATCCGAAGAATTATATGATTTTTCTTAAAGTGAATTTAAAGATTTATCAAAGAAACTGGATGTGGAAGAGACTTCTATGAAAGGTGGGAAGAAGAGAAAGGTTAAGGAACCATAAGTGAAAGAAAAAACTCTTGCAGTTTAGAAAACCCAATCCGCCCCTCCAAAATCTAAGATGAAAAGACCTATCCAGTTGAAGTGGTTTCCAAGTGTATATAAGATAAGAAGAATAGAAAGGAAGGGGATCCTAGTTTTGGATTAGACCCTGCTGAAGCAAAAGATTTAAAAATTAATGTTGTTGAAGAATTTGAGAATCAAGAAAATAAGAAGAAGCAAAAGAAGAAAATGTATGAAGTTGGGATTGTTCAATCACTTCTTAAGTCTACTGAGAAAGATTCTGAGTAGTTTAAGGTACCAGAAAATTTTCTCAATGAACCAGTACTTATAGAGACTCTTAGAAAGAAGATGGTCATTCTGGAACCTGATAAAGAAGAATAAATTGTGCAGGAAGAGGAAGTAGAAGGAGAAGAAGGGGAAGAATGGGATGACACCGATGATTTCATAAGGTAGGTTGATGAATATCATGAGAAGGAGAGTCCTTCTAAGAAATTGTCAATCCATACTTCCCAAGCTGAATCTTCAAAACATGCTACCCCAGGAAAAGAAGAAAAGGTTTTTGAATAAGTAAAAAAACCAATTGATGAAGAGAGTAACAATCATGAATTGCTTCAACAAGATGACCTTGTGGGAGATGCTGAAAAAGAAAATATCGAGGAAGAAAAAATAGTTCAACTCTCAGATAGTGAACATGAATCTCTAAAAGCAGTAGAGATCATTATGAGAATTGATAAGGGAAAATAGGTGTTAATTGAAACATTGAGGAAAGCCGTGGTGGCAAAGAAAGATGTTGGTGGTTCATCAAAGAGAAAAGATGAAGATATAGAGAAAGAATCCTCACCAACCACATAATCTGATTCATATTCGTCCTCTATGGGACATGAATTTGTGGTCCAATCATTTGAGAAGTTATTTAATACCATTCCTTTATTTCTGAGTATAGAATTGAGGTTCTAGATGCTTCAACACACATTTAATCAAAAATCAGATTTTATTTCCATGCTTATGGATAATTTCGTTAGGCTTGAGGCTGATTTCAAATCTTTCTTTATCGGGTATGATGCTCACAATTGGTCATGTAAAGGAAATTAAAAAGTTTTCAAGGAATAAAATTGAGGATATAAGAATATCTTATGACTTTCAAGATAATGTGAAGGATGATTTTTATACCAACGATGTCAAGATCAATGATATTACTACAAGTTTTGATGAGAAGCTCAATCTTGAGCAAATAGTCTGGAAGCAGGAAGTCAAGGATCTAAATGGGAAGCTTAATTCAGTTTCTTTGAATCTAAAAAGGGAAATAGATCTCAGAATTGAGTTCAAAGAAAATATTAGTAAGCAAGAAGATATTTTGAAGACTCAAGAAGAAATTCTTAAGTCTCAAGAAGAAAAAAATAAAAGCTCTGGAGAAGAAAAATCAAGATTAGGATCAACTGCTCAAGTAATTTGAAGAAGATCATAAGGATCTTAAGAAGCTAAAAACCATCACAAAGAATTTAATTCCAAACTAGAAAGAAGGGAATTTTTTTCCAATTTGATCTTTTGTTTTAATTTCCTTTTACAAATTCATTCAATAGTAATGAAGGTTTGGTTTTTCTTCATATGTTTTGTTTTATACTACTTATATTTCAGATATGATTTTTTCCATTATCTCAATTCCTTTTTGAAAATCACAAAGGGGGAGAAATGAATGCAAAAAAGAATACTAAGTAAAGAAAAGAGAATTCCCTAAGTAAGGGGGAGTTTATCTAAGTGGGATTTTTATCAAAGAAGATTTCCTTATGCTTGAAAAAATATCTTATAAAGATGTCAATAATACGATCCTTAGAGATTTCAAAACCTAAGGGGGAGTTAGTCATATTCATCATGATTCATAAGTGAAGGTAGATAAGTTTTTTTTATGTTCATAAAGAAAAATTCTATGTCCTTATATTCTTTTTTGTAAGGATGTTTATGCTTTCCAAAAAGGGGGAGATTGTTGAGTCAATAAGGTTTCCTTATGACTTATCCATTCCTCGATGTTTTTAAAATCAAAAAAACTTTATTTTAAAGAAAATTATATTTTCTCTAAGGATTATTTTCATAAGAAAAATTTCCCTTCTCCAAGGAAATTTTTTATCCTGACCTATGATTTCATTGTCCATTTTATAGTCTTTCTAAATCTAACTCATTTTATTACTAAGGAAAAATATGGTTTCATTTCTAAAAACTCAGAATCTTATAAATCCTTAGATATAGAGTATTCTATTTTCAGGTTCTGAATTATTTGAAATTTAGGTTCTAAATTTTCTAAAATTAAGGTTCTGAATTCTATAAAATACAGGTTCTGAATTCTTGGAAATTCAGGTTCCAAATTATCTAAAATTCAGACTCCTAATTCTATGAAATTCAGACTCCAAATTAATTAGAATTCTGACTCCAAATTCCTTATAATTCAGACTCCAAATTACTTATAATTCAGACTCTGAATTCCTCATAATTCAGAATCCTAATTCCTCATAATTCAGACTCCAAATTCCTCATAATTCAGACTTTGAATTCCTCATAATTCAATCTCTTAATTCTTTAGATAATTTAGGCTCCAAATTCCATAAAATTCAGATTCCAAATTCATGAGAATTCAGACTCCGAAATCTATTGAATTTAGATTCTGAATTCTTTGTAAAATAGAATCCAAATATCCAAGTCTTATTGACTCTGAATGTTTATTTTGTCAGATTCCAAATTCTATTTTCCCTTAGACTACGAAAAATCGATTTGGTTAAGCAATTTAAATTTTACTTCTATTTTCTATAAAAATATGTCGTACAATCTATTTCTAACTAACCGTTGTTTGAGTGACACGTCTATAGGTCCCTCTAAGATTCAAGGAAAAATATGACAGTTGGAGGTGGGAGCCGACCATTAGAGAAGTTCCTATAAATAAAAGATCATTTGAAAGAGATCATAATTTAGAGAATAAAATGTTGATCAATCTAGAGATTACATGCTGTTGAAGTGATTTCTAGATAGAGAGACTCTCATACTTTGGGCGTACAGAACATCTTGTTCAGCTTGCTTTATGTGACTCCGATTGTTGCTGAGTAAAATCGAGGGAATTCAGGGATAGGAATACAGAGGTTCTGGCTAACATAAAGTTCAAGGGATTTTGGGGATAGAAAGACAAACTCTGATATTCCTATCGAGGGATTACCCTGGTGTGGGTAAGATAAATTTTCTTGAAAGTATAAATCAGGGGACCTTTATCCAAGGTTGTTGGATACCCTACTCTTTGGGTTGAAAGATTCCATACTTGCTACTTGTTTTGTTTCAAGTTTATTTATGCTATTTTTTGATAAAGGAAGAAAGTATAGTCCTTATACTTTCTTATCACTTTTCTATACTCTGATAAATAAGATTATATAAGCTTTAAAGTTGAATCTTTTCCTTGTAAACTTTCCTTAAGTTTCAATTTCCAGATTCTTATTTCTAGAACATAGCAAGTCTGTTTAGTTAAACTAAAGGAGGATTTATGAATTTACATTGTTTAACTTTGTTAGACATAGTTTTCCTTCAGTTTAAAAATGAATGTTTTTAAACTTACAATTCACCCCCTCTTGTAATTGAGAATCTATATCATTATTTCGATTCGACACAAACCACATTAGATTCCCCCCATTTGTATATTTAAAAATGAAATACAATAAATATATATACATTAGGGAAGTTAAAGATAAAGGATTTAGATAAATGATATAATCAATATATAATAAATAACATTCTAGAATTTGTCTTTTTATAGCTATGAATGATATTCTTTTAAAGAAGATGGTTTGAGAGAATGTTCAGAAATTATTTTCTTCACTTCCATTGAATTAAGGTTAGATTATTGTAATAGGGTAAAGAAAATTTACCCCTTTAATAAGACATTTAAAAATTAATATAGAATAAGTATGAGTTTAAAAAATAGAGCATAAAAGTATCATGATTAATTTATATAAAATTTTAATACATAAAATCATAGAATTTTACATCCTTTACCCTTTTCAAAATTTTTAAATCAATTATATAAAAAGAATCGGTGTAATGAAAATTAAACTTTAAAATAATAGAGGTAAAAATAATACCAAGAATCAAAGCATAGGATGTGTAGCTTTTAAGTAAGTAGTGTTGTGAGGTAAATTATACCTTATTGAAGTTTAATAACATTTACCATAATTAAAGATGTATCATCTGATGGGTGTAGATTTGGTAGACTATTATTTGGATGATATAAAGTAACCACATTACAAGTTATTAAAATTATAAAATATTTAATTTAATCCCCCTTTATCAATAACGTTTTGATAGTTATGAGATAATTGATGCTAGAAAAAAAAACATTGATCAATTTACATTAGTCACACCCAATTTTTGTTTGATATATTCAAATATATCAGAAATTAAGGTTTAATGAATATATAAATAATCTATTTTTTTTAGTTTTGATAAAATCAAAAACCATATATACCTTTTAGTGTGGACTCAAAAGAAGTGGTGTTTTATGACTACGTTATATAACCACTAGTGATGTTTTGGGTTTCTATAAAATGATATAGCACTTGTTCTATCATAATGAATTTAAGTAAAAATCAATAAAAAATATATGATAATATACCAAATCCACAATATTTGAGCACAATAACTTCTAGACACCAAATATTTGTATTTGGCGGTGGATAGTGACAATGAGGGTTATTTCTTGTTAGACCTTGAAACTAAGGATTCACCTTTGAAATGAAATGTTTTAAAAGTGAATTTCCCATCAATTTTATATCTAACAAAGTTAGAATTAGAATAAATCTTAATTGAAAATACATTTCTAGATGATTAGTTTTTATCCCCAAATTTAATTTAAATACTATTTTATTTATGTAATTATATTTATATTTTTATTCAGTTTCATTTTGAATTAGTTTGATGTTTTTAAATTTTATAGGTTCATTGTAGGGAACATGTTTAAGAACACAATATGTGCTAATTGTGATAAAATCATGTATGTAACCAAAATTATTTAGTTGAGTTTTTTGAATGGTAAACATAGAGTTTTTCAAAACAAGAAACCAAAATGTGCAAGTTCACCAATTTTCTAGTGAGGGATAATTGCTTAGTTCATGGTTTGGTAAACCATACATCCAACCGATGAAAAAAATATTGTTTTTAAGAATATTGAAATTTTCTTTTTATACCCCTTCGAATTTAACCCACAAGCCACCCTATCCTTCTATATTCTACTAATACACCCCAGATGCACTTCCTCCTTCTTTCCTCCTCCATTATATGGTGGTTCCATGTGGTTTATTCCTAACTTGTGGTCATTTCTTCAAGGTGAGATCTTTTTTTACCTCCTTATCTCTTTATTTCATGTTTCTTCTCTCTTATTATTTGATTATAATGGTCTTGGAGGGATATGGATCCATGTTTCTTAGAATCTTATAGTTTTTTTGTACTTGGGTTTCTCTTGGTCTCCTCAAGTTTCTATGGACTAATTTAAGAAATTTTTACTATATATTATTATAGATATGAATCTAAGGTAGGTTTTCCCCATTGAATTAATCTTTAAATATTGAAATATGATTCCATTCCATTTTATGTTTTGTTTTTAATCCCCTACAATAATATTAAATATTATGGTTAGACTTAATCAAAATTTACTGGTGTTTTAATTGGTTTAAATTGAATGTAAGGTAGTTTATTCCATGTTTAAAAAGGTTGAAATTGTTTTTAAATATCTATAAACACAAATTATTTTCTAAATTTCCGAAATGTCCCTTTGAAAGTAAATTTCATTCTCTAAAAGTGTATTTATATTTTAATTGTATTTTAAAGGTTTTATATTCAAAATATATAGGTGTAAATGGGTATTATTTGGTGTTTTCCTACTTTGTTAGTGATGTGATAAGTTTTATGATGGTTATATTATTTAATCCTCTAAAGAAAGTTTTATATATTGATTTCAAAAATGTTATCTCAAAATTTATAGTTATAACATTATGAAAAATATTTTCTAAAAACCCATGAACCCTTGTGGTGTTCCCCATTTGGTAATTCAAATTAGTTGGTTTAGTTTTCTCCTTCATGGGACTTGTCATTTCTATTGATTATTAGATAAATAAGGGAGGCCAAATCAATGAGGAATTTTTAAAGATGGATGTGTTTATATTTTGTACTTTCTCTATTTACAATTATATGTGTATATATATATTTATATATGTACATATTTATGTTTTCATCACTACTTACTTTTAATGATTTTCCCACTTATATTTTCTATTTCATGGGGTACTGAGAGTATCTAATGGGATGTTCGGATATACATGCTACACTTTCCTAGTAACACACTCTAGATAGTGGCCCTTATAATATATTATTTCTTAATTTGGTATTTTTACCCTTAGTCTTGGTAGTGTTTTAATGAGTGTTAGGGTGATTAGATTGCATCAGGAAGGATGATACGATGGATAATACATTAGTATTATTCTGGATTTCCCCCTTTGATCCATGGTGTTATCATGATTCATTTATGCTTTTATATGATTATTTATTACTTTTATAAATTTTTGGTGATAATTTAATTACCATTTTTTATATACTACATTGATTTATTATTGTTTTTATTATTATTATGGTTGTTATCCAGGGTTATTCACTATATTTGTGTTTTCTTTAAAATGAAAAAAGTGGTTTATCTTCTAAAAAATGAAATTCTTTTTTAAATCAAATGATTCTACTTTATTTAAATATTTAATAGTATTATTTATATTAAATTTATAACATACCTATTTTAAAGGGATTGGTTTTAAGATGTTAATGACCCGCGATTGGTTTTTAAATAAAAATGGAAAGCTTAAATTTTATATTTATTTTAATCTAGCATAAAATGGATATTTTATTTAAATATTTTTCTTGGGTTTTGGGTTTTCATGGAATAAAAAAAATTATTCATTCTAAAACCTATATACATTTCAGGTTTCAGGTTCACCCTCACATCACTTGTAAAGTATTCATGGTGTTGGGATTGGATAGTGATCATGAGGACACAAGGAGATAATATTGAGTATTTTGGGTCTTTTTTTATATCATAGTTATATTGGACTTATGAAAAAACTTTTCTATATACATGTATCTTTCTCAGTTTTATTTTATATTAAGTTATATTTTTAAATATTCAGTATGTGTTGTTTGGTTCCTCTTAATTACTTAACTTTTTATTTGTTATTCTTGGTGCACTGATGTATATATTAGTAATTCTAGAATCCCAGATCGGAGACCCATGTTTGATATTATTTATTGGGTTAACCACTCCCATGAGTTTTTATCTAATGAACCTTTACTAGTTTCTAGACTAGGGTGATCAAAAATGTGCCCAAGTATGTCCAGGGCTATCTTGGGTGTCTAGTTTAGGGGTAAAACAAACTGGTTTGTAAAAAAAATGGTATCATAGTCTAGGTTATTTGGTGGGTATATGTTCCAGAGCACCATTTTTGTATTTGGGAGGTAATTTTAGATTGGATATAGGGATATAAAAACTTTAGGTGTAGTTATGTAGATGTTTTTGGGGACACTTTGAATAAAAATCCTTGTGTTACTATGGGGTGTTGAGTTTCAGGTAATGAATTTTGAGTTTTTTTAACTATTTATCATGTATATTGATTTAAATTGATGATATTTAATGTTATATTGATGTTTTATAACATAAATTTTAATTTTATATACTTTTGGAATGAAAATGGTGGTAGAACTAGAGGTTTAGGGTTACACCACATAGCCTTGAAAACCACATGGATCCTATGAAATTAGTTCTACTTGTCTTCCAGTAGAGGTTTTCATGGTTAACACATGGATCAAAAATCAATGTATCCAAATTGTGAAAAAAAACTAAATCTTCTAATTTTTTTACTGATCTCTATTTGATCTATTTTTTAGGTTTTGTGTATATTTTTTAGGATAATTTAAGGGGATCTTAATTTTATAATGATGTAATTTGGGTTGATTTTGATGAGTTTTTATGATAGAAAATTAGTGTAAAAAATTAAAAACATAGTTTAAAATTCTAGGTTTTTTTGAAAATAAGGAATGGGTTTTATAAGTAAATTTAAAAATAAACATTGTGTTTGGACTTCTTATAAAATGGTTTTTTTAAATAGTTCTATTTGGTGTTCTTCAATTTCAAAAACTAGTGTACATTATATTATATGTTGATTAAAAAGTGGGTTTCAAAGTTGAACTAAAATAAACTCAATGTCTAGAAATGGTTAAATGAATTTAATAATGAATTCTATAAAACATTTAAAAATAATTTCTATGTTATCTTTTTATAATTCATAAACCAAGATATTGGATTTTGAAATCATTCAAAAATAGATCCCTTAACCTCATTTAACTAGTCGTGGTTCGATTTCATAGAGTGTTGTTTTATTATGTGATTTACTTCTGGCTGGGTATGGTTTTATTTTGAATATTATTGATATATTTTTTTCTTTTTTTATTATTTAGAGTATGAACACAGTATGTCTTGATTCATTTCCAAGGAGAATCTATGGGTGATCCTAATCTAGTGAACTCTTCAGTTGATCTACCTAGGGATTTTCTTCTAGAGTTTTGTAATTTGAGTAAACATATATTTTATAATTAGATAGATCCTTATGAGGCATAAGAATGAATGTGGAGCAATGAAATGATATTTGGTCTTCTTGAGCTCCCCGAGTCACTCAATATCAATTTCTATACCTTTATCCTTGAAGTTCCAATTTGTAAGTAGTGGAAGTCCATTATTGAGGATAAACTATGAGAGTACTATACATGGTTGATTTCTAAAGAATAATTCATATAATAGTATTACTTAAAATTAATGAAGGTAGAAAAAGTGATGGAGTTTTACTACCTTCAATAAGGTGATCGATCAATGTTGTAGTATATTCAACATTTCATTAATCCATCCCCATATATTTTGGAGTTGGATATGAAAAATTCATTGAAGGATAAATATTTTATAATGGTTATTCATCTAGATATTCAATTGAGAGTATTGAAATTCAGTTTAACCTCAAATAAATAATCATCTAGGTTGGAAGTTTGGGTTGGTGTAGTTTTCTGCGAGACTTCTTGAGATGGAGGCTACATACTATATTCCCAGAATTAGAGAAAGGAATTATAGAAAAAGAAATGGGAAGTGGCCTGTGTCTGAGTAGAAATGTGGTGATATCATGATTCCTTCCCATTTATACTCATTAGATTCTTCTAGAGGTAAAACACTAATGTTCTATTTGTGTGGAAATATGGTTTATAAGAAGAACTCATTTCAAAAATCTCCAAAGACCTGTCATTGTTGTGGATGTTTGGGTCAATTTTACAAGGTTTTTAAAATAGCAACACATAATGGGAACTGGGCCAAATCTACCCCTTTAGAGGATTCCCAGGTCTAAACTATTACATTTGATCTCATTTAAGTGGAATATTGTAGTATTATTAATTATTTCTTATTACGCCAATCTAATTTATTCATTTTATTCTTTATCTAAGGTTATATTGATTCTAAGTTTATTGGACATTGAGGAAATGTTTGACATCATTAAGTATAGTTCCTTCTTATAGAAATATTGAATCATCAGTGGTTGTGTGTTGGGTATTTCATTGTAGTTGAATATCCATAGAGGATATGCTTTTTAAAGGAATTATAATAAAGTGGGGAGACCAATATATTTTTGTTGACCTTATTTATTTTGGTTATTTAGTGAGAATCCCTTATGGATGATGTTTTCGGAGCAAGAGTACATAATAGTTAGGTGTGGATTTAGAGGTTACTTGGGAGATGGATTGATGTTTGGTGGATAATTTGTACCAGTTAATGTCTTATTACTTATCTTGGTGGTGTTCATGGTGTTCCCAATATTTGAAAATCAGGTTGTTTTTGGAATCATTAAACTTCGTCCTTTTTGTTTATCAACTAAATTTGCCCAATATATCTAGTAGAAAAAAGAGTTATAATAGGGATAATTATCACACCCTAACCTTTATTTTACTTTTTATTATATTTATTTAATCATTTTTGATATCTTCTTTGAGTTTTAGGTTAAATCAGTTCAAAATTTTGAAATTTTGGAGGTTCAGTACAAGGTGTATGGTTAGGTTCATGATTAGTGATAACAGTATAAAAACTATGAAAGTGACCTAAAATTTTTTGAAGACACAATTTTGAAGGTTGGAAAATGGTTTTTTAAACTATGTGAACAAACCTTGTAGGTTACTAGGTGTGTCTAGCGGGGGATGTTTGGTTGGTGAATCATTTGGTAAATCTTACAACCAAACCATACGCTCTGTCCAGTTTTAAAAATCCTATTTTTTTTAAAGAATATTCAAATTTATCCACAAGGCCACAATCTTATACTCCATTTAACTCCTACACCCCATACATACCTCCTCCCTTCTTCCTCTTCTATTATATGGTGGTTTTATGTGGTTTCCTCATGATTTGAGGCCGATTCATCAATGTGATATCTTATTTACCTCCATTATTCATTTCATCCTTATCTCTTATTCTTATCCTAGAGTGGTATTTGTGATATAGGGTTTTATGTTTCTCGAAATTTTATGGTGTTTTTGTTTTTTATAGGGTTTCTCTAGGTCCCATACGTTTCCTCTTTACCTCTTGAAGTGATTTTGTTTCGTGGATAATTAGAGTGATGAATCTAAGGTAGGGTTTCCCATTTCATAATTCATTAAATAAAGAACAGTTATATCTTGAACTTTTAAATTATTTTTTCAATTACTTATTATAGTATTAAATTTTATGGTTATAGTTACTAAAAATATATCGGTCATTCAGTCAATTTTGATCGAATATAAGGGGATTTTTTCCATGTTTTATAATGGTTGAGATTGTTTTTAAATATATATACACAAAAAGTGTTTTATAATTTTTTTGAATGACCCTTTAAAATAATATTTTAATCTCAAAAAATGTTTTTATCTTTTAATTATTTTTCAAAGTAAAAATATAAAATTTAAAATATTTCAAGGCTTTTATTTGGTCTTCACCCACTTCTTGAGTCTTGTGATATGTTGTGATATTCTTATATGATTTGTTCTTCTAAAGAAATTTTTATATATTCATTTCAACAAGGATATCTGAAAAGACTTGGTTAGAACATTCTAAAAACTATTTTCAAAATATCAATGTACCCTTGAGGTGTTACCATAGTGGTTGTTTGAATTAGTTGGATGAGTTGTCCCTATCATTGAAAAAATTGTTTATATTTATTATCTAAGAAATAATAAGGGATACTTTAATAAGGAATATTTAGAGGTGGGTGTAAAAGTATGTTTGTATCACTACAAATTATTATTGATTAAACCACCTATATTTTATATGTCATGGGGAACTAAGAGTAGCTCCTAGGATGTCCAAGTACACATGCTATACGAGCATAGGGTTACACTATGGATAGTGGCCATTTGGATGTATTTCAACATAATTTTGGAGTTTTCCCCTTATCTAGTCCATATAGGGTACAACCAATCATTATGGAGATTATATTGCATCTCGAGTGTGCTTATGATGGACCATATTTTAGTTTCATTATAAATTTAATCCTTATCTCTAAGGTGTTATCATTATTTATTTATGTCCACCTATAAATTTTGATTTCTTTTATTATGTTTTGGTACTTGGACTACCAAATATTATATATTACTTTTATTTATTATTATTATTATGGTTTTTATCCATGGTTATTCACCAACATCATGCTTCCTTTAAAAAGAAAACATGTGGTTCATTTTCTCTAAGATGAAATGTATTTTAAATCACATGATTTTCTTTTATTTAAAGATTTAAGAGATTTTTTTTTTAATTTAGAAACAAATCCTCTTCGTCTAAAAGGGAATGATTTTAAGATGAATCTGACCCCTGATTAGTTTTTTAATAAAAATAGAAAACTTAATTTTTAGAAGTATTTCAAACTAGCATGAAATTGATATTTTATTCAAATATTATTATGAAGGTGATGTTTTCATTTGAATACTTATTGGCCTTCATGAACACTCTTATATGCAATATAGGTTTCAGGTTTTTTCTTGGGTTTCTCAGTAAGTGGTTGTGGTGTTGGGATTGGATGGTGACCATGAGGTCACGAGGATATAATATCTGGTATTTTGGGTCTTGTTTTTTGTATTATTATTATATCATCCCCACAAAACATCCTTTATGTATATGTGGATATTTAGTAGTTTTATTTTTATTTTGAGTTAGTTTTTTAATTATTGTTTATGTGTTTTTTGGTTCTACTTAATTGGTTAACTACTTATTTCTTTGTTCTTGGAACTCTGATGTATGGAGTAGTCATACAAAAATACAAGTTGGGAGCCTCATATTTACATTTATTTATAAAGAATAATTTACATGAGTTTGTATTAGATTAATTGGAACTAGTTACCAATTTGGGGAAACCAGGAATGCACCTTAAGAATTTTATAGGTTGTCTAGGGTATTTGGTTCAGGGGTGGAACTGAATGGTTTATAAAAAATTGAATAAACTAAATTACAATGTTTCATTATGATAATAAAAAATAATTTTCACCACTTTAAGATGTGATTCCATTATATTTTATTGGATTTTTTCACATAAGAATATAGAATACTTGGTATCCAATTGACTAGATGTTATGTATAGTAAGGAAATAATGATAACTACAATTAATTATTAATTAACTAGTTTTCAAGATTCATCAAGATCTAATTTGCAAGCGGTACCTATCTGAGTACTAATACTAAAGGAATTTTCAAATCCAAATAGTTTAACAAGGACTATTATATAATTATTCTTAGTTAAGATTACTCATTCCATTTTTTGTGATTCTTTGGTAATCCTATAAGAAATTATGTTCCCACATCGTGATCATTATGAACTCACACTGCATAAGTTCCAAGAAACTATCCATGATTTTTTAGTTGAGCCAAATATAATTTCGATAACATAAATGTGAAAATGATAGTTTTATGAAAAACCTTCTTTTTAAAATGTATAGGATCAACCATTCCTTCAAAAAAATTATTTTGAATAAGGAAACTATAAAATTATTCATACCAGGCTATTAGAGCTTTCTTATGTTTTGAAATTTATTTTTTATGTTTAAAGACATGATCTAGTAAATTTAAATATCAAAAAATAGGGGGTTGTTATAAATAAAAATATTTTTGAATGTATCCGTTAAGTAAATAACTCTTAACAAATATTTAATATATAGTAAAATTAAGATTCACTATAAAGTATAGATGGTATTTGAATGGATTCAATCCTAGATACTAGAGAAATGGTTTCTCTATAGTCTATTCCCCCTTCATGAGAATGACCCATAGAAACTTCTCTTTCCTTATTCTAAATGATAATACCATTTTCAACACATTTATTCCAAAAATACCATTTAAATCCCATAACTAAATAATATTTTGAATGCTCAACCAAGTTCCAAAACTTATTTAATTAAAACTCATTAAGCTCTTCTTATATAGTGATTATCCAACATTCATCTCAAAGGGATTTATCTATTGTTTTAGATTCAAGTTGAGATAAAAATGAAATATGATTACATTGACTCATATTTTATGGTACGTAAAAGTGTGATTGATGAGATAAAACATATGATAATAAAAAAATATGGTTTTCAAAATCATAATATGAATGTATAATTTCTGTAAATTTTAAATTTAAATAAGGATTATTCTCATTAAACATGACATTCACTATTTCCTCAATAGTTTTTGTCCATTATTAAAAATGTGATATGCCTTAATAGTGGTGGAAAATCCAAGAAATATTTCCTCATCAACATTTGGATCAAATTTATTAAGGTTATATTTAGTATTAAAAATGAATACTTTTCATCCCAAAAAATTAAATGAATAAAGTTTATGTTTTCTTCAAGTTCAAAATTCATAAGAAATTATGTTAAACACTAGATAAAAAACAAAATATATTATAGTGTAGTAGGCTATACTCAATACATTAACAAAAACATAATTAGCTACCAAATATTCAAAAAACACTATCTAAGTAATTTTATGAAGGGTTATATTACTTTGTTCAAATAATTTGTACCATTAATGAGTTCTTAGTGATGAGAAATTACAAGTTACACATTTTTACTAAATTTTTTTCAAAAATATATTTTAAAAACTCTCTACCTTTATTACTCTAGATAGTGACTGCATGTAGGTTTTTAAAATTTTGAATATGAGAATAAATTTTTTTTTAAAAATGAGTGTTTTTTGGATTTATGTGCAATAAAATAAGTCTAAGTGTATATTTTATAATCATCAATTAAAATATACATATATTATTTTAATCCGATACTCATAGTTTTTGTAGGACCAAAAATATCCATGTGCACAAACTATAAAAAAATTGATGTTTATACTTCACCGATGGATTTAAATCTTTAATTATGTTTCTTAATACATTGGAAATGATCAAAAACCTTAGAATAATTAAATTAAAGTTTTGGTAGATCCATGACTAATACTTTACTAGATATCTTATCTAACCTCTAAACATTAATATGGCCTAATATTCTATGCCAAAGAAAAAAAATAATATTCTACCATAGTAATAAAAGGCATATCACAACCACTAATGCATTTTAAATTTCTAATATAGAAATCATCATTACTTTCAATAGAAAAAATGTGTACTCCATATTTAATTTTGAGGGTGAAATTATCATTCCCAAAGTTCATACAGTATCATTCATCACATAGGTAGATACTGATAATGAATTTGTCCTTAATACTTATAACATGAAGTATATTAGAAATTTAATTATTACCAAGAATTACTACATTACCCATACTATATATTTGACCTTGCACATTGTATCCAAAGGTGAATATTCAACCCTTTAGTTTCTAAAAGTTACAAAAATTAGATCTATCTCCAGTCATATATTGAGAAGAACTACTGTTCTTGTACCAAATATTCCATTTATAGGTACTAAAATTATCTTCTTTTTAAATAAAATGCTTAGAGTGTGGAACCCAAACATTATTAGGTCCATTAAAGTTTGCGAATAAGTATTTAGGAACCCACATCTTTTAAACTTTTCTTTGTTCTACAACTATAATCTAATTAATAAAATAAGAATTATGATGTCTAGGAGAAATAATTTTATTCAAGGATAATTTTTCTATATAATTACTACCTATATGATATTTTGTATATAATGGTGCATGAATAGGTATAAAGTAACTATTTTGATAAAATATTCTGATGGTTTTGTGACCAAGAACAAATATTTTGTTATCTCTCAATTGTTTATATGATTACTATAACAAACTTTTCCTAGTAGTAATGTTAAATAAATTTTCTTCAAAATATTGGTTTCTAACATCAACTTAACATTTTTATTTTTATCTTCCATTGAAATTACTAAGAGTAAATTGGTTTTCAATTTAATACTTAACTCAGATATTTCTATTTTAGATTCTCCAAACTCATTAAAGATTTTACTTTTGTCATTATTAAATTTATATATTTTATTATCATTATTATTAATATCAGAATAAAATTAGAATCATTAAAATAAATTTTGGAAATCATACCTTCTACTTTATCAATATCATCCTTATTAGAATCTAGGTATTAATTAATGTTTTATTATTTTTTGAATATATTCCATATATATGGTCATTTATTCAGTAAAAGGAATACCATATTTATATTCTGATTAAGTTTAATTCTCATCATCCAATGAGTAAGAAAATGTTCATTCATATACAATTGAGCAAGTGTATAAGGATTTACCCTATCCATCATGCATAGATCATTCCAAGTAATTCTAGATTAAAAACCAACTATATTTCTATTATCATCCTTCAAATAACTACTACTATTAGAAAATGGATCCCCACTAACACTCCATGCATCATTCTTAGAATAAATCATATTTATTTATTCCCTTTTAATAGATTTTCCATCATTATTCTTTTTATTTAACTTCATAAAATTTGGTCATATATGCATATACATCTTATACTTATAGAATATAGTGTCTATAAAATCTTTCTATTAATTTTTATCATTTATATTCTTCTTATTATTATAGAATAATTTCTTATATTCAATAATATTATTCATTATCCTCACAATATGAGTGAGTTCTTATTAAATTTGAATAGAATTACAATCATCTGATTGATACTTAAACTTCTATTTCACAACATTATACTTAGAAGTATAAGAATTAGAAATTAAAACACCAAAAGTTAAATTAATTTCCACTATATTCTTTCTAATACTCTTCTAATAATATATCTTAAATTGATTCTAATACTGCATTAAGGTTATAATGAGATAATCAAGACTTTTATCTGTTAAATTTTCTTATCATATATAGATATCCTCTTAATTCCCCATTACTTTGGTAAAATATAAATAATTTCTCCAAAATTTGTTGGTTAGTCATTTATTTATCTCCCAATGACCGGATCCCATTAACAATGGTCATAAAACGTCGGTTCACATGATATAAATATTCTTGATGTAAGAAATCAAAATCTTAGTATTTAGGTCTCAAAATTAATGATTGAGTTTCAAATATATTGGGAGTCGTAAAGTTAGTTATCTCTAAATTATTCTATATTTCACTAAGAGTATCATAAGATGAGATTTTACAATCCAAGTTTTCGGTAAAATAAATATATTTATAACTTTATAATTCACTTTATACACTAGTTTCTAATCTTGAGTAAATGAATATAAATACAGTTTTATAATTTTTTGTTATTAGTCATCATTAAAAATGATCATCTCTCATGTTGAAAATTAAAGTCTTCACCTCATCACACTAGTATTCATAATCCTCTCCATAAAAGATTGGTGCTTGGATAGGATTAAAATTATATGAGGTTCCAACTAGAAGTATACACCTATTTAAAAATACACAACTTCTTATCATACACATTAGTGAAATGAAACTTTTGTATGCTTTGATTAAACAAATGATGAATACAATAGATAAATGTCCAAAATGGATATAAATTTATAGCCAAATAGAATTAGGTACTGATAAAAAAATGTATAAAAAAAATCAATCTGTGATACCAAGTGTTGATCCAAAATGAGAAGTTGATATGGAACTACAAGATATAGGTTTGGGTGAATTTTAGTTTAAAAGTAAACTATAGATTTTAATCCCAATGAAGTGTTCAAAGGACCAGACAATATAAGTTCTAATTAACTTTAAATATTCCAAAGTATAAAATAAAGTAATTTATTTATTTAAAAACTATCAAAAGATACAACAATATCAAATAAAAAAAATGTGCATAGTGGAAACTAAAAATAAAAATGAATAGTAAAAAATATGGATTATTGAGTTACAACTAAAATACCCCTAAAGGATATTAATTACGAAAACATTATTAATTCATAGGAAGTATACAATTTCATCCAAATTGGTAATAGGATCTTTAAATTGATCCCAGGAATTCCACTTTCACAACTATAGGTTCCTCAAATGTAAACATATTATTTAGTTTCAACATCCTTTCCATGGAAACTATATAAGGACCCGACCATAAACATTATATAATCTTGAGTTTAAAGTCAATAATATACTCTTTTACATTTTTAGGATCTGTATGGTTTGGAGTTTTAGAGAATTAGGGAATCCCCCTAATAGAAATAAATATTAGAAAAGAAGATGGAAACTTCCACTTAGTACCCAATTTCCCACAATACAAAAAAAATTTAAGATATAAAAAGTTTTCTTTTCATGGAATATCTTCACAATTTTCATCTTAACCTCATCATTATACCTAATAATCCTTAAAACCTTATGAATTTTTTAAAACATGGGAGGTTCATAAAAATCAATAAAGGGTCATATAAAAAAAATAATGAAACTAATTAATCCATGAATACACTTTATTAAAATTTTCCTCTTCATAATAAACTTTGAGATCAAAATAAAAATTTTTACCCAAGAAATTAAAATTAACTACCAAAATATTTTTATAAAATAATTCATAGAAATATTAAAGGAAAAATGAAATTTATATAGGATTATTTTCAGTCATGAAAAAATAATGAAAACCCATTCACAAAGTTATGCATTTCACCCTTAAGAAATAACATAAAATTACCTTAAACTAAATCTCAGTGGATTACCTCATGAAATCATATTATTTAAATAAAAACCTATAGAAATTATAGATAAATCATTTAGGTAACTAGGGACTTAATTTCCAAGACACTCTTATAATGACTCTTACAAATGGAATAACCTACCAGGTAAATTCCAATAATATCTTTAGAGAAACCTAATCCGTTAACTTGATCCCTTTACCTAATGCATTGAAGAGTTATATTGGGCTCACTAGTCATCATGAGATATATCATCATCTCCAATCATCATAAGATATATCTAGATCACCTATCATCATAAAAAAATTCCAAATAACTAAAGCATAATTATAATAAATTAAAGCATGAATTTCCTCATCATAATAATTAAAATATTATTTTTACTCATAAGAAAACATTAAAGATATTGAAATATCTATTCCATTAAAACCCTGTTTTTAAAATACCAAAAATAAATTAAGGAGGGTTTTTATTTGATGAAGATATGGAATATTTTAATGGAATCAAAATAGAATATAATGGTTAAGACAGTGAGAAAAACTATTAATTCCATAGACATTAAATAGAACATTACTTTTGACTTTTTTATAAAAAGTTCCATATAAAAAAAAGATTCATTTTGAAAAAATTTCAAAGAAAGATGACTGGAAATAATATCTATTCCCATAGATCTATACCCAATGTTTAGAGGAACTATGGGTAAAGATTATCTTCCCAAATCTATACCCACAATTTTTAAAAAAATTGGTACAAACCATTAATTAGGAAGACTATCTCAAACTCCTATTTCCCCTCCTAATATTAATACCTATATCTCATCTTCCACCAGCCTTAGGTGACCTTGGCATCCCCCTTACGCTCCTCAGTTTTCTTTGGCATCTCGACTCCCCTATTCCGGTTACATTACAACTATCCACCAACTATTCTTCTTCCATATATTATAGTTTTTTTTATGATTTCTAAGAGGTAAGATTTAATTACCTCCTCTTATTTATTCTAATATCTTCTCAAGTGACCAGGTATTATTTCTCTTATAATTCCTCAAGTAATTTTGGGTCATTTTATGATTATTCCATTGCTGCAAAAAAATGGAACTGTTTTTGTAAAAATGGTTTCTATGGTATAAATGTTTTTTATTTTATGTGGTTCCTTAGGGTATATTTGTGAAATGAAATATGTTTTTAATACTATTTAGATTTTTCATGAAAGGTAAATTATACAATGTTTAAGGGTATTTCAATACAAGAAATTTTTAATATGTGAAGTATAGGGTGTGTTTTGTAATTAAACTAGTGGGAAACATTATGAAATATAAATAGAATATTATAAGAGGTTTGTTAATGGTAATTAGTTTCATAATCATGATACAATTAAGTTTTAAAAAAATTTATGACGACATTAATATTTTTAAAAAAATTACTAATTTACAAAAGTATATTTTTCAGTATGACGAGGATTTATCCCATTAGTGGATGGTTTTAAATTGCTACAAAATGTGAAGGTTTTGTAATTAATCAAGGTGGATATTTTTTTAATTTGTTTTCAAAGGTGTTTCCTCTTTAGTGGTTTAATTTTTGATATTTATCACTTAATTTTATTTGGAACTCATTGAATAAGGGTGTCCATAGTTTTAAAATGAGAGATTTTTTAAAATCATTTTGATTATTTTGGAGAGTGGTTTGATTTAGGTGGAATTTTATTGTTGCATTGATTTATCATGTGGATTCAATATAGGTCTCACAAAACAGTCTACTATGAAGATAAAGTACTTGTATTTGTGGGTCATTCCACCTTCTAGTTTTAACACTTCCCTATCTCTAAATATAGTTTCGTGATCTATCTTTTCTTCTTTGTCTAATATCACAGATATTTATATTAAGGTGATATCTAGTGAGAATTTATATAGAACATATAGTTTAGGTGGTCCAAACCATCATCATAGTCCTGATATTTGGATTGGTGAGGGATAGTTTTGAACTATAATTAAATGTGTGGTAGTGTTTTAGAATAACATCTATTAGAATAAATTTATTTTTTCTTATGACATGCCTTATTATTTGTTGTGATCGATTATAGATTATTCTATAATGACCACCTACATCATGCATTAAACTCAATTTGGTTTCCTATTAGTGTTATATAATTTACACTACACTATAATTTTAATTTTTATTTGAATTTGGATATCATTGAAATTATTTATTACATTTTGATTGGAACATAATTTTTTTCTCCTTTAACAGAATGGATAGAATCTGGATGTATCTTACCAATCAGATTTTAACTGAGTTTCAAGGCAATTTGGAATCTTTTTTAGATTTTTCATTTAATAACGCTTTAGATGAAGGTATTATATAATGTTCATGTTATATCAAGGTTGTAAGACCATGGTTTATCTAGGAAGAAGTTAGATACCATATAATGAAATATAGATAAAAACACTATTATTTTTGGTATCATAATGGAGTGATGATAAAATCCTCAACTATTCATGAATGGAAATAAAGAAGTGGTATGGAGAATTTTATATTTGATATGTTTCCATTTATGAATTATCATGGGAGAGATAGTATGCTGGTGAAAGAGGAAAATTATATAAAAACACATGGGGAATAGACTAAAGATTATGATGCTGAGAAAGTGAAAAAATTTAACGGATGATTACAGAACTCCTATATATTAGTAATGTACTAAAATAAAAAAGTTGAAATTTATAATGTGGTTATATCATAGAAAAACCATGTATTGAATTTATAATACAACCATTTATTATATTCTTAACCTTTTGAAGGAATTTATTCCAGATGGTGTAGATATTCATTCAAATCATTATAAGGCATTGATGTTAATTAAGTAGGTCAGAGTTTCTACTAATAAAATTCATGCCTGCCCAAAAGATTTTAGTTTATTTTTGTAGGAAACAAATGACCTTAATTACTATAAAGAATTTCGTACATCTCAATGGGAGGAAAATATTGATGGAACACTATCTTGTGTGCCATAGAAATTCATGTGGAACTTTCCATTGATTCCTAGGCTTCAAAATCTATTCATGTATTTAGAAATTCCAAATAATATGTGATGGAATTATTATGAGATAATTAAAGTTGATGATGAGTTTGTTCATACTAAATATTGATTAACATGGTGGGACTTTGATGCATGAAATACTGATTTTCAGCTGGGGTATGTAATGTTAGGTTGGGTTTATACTATGATGGGTTTAATCTGTTTGTTCAGATGCTTACTGCTCATAGCACGTGGCTAGTTTTTATTCACATTTATATTCATTCTTATTGGATGTGTATGAAATAACCTTTCACTTTATTGAGTATAATAATATATGGATCTTATGATTCTGTAAATGATATATATTTCTACTTGAAACATTTAAGAAGATAATTGAAACAAATTTTGGATATGGGTGTGTACACATTCGATGATTCTTCAATAAATATATTTTAGATTCATGCTACCCTTCCATGGACTATAAATGATTCCACTTATTATTAAATGATGTATGTTTAGATCCAGAAAGTATAAAATATCATATCATATTTTTATAAAGAATACGTGATCATGAATTCTTAAATACTATCATAGTTTTAGTTTTATGGGGAATTGACTATTCTTCCCAATGGTTCATTAATACAGGTAGAATTTTTGGAGGTTTGATAATAATATTGACATTGAACAACCACCTCATCATATGTTTGGAACTGATGTTATTAATGAATTTAAAGATTTTAGTTTTTTATTAGGGAAATGTCATATGAAATCTAAAAAGAGGAAAAATGTTGACACTGAAGCCATATACAATTTAAAAAAGAGAAGAATATTTTTTGAGTTTATATATTGATTTACTAATTTGTTATGTTATTTGTTATACGTAATAAACATTGAGAAAAATATATGTTAAATGTTGCTTTCGATTCTTCTAAATATCAAGGGAAGACCAAAGATGAATCCTGATCTAAATAGGACTTGTTGGATTGGGGTATTCGACCAAAAATACATACCATGTGTATTAGTAAAAACAAATGGAATGTTCCTTGTGCTTCTTATGAGATAACAGATTTAGAGAAAAATCAATTTCTATAAGTATTAGAGAATTTCATGTTTTCTAATGGATATTACAACAACATATCTAAATAAGTCAACAGAAGGGATTTGAAACTAAAATCCCTAAAAACTCATGATTATAACATAATTATTCATGAATTGATTCCAATAGCAACCCAAAATTTTCAATCCAATAATGTAAGGGTGTGAGTGAATCTCTTGTTCCATTATTTTATATACCTTTGTGATAAAAGTTTATCAAAGTATTTCTTGATAAATATGAACAAAAATGCACCGTTAATTTTATGTGAGTTGGAAAATAATATTCCTCTATCATTTTTACTTGAATGCAGCATTTAACAGTTCATATTCCAAATAAAACACTTCTTGGGGGTCCCATTGCTTCTCGGTTGTTGTACCCTACTGAAAGAAATATATGAATAATGAAATATTTTTTATGGAAAATGAATTATCCTAAATCTTCCATTGTGAGAGGTTATCTGGATTAGGAATGTAAGGATTTTTGTTCAATGTATTTAACTAATGTAGGCACAAGATATATCTAGCCAACGAGAAATGAAGATGAGTATTATGAGGAAATTGATACCTTTTTTCTATCTCTTCCCCAAATAATAGGAATTCCTAGTTCATATACGTTGGCTACATTAAGCTTTAAAGAGAGGGTTTTGGCACATCGCACAATATTTTTTAACTATGGTTTGTTCGATGACTATATCAAGTAAGTAATTTAAATATTTATATATTATCTCACACTATTTCATTTCACATATACCTTAAACTTTAATTATCATTTTATATAGGTAAAATAAATAAATTATAAGTAGATTTCATCGATCGTTTCCTTTGAGAAGGAGAGAGGATTTTCATAGCTAAGAGTTTCCTGCTTTGTTGAAATCAAAGGTATGTACATTACTTTAATTAACTTGAAATATAGATATTCATTAATATATATTATTCATATAAATCTCATGTATTTTGTTTACCTATTGAATTGTTTCTCAAGAATTAATATTGTTGTCTTTTGGTCCCAATTCTATGGTATATGAATGAAAATATTTAATAATAAATGGGTATAGATTTGTTACAAGTGATCGAGAAGTGAAAATGAGAACACAACAGGATGGATTTTTTTAACTACTACAATAAAATGTTATTCTAGTGCATCAGATAGTCAGCCTCGATATGAAAATTTATATTATTATGAACTTCTTGAGGAAATATTTTTATTGGATTAATAATCTCAAGGCTGAGTCAGTATAATGAAATGTAAATGGTTAGATTCAATGATGTGAAATTGTATATTTATTGATGATTTTGGATTTAGAGTTATTGACATGAGTTGAATCTTGGCTCAATGAACCATACATTTTGGCATCAATTAAAAAATAAGTGTTTTTTTGTGAAAGATCATTTAAGAATTGATTATGTTGTCATTAATAAAATAATCATAAGATATATTTTTCATGATTTTGGGGATGAAATTGACACCATTTACGCCCACATTATTGTTGACCAAGATATTGAATTTGAAGACTCAAATTGTTCCATTGTGAGGGTTGATGTTGAACATGAAGTAGTGGTGGTTAATATATAAAAGAAACCATATATGCTCAAAGAACATTAATTTTACCTTGACATGGGTTTATCAGATAGGTATTACTGTAATTACTTTAATTTAGTTTTAGTTTGGAATGATATATATGTTTTAGTATTGTTTTGTTTTTATGAATTTAATTAGATTTTTTTCAATTCAGAAAATTGAGTTTAAAATGGGGTTTTAAAAAATTTATAACTTTGCATTAAATTAATGATACAAAAACATGTTATGAACATTTTTATGAATTCATTATCTTTTAAGTTGTATTAATTATCTTTTAAAAATGTTTCTAAAAAATGTACATTTCATTATTATGATGATTATGAAAAATACTACAGAAGTTCAAAGGAAGTGATTATTTGATGCTGATCGATAGATATGTGATGGTGGATTGACTCTTCTACATCCCTTAGTGAGTATAATAAATGTTATATTTTTATTCTTCATTATATATAATGTCATGTTCATATTATTTATCAATTTTTTTGTCAGGATATGCAGTTTCACCAAAGACGGATCCCTCTCATCCTACTAGCATGGGTCTCGGAGGGTATGCTCCTAGACTTAGAATGAGAAACTTTCGTACACGTTTCTACCCTAAACCATTAATAGACACCGCATCTACCACACATTTTCATACTCCTTTTAAGTTTCCAAGGATTTTCCCATGCATGCCTCCATCATCATTATCTCATTTAGCCTCTTCTTACAATACCATGCCAACATTTCCTTAAGGGACTGTTCCACCATTTCCATTTCCATATCCTTTCATGTATCCCCAACCCTACTACCCACATCCTTCCATGTATAAATAACTTCCATTTTATACTATCCATATAGGATATAGTGATTATGTCCTTTCATCTTCTACTCCAGTGCATTTAGATCATGTAGAGTATACATTGGAACAAACACATCCTTCAGAGGCTACAAATCCATCAGAGCCTATTGAGTAGCCTGTATTTATTTTTTCAGTAGTGTGTAAAATTATATCACATCATTTTTGTCTTATTTTAATGTGACTTAATTCTTATTTCTACACATTTATTTCATTCAGTGGGATCTTTTAGTAGGCAACGTGGGCACACCCATATGTAGGAAGCCTCGAATTGCCAAACACAAATAATGATGGATTACAATGGATAAAATTAGATGATATGTAAAAATGATAGGCATTGTAGAAGGTTTATGTCTACTTAATCCAAGTACCATGATATCATTCTAGTGGAACTAGTATTATGGAGACATATCAGTAATGAAATCAAGGAAAAAGAATGTGAAATGGAATCCATAAGAAAATTTATTAAATTTATATCTATATTATTATTTTATTTATATGAATTAATATGTTCATTGTAACATATGTTTAACTTTTATGATAATGAAGCTGCTCAGGTTTCAAGGTTGATGGATCTTGGGTAGTTCTAGTGATCATATAAGAATGAGTAATATATTAGTTGGGGGAGTAGAGTTAATTCTAGTTTAGAGGGGGTACCCATATTCCCTAACTTTCAAACAACATAATATCAAAAAATTATCACATATTGGAAGAGTGATGAGTTCAAGTCATTCCCAATATTTAATGGTTTTCATGTAAATTTTAATTCTTATTTCTTATATTTATTTTTTTGTTTTTAGGATGATGGAGGAAAAAAAGAAAAAATATTCAAGGACATATCTGCACATAATGGGGTTCAATACAATGCCTGATCATGAGAATCACCTAATACTTTAATATGAATAAAAATAATATCTATATTTTTATTTTTACTTGGTTAGATTTCATGCTGAAATTTTAGTTTTATTGCACTTAATCCCTTTAATATTAAGATGATAAAACCCTTTTTAAATGGACTAATATCCTAATGGACTAATGACCAATTTTCCTAAAGGCCTAATAGCCTAATGTATAATTGTCCTAAAGGCCTAATGGCATAATGTCCAATTCTCCTAAAGGCATAATGGCCTAATGTCATAATGGCCAATTGGAAAATTGGAATAAAGGCCTAGTGTCTAATTGGCCTATTGTCCTGATGGCCAATTGGTCTAAAGGCCTAATGGTCAATTGGAGAATTGGCATAATTTCCTAATGTCCTAATGGAAAATTTTCCTAAAAGAATGTTGAAAAAGTGGACTAAATAACCAATGTATTATTATCCAATTGTCCTAAAGGACTAATAGACAGTTGGGAAATTGGCCAAATAGCCTAACGTAAAATTGTCCTAAAGGCTTAATGGCCAATTGGCCTTAATACCTAATGGTCAATTGGCCAATTGGACTAAAGGCCTAATGGAAAATTTACTTAAAGGACTAATAAACAATTGGGATAAAGGCATAATAGACAATTAGCCTAAATTCCTCAAGGCCTAATGACCTAATAGCCTATTGTCAAATTTTTCAATAGGCATAAAGGCTTAATGGCCAATTTACCTAATGGACTAATAGCTTAATTTGACAATTTAAATAAAGGGATAATGGAAAATGTTCCTAAAGGACTAATGTAAAATTAGACTAATGGACTAAATACAAATTGTCCTAAAGTCCTAATGACTAATTTGATAATTTTACTAATGGTCTAATGACCTAATGTCATAATAACCAATTGGACAATTGGCCTAAATTCCTAATAGACAAATGGAAAATTATCCTATTGGACTAATGCAGAATTGTACTAATGGAAAATTGGCATAAATTAATAATGAAAAAATAGACAAAAGTCCTAATGACCAATTTTCCAATTGGAATAATGGCCTATTTTCCAGTTGGCCTAAAGGCCTAATGGCCTAATGGACCAATTGACAATTGGACAATTGACTTAAAGGCCTAATGGCCTATTGGCCTAAAGTCCTAATGGCTAATTGGCCAATTGTCATAATGGACTAATGTCTTATTGACCTAAAGTCCTAATGGAAAATTGGTCGACTAGAATAAAGCGCTAATGGTTAATTGACCAAATAGACTAATGGACTAATAGGAAATTTTCCTAAAGGACTAATGGAAAATTATCCAATTGGAATAAAGTCCTAATTTCCTATTAAACTAAAGGCCTAATGGCCTAATTGGATAATTATCCTAATTAACTATTGGAAAATTGGACTAAAGGCATAATGTTTAATTGACCAATTGTCCAAATGGACTAATGAAAATTGGTCTAAAGGCCTAATGTCCAATTGGAAAATTTTCTTAATTACTTAATGACCAATTGGTATAAAGTCCCAGTGGACAATTGTAATAAAGGACCAAGAGAAGAATTTCCAATTGGACTAATGGACTAATTCCCAATTTTCCTAAAGTCCTAATGGACTAATTGACTAATGGAAAATTGGCTAATTTTCCTAAAGGCCTAATGGACTAATGGCCAATTATCCTAATGTCCTAATCAGATATTTTTCTAAAGTCCTAATGTACAATTGGAAAAAAGGCATAATGGCCAATTGAAAAATTGGAGTAATGGCCTAATGTCTAGTTGGCCAATTACCCTACAGGCATAATGTATAATTGGGATAAAGGATAAATTTCCAATTTCCCAATTTACCTAATGTTATAATGGAATAGTGGAAAATTGTCCAATTGGACTAAAGGAATAATGTCCAATTTCCCTAAAGGACTAGTGGACAAATTTCCTAATGACCTAATAGAATAATGGACTAATGGTCAACTGGCCCAATGATCTAATGATAAACTAGCCTAGTGACCTAATATACAATAAGCCTAAAGGCATAATGGCCAATTTTCCAATTGGAATAAACACCTAATGTTCAGTTGGACTGAAGGAATAATGGAATAATGGAAAATTATCCAATTGGCCTAATGGAATATTGGCCAGTTGTCCTAATGGCCTAATAGAAAATTGGTATAATGATCAATTGGTATATTAACCAATTAGTGTAACAGCCAATTGACCTAATTCTCTTAAAGACCCAATGGTCAATTGGAAAATTGGCCTAATAGATTAACATCCGAATGAACAATTGACTTAATGACTTAATGGACAATTAGCCAATTGGGTTAATTACCATTAGTCCATTGTCCAATTTGAGTTCCTTATGACTTATAAATAAATTATTTATATTTAAAGATTATTATAGTACATAAATTTATAATTTGAATTTTTAAAATTAGGGGACTTATATTGTTATTATTGAAACCAAATAATAATATTTATGATGATTTATTTTATTAAGGATTAAATATTGTTTACTATGTTAAATTTATATTATCAAAACATTTTATATAATAATTTGAAATATAAAATTTTTATATTTAATTCAAATTTCATATATATAAAAAAATTCCATATAATGAATAATATGGAGTTCATATTATGAAATGAATATAAAGAATGTATATTCAAGATTATTGAATGTTCATAATGAGTATAAAAAATTATAAAGTGTTTATGATTAGATTTTATTTATGAATTATTCCTCAAGTTTGATCACATGTTTAAATTTATGAACTGTTCATTCATTTAAAAGTTATTCGATTTTATGATTTTCAAGGATTATAAAATTTCTATATTGTGAATATGTATATACTAATGAATGTCCTTTGAAACAAATTGTATTGGGCATTGAAGGGTATATGGCTTGTGAAAAAGTATTTTTCTTGAGTAGGAAGAAAATGGATAGAGGTGCAGTAAATGCACAAACATAAGAAAAGATTGAATGTTTTTTTATATATATTTTAAATATTTATATAAAATTCATAATTAAAAAGCTTTTTTATATTTTCAATAGTCTTCCCTAGAGGCTAACAATGATAAATAAGATGAAAACCTAAAATCAAATGATCATTTGTGCTTGGTATTAGGTTATGAGCACCAGGGGAGAGTCCAATATCATTCTAGAAAAAACATCATCCCCACTATGTATTTTTCCTCATCGGGCTCAGAAGCATCTGAGCCAAAAAAAATCTTTAAAATAGTGTGAAAGAAGTAAAATGATCACCATACACTTCCTCAAATCTATGTCAGTTATAATTCAGTAACTTCAATCAGTTGATGCAACTATTGTTTCTTCATATATGGGAGAAATTATCTATTTAAATATTAAATATACAATATTTGTATTATATTGAATGTGTACTATGTTTTTTATTTTATTTACTAGTTTAGGTGCTAGAACAGATGATTTTTAATCCAAATGGGGATACATACCTATACCCATGTCTTAAATAATTTTGGATATATATTTTTTGTTGGGAAAATCTATACACATAGTTTGGATAAACTATGGGTAACCTAAAATACTCTAAGTATATACCCATAGTTTCTTAGAAACTTTGGGTATAGATCTATACCGATGACACCCAAATCCATGGTTACAAAAATTGTGGGTATAGAATATACCCATAGTTTTAGGGGATATACACAAATTTTAAAACTAGTATAAGTTATAAAAAATATGGAAACATGTACCTTATCTCAATTTGGACTTATCACAAACATTCTTTATCTTCATATTCTTCTAAAAACCCCTTTTGTATTATACCTAAAACCTCCCTAGGTTTTTATGATAATAAAGAACCAATCGTACATAAATAGGGATTTTAGGAAGGTATTTGGGAAGGTATTGGATGAACCAAAAGGATATTGAAGTATAAATATAAGAGTAGACGGGGTATCCTTTTATAATTAGTGGAGAATTTAAAAAAATATTAAAAATATTAATGTCATACTCTAGAAAAATGGATCTAAAATGAAATATTTCTGAATTATAGATGATATAGGGTTAGAAAATGGTAATCCAATAGAATTTAGACAAGTTTCTAGGTTATTTTATCCCTTACCACTTAAGTTTAACCATGATAAACCTATTTTAACTTTAACAATGGTAACAAGTTTTTATTATTTTTACTGTTAATTATGAATGAAAATTAATTTGAAATTATTAAATTGTATTAATTGTTATGATTAAATATATATAATCCATTTTATAAAATTTAATTCATATAAGTGGATGAATTTAAATTAGAATTAAACCCGCAAAACATGATGAAAAATGAGTTTATCAGAAAAATGCCTCTTTAAGTATAAAAATGTTTTGATACCAAATTCTAGAATAATTTTGATTATAATAAAATTTATTAGATTATTTTTAATCAAAAGGAACTAAATAAAGTTTAAAATTAATCCAAAATAGAAATTAACTTTTAAATACTTGAAAGCAAAAGGCATTTTTCAATAAAAACTAGTATTTTTCACAATTACTTGAAAAATCGATATTTTTAGAAAATTATAAAAAATTCACTACAAGAAAACATTGATAAAATGAATAAAACAATAATTTTTAAAAAAAATTAAAACCATATAATAATACCATATAATGTTTGAAAACCCAAATTTGGTTAGAAATAATTTTTTTCCCTTAGCCTGAGAAATTACCTAATATTATTATAATGATTATAACTCTGTAAAATATAATTAATGAAAATTGATAAGAAATGAAATTGATTTATTGTTAATATTACCTAGGCTGTTACATTCTTCCAAAATTTTGGAAGTTGTGTTCTCACAATTTTATTCATTACTTAAGTAAGTGGGGATATTTTTCCTTCATAGAAGTTTAGGATTCCCATGTTTCTTCTTCAACCATATGGGGTTTCCAGAAAACCTTAACATGATGAATTACCATATTCCACAACAATTGATCTATGTGTTCTATAATTTATACCGACTATTTCTCATAAGAAAGTTTTTCTTCCAACTAAACTACTTTAGGGCTCAAAACATGAGAAGCATCTGACATAAATTTTCTTAATAATGAAACATGAAATATATAATGTACTTGAGATAAAATTAGAGGAAAGTACATTAAATAGGTAACCAATAAAAAATTATCCAAGATTTCCTATGTTCTAATGAACCACAAACTTTAATTTTGATTTTATAGTGTCCTAACAAAAGATCCACTCAAACAATGCCCCCATATAGTGGGCCATTAGGCCTCAAGAATGCCTCTCCATATGCCTGAGGCTGTTGAATAGTTGTGAGGGTATAAAGGTGGTATAGTGGAGAGACTATACCCTATGAATATGATAAAAATTTAGTATAATAATAAATAAATCAAGGAAGTTTAATTTAATAATAACTAAAAGTCATTAAAGATTGAATAAATGATCATGCATGAACATGTTGTGATATAATTTTGGGAGGTATACAAAGTACATAGCAAGTATAAATAAGGAAATAAATAAATAAAATAAAAATAAGCTATGTTGAATAGAATCATGATCACATGATTGGACCTCTACTCATGTACTTTATCCTATCCAAGAAAGATAATAATAAGAAAGTACAATCCATGAACCTGATTCTCCAAACATGACATTTTTTTCAGGTACCCCAGTGAAATGGTGGCTAGAAAAGGTTGTGAGATATACTTTGTAGGATTCCACGAATAATAACTAATTAATGATCTATTCCATGAATATAAAATAATTAGTGTATAGATATATCAAAAGTAAGTAAGTTCTGTAACAATAAATGTAAAAAAGTTGGGTTCAGGTTCATCAAGGGGGCCTGGCTGAATATACCTACTTCGGCCTAAGACATGATGTCTATGAACATGTCACCCTGTATGAATATAAATAAGTGTGTGTTTATTTATTTTTACTCTATACATACATGATTATATATCCATATATATAAATACATCGTACTATTTAGGACCTGAGGCATAACTCATGCATCCTTATATAATCATAAGAGTGGCATACTCTGTAAGGGACAATACGCCCATAATAGATCAATGAATGAATAAAAAAATCTTGTACAATAGTCTTATGGAAATTTTTAATAATAAAATAGGTTCCTATAATAAATTGTTCATAAGACCAAAATCAAAAAATAGGATGTAGAAGTCATTTCCATCATCTTGCTCATGGATGTGACCACCATGACCAACATCCTAATCAAGGGGGAATGATATACCATTCCCAATAACCCATGAAATGTGATACACCATTCCCATAAACCTTGACTTGGGTGTGTGAGATGTCATGATCCAAAAATCTAACCAAGGTCCCTCCCCAATGATCTAACGTGAGGGAACCCCAAATTCCATTTGATCTCTTCACCTAAACATTCAATAAACAGGAATATGGAATCACTCAATTCATATTGGAACTTTATTATAAGATATATTCATCATTTAAAAATGGTATAAGGTTATCCATTCCATGTTCAATTATATTTATATAGCAAGTCCATATCATATATAATCAACAATAAGGCCATGGGAAGAACCCATTCCATAATTCAAATCACTCTACACATCATCAATCAATTAAAATTTTTGATTTATAAGAAAACAAACCTAAAAATGTTGTTTTATTATAAAACATGTTGTTTTCATCAAAAAATTAATTTAAACCAATTTAAACATCTCAATCAAGTGGAATAATTTAATACACCAAAACATGGTGAATTATAATGCAATATCGACATGAGTAGTTCATTATAAATGTAACCATTTTAATTAACGCAAACCTAGGGTGGTTTATTCATAAAGAAACCATAATTATTTTGTGTGCTTAATAGAACACACCCTAAATGGGTTGTTCATGTTGAGGTCATAACTTCCAATAATTTCACTTGGGTTTAAAACACACTATAGGGTAGTCTATGAATTTAATATAAGAAATTACACATTTTAGAGATGAAACCCAGAATTTTTGGTGCATGGACTAATAGAAATATTATATAAATGATGAAACTTTAAGGGAAAATCATATAGAGCACCAAACTAATACTAAGGATGGTCTACTGATACATTATAAAGTTTTGGTTTGTGTTGAAACTAGATAAAATCGAATATTATACAAACACCCTAAAAATATGGAATATGATATCACATAAAAATAACTCAAACTAGAGAAATATAAACTAGGAAACAAGCTAAAATATTAAATATCGTACTGATAGGCATCCAATAATACTGACGACGAGTGAAATGGATTCTAGATGAGGAAGAGGCTTAAAAGCCTAGGTGAGGAGGAGGAGGGAGCCCTCATGCGCTCCCCCTAATATGAACAAATGAGGAAGAAAGGTGGGAGATAAAAATAAATATTGGAATGTGAAAAATGGTGTTTTAAATTTCATTAAAGATCCATATATTTTGGCCACATAGTTTGGAAAACCATGTGTTTACAGTGCAACCTCTTCTTTCTAAGATCCACCATAAACATGGTTTGATCAAATAGTTTGATCTAACCAAGCACCAACCATTTGTAGCTATTGGTTAAGTGTATATAAGGGTGGGGGCTAGGAACATAGTTTGGGAAAGTATGTATATCCCATGCGGGTAACCATTACCCACATACTAGAATGTTCATGGTCACTCTTAGGAGGTTTAACTGTTTAAACAAACTATGTCCCTTAAGAATAAGGGATACATAGTTTATTCACCTGGGTAAACTAGATGTGAACCAACCATTCACATCATTTAGTTTCTCAGAGAATCATTTCTTCAAGAGCCTGATGCTTCTGAGGATGAAGTGAACCTTCAATACACCTCTTAAAAGCTTAAAAACATCTAAAAATAACACTTTTAAGTGTTCTAACACTCAGAATTACATCTCTAATATCAGTTTAATATTCTACTTTATAAAAAAATGAAAAGTTAAAATTCACTTATAATTTACAAACCAGTCTAAAACATGGGAAATTACAACTTTTTACCAAAATTCATAACACTTTTCCATAGAGAAACATAAAAAAATATGATCTCCTACCTCAAATGAAATATTTTTCCTCTAGTTATCTATATTACTTTTATTCTTATTTTGATCCATCCTCATATTTTTCGGAATCATATATACCTTATCAACCATTTCATATACCAATTATGGTCACAAAAACATCCTTTCTCTTACATAATCCCAATAAAATGGATTCTGACACCAATTTACATATAATGATTCAAAATACGCCATCTATATACTAGAATGACAATTTTTATTTTAAGAAAACTCAACTAAAGTTAGATATTTATAAAAAATTCACTAATAATCCATTCAATAATCTTGAATCATATATTACTAAGTATTAATCATTCTTTATGTCTATCTATCATATTGAGGACAAAAAGCTATATTGAAATTTAATTTATCACCCAATGATTGCTGGAGAATTTTCCAAAAATTAGAGGTAAACCTAATATCATAACAGATACAATGTAGATAAGGACTCCATGTAAAATTATTATCTTTTTAATATAAAGTTGATAAAGTTGATCCAAATTCATATTATCTAGAATGAGAAGGAAATGGGAAAATTTATTTAATTGATAAAAAATTTCTCAAATCACATTATTACCTAAAGATGTATTTGGTAATCCCACTATGAAATACATGGAAATATTCTCTAATTTCCATTTTTCATTATAAAAGGCTGAATCATCACCTTTGGTAATTATTATTGGACTTTAACCTATTGATAAGTCAAAAATTTCATAGTAAAACGCGAAATACCTTTCTTCATTCCTTCCCATAAAAAATGCTTCGATAGTTATCTATAATTTTTTTATTATCATAATGAATTAAAAATTGAGAATCATGAGCCTCAATCAAAATTTTTTATTTAATTTGGAATCACTGGACATATAAAAACTCTTTATAAATAGGATGGAACCTTTTTTAGCAACATTAAACTATGTAAAATTATACTTCTGGATAGTTTCAACAATTTCCTATAAAAAATGATCCTCCTTATATGATTTCTTAATTATTTATAATAGATTTTATTTCACTAAAACTTAAAACAAAATATATTGGGTTACATTATGCACAATTTCTAAGCAAACATTACTCGAATCATTAACCAAAGGAATATGTTCTAAACATAACATAGTTTATGTAACATTATATTCCCAACTCGATGAACTAAAATCATTGTTTTCTTTTCTTAGATGTTAGTGAGTTGTGTAGTCATAATACTTTATCAATTATAACTATCTCCTTTTTCTCATGTTAAAATCTTTATGAGTAAATATGTACTTAAAGATTTTATGATAAGTATATATTTCACACTTTTATCCATATAAATGATTTATCTAAAGTTTTAAATAAAATATAACTATCACTAGTTCAAGGTCATGTGCAGGATAAATTTCTCTATGAGGTGTTAATTTATGTGAAGCATAATAAATTACCTAAACATTCTTCATTAAAACATAACCTATTCCCTTTAATGAAGCATATTTTTAGATCAAAAAGTCCCCATTTACAGATATATTGTAAAAAATGGAGTATTTGCTAATATTATTTTCAATTCTGTGAAATATTCATCACATTCATTTTCCATATGAACCCAACTCACTTTCATGTTGACTTAGTTAGTGGTCTAGATAACCATTGAAATTATTAAACAAACTACTAGTAATATATTACTAATCCAAAAAAACTACGAATCCTAGTAACTTTTATCAGTCTTGGACATTAAATAACCACTTTATTTTCAGAATGATCAAAATTTATGCACTCTTTATTTATGATATTTCCAAGGAATAAAATCCACTGTAATCAAAAATCACATTTATGAAAATTTACATATAAATTATTTTATTTTAAGGCTTGAATAATAATCCATAAATTTTTTATGATCTTAATAAATTTTAGAATATAAAAAATATCACCAATAAACACATAAATAAATTTATCAAAATATTAATGGAAAATTTTATTCATAAAATCCATGAATACAAATATAGAATTCATCAACGCACAAATCATAACCACAAACTAATAATGACTCTAACTAGTTTGAAACATTGCCTTAGGGATATTATTCTCCTTCACCTTTAGTTAAAGATACCTAGTCCTAAGATATACCTTTGAGAAATACTGATCTCCTTAGAGCTGATGAAAAAAGTCATCGATATGAGGAAACAATTACTTATTCTTAACAATGATATTATTCAATGCTCTATAATAAATTCCAATCCATATAAAATTATCTTTTTGTTTAAAAAATAAAATAAGACCACCCTATTTTGACGTTCTAGAAAAAATGAATCCTTTATAAAGAAACTTGTGAAACTAATTTTTCAATTATATAAGTTCCGCTTAATCTACTTGATAAGGGGGTTTTGAAATTGTCTTAGAATTAGAAACTAATTCAATAGTAAACTTGACCTCCTGATCATGTATAATACCAAGAATATTATTATAAAAAATATCCAAATATTATTTTAATACCATCATATCATTAATCTAAATAGATTACTTACTTTAAATAATAAGAGAAAAATAACTTTTTATTTCCATATATTAATAATTGTTCAGTTTCTTGATATGTTATCAAAGGTATAAATTAACTCTTATATAAAAATATAAAATCATTTTTAAAAATTAAATCCTTGTCTCTAAAATCTATATTAGCATGAAGAACTGAAATCTAATCTATACCCAAAATAATATAATATTATAAAATGGGAAATACAATAAGGTTTTCATGGAAATGTTTTCTAAATATGATAATAGGAAGAACTTAGTAAATTCTTGTTGTTAGAATATTACCCCCAGGTGTATTTCACTAAAAAGTACTAACATTATTTATTGAGTTTAAATTTTTCATTTTACAAATAAATTTCTTAGAAATGAAGGAATGTGTAGGACCCAAATCAAACAAAACATTTGTATAATTAGAATAAATAAGCAATGTACCTGTAAATACTTCATTCGATGGAGAAACATATTATTAAGTAGTTGAAAAAGATTTCACCACTCCCTTTTTCTTATAGTCTTGTTATTATCCATTATTCTTACTCTTATTTTACAAACATTCACACAATGAACCATCTCATTAAATTTAAAATACATTAATTCATATTTATCAAAATTTGTATTACCACTACCAATATATTTTTCTTCCAATCATGATTTATATTCCCAAACATTCCAAATTAAAATAACTTACCAAATTTCATAAGTAATTCCCTATATGGTATCTTGGATTTAATATTGAGTAAAACTATATAATTTTACTATCAAGATCCTGGATATAGTTTGATCTGTAACTTTTCAATTAGGTAATATTTTCTCTATATGTGGACACTAAATATTTCTCCTTATGCCTTTAATCTAAGTTTTAATTTTCTATCCTAATTTGAAAAAATGTAGGAAAATATATCTCAATGAAAATATTATTAATTTATTTCCATTATATGGAATCAATATCTTCTCTTTATCAAGTATTCATAACCATTGAACAGCATTTATCAGCTCAAAAAAATAAATATAAAGAGTTTCCTTTTGATGATATGAACAACCAATGACTTAAAAAATCTTTTACATTACTTTAATCCATCCCTTTTCCATCACCAAGTTAAAAGATCTACTGAGTTACAGAGGGAATTGTCTCATAAAATGCTCCACTATAGACATGTTCCTCCCTGGTATATGTAGTTTCTCTATATCATGGATTCCCCTAGCACTAATATATTTTTTCAACCAAGCTATCATGACAAAAAAATACTCAGTTCAAATTTCAACCATTTTAATCTTCTGGTTTGTAAGGATATTCTCCTATTAAAACCTTCCTATTTCAACTTCACTCATTCCTTTACAGAAAAACATTCCAAATAGGAATAATTTAGATAAATTAACATGGTAATATTAAAATAATATATTATGGTAAACATAAATTAGAATATGTTATATTTATTTAATTCCATTATCCTAACCTCTAAAATTGTTTAAACATTTCCTATGATTCTAAATATAGGTACCCTAACTTAAAAATTACATTATATTTAGTTTTAAGTCATGAATTAACTTTCTTAAACTTTTAGGATCTCTATTTTTTATATTTTTAGATAATTGGGTCATCACCATTAAATAAATAAATATTACATAACAAAGTGCACAATTCCACTCATTATCCATTTTACCACAATGTAAAACTATTAAGATATAATAATCATTATTTTCATAAAATATCTTTAAAATTTTCATTTTGACTTCATCATTGTACTCAATCATTATTAAAACCCTTTGAAAAACATTTTAAAACATGTGATGAGAAAAAAAATCTCAGTGAGGGACACATAAGTAAAGAAAGAATTCCTTTAGTACATGAATACACTTTATAAAAATTTCGCCTTTCATAATAAGTTATGAAGTGAAAATAAACATTTTCTTACCAAAGAAAATAAATTTCACTACCCAAATAATTTCATAAAATATTTTCCAATAAATACTAAAGGAAAAATAAAATTCATATTGGTTTCTCTTCAATCATAAAAAAATTATGAATTTTTTTTCACAAAGGTATATATTTCAACCTTTATAAGTATCAGAAACATCCATTTAAATTTAAGATCATTAGTTTAACTAGTGAAATCACAATATTTAAATGAAATCCCATAAAAATTATACATAAATCATATCAGAAACATGGGAAATCATTTCCATATCACTATTATCATTACTATTAAAAATTGAATAACCAACTTAGTAATTTACAATCACATCATTGTAGAAACATAACCGGTTAACTCTATTCCTTTACTCATTTCATTTTAGATAAAAACAGGTTCACCCATCATCATGAGTTATTCCAGGCTCAACCATCATCATAAAAAGTAACCAATATCCATAAAATAATAATAATGGATAAAATATTGAATTTACATCATCATAATCATTAAAATATTGTTTTAACCCATAATAAAACATTTATAGATATATAAATTTCTATTCCATTTTAACCCAATTTTGAAAATACCTAGAACAATTGAAGGGTTGTTTTTTTTAAAGAAAACCTAAAGTTTGTACAGAAATCCAAATAAAAAATAACAATTATGTTGGTAAGAAAAACCATTGAAACTATATACGTTAAAATATAACATTCCTTTCTTATTTTTGTTAAAATGTTCCATATAAAATATTTAAAAATATTCTTTCTGAAAAACATTGAAAGAAAGTAAAAAACAGTCATAAAACGTCCTTTATAATTTATTTATGTATATATAAATACGTCCATAATTTTCTAATAACATACATAGGAAAGAAAAATATTTAAAAAATTATATTTAAAAAATTTAAAATAATAAATTTAAGGTAAATTTTCCCTTAACTGTAGTTTCACTCATCATGTACATTCATTATATTCCCCTTCTTTAGAAAACCCCTATCAGTTTATACCAAAATCCTTCCTAGATTGGTTTTATGATAAAACTAGAGCCTATAATAAGTGTGTAGGGATGTTAATAATATATTTGGTTAGTGATTGGTGGAAACAATACGTTCTTAAAATGTGGAGAGGAGTGGATAAAGGATGTCCTTTTATAAGTGGGGGAGAGGGTACACTTGGATTTTTTTAAATATTAATATATATTAATGTATTACTTAATAAAAATTGATCTAAAATATACTATTTACAAATATTAGATGATATTGAGTCTAAATATGGAAAACCAATAGAATATAGATTTGTTTTTGGTCATTTTAACCCTTATCAATTAAATTTCACCCCTGGTAAACCTATTTTAACCTCTACGGTAACATATTTTTAGTATTTTTACTATTAATTATGATAAAAAAATAAGTCAAATTTGTTAACTAATATTAATTATCATTATTAAAAATATTTAATATATTTTATCAAATTCAATTCAAATTTGTGGCAGAAATTAATTTAAAATTAAACCTGAAAAACACAGTGAAAAATAGTTTGTTTCTTTAGAAAAATGACTTTTTAAGTATAAAAATGTTGTTTAAAAAATTATAGTAAAATTATTATTTATCTAAAATTTATTAGATTATTTTTATTCAAAATTAAAAAATTATTTTTTTTAAAATCCTAAATAGAACATAATTTTTTTAATTCATGAAAAGAAAACACATTTTCAATAAAAAATAGTATTTTTTAGCATTCATTGAAAAATGATATTTTTTAAAAAATTATAAAAAATTAATCCTAAGATAATTTTTTCATGATGAATTAAAAAATTAATTTTTTTTAAATTAAAATTCAATATTTTTGAAATAAATCTTTTATATAAAACATTCTAATGAATGAAAAAAATTGGTTATAAATAAATCTTTTTTACTTTTGACTGAAGAATTACCTAATATTTTTATAATGAATATAACTATATAAAACCAAATTAGTGAATTTTATTTTGGATTGAAATTTATTTACTATTAACATTACCTATGTTTTTACACACATAGTCTTTCTATCCCCAAAATATCTTGATCAACATGATTAGACAAGCTCTGTTATCCCAACTATGGAAGCCCTTAATCATGAAGGATCAGAAATACCTATGCCTCCATATCTATAAAATCCATTTATATCATATATAAAAAAATACATCCATGAATAATATCTTCTATCTAAATGATAAGTAAAAGAACAATTATAATAATAAAGAATTAAATAATTTAAATGAAGAATTTAACTCTTGAATTCTATAAGTAAAACATTTTGAAGAAAATAAAATCATAAGTTATCTGAAAATATGTTTTATAAGTATTAAAAATGATAAAAAAAACTCTTAATATAACTTGAATATAATCTATTTAGATACTAAAATCCTCATGTTGAAATTATAGACATATGTGAAACAAAATTCAATGGTCATATTTCGTGTTCTTTGGTTAGGTTGTAATAACATCAAACATAGATCATCATCTTCTATTGAATATAACTTCATACAACATCATCTGATGTTTTCAACTCTATAGGACATTAAAAAATTCTATTTTATATTTAAATTAGATCATAAAAGCTTCTCAATATATTATATATTTGATGAATTTCATTAGATATCTAGATGATAAACATTACAATAATTAATTTTCACTCAAATAAGAACTAAATCTACCATCATATAGTAATATTCAATAATTAATAAAGGTTATTATGAATTTTCAATACCATGGATAGTATAATTCATATACTAAACACTAAATAATGTTTCTTATCCAATAAAAAATGGGGCATCCTTTTTTATCCCAATGAATAGGGTTTAAACACACACACATGATGTATATGTTGGGTGGGAGGAGGTATAAAAATTTAAACAATTACCCAAATAACCCTAACACCTCTTATGATTTGATATATTTTATACTTGTTCACATGTTTATGAAATATAATTTATAGTTAAAATATAAAAAATATCACATATAGAATAAAATGATAATGAAATAAATATTAATTTTCTTTTCATGATGAACACATGAAATGAAAAAAATAAACAAAATAATCACAATTCACAATGGAAAATATCATAACCACAATGAATCACCATCAATATTTAATGAAAATATGAATAGTTGAAGAAAAATATGACATTATGAAAACCTTAGATGTGAAAACTTACCTTGTAGAAATTAAACTTGTGATATAATAACCCAGCGTGTGGACCTCAATATCGTGGAATAATAACCTATCATGAATACTTCATTCTTAAGTGATAATAATGATAAAATTTTGGATCTTTCATAATTAGATAGAGTTAAATTAATTACTAGAGGGCAAAATGTAATTATATTTGAACACATTTCATGAATTTACCTCAATCTTGAGAGTGGTGGTGGTGTTGGGGGAGGGGGTTTCACCTTTCTCTAGGTGTAGAAGGACCCCGACCTAAATTTAATATAATTATAGAAAATATAATAACTCTTGTATAGTTTAATAAAGGAATCAATACATTGTATTATAATGCCATTAATTTCTGTGTTGATCTTGGAATTATAGAAATACTTTACACTATAGTAACATGTTTTCACATTATTAGTTGGAATTTGAGTTAGGTTTTTCTATACTAGTATTCACCTATGCTAATGATCCAAAAAATAGGGAAACTCATTTCAACTCTCTAGATGTTGAAAATTTATAAACTATTTAAAACCATTCACTTGATTTCATTTTGTTTTCTTGTTTCTAGAATCATTTTATTATTAGGATTCCACATTCATAACAAATAACTTCACACATAAAATTTAATTATAAACACCTGTTTGAGAATAGTAAAAACTTATATTCTTCCTTATCTTATGTATAACAATTTAATTTATTTTCCTTCCCATATGAAATGATAAATCATTAATATTTCAACTGAGTTAACTAACTTATTAACCTCATCCATAAAAATCTTTTAAATACTCTCAATTTAATCAATCATTATGATACATCCTAAAATAGTGGAATAGAAAAATAATTAGTAACACATCTTGAAATTCATATAAATTGTTCCACATGGAATTATCATGTCCATAACATGAAACAATAAAAAATTAAATTCCTCAAAGTAAATTAATAACCATACTTAAAGGTATAACTTCTGAATTGATAATATGGAACCATTTAACCCATACTATATAAAAAAATAAATTAAAATATTTATTTATAATTTGTTTCAAAATAAATACACCTAATTCTTGGATAGATAACTTATAATTCCTAAAACCAAATAAAAAACCAATTAAAAAATTATTTAAAGGAATCATATCACTGTTGGTATAATGGTCATTTCATATATATACTCAAAACCATAAATTTACATACATTATAAATTCTAATATCTATTTTAAACTCAAAAATAAAAATAACATTCTTATGGGCTATATCAAATTACTATGGGGTTGATTCAATGATGAAGAAGAATGTATTAGTGACAATACACTCTATAGTGACCTTCTCAAGGAATATTTTCTCATATGTTATGTAGAGAGATGTTATTTGATAAAATTAAGTAGGGGATATATGCTTACACACCCAAGGAAGTGATGATGACGATATTTAACTAGATCTAAAGCAATAAAACATAAGGGATGATATTAAATTCGGTATAATAGATGATAAATGGGGAGGGGATTAATTTAAATAAACCAAGGGAGTTGTGAGGAGAATTAAAATAAAATGAAACAAAAATAAAAGAAGTAATAAAAATAAAATAATAAAATAATAAAATATTACCAATAAAGAAAATAGATTTTTTAATTTATTCATTAATATTTTTTTTATTTTCAAATCATTTTCTTCCCACCTTTAGTTATAAATAATTACCCCTTCATCAAGTTTAAACTTGAATTTAATATGATTAACTTTTTTTCTCCTAAAGAACCTGACCCCAAGACCACGTAATTACCCATATTCTCCATATATAAATGAATTTTGGGATTGAATAACCATCAATACTTAGGTAAATTAAAAATTTTAATGATTAAATTATAATAAATTGTTTTAATTGAAATGAAAATATTTTTCATGATTTTTATAATATTTATACATATGTTTTCATACACGTGAAATTTCTTAATACTAAAAATTACATAAATAATATTGACTCTGTCCCAAAATAATTAAAATATAGGTAGTGATTTTCATAACTAAAAAAACCATACCAAAAAAATATCCCTCCCCACTCATGGATCTTATAATAATAATTGGATAAGGAATGTTTCTTAACCTATGTTTCTCTCATTTACAAAACACAACCAAAATTCTCACCAAATTACCAAGTATGTACTCACCCATGCTAAACAATGCTCAGAAGATCAAAATCTTAAACAAGATAAGCATATAATCAGCAAACATTGGATTTTAAACATTGAGTAAGTGGTTCAACCCACACCTCCAGTGGAGTTTCAAATACTATATGTTATATCTATATCAAGCCACCTTTTCCCTACTCTAATGGACTCCATCTATTTCATCAATGAAAAGGTAAAGAATATTTATAATCAAAATATAGAACAGTAATTCCAAATCACTAGTTATCATTCACATCCTTATATTCTAGATGAAGGGTTATAATATTTCAAAAAACCATTAAAATCAATAATATAAATCATATATAATCTACAATTCAAAATTATCTTTTGTAATTTAAGATTTTATAGGGATTATATTTCTAGCTATTATGGACACATCGTTGTAATAATGACATATGGTGTTCATAAGAAGTGAATTTTTTTTATAAAATGTAAAAATTTATAACATAAGTTTAATATAAAAGTTATATATCCTCAAGTAAAAGATATACCCCTCAATATTTGTGACCAACCATAGCCATTTATCACATACTTATCCCATGAAAACATGGAAAAACTATTTTTTTTATTTTGATCAATATTTTTTATGATTAAATAAAATTATTATTACTTCTAATTTTCAATTTTTGGTTATTTATAAATATCTTAATGAAGTAATAAAAAAGGATTTTTAATAAATAAATAATATTAAATGGATATTTAAAAGTGTAAAACGGATGAAAAATAATTTTGGAAAAGATCATGAAAAATTATGCAGAAATTTTTTAAGTTGTCCAAACATGATTTTTATATATAGGGAATTCTATTTTTTATAGTTCATATACATTATTTAATGGTTTATTCTAAATATAAAAAATATTTTTAATTTTATTGACTATATTTACACAAGGATATTCAATTTTTCTTCAATAAAATGGAAATATGAACTCTATGTATTGATTCTAGATAATATATGTTAGGCACATTTTTATGTCCCATGAAGAGTCATTTAAAGGAAGATACAACTAGAATTTTATAGATTAGTTAGATGAATTTACACATCACTATAAGAAGAATATATCAATTTTTTATGGGCTAAGGTTATCGAATAAAATAATTTGTTATATTGAATTTCTTAAAGTCTTATAGATGTTTGAATTTATTTTTTTAATTCATCTATACTTGACCGCCATGGTTTTATGGATTACATAAAGAACTAACACATGAAGTGTGATCATTAAACTAGGTAAATAAACATGATCTCTATATAGATGATGGTATATGAGAATATTGTGAAAAATTTATAATCATAAAATATTCATCCTTAACTTAAACTAACATTTGAATGATTGGATTATAATGATTATAGTTTAGGTGTTCCTTAATTCATGATGAAAAGTGTTAAAAAATTATATATTTCTATCAGAAATTATCAATAATTTAGTCAATCATTTATCATCAAAATATATTTAAATATAATCCCCTGAAGGATTTATAAGTAATTTAAATCTTTGACTTCCAAATTTCTTCTCCTTAATTATTTCTATAAATACCATATATAAAATTATTTTCCTTGTCTAAATTCAATACATGTCTAAAATATATAAAAAATTAAAACTAAAACTTATTCTCCTTGAGAAATATGAAACATAGTAGGTTAATATGTTCATTATTAACATTGTTTCTTATATGTATACATTCAAAAAACTTCAAGGACAAGACAAATATATTTAGTTAATTTATTTTGTCACATTTATATTATAGTTACCCACTAAAATAAGAGAATTTGACCAATTGCAGTGGTATAGTCAATAACACATTAACTCTATAGGGTTACTAAAACACTCTTTAGGGCACTCATACAAATCTCATATCCTTGATCACACAACGAGACTCATTATACATTTTATTTCACACAACCCATAGTTTTATAGGTTCTAATAGGTAAAAAAATAAAACTAAGGTTTAACACCATCTTATACGTCATCAATTGATCTCAATAAATCCCATGGTAACTCAAGGGACTCCACAATAAATTCTATGGTTACACATACATAAATCGATAGTCACAACCCTATAAAAATTTCAATTTTTCAAAATTGGATTATAAACAAGTCGATAAATATTTAAAAAATCACTATATATGAATTATAATAATTCAATATATATCAATTTTATATAACCTCAATCAATTTTAGTGATTTTAAAAAATAGTTGCGTCACTATAAAGTACATTATACGTGGGAAATTCCACACTAACCATGACATTTTAGTCAACTCAACCCATAAACTACAATCCCATTACTTAAAAAAACCTCCCATATCCAATAATAAATAAAAAATTTACACCTTGAGATATTAAATATCATAGAAACATAAATATTTCCATTTTAAATATATAAATAATATAATTTACCCTACAAATGAATGATGGTCTAGAGTGTTGTTCCAAATTAATTTTGATTTGTAAGATCCTTGATTTTTTTCATGTGGTACATATTTTGTTAAATTTTATTTTGAACCTTAATTTATATCTAAATTAATGTTATTATTTAATTAAAGAAGGGTTTATAGGCATATAAATCTTGTTAATATTGTGAAGATATAATTTTTAGAGAAACAACATGAGGCACATAATTGTCACATGGTTAGTGCTAACCATGTAACCCATGTATAGAGGATAATAGTTAAGAAAACTATGTGAGGGAGGATGTATGGCCATGAAAAATGGTGGAGGAATGTCATAAAGATAAAATTCATTCTTGGTGCATGATTTTTACAATAATTCACCTAACCTTGCAAGGGGTTATGGATTTTGGGTAGTGAGCATGCACAGTCTGTGAAAGTTTTTTCAAACCATGACCCTATCCAAGTTAAGGGTATGCTTCCTTCGAGAGTAATGGTGCATTATTGGTTCATAGGTAGACTAAATGTGTGAAATAACCATGAAGATATTTAAAAATTGGTGAAATTAAACATTCCCCATTATTTGTCCCTAAAATCTAACCATCTTCTCCCTTACTAAAATACACAACATCTCCTTTGTTGAGAGATCTCCCTTAGATATCACCAAGGATTTGAGCTAACATTTTTATATGGAATTAGAATCACTTTCCATTCATCTCCTTGTATATCCATAGGTAAACTCTTCAGACCTCTTGTTTCTTTTATTTGTTTCTTTATCTATATGGAATTCTAAATATTTACGAGCTAATATGCCCTATTTTAGGTTATTTATATATTTATCTGATTTCTCCCATTATAGTCCAAGTTAAAGGTTGATAATAGATGGGTATTATACAAGAAAAATGAGTTAGTTATTTTAATGATTTCCCCAATGTTTTAGTCAAATATATTATGCTCCATTATTCCACACACCAGACCTTCCATACGTATCCCCTTAAATTCTAAATTAATCAAATGAATTCACATTACCATGAGATGGTAGTCTTTGTGAAACTTATTCTATCATCAAAGGTTTTCTTCATAAAAACAAACCACCTATTAAGGTGTGTTACTATTATGTTTATAACCAAATTGAATTAAAAAATGTTATAATTTAATTACATGAATGGAGAAATGGAAAATGATTTGCTTAGATGCTTGATGTTTTTGGTGGTCTATGAACTCAACATTAGCCATCCTTTAGTATAGGTTATTTAAAATTTATATACACACTATTCCTTAATAGGTATTTAATCATCCTTTTGAGGTGTATTGAATTTTCCATCACAAATGAGATATTTAAATTGGATTAGATGAAATGGTGTGACACCGTGTTTAGACCACATGATTGGATATGTAATTGAACAACCTTATAAGGAGTTTTAGGATTATGACTCATCAATTAAAGGTATAAATGAGATAAATGAAAGTTAAATGGTATAACCATGTCACCCAATCCTTTATTAATTATAAATCATGAATATTAATATCATTATGATTGTAGATAGATTATTATTACTACTATGGATGAGATTTACATTAATTGATTGGGAAAGTGTTAGAAAAGTGACTAAACTCACACAATTATCCTTGGTTTATAATGCTAGGAATGTTGAACCTTGTATATAAAATAAAAATTTGATGTAGATTTTCTTATCCTTATTATGTATTATTGGATATAAAATTATTTCTCCTTATATGGGATGTTGGACATTGTAATCTGAATCATTGTATTACATGAGGACATGATGATCTAGAAAGACATGAATTATTATGACATATCTCTTATTACACATAATATCAAGGAACCTAGAAAATATTTATAGGTATTGGGTACAACACCGTATGTGGATATGCTAAAGGTATTCCCATTTTTAACTTACACTTGATTGATAAAGACATACATACTATGAAACCTTATAGTTCCATTATATGATTAATTTACATGGATTCCTCTGCTATATTCCTTGGGTCAAAGGATTTTTTACACTTACTCACATACTTATATAGAGTTGTGATGTCACTTTTTTAGAGAAATTTTTGCTTAGTCTGAAGAAGGTAGCATCAGACAGGTGTCCCTGGAAGAATCTAGACTGACATAGTTTATTTATTTAATATACTGATTCATTGTGCCTACACACTATTTAGATCATAATCACTTCCTAGAGATTATTAGAGACTGTTGGTGGTGGCCTACCGAGTTTTACTCACACAGTATTCAAGACACTAATTAGTACCCAAAAAAACTACATGGATACAGGTAGGGACACAGGAAAGCACCCAACTATGGATGAGTGATTTTCTATACTAGGATGGTGTATAGGAATTGAGGACCAAGATTATTCTCACAATTCTATTGGAGATAGATTTATGTCATTTTTTTTCTTTTTTTTATAGTATGTTGTATATGGTTTCTGCACTATCTCCCTTGTATCCCCATTTTTTATAGTATACAGACATGAAATAATTTGTTTTATGATAGTATATGTGGTTATATTATTTTTATGAGGATTTCCTACTAATTATTATTACATCTAAATGATATACTTTTTACTCTTCTTTATTTATTATGTTTTTTCTCTTTATTAATTTATTATACTTTTATGCTACTACTCTAATAAAAGATAGTAGATTCTCCCGACCATACTATTATAGAACCTCAGTACTATTCAATAGTCTTTAGCATATAGGGAGGTGTGCTTGAGGCCACATGACCAACCAGGTTCAGTTACTTATTAGTGAACTAGGTTACATATATTAAAAGTGGTATTATATCCTTTTTTCCTTTTTTCATAATATTTGGGTTGGAAGATAGGTGACTAGGGATGTTTTAGAATTTGGTAATGAACCTATTCCTGGGAGTATCTAACCCATGTACAGGAAAAAATGTTATCAGGGATGAGGCTTGTTGTTATAGATTATTCCTATTATAGTTCTAATTTCACTGATGAGAAAAAAACATGATTTGTGGTTCTTATTATTATCATTATTATTATGAATTCTATTTTACCCTTGGAATAATATGGAAAGAAATTATTGTCTCTTGCCTAATTATATGCACATGGAGATTTAAATGTCATTAAAATGAAAGGCTATATTTATTTTATTTCATGCATTTCCTATAGCATTTTTCTGTGATTTGATTGCTATATATGTGTAATTATGCTAAAATATTTGTAGGGAAAGATGATAAATAATTGGTTATTATAGTGACTGCATCAACCTAAATGAGATTTTCCCATATATCGTGATGGTGGAACCCTAATTAACTAATTATTAAATGTTTGTTCTAGGTAGTTTGGGTTATATGGATTGAAATTTAAGTTAATTTTGATTACATGAATTCAAATTGAAATTTATAATGCTTATACTTCTATAAATTGGGAATAAAGATTTATATAACAAAATTATCTTTTATATCTGGTTACATCCTGATACCAGGTGTAAGGGTTAGTTTGTAGTTACACAAAGTTCAAATTTTAACTTATAAACCACACACCTTTATAACTTCATAATGAGAACTCATCCAACTAGGCCATGGAACATATAAATATGAAATTTATAATTCTTAATGGTTAAAAGAAATGGTTACTATTAAATGGGTTTGAAAATTTAAAATTAAAGACTATTTTACTCTATAATGTTCAATTGAAACTCTATATAACAGAACCTATATCATGAAATAGAGGCCTTGACCCTAACCCAACATTAGTAGTAGTAAGTAGTTATAGTCTCTTGTGACCCTAATGATCTTCCATATCACCAAGACTTTGCTTTATAGGAGTAGGAAATGGGGTGTTGAATCATATATCAGAAGGATTGTACATGTCATGTCTTCTTATATATAATCTATTTAGTTATAAAATATTGTTCCAAGGTAGGTTTTTGGCATTATAGAAGTATTCCACCATGATGGCATGAGGATGAATGTTAGGAAGGTGGTAATGACCATCCTTTAGTGGTGGTGGGACCTGAGCCACCAGTATTATCTCATAGAGTTCCACTTTTGACACACCCTGATATTCATGACCAAGGCTCTGATGCTAAATTTTGAGGGTGTTTTTTATGATTAGTGTAGACTGTACAGGGAGAAATGCATCCCACCCCTTTTATAAAAAATTTGACTAGTGAGTTCAATAAGAAACACTCTTATACCTTTTAATGGGAAACCAGTCATCAGGATATGGAGCTATAGATGCAGTCCTTGTTTTCTATCTTTGAGCTTGTTGAGACACCTCTATAAAGGAGAGTGAATCTCAGTACATACATGCTTTTTCAGATCCACTAGAAATTGGTGAGATTTCTTGAATCAATAAAATTAGAATCAGGCCATGATCTAGAGGGATTTTCATACTACCTTATATTATTATTCTATATTGAGATTTTGAGGGATACATGAGATAGGGAGTTTAAGCACCTATAGTAGGGAATTATGTACATTATGAACTATTCATATTATTTTATCGAGCATCAACACTTCACACTGATTATTTTATCAGATGAGTTATTCAGGGCGAGGTGATTTGAGGATGGAATTAGGTATGAAATATGACTATAGGTGAATATCATTTGGTTGACCATTGTGTTTTGTATCATGAACCATGCCTCATCACCAAATAAAATCTAAGGGGGGATATAGGTGTGGGATATTTAGGTGGAGTGCCTAGACCAAATAGTATTTATACCAGCAGTAGGAATTGTCACCTAGATAGTTCTTGTCAGTGTGGTGGTTATAGTATCCATACCAGTAGCCAGGTGTTATTCCATCAATTTGGGAATCCTGGTCATATGATGCCATAGTGTCTTAGATACCATATTGAGTACTAGGATTTTTGAAAGATGGGGTATATATAGTGATTTTTTATAACATTTCCCCTAGTTTCTAGTGAGAGATGATCTACACCCACTCCATGTTCTAGAGTAGGGTCAGTAGGCCCTCTCTAGGAAGGAAACTAGAGTACTACTAAACATTTAGGATGAGGTGGTGGTCATGGAAGAGGGATCCACACATAATAATTTTAGTACTGACCGAGCAGACCTACTAAGGGTAGTCTAGTTGTATCTCAAGACTATGGATTGGGCCACGTATATGCATTGCAGTCAACACCCAAGGAGCATAGTGGGATGTCCTTTATAGTTCAAGGTACGATTATAGTATCCCATACATTAGTGTCCTATTTATTTGATACAATATCTTTTCATTCTTTCATATCTATAGAAATTTTGGAAACTCTTGGCCACAATATAAAGTATTTTTTTGGAGTGATGACCCTCAATACACCATTTGAAGTGAGTTCGGAGAGTTTATACCAGTGTATAGAATTACCCCTTGATATATGAGGCGATTATTTCATATTAAACCCCTTTATCCTTGAGACAAAAGGATATAATTTCATTATCCTAATGGGATTGTTAATACTTATCACCCTCATGTAGATTTATATCACCATAATGTATCTCTTACATCACCCAAAGTCAGTAACTATATTCAAAAAGGAGAATGATAATTCTAGAAGATCGAGCTGACGCAAAGCTCCATGGGCAAGAAGAAGTGAAAATTCAGATTAATTGACTTTGTTTAGATGATTGGGGTACATGTTAGGAGGATTCAACTTCTATATTAGATCATTTCCAGGACATCTTCCCTGATGAATTTTCTTGGTTAACTCCAATGAGAGAGGTATAGTTTACCATTGAGCTGGTACCATGGGTTGCACTAGTATCTATTCTTTATTAAAATATGGATCTTATAGATACTCATGAACTCAAGAAATAGTTGAAGTATTTTTAATCCAATGGGATCATACAACCCAATAATTCACCATGGGGTTCTCATATGATTTTCACCTAGAAGGTGGATGAAACCCTAAAACTCTATATATATTATCAAAAATTAAATCATATTATAGTTAATAATCGATATCCATTACCTCATATAGACATAATATTTTATTATATCCAAGGATCTTATGTTTTTTAAAATATTTATTTGAGTTCAACATATCATCAAGTATGTGTCAGGCCTTCAAATATACCATGTACAACATTTTTATTATATATGGATTATACAGGTATTTAGTAATTCAGTGTGGTATCATGAACATAGTGACTATTTTTATAGATCTAATGAAATGGATTTTCCACCTATATTTTTATTCTTTTGTGGTATTCTTCATGGAAAACATCTTAGTGTGATCATATACTCAACACAATCATACTAAACACATGAAATCATATTGAGTACACCAAGAGAGCATATGTTATATTCCAATCTCACAAATTCCCAGTTCTGAACCATTAAAGTTCACTTCCTAGGTCACCTTATCTCATAGGTCGGAGTATCTATTTACTCCGAGATGGTAAGAGATATAATTTCTTGGGAGAATCCCATGAATTTATTTGATTTATAGATTTTATTGGGTTTATCTTGATATCATAGGTTCTTTATCTTGGGATTTTTATGCCTAGCAGAAACTATTATGAGATTGACCAAGAAGGGTGTGAAATTTTCATGATCTGTAGTGTGTGAGAATGAATTTAAAGAGTTGAAAAGAATACTAGCTTCAATGTTGATCTTGATTCTTCCACAGTAGAGTAGAAGATACATAGTATATTATGATGCATTGGAAATCAATAAGGGTGAAGTTATGATACATGGACATTTATTCATAATGTACAAGTCCTTCTAGTTGGGATTTCAAAAGAATATTACCTAACACATGATCTGAAGTCAGAAGATACGATTTATGCATTTCATTTTTGGAGTAATTATTTATGGGGAGAATTATTCATTATATACAGGGATCACAAAATACTCAAATATATTTCCCCTAATCATGAATTTTATCTTAGGTAGTGAAGATGCAATGAGTACATTCATTCCTTTGATTTTGAGTTTGTTTATAGACCTGGGAAAGGTAATGTAGGTGTTGATTCTCTTAGATAGCTTTTGGATCCCAATAGATTGGTCCTATGAGAGAGTGTTTCAGGTGAGGGCCCAATGCTTGGTTAGTTCATTATTGATAAGGATATATTCCATATTTGTGGGAATATTTAGATACCCATAGACATAAAAATGGAGTTTATGTGAGTGTATTAACCCTCTTATTGGGAATTACACTCATGTCTTACCAAGAAACACCTTGATTTATGATGCTCGTAGTGGTGGAATGGCATGATAAAGGAGATAACGGGTTTCATTACTCAGTGTTTCACCTATAAAGAAGTGAAGTTGGAGCACTAGTGACCATATAGGATTTTGAAACCATTACCCATTCTGAAGTGGAATTAGGATGATGTCACCATGGATTTTTTTATCCGATTATTGAGATCCTCTCGAGGTAGTGATATCATATGGGTGATCATTGATAGATTTAAAATGGTTAGCCACATTATACTTATTTAGGAGAAATTTTTAGTAAAAAAACAAGGTATGATATATATAAATGTAATCATTTTTCTTCATAGAGTTCCAAATAACGTCATATCAGATAGGTACACTTGATTCACATCATAGTTCTGGTAGGGTTTGCCGAATAATCTAGGTTTATAAGTACTTTTGAGAATATCCTATCACCCTCATACCAACAGGAAGTATATGTTAACAATATAAGTGTTAAAAGACATGATCTAAGAATGATACCATAATTTTTAGAGGTTTTAGTAGAAAAATTTACTTCATTCCAAGTTTTCTTATAAAAATATCTTCAAAGTGACTATACTGATGGATCCTCCTAAGCACACACATGGTAGGATATGTTTTTGAACCTTGTGTTGGTTAGATTCACAAGAGGCAGAAATACTATGACATTATCTCATTAGGGAGGCCTTAGAGTAGGTGCAGTTTATCAAGAATCATATGACTACAACTCAATCTAGGAAAAAGACTTATACTAACCACCACCTATAAACTATGGAGTTTGAGGTTGGGGATCGAGTATTCTCACCTTTTTTAATAAGACTAAAAGGGTGACCAGACCATGTGGATCTTTTAAAAAGGGTAAAATTACAATTTTTACCTCCTTTTACCTAAAATATAACCAACTTATTACTCCCTTTAATTCACAACACCTCCTTCGTTGAGAGACATCCCTTGGAAATCAACTAGGTTTTGAGATACCTTCTTTATATGATGTCAGAATCACTCATCGTTCATAAATTTAGATAGCCATCGGTAGTTCCTTAAATCCACTTGCTTCTTTTATTCATTTCTTTCACCATCTGGAATAAAAAACCCATGTGAGCTAATATGCCCTATTTTAATGTTATTTATCAATTTCTTTGATTTATACAGTTCTATCCCAAGTTAAAGACTGATAACAGATGAGGAGTATACTACCTATATAAGGTAAGTGTTTCAATGTTTTTCCCTAAATTTTTAGCTAAATATATTATGCACTATTGTTCCATGCACCAAACTGTTCAAACATCACCCCTTAAATGTTTAATTAATTAAATGAATTAATATTAACTTGAGATGGTAGTCCTTACGACCCCAATTATATCATCAGAGGATGTCTTCCTTGACGATTACCAAATCATAAGGTGATTTTCTATTGTAATCATAACTAAATGGAATTAAAATAAGTGATATAATTTAATTACATGAATTGTGAAATAGTAAATGTGACTTAGATGATTGATGTTGTTGGAGGTTGAAAACCTGAACACAAGCCACCCTTTAGGGCAGTTGTTTAAAATGTCGATATTAACTATTCATTAATATGTATTTAAAAAAACTTTGAGCCATGTTGAATCCTACATCATAAATGAGACGTTTAAATTAAATTAGATGAAACAGTGTGACACTGTTCATGGCATGTATGCTTCGCTACAATATTGAACCAGTATATATGGAGTGTTAGGATTAAACATTATTAACTAAAGGGATAAATGACGTAAATGAGAGGTTAATGGTATAACCATGTCACTCAACCCTTTATTAATAATAAATCATAACCATTCCTATCATTATGATTATGGATAGTTGATTATTATTACTATTCAAGGCATTCCCATTTGTTGAATAGAAAAGTGTTGGACAAGTCACACCACTCATACACTTCTCATTGGTTTATAATACTAGGAATTGAAATACTTATGCTTGAAATCAAGATTTTACATGGAATTTCATCTCATTTTTATTTATTATTGCACATGACATTCTTTCTCCTCATATAAGATGTCAGAAATTGCTATCTAGATCCTTGTATTACCAGTAGACATAAATATCCAATCACTACATGAATTATTATGAAATGGATCCTGCTATTACTATCACTGAGGATCCTAGAACATATTTCTAGGGCTCTAGTATAACAACATAGGGTGATATTCCAAGGGTACACCCCTTTTTAGCTTACACTTGATTGCTAAAAATATATATGTCATGGAATATTATAGTTCCCTTGTCTAATTAATTTACATGGATGGATTGAATAAATTACAAAGGTCCCAAGATTTCTTACACTTAATAACATACTTATATATAATTATGATATAATTTGTTAGAGAAATTAGGACTTAGGTTGTAGTAGGTAACATCAGATGGGTGTCCCATAAGGAACCTATACAAACATGGTTTTTTTATTTAATATATTTATTCATTATTCCAACACAGTTTTCATATTATAATCACTGACTGGATAGTAATAGATATCATTGTTGGTGGCCTACTAAGTTTTACTCACACCCTATTTGGGTCCCTAGTTGCTACTTGGATAGACTTCATGGATGCAGGTAGGGACATAAGGAAGCATCTGAATATGGATACATGATTTTTTAAACTAGGACAAAGTATAGAACAAGAAGACCGAGCTATGATCACAATGTCATTGGAGTTAGATTTGGATTGATTTGATTATTTTTATATATAATGATTTACATGTCTACTAATATGTATCCCTTTAGCCCCAATTTTGTATAACATACATACATGTCATCATTTCGAATATGATAGTGGATGTGTTTTTGTTATTATTATAATGATATACTACTGATTGTTATTAAAAATGGATGATTTACTCTTTAACACTCCTTATTTATTATGTTTGAACTCTTTATTCATTTCTTATATTTATCTGATGATACTCTGATAAAAGAGGGTATATTCTCCCCACCATACCATTAGAGAACCTCTCTACTAGTTGGGAGTATTTAGCAAACAACAAGGCACTCTTGAGTCCATGTGAAAAACCAAATCTTATTACATATGAGTTAACTAGGTCTGGGATGTTACAAGAGTAACTAATCAAATCATAACACACAATACCCATCCAATGATGGATACATTTATAACTCTCTAAAATCAATAGACTAATCATTCTCATGAAATGAAATTGTAAACCTTGACACGTAACCAAGATATAATAGATTCCAAAGTTGATGACATAATTCACATGATTCTATTATTTCATGTAATGAAGAAATCCACACACTCTCTCTTTCCCAAAATCAATTTACTTACAACATTATCATTAACCACTATTCATGATAATACCTTAGTTTTTGAAACTTTAATGTACATCTCAACAAAAACTATTTCAATTTAACCACACTTTTTATATCATTAACATTTCTTGTTTATAATTGGTAACCCACTAAATATATCAAGTGATTTTTTAGTACCCAATACCACTACAAACCACCCACTATTACAAAAAACTTTTTCTCTCTATAATGTTCCCAAAATGAAATTTATTTCCATTTTTAATGATTTAGACATGAATTTTCATGAAACTATACAGATATTTGTAATTTTTACAATATTATTTATTTTATTATAATATATCAATATCCCCTGACCTTAGATACATGTTTTTCACACATTATCTATAGTATTATCCCTTTTTATCTCATTTTTACGTTTTTAAAAATGAAAACTCATTCTATTTATCGAATAATCCTAATGTTCCAACCTTGAAGATAAAAATTTTCACCCTAGGTGATATTCATTAAACCAAAAATATATATTCATTTTTATGATTTGTATGTTTTTTTATTAATTAATTGAAGGAAATTTATTAGGTTCTTGTTGATTAAAATAGAAAAATGAAAAAAATTACTAGTTGTTAATACCAATTAGAACAGACACAATCACACAATCAAATAATCCATTCAATTTTTTTTGAAATATTTATATCTTATTATGGTGTAAAAATAGAAAAGTAATTTCACTCTAATTTTTAAGTATTTCAATGTTTTATACATCTACATATTTTTTATATTAAAATGATATAAATCAAAATAATAGGTATATTAGGCTCTCATATGATGCGAATAGTTTAAGGTATTCACATAAATTATTCCACACTACCTATAAATCTCACCATGGATATAAATTTCACACAAAGGATCATCAATTGAGAATTATGAACCTCAATGGGATAATCCATGAAAATAGTTTTATTCTCAAACTATAACAATCTATAGATGACCAATTGTAGAGGATCATACATGAAAATTTTGATTTATTGAATATAATATATATAATAGATTTGTTCAAGACTCAAACATATTTGTAATGAACTAGTTTGGATCCTTAAGTTTGACCAAAATCTCAATAAGAACTCAAATTTACATATTTATCACTAGAGGTATGGGTAAAAGATGATAGAAAAATAGGATGAGTTGAAAAGTTATTTTTCTTCATTATAGATAATTTAAATTATATCAAGTGACACCATCATAAAATATTAATATAATTTCAATGGAATGTACTTGTTTTATTGTAAACACATTGTTCCCAAGGTTTGGTATATAAAATATACATGAGATGACATACTATCAAAAAAAATATAAGTCACAAAAAAGTGAAACCATATATAAAATTTCTAAAAGATATTCCAAAATATCCCAAGTATGTCTTTAAACATGATAATTATATACCACTAAAAAAATAACTAATACTTATATCTATTGGATATATTAACCCTCATTTACTAGTGAATTTCCCTTAATTAGATCATTAATAATAAGATATATATTTATTTTATAGGATACATGTCATGTGTATGTATAAATTTTCTAGTAGGTGGTCACCACTTGAACCCTACTAATATACCATAAGATTAAGTGTATATTGTAGAAACATAAAGTATCAATGTAAGAAAACCATAATAATAATAATCTTGTTATCATGAAGGTGTTAATTAAATAAAATATATTACCTTGGGTGTTTCCTTCCATGTATTATCCAAGAAACCATAGAATCCAACCATGAGTAATTTGTTCTAATATTATAATCCATTATATTTGATAACATTACCCAATCAATCAAGGCCCTAAACCGGCCAGTGGTAAGATGAGAGTGCCACCCCAAGCCCAAATCCATTTGGCATAGTGCTGATTACTAGTTCCATATAGGCATATCTCATAAAATGGGAGTCCTTATCCTATATAAACCTGCAAAAGATATAAATATAATATATAAGAAATTAAAAAATACATGTAAGATGTATATGTATTCAACTAAATTAAACTATACTAAATAAAATACATGAATGAGGTAATAAGAACAAGTACATCTCATAAGGTAAATATGAGGGAAACAATACATCGATAAGGTATCTAAAATACACATCATAGAGAATCTCCTCAAAAATGAAAGTAATAGTAGATTGAACTCTAGTAGTTTTGGACACCAATACCATCATGAATCACTAAGATCTATAATTCAACACCAAGAATCATTAAGAACAAAATTTGAACAAGCCATGCGAGCCCCACATCTACCAAAACTATATCCAAAACTATGATTTTTTAAACAATAATATATGTGAGAACAGGGATAATGTATGGGTGAGTATAAAATTACCTAGTATTATTTCCTAAAAACATAGTAGAAACATAAATCAACAAATCAACTCAACTCATAGTATGAAAGGTGACCAAGAGGAAGAAATAGAGGGAAAACTAGAACACCAAGTAATTTCAAGGCCCCCAATTATAATGAGTACCATATGAGTAAAAAAGAAGGATAATCTAGGTATTTATACATAAATAATTCTCAGGGACATAAGAACAGTCACAATAATCATAACTAAAACTCTTGATATTCATACTATATGAGAACACATGGAATCCTGAATTACTAATGAATCAAAAAATCCTAATGTTGATATCCAAGTATATATAGTATCTCATGGGTAACTCTAAGGGGTTCCTTGGATTCAAAAGTCTCAATGCAGTCTACATTATTTATCCACTACATATACTAAAATGATATAAAACATGTAGGAGAAGAAGACCATCACTAAATCCCTCTCATCAGATAAGGTATCACCACACCTTCCAGTCCATCAATATTGTATAATTGATCCAAGCACCAAACTACCCATGAAAAAAAACTCACATAATCCCACAAGATCTATGGTGTGAGACCCATTACTCACCGATGGGTATGAAATAGTTAAGGGATTACTGACCCTAGATAAGGAATCACACTCCACCAGATATCTTATATATAGGGTAGTACTGAAACAACAAATAGAGGACAGATGCTTCAGGTGTGTATGGATAACTACTGAACCTATCTATATAAAGAATTAGGAGGAATAATTCTTTGGAATAACCATACTCCTAGAAGATAAAAAACCCCAATATCACTCTAAAGATCACATAGGAACACACTCATTGTCTATTTGAAGATGAAGAGAGAGTAACCAATTTGTATGTTTGTACATATCATCTTTGATATCAATGAAATGGGAAACATCACATTCTACTTGAAAAAACCCTGAGAATGGGTTATTCAATTTATTTAATTTTATTCTTGATAAAGGAGATATGATAATTAATAACATTTGGAAAGATTTCATAATTTGTGCTATAGGGTACAAGGTGTGTAGCCATTAAGACGTAGCGTAGTCATTATGTCATGAGCCAACTCCAGGTTTCCTTTGAACTGGGCACTGGAGCTGCCCCGCGACATACTCAAGGCATGTTCTCAATCACCCTAGGATGGAAACTATTTATATGGAATAAAATAAGAGTTTGTGGTAATGAATTCACAAAATAAATAATCATTAAAAAGTATCAGAACTCAACAGGAATTATGGTATAATGTTTACAAACATTGGATCCCCATGCTATAAAAATAAGTAGAAACAAGATTTAAGACAATAATAAACAAAAAAGAATAAAAAATAAACATTTAAATGATCATAAATAAACAAAAAAATAGATAGAAAACATCAACATATAAGATTTTTTGTTAGCCGATACAAAAAAAGATACAAAAACCAAACCCAAAATACCCACCAATGTCACAGTGTGACCTTCTAGGATTCCATCCATCCCTAAAAAAATCACTCTATGAGAAATCCAAAACTAAACCTAAAATTAAAAAATAACTCATGTTTACTAGAACCAAGTGGCATACTTACGTTATGAGTATAAAACAACTAAGTAGGTAAGATCCATCAAATTAATACAATTTATTTACCAATGAAAACCAAACACATGATTTTGAAAACACACTATTAAAAGCAGTTATTTTATCATTTTATAAAAGAAGAACATTTTTACATCAAATTCACTTTAGACCCATTTAAAACATTATTTTAAATATTCCCATTTTCAAAATAATTATATTAAACAATACCAAAAAACAATTCTCAATAAATAACTAAAAGAAACACCAAATAGGTAAATACATAAGTAAGAATAACCTATACGAGATATAAAAAGAAGGGTATGTCATAATAAAACACAATAAATAAAGGTAAATTAGGGATTGGAAAAAATTTATAATAACTGATATGAAATAAAAAATATGTAATCATGGGAAATTGTTAAACATCATAGGACAAGGCTCTTGATATACTCGTTTCAGAACCATCTATAGGCTTATAAATTCATTCCCCTATCTATAACCAACTAAATTCACTCAGCTAGCCTCACCTGTGGAACTACACTATGATATTTCCATACCATAGTGAATCTATTATACCTCATCAGGACTAGATGGAAACATATCTCATCTTTTATTAAGAATCCTATGATCCCATGGTGATAATAATAATGGGAGGTAAGGTATCATTGACTCAAAAAAAGTCAACTGAGGAATAATATAATATAAAAAAAACTACTCAGACCACCTCCCTATACCCATATATACTAAACACACCCTTTTAACAAAACAATGATATCTCAACAAAATAAAAGGAAAGGGTCTTCCATGAAGGGTGATTACATTTCAAAAAGCAAAATTCGAGGTACCAACCAATAATTAAAATTTGAAACTAATAAAAGTTACATAATAAAATATTTAGGTCTTAAAATGTCATTTTAAAACATAAGGGAATCATAAAATCACTTTCTCAAGGTACTATATGGGACTTTAAACAACAAACATTTGAAACCAATTATAAATAAATTTTGGAAATAAATGGTTAATTTGAGAACCAAAGTTTTAAAAAAATCATTATATGAAATTTCTACACACACACACATATATAAAAATATGTGTATATATAGATATGTATATATAAAAGTAATATATATATATATATATATATTAATTCATAATGACTGAAAAAGAATCAATTAATTTGAATAATTCAAATAATTATTCAAAATTTGAAAATTCTTGAGGTCAACCATTCATAATCAAAAAATGTAATTAAATTAAACAAAGGTTAATTAATCCACAAAACTAACATTTCTAATTTATTAATGGAAAATTATTACCTGAAATAGAATATTTCTTTGAAAAAGTCCTCTTAATAATTTTGTGAAACATATATCACATATATTTTTTTACAAGTAAACATAATAATTGAAGAACTTTTATATCTCATTTTAAACTAAACCATAAGCCCCTATTGTTTTGAAAACAAATTTATATTTTAAAAAATAATTATAATTAAATTAAAATGAATTTAAAAAGGTTTAATAATCTAATGGAATTAGTTTAAATAGAAAAGGATGAAAACACTTACCTTAATAATATATATATGTGATGAAACACTCAAACATGGAAAGAATGAGGCCAAACAAACCAAACTCACACACTAACATCAAGATAAATAATCCATAAGATCTAACACTCACCCTAGGGTTCGACCAAAGAGACATAATGAAAAGGGAATAATAGGAACTAATGGTAAATGTTAAAATAGGGAGGGAATAATCCTTATCTTATAAGGAAACATTAATAAATCAAATATGCATCCTAAAAAATAGATGAAAAAGTAAAGAGAAAGGTGTATTAGATCCCTTTAATACACCTTAGTCAGGTGAGGAGAGGGGCAGGTTGAATGGGGTCCTAAATTAAGAAAGGTTGATTGGGAATTTTTTTTTGAAAATTGGGCGAGTCCCATGGTTTTCCTAACCATGAATAAACTATTCACCCCTCACTAGATATATTCAGAGAGTTTCATAGTATATCCTCATAGTTTAGAAAAACATGATAAAAATTAAAAATAGATATAATAAATACTATTGATATCATCATAGTTATTGCATGATTTTCACTAATCATACTGGCTAACCATGTGGCATGAATTGGCTTTCAAATATTAAAAATTTCATAGAGAATAAAACCAAAACTCAAAGATAAAAGAATATAATCATAAAAAAACAATTTAATAAAAAAACTGGTTAGGGTGTGACAATTATCCCCACCAAAACACTCTATTACCTCATAAACTCACCAAATTTGGAACAAAATAAAGAAATAAGGTCTCTCAACAAAAAATAAAGAACATCCCAAATAATAATCTTTGAACCAATACAGAACCAAATAAAACTTCAACAAATGGCATGATTCTTAACTCCAAAAGTCACACCCAAAATGTATAAATTAGAACTAGAATTTTGGGACCCATAGTGGGTCTCCCCTCTATTTAAGTATTCTTCTATCATGGTAGTTTATAAAAACAACGCACTCAAAAATCTCACTACTAAACATAACTCGTAAATCTGACCAAAGGATCTCGAAAAAATGACCTAGTAAAAATACAATCCATAATTCCATATGGACCCCTCCTCTCTAAATATGAAAAAGACAAAAATTTACCAAAATCATATCTCATAGTAAAAAAAATAAAGAAAATGGGAAAATAAAGGCAAAATAGGAAAAAGGTTACTATCTATTATCTCAAAATATTATACTAAACTATTACCAATTCTCTAGAGTCAAAAATGACTTATTTTTCATCCTTTAGGAGTCCAACACTCATAATTTATGAAAATTTACCAGTTAAAAAGAATGATGATATGTGTTCATAAAATTAGATCATGAAGGCTTAGAATTCACAAACTAACCACACTTAAATCACATGATTGAATAATTCCTTTCATAATAATAAATGATAGAATGAGGAGTCTTATTAAAACTAAGATCCTCTAGTTTTCAATTTTTATCGGTGAGGGAACCTTTAGGATCCAAAACCTCAAAATTTATGAAAATTTCCCAGTCAACCACAATGATGATAGGTTTTAAGTTCATTAGAGGATGAAGGATACAAATTCCAAAACTAACCACATTTTAAGCACATGAGTGAATGATTCCTTTTAGAATAAGCAATGATAGAATGAGGAGGCTCCTTCAAATTAGGTTCTTATAGATTTCACTTATTATTGTTAAGATAACCTTTATTATCACCAAAATAAAATGGGATTCCAATACTCATAGGTCACCTTATAAAAACCAAATCTACCAAAATCACCTCATCTAAAAATTCCTTAAACAAAACCATCCCAGATGAAATAACTTAGTCATTAATATCTGGTAGAAGTCCCTTCATAAAAATATGATCCATAAATGAATCATTAGACACCATATCCAGAGAAAATATAATCATATGAATTAAGTTGTCAATATACTTGTTCAACTTCCACTAACCCTAATGAAAAATCATAATCTCCTCCATACACTTCACCTTCAATTTCATAGGAATTAACTAATGAACTAAAGTGGAATTAATGAATTACTATTTCATTTTTTTCTTATAAATAGGATATAACAACAACCATACACTAATATATACCTGGTATAGTAAAAAATATTGAGACATCTCTCACTCTCAATGATTAAAGAGTTCCCATGTACTTGAAAATTCCATCAACTTCTTCTAGCCACTATGATACATTTAATAGACATCGATCACCTCAAAAGATAGAAAATGACTAAGAAGATTCTGGATCCATAAAAATATAAGGATTTTGGGTAGATTTATCCATTTTAAGAGACTTACTATAATAAATTGATAGTATTCTAGGTGGAATACTCTAAATAACAAAATAAGAACAAATATGGATAAAAAACACCAACTCAATATACACCCAACTTGAAATAAAAGTGAAACTTAAAAAACAAATCCAAAGAACCAAAAAATAAGGAAACATAAAGGCCTACTTTTTAAATAGACTTAAAATTTATCATTTTAAATTATAAAGCCTCAAAACCCAAATTGGAAACCATTTTAAAATTATACAAGTTCCTTCATAAAATCATTCATTAATTTATTAGACATCAAATCCATTTGATTTATATTTGATAGTATCATGCCAAATTTCAAAGTTCCACATAATTTTTTTTCTCATCTTAAAATATATTTCTCTAATTTTCAAATCCCAAATAATTTTTATTTTCTTTTTAAACCAAAATCAAAATTAGTTTCCCATATTAAAATCCCATTTTCCATTTTGTAATTCTAAAATTATTTTTCTTTTCTTTTGAAACCAGCCTTTTTATTACTAAAAACCAACAAAAACCTTGTCAATAACGTCACAAACACTAAGAATTTATTAATAAGGAAAAGTGGTTGAGAATTTAATAGCTATATAGTCTTTTGGATCATGTTAAAATCATTAAATCATCCCTGGAAGTCATTCCAACCTGTGCACTTGTGCTCTACATTGGCTGTTAAACTATGCGAGCTCACCATGTGATGCCAGTTCAATTACCAATGTTATCCCAAAATAATACATAAATCCTTTAAAAATATAAAATACCATAAAAATGAACCAAAATACACTAGAAAAAAAGAAAAATAGTAATCTAAGACTCACAACCCAACATCCCCTTGTATCTTGAGGTTACAAATGAGAAAGTTCTTGAAATGTTCCCCCATACCTACTTTATAAGTTTTGATTGTCTAAAATCCAATACACCAGACACCCCAAATAATATAGGGTTATCCAAAAACCAAGGTCTCTATAAAAACAATAGCTATGATACCATTTTTTTCATGAACCAAATCCAGGTTTCCCTTGAACTGGGCACTCGAGATGCCTTATGATATACCCGATGTTCATTTACGATCAGCTCAAGCAGGAAACTAGTGCTAGAGAATTAAATAAGAGTTTTTGGGAATAAATATGGTCAATAAATAATCATAAAAAATTATCCTAACTAAACTATAATTATAGCATGATCTTCCCAAACATTGGACCTCAATGCAATACAAATAAGACGAAACAAGATTTAAGATAAAACCAAACTCAGAAAAATAAAAAGTAAACATTCAACTGATCATATATAAATAACAATAATAGAGATAAAATATCTCGATATATTATTTTGAGTTAGATGATACTACAATAGATACAAAAATGAAAACCAAAATACCAACCAATGTCTCAGTGTGTCCTTTAAGGTCACTATCCATCCCAAAACAACTCACTATATGAGGAATCCAAAATTGAACCTCAACCTAAAAAATAGATCAAGTCTAAAAATGTAAAGTGTCAAAAATAAGTGTAAGAATAAGAAATATTTGTATATAAGCACCATAAAATAAATACATTTACTTTTCCAATATAACCCATACATGATAGTTTGAAAATACATTATTAAAAGTAGATATTTTATCATTTTCTAAAAGAAACACATTTCATTTTCAAATCCTCTTTAAACCCAATTAAAAATATTCCTTTATATATTTAAATTTTTGGATATCCTTCTTTTAAACTATACCAAAAAACAAGGCTTAATAAATTACTAAATTAAATAACAACTAGTTAAATAAATAAGTAAGAATAAAAAAATAAAGGATATAAGCAATAAGACATGTGACAATAGAGTTAAGTAAGTAAAATTAATGTAGGACATGGAATTGAAGTTCCAATAATTTATATGAAATACAAAATATGTAATCATGGAAAATTCATAAATATTTTTTGAGGAGACCCTAGATATAATCAGTTTGGTACCATTTGTAGCCTTATCGATGCACTCTAGAGTCTCTATCCAACAAACTTACATAAACTAGCATCCCTAATGAAACTACCCTATAACCATTCCATATCATGTTAGATCTAGTTTTTCTCATTAGGACTAGATAAAAACATCTCTTACCCCTTAATAAAAATCCTAATATCCCATAATGATAATAACAATGGGAGTTGAGGCATCCTTTACCTAAAAAAATCAATCAAGGATAAATATAATACAAACAAAAATATATAGCCCAAATCCTTATACCCAAATGAAAACATAGTTTTGTAACACAACAACAATATCTCAACATTATCAAATGAAAGGGGATTCCATAGAGGGTTATCAATTTTTTTAAAAACAATAACAAGATACCTACCAGACCATAACATTTAAAATTAGTAAAAATTCTCTAAGAAAATATTTATTTCATTAAATTTTATCTCAAAATGAAAAGGAAGAATAAGATAAAATTCATAAGGACCAAAGTGGCCTTTAAATTATATTTAGGAAATGCATATTCAAAACCTCTTTAAGAAATAATTTTGGAAATAAAGGGAAAATTTGAGAACCAATGTTCTAAAAAAATTATTATATGAAATATCCATATATATATATATATATATATATTAATTTATACATATATATGAACACATAAGTGCACATATAGATATGTATAAATTTCATGAATATATTTAAAATTTCATAAGGAATTAAAAAGGATAAATTAAGAGGAACATTTGTTATCATTCATAAAAATATAATAATTTCTATGTAAAATCATCCAAAATCTCAAAAATGGAATTAATGCAAATAGAACCCAATTTAAAAAAACCAACTTACATAATTTATTAATTAATAATCTTCATTTGAAACACCAAGGTTTTTAAAAAAAAGCCTATTATAAATTTTGAATAACACATAACACATATACATTTTTAAAAGAAAACATATGTATCGAAATTATTTGATATCCAAATTTATATTAAATTGTTTCCACTTAAGGATTTATTAAAAAATTATATTTTAAAAAATAAGTTAAATTTCTATAAAATAATTTTTCAGGTTTGGGAATACAATATTATGATTTAGAATGTAAAATAACGAAAACATATTCCTCAAACCTATGTAGATGTGAAGAAACACTTATACATGGAAGGAAAGAGGGGAAAAAAATCAACCACACACCTTAAAATAAATATAAACAACACATTAGATCAAGACCTATCTATAGGGTTTGTCTAATGAGACACAATGACAAGGGAGGAAAAGGAAATAACGGAAATGGAATAAATAGATTTAGAAGATGAATTACCATAGAAGGAACCACCTAGAAATTAAATAAGGAGCCTTAAAAACAGATATGGAAGTAAGGAGGAAGGTGGTATGAATCCCCTTTATGCGCCTTTATCAAGTGAGGAGAGGGGGTGGGTTGACTGGTATTTCATTTAGGAAGGGTAGATTAAGAAAATCACTTTTTAGGAAAATTGGGTAAGTTACTTGGTTTGGCTACATGGTTTTCCAAACCATTTTCCAACAATGGACCCCTCACTGGCCACACCTATAGTGTTTCATGGTTTAGCCTCATGTTTTGAGAAAATATGTTCCAAAAATGTAACACATATTTGTCAAATACTATAGAAATTCACAAGGTTACCATATATTTTTTGCTAACTGTGCTGACCAATCGTGTACCTTTCATTAAATTCAAAATTTTGAAAATTTCATGGAGAATCACCTTGAAACTCAAAGAGAAAAGAATATAGTCATATATAGATAAATTAATAATAACAAAAGGTTGGGGTTTAAAAATTATCCCCACCACAATAATCTATTCCCCTATAAATTCCTTAAATTTAAAATGAAATAAATCAATAAAGAATATAAGACCATGTTGGGCAAAAATCCCTCAAGGTAACATTGCAGTATTTTTTTGGGTTGATTGTGTTTGTTGACAAAGCGGGTTTTCATGGATATTTGTCGAGTTCTCGAGAAGTTCTTGACATTCCATGTTGACAAAGAATGATGACAAAGGAAAGGACGATCTGGAGGCGGTACAAAAGAGCAGTACAAGGTGGCGCCGTTTCCCAGTGTTTTCCAAATTTTTGGGGTCCAAAATTTGGAGTTTGGTGAGCATCGCGAAAAGTGGATTTCCATGAGGATCATAATTTCATATGGAAAAGGCATGAATTTCGCGAAGATAGGATGCATGGTTTGGAAATCGCGAAGACCAGAAGAATGGAGGCGGTGATGCTTCGCGATTACGTCAAGCTTCGTGAACGGCAGAGGCTGAAGCGCATCGCGGCGGAGAAGGGCTTCGCGAGGTAGCTTCGCGGCGAAGGCGCGAGCCGTGAAGTTAAGTTGACGGTGATTCATCACGACTACGTCAAGCTCCGCGAACGGAAGATTTCCGTGGAGCTTCGCGATTTGGACAGAATTCCAGCAGAAACTTTGGAGCTTCGCGATTTGAGATGACGTGGCGTTGACTTTGCGTGGAAAGTTCGAGGGTCGGTGGAATCACCTATAAATAGAGGCCGACCCCTTCGAGCAAAGTAGAGAGAATTTTCAGAGAAAATCCATTGCTCTCGGTTCGCGGAGGTGGTTCGCGAAGGCAGTGTGCTTCGCGAAAGAGGAGCTTCGCAGCGGCAATTGTAGCTCCGCGAAAGGTGTGTGCTCCGCATTGGCTCAGTGAGCTTCACGAGAGAAGTTGCTTTGCAACGAGTTGAGCTTCGCGGGAGTTCTTCGCGAGAGAGCTTCGCGAGAGAGCTTCGCGAAAATGCAGGAGTTTCGCGAAGGCTTGTTGAGCTTCGCGAAATTGAGAGCCTAGAGAAGTAGGGTGCTTTGCGAAGGTCTTTCCAAAGGAAGTTTTCCCAGTGGATAGTGGCAAAGGGGTATTTATCTACGGATGAAAGTTGAACTTCAACAGAGCATTTACATACAGAGAAAGATGCATTCCTTAATGGAAATGAAGAGACCTATAGGTCTATAAACTGTGAGTGAATCCCTTCCAAGAGCAGTGAGCTTAGGAAGAGGAAAAAGGTGATCCTCTCCACCGGCAGTGAGCCAGAGAGAGAGAAACAGGGAGTGACCCTTGTGAAAGCAGTGAGATGACCCCAAACATTGTATAGGCAGTGAGCCTGGGCATAGAAGTGATCTAGCCCGAACATTGTAATCCACAGCTAGTGAAGTCTAGTGGAATTTGGTACGAACCGACAACTTGTCGGCGTATGCTCCTTGGACGTAGCCCTTAGCGGTGAACCAAGTAAAAATCTCTGTGTCTGCCTGGTTACTTCCCTGCATTGCATTCAAAGCATCATCATCAGGTAAAGGAGACAAGTGATCACAGTAACCTCACAAGTGCAAACAAAGTGACCCTTGTAACAAAGAGGTCAAGATCCAGCGGGGCAGAAAGAACTTTGAAAAAGAATATCCATACCCTGATTCACCCCCCTCTCAGGGTATATAGGCCCCTATTGGTCCTAACATACCAAAATAAAGAACCTCCCAAATGATAACCTCCAAAATTAACCAAAACCAAATAAAAAACCATTCATGGTATTAATATTAACTACAAAATTTAAAATAAATATGTGTAAGGGGGAACAAGAATATTGGGACCCATTACAGGTCTTACCACTATTTAAGGATTCTACTAGTAAGGTGTTTTATTAAAACAATGCACTAAAAAATATCACTATAAAACACAACATGAAGATATGAACAAAGGAACTAAAATGAAACACATGATCAAAACCAGATCCATAATTCCATAACCCCTTCCTCTTCAAATAGGCATAATAGAATAAATCATCCAAAATAAAAGTCATAGATCAAAAGTAAGCAACAAAGTAGGAAAATAAATACAAAACAAGAAAAAATATACTAAGGGTCACCTAAAAAAATCATATGAAACTTCTATTAAAATTTTATATTGGTAGTGGACTTATATATCTTATATCAGGATACTGAGCCATAATTTTTTTGAATATTTATTATTTTACTACAATGATGATAGGTCTTCGGATCACCATGTAAAGAAGGCATATAATAAACATACTACTAAAACTAAAAGAACTTGAGTGAATGATTCTTTTTGGAGGAAAAAATAATAGAAGGAAGAGACTCCTTTAAGTTATGATCCTTTATTTTTCACTCTTAACCAGATATAAAACCTTCATTAGCATTGAAAGAGACATGGATTTCACTATTTATGGGTTTAATTCTTAAAAAAACTCATCTATAAACATCATTTCTACTAAATCCTTAAATACAACCATCCAAGATAAAATAACTCAATCATTAAGATATGTTTGAAGACCCTTTATGAAAATATAATCTTGTAATGAATCACTCAACACTATTTATAGAGAAATGGGAGTTATCCCATCCATGCGATCAACATAATACTTTACCATTCATTGACCCTTTTGAATACCCCTTAGACCATCCATAATCTCTACCATAACTTCATTAGTAAGAAAGAACTAAAATAAAGTCATCTTAAAGAATTATCATACCATTATACCCAGTATAAGGATAAAATAACAACCCTCCATCAATATAGATGTAGTCCCTCAATCAAGATGGAGAGAAATATCACTCTCAAGGCTTCAATAGTTCCCATGGACTTGAAAATTCCATCAATTTTATTTATACACTATATATCCTCTAACTGACCTAGATCACAATGAATGAAAAACAACATTTGATAAGTTTCCATCTCCACCACTCTTCTAGGAATCATTGTATATTCATACACTTTAAGTGACTTCCTACAATACATCATGAATTTTCTAGGAATAATACTCTAAATAAAAACAATAAACACAAATATAGATAAATAACAACACAAAATCAAAACACCCCTAGTGATAAATAAAACATAAACTTAAGAAACCAATCCAAAGAATCAAAATTTGAGGAAAAAAGAAGTCACATTTTTTAAAGTCACCTTAAAAATTGTCATTTTATATTTTAAAGGCTAAAAATTATACATGGAAACCATTTTAAAATTACAAAATTTCCTTGAAAAATTCATTTATTAATTTTATTAAACATCAAATCCATTTTGGTCTATCTTAGAAAACCTATTAAAAAATATAAAAGTTTCACCTCAAAATTTATTTGACATCTTAAAATCTCATTTTTCAATTTTTGAAGGCCAAAATCAATTTTATTTTCTATTTAAACCAACATTTTTATTTCCAAACACAAAAAATCTAAATCAAAAATATCAAATGAACATAGAATTTAATAATAAGGAATAGATGTTGTGAATTACTTGGCCACATGGTTTAGAATGCAATGTTACAATTGAGTAACAACTATTGGAAGTCCGTAAAAACCATGAACTTAGGATACCCATGGGTTTCTAGGTAATGTGGGTTAACTATGTTTTTCTAGTTAAACTCCCACTGTCATTCTCCAAAATAGATAAATACTTGAATAATTTAAAATCCCATTAAAATGAACCAAAATACACCAGAACCCAATAAAAAATCATAATGCAAATCACAAAACAATATCCCATGTTAACTCAAGGCATTTAACATGAAATAACTTTGGAGTCTCTCCCCACCCCTACCTCCCATGTTTTGACAATAGTAACTCTAATCTACTAGATACCCCAAATAACAAAGGGTTCTTTAATAATCTAGGTCTCAACAAAATCAGGGCTTTGATAAATTTTTTCATAAAATAACCCGATGTATCCATATAATTAAGAACCTAATCCAACCCATGACATACATGACGCATGTTCATTATCACACCAAGTTGGTAGCTAGTGACATAGAATAGAATAAGATCTCATGGGAAGGAATTATCCTAACGAATACTCATTAATATGTTTAAAAACTCAACTAAATTTGTAGCATGATCCATCCAGACATTGGACCTCCATGCCCTAAAAATAAGTTAAAATAAGATTTAAGATAAAACCAAATAGTACATAATCAAAAGTAAACATCCAAATAATCATAAAAAAACAAAAACCATGGAGATATAACATCCATATAAAAAAGGTTGATTTTGCTGATACACAACAACATATATAAAAAGAAAAAATAAAATACCCAAAAATGTGTCTATGTGACCTTCTAGGTTACCATCCATTATCAACACAAGTAGGGTGTGAGCATAAAATAGACCAGTAGATAAGAACCTTAGAATCTATACATTTCCTATCCTATATTAACCCAAAATTTCTAGTTTTAAAATACACTATTGAAAGTAGATGTTTTACCATTTTTTAAAACAAACACATTTATTTCTAAAATCCTATTGAAAACTCATTTAAAACATTCTTTTAGAAATTATCATTTTTAAAATCCATATTTTAAAACATAACCAAAAGTAAGGATAAAAAATAAATGAATGAAACATACACTAGGTAAATAAAAAAAAATAATTAATGAATATTGTATATAATCAGCAGGGTATGTCACAATTTAATAAAAAATGTAAATATAAATCAGGATATGGAATGAAAGTTCCAACAAACGATATGAAACATAATATGTAATCATGGTAAATTCCTAAACATCCTATGAGAATACCCTAGATTTTATTGGTTTAGTACCATATAGAGGTTCATATATGCATTCTTATGTTTATAAAAAATTATATCAACTCAACTAGACTCACTAGTGAAAATAACCTATGGCCCTTCCATACTATAATGGATTGATTCCATAACATTATGACTAGATAAAAAACAATTCACATCCCTAAATATGATACTTACGACCCCTCGATGATAATAATAATGAGAGGTGATCTATCCTACACCAAAAAAATAAACCAAGGATCAATATAATCTAAATTTTTTTGTCAACTAACCACTCTATAACCATATATATGAAAAATTCTCTTTTAACACAACAAAACTTTTCAACATAACCAAAGGAAGTGATATTCCATGGAGGGTGATCACTTTTCACAAAAACCAAATCATGATTCCAACCACACCTCAAAATTTCAAACTAGTAACAATTCCCTAATTATAACTTTCTTTATTTCAATTCCATTTCAAAATAAAAATGAATAATCAAATCACTTTCTTAAATTACTAAATCGACCTATAAACCATGATTTAGGAAACACACATTTGAAGCCTTTTTAGAATCATTTTTGAAATTAATGAAAAATTTGAGAACCCAAGTTTAATTTTTTTTATTATTTTAATTTTCCATATATATACAAAAAAACATTTATATGAACACATACATGTACATATAGATATGTATTTATTTTATGCATATATATACAATCATCCAAAATTTCAGAAAATGGAATTTAAACAAAGAGACTGCAATTCAACTAAAAAACCAATGCACATAATTCTTTAATGATAACTAATCATTTTAGACACCAATGTCCTTTAAAATAGGACTCATTGAAATTTCATAAAATACATAGAACATATACATTTTTATAAGGAATCCTAAGCATTAAAAAGATTGGATATCTAATTTTAAATTAAACTTGTATACCCTGAGGATATCAAAACCAATTTATTAGTTCAATAACGAGGTAAATTAAATTAAAATTGATTTAAAAATGTCCAATCATATAATGGTTTGATTTATAAAGGAAAAGGATGGAAATACCTACCTTAACCATATATAGATGTGATGAAGGAATCCAAAACAGAAGGAACCAGGAAAAAAATACCAACCACACAACCTCACACCATAAGAAATGACACATAATATCCAAATCTACCCTAGGGTTTGTACAAAGAGACATCAAGGCAAGGGATGAAGTGGAATCAAGGGGAAAGTAAGAAATGGAAGGAGAAGAAGCCTTATGTTGGAAGGAACCAACAACAAATAAAATGAGGAGTATAATAAATATATATGTAAGTAAGTAAGAAAGTGTGTTGGAGCCCCTTTATATACCTTAAATTATTGAAAATAGGGATCAGTTGAATGGGGTTTCAATTTAGGAAGGGTAGATTATAAAATTTACTTTTTAAGAAAACTAGGCAAGTCACATGACTTGGATAGAGGTTTTTACAAATAGTGTGCCAACCATGAACACCTAATTGGATGAACCTAAATAGATTCATGACTTTGATACAGGATTTAGAAAACAATTCACTATATTTAAAAATTTTACCTTTCAAAGAATTTAAAAATTGTCATATTAGTTACAGGAATTAACTAAACTTAATGGATAATCATATTCTCCACACCAAATTCTAAATTTTGAATTGTTCATCAAGAATTTCCCTAAAATTAAAATATAAAAGAGTAGACTCATAGATAAGTAAATTAATAATAGAAACAAAGGTTGGGGTTTGAAACATGTATTGACACACTTTTTTCTTGTAAGGGTCACCTACACAATGTGTATATCTGACTACATGGCATGTCAGGTAGGGAAATCGACATGTACCACCACAACTTGAGTCAATTTTTATAGGTATATGTAATGTTCTCCTTAAACACATAGTTTTTAAGGACAAATGACGACCTAGGTGTATACTCTCTACACATAGAATTTAGTTTAGCTGGGGGGGGGGGTACATAGAGTGCAGTTTGAGTCAAATGATACATGATATTTAATTCTATTTGAAATCATGGACTCCAAACTCATTAGATACATGAAATGATTTCTTACAAAATACAAGACCATTAGTTAATTATTTGAACTAATTCACCCCTAGACCCAAAATTTCACTATATTTTATTGTTTTTCCTTTATTCATACATGTTTCTTCATCTAGGGCCTCAATCATGGGTTTAATTCTACTTGGCCTTGATATCTAGACATCAATTTATAGAAATAGAATATATCACCCCACTTGTGAGTCTGCTATCACCATACACACAATTTAGCGTAATAGAAATTACACCTCCCCACCTTTACATTCCAACATCACCCAAAGATCATTCTTCATTACATAACCATCATTATAAAAATCTAACTATTTCACATGGTGTAGGGATTCGATTACAATTCAAATCATACCTAGAATGTCTAATCAATAGACTAACTATAGGATTATGTTGAAAATGTGATGAACAATGTAAAAAATACAAATAAACAATAAATGTGATAATCAACAATAATTATTGTTATCCTATCATTAATTGTAGGTGTAAAAATTTAAGAAGTAACATAGGCAATCTGTAAAACATATAATTGTGGTTGAATTGAGATTTATAAGTTGATAGGGCCATGAGGTATGAAAATTTATTAAATAATAATATTTCTATTCATTAAGAATGTAATAAATAGGAAAAAATAAATAATAAAAAACCTTACCTAAAAGAAAAATAACTAGCATTGGAATCCACTATTACTTATATGCTCAACTCATCAGTGTCATTGAGAATTATGTCCCATTCCTCCAATATCACATTACCTCTACAAAATTATATCCTATCCCTCTACTTTTATAATCTCTCTAGGGTTTATAGTGATGACAGATGGATAACCCTAGAGATAAAACAAAATGAGGATATAAATAATTTAATTATAGGGTTTTACATAATAAATTAACTAATAAATAAATAAATTAATTTTATCAATTAATTTAATCAATTAATCCATATAAATCTATATACACTTGTGTGTCTTAATGTGAATGAAAATAACACCAACCTTAGGGAAAACACTCAATTCCAGGTTCAAATGTAGTATTAGTTCTCTAATTAAAGTCCCCATTTATGAGATATAATATTTTATTCTCAAATTCATGTGTAGGGGTTAAAATAATATTCTAAAAAAATATATTTTTATCAAGGCCCCATTTTTAATGTAAAAATAAATCAACTCTACCCAAGGTTAAGCACTAGACATCAAAATTAATTGAACCATCAGATAAAGTTTCCATGGTCGTTTACTAGGTCAAATGCACTTCTTTACACCTATAAAAGTCTTGGGTCTTAAAAAAAATATATCTTTGTATCGATCAAGAAAAATATAAATATTTCTATCCTACCGAGTAGTATACCTTTTATTCCTAAAAAAGTACTAAAAACCAGTAGAATTCAATGAACCTCATGTATAAAAAATAGCCCCACATAAGGACATCCTTTTTCTATATGGGTCTGATCTTAAGTGAGCTGAATACACCACCATATAATAAAGAAACATCTATTCTCATTACTGATTTTTTGAATGTAGAACTTATTAAAGAAATACCTTAAAAAATATGTTTAGTATAACCGAGTCTTGATAATATCCCACCACATGGGACAAAGTGAAACCTCTATCTTTTAACCACCATCTTAAAAAATGATATGTTTAAATGGTTATAACTAGTGGGAGAACCTCTATCCATAAATTTATAGATATTACTTGATGTTTATCAATGAAAAAACCCATCCCTAGCACAAAAATCACCAAAAAAATCCCTCTCTAACACTAAAAGAGTTTACAAGCTACAGGATCCCCTGGTTCTATGCCATTTTTCCCATCATGTACTTCACATAAGGCATATCAACCTATGTCATTATCATGCGACAAAAAGGTGATATAAGAATCTTTCTCCAGTAATAAAGTTTTTAAAGAAACTCTATATTATCAAATCATCTAATAGGTTTCACACCCTCTTCCTAATATAGCATGGTTTTTTGTCATCTCTCTTCCATAAAAGCTGATGATGAGAACATCAAGAAAAAAACTAACATCATCAAACTTCTATGTATCATGCAATTTTCAATTAGGTGACCAAATATACCACAAAACAAAGAGGATGGTACCAATCATTTAGATAACCTACTCTATCAGTGCTACACCCCATGGTAAAACTTACCCGAGTGACCCAAATACATAACCTCTTGAGAATACCTCCTCTATCATATAGTTAGGGTTTCCTTATGGTGGGTACACCCACAATGATTCATTGGGAATTCCATAATAAATACTATTATCTACTAGAATAATATTATCTCAGATGTCCATCTTGATATTCACTATTTACATCAAGGATAACCCATCAACCACCTAGAAAATTGGGTGATGTGCTTGACACCATCTGAAAAAAATTTCAGGACTATCACTAGAGAATGTACGGGCCCCCTCGGATAAAGGAAGAGTGTGGGTCCACATATTGTTGATATATGGTGATAAATTTACTCCTCTTAACAAAATAATCAAATACCATAGATCTATATATCCAAGAACCTTAAGATCCATCTAGAGTCAAGAAATTTTACTAAGAACTGCTAACCACCACAACACTACTACACCAGACTAATATCATCAGTCTCCAATAATTCAAACTCAGAAATCTAATTGATAATCCATAAATCCAAACCATGAACTATGAGATTTTACTACACCTCTAAAACTCTCACTATAAGACTTATGAAATCCTTTAATGTATTATAAGCTCCTCTATAAAACCTCTTAAAGAGAGGTATGACCCTTATTCTCTATAAAATCCATAAGGGTGATCATAATCCCACACAAAAAATTTAAAAATCCTATTAAAAAATCATGTAAATACATAAATTTTCCTATAATTAAAGGTTGACCAAGGTTATCCCTTTGGAAGCACCAATATATTCATTAACATCTATAGGAATCAAATTTATCATCCACACACCTAGCAATCACAGCCATGAAAACCACCAGATGGGTATTTGACGTCAATTATTATCAGGATATCTCTTCTCAGCGCACCAAGGGGGGTCTATCTCCATGTCACTAAGAAATAATGCACCAATATCAGCTACCTAATTACATAAATCTCACAAAATATATATATAAGCAATTCATATCAAGGTTTGTACTGCTTCACCTCTTTACTGCCATGTGGAATTCTTTAAAAATATCAATTCCTCTATCAATGATAAACTCACTCCCCCTATAGTAGTGAGTGAATAAAGTTATTAATTGGATAATTTAATATAAATAAGGTCTATCATGGGATTATAATAGATTTTCCACCCAAACATATGGATAAGGATGAATATATTAGGCTGAAGTTGACTAGTATGAGTAGCTTTGAAGAAACGACATGTGTCATGCCCCAATTTACTCTTAATGATTCATAACCCTGGTCATACCCTACACTCATAATCACACATATATGACTATAATCACTTTATAATAAACAATAATTAACCAAAGGTGGTCATTGAAGGACACGATTGATGTTCCACCCACCTCTAACTACTCTCACACCACCTTGTCCCTCACTAATCAACCCTCTTGATATTTAATGCAGTTTCTAGTTAGGTGGCGTTTAATTTCATCCCCACCTACAATATGAAGATAGATATACATAACTATTATAGATGTCTCATAGGTGAAAATACAATCTTATCTTATATCAATGGTGGATATCTACAAAGAATTCCCAATCCACCAACACTCACCTGGGTAAATCCAGTATAGTTGGAGTTGAATGAGGGAACAACTAAAGCTTGTAATATAATCTTCTATAGAATTTACTCACACCACCAATATAAATAAAATTATCCCTAAAAAAATACATATCAAATATTATAGGCCTCTACATGTACTCTAACAAGGTCGTATTACCCAGTTGATGGTCCACTGTTGTTGGATAATTCTCCATCCAGAAAAGATCTCAAACTCCATACAAGGTGGATCATTCCCATCATAAAATTAATAGAAATAAATTCCATCCCTTAGTGAATGAAAGTTCCATGTATGGATCTATTATAATAATTTTCATCTGGTGTGTGGAAGTCTAATTTAGATATAGAATTTCAGTCTTAGAATCTATCGAAACCTCTATCTCTTGAGGACTAAGAACTCTTCAAAATACCATAAGGTATCCATTGTCCAAATGCATATTGTATCTCCATATTATGGGTAGTATCATACAAATAAACATGATATAATATTTTCTGAATAAAAAAATCCCAAAAAATTTAAAATTTAGAAATAAATTTCCTTAGATTATAGGGTAGTAACATATTTCAACAAGTCTTGATATAATGCAACATAAATCACTAACTGGTGGTGAGGAGACCAAATATAAGCATGGGATCATCACAACCCTACCTTTGAATAAAATATAGATATTAGTAAGTATAATACTTCATTTTAAGGGATTAAACCTTAAGGACGAGATTCTATATATATGATATAACACAAGAAAGAGAAGAAATATCAATACTGACCATTATATGATGCATGCACTATGTTTTACCCCATAATGGTTTCTTAGAGATTTGTTTTGAATAAAATGTTATAGAAGTCTTAAATAAAGGATACATTATCTTCCACACCTATACTGGTTTACCTAGTTAGATAATTGAACTCAATATCCCCTAAGCACCATTTCCATAATTCTGAAAAGCATACTCACATGAATACTAACTCCGACATTTGTCCTTAGGTTAACCTGCTTTGTTACCACTTGGAAACGACCCGACCTACTGGGGCCCCAACAGAATTGGAATAATGTTAATAGTACCACCCCAAGACCACCTCCAAAAGGCCTAGGGCTGGTGATAAGCACTGATCAGCCATATCCCACTATATGAGAGGACCTAGTCTATATCAACATGAATAAGATATATCTATAATTCCTCATATAATTCATAAAACAATAAATATATATATGTAATCAACTAAAATTAATTTCACATAACAATATATATATATATAGACACACACATACACACACCATAGGGTAAATATGATAGAAATAGTACATCTGATAAGTCTCTAAAAAAGAACTAAGAAGATCCTCTAAATTACAAGTACTCATGGATCAAACTCACATTTTAGCAGTCACTATCCCATCAAAAATAATTATTCTCTATAATCCATTGCTAGGAACCCCTATAATTCCACTCTAAAAACCTCACCAACTTTAAGTCCACCCTAAATATCTATAAACTCGTTCATCATTTGTATAAATAGAAATCGTGTAGAAACAATACCCATGTAGAGGTGAGTATAGACATAACTAGTTGAACACCCTGAAATAAAAAATAGAAACACAAAGAAATAATTAAACTCAACTCCTATTTGAGAGGTGACTTGAAGTAATTCAAAGAAGAAAAACCAAAAAACCAAGTTAGATCAAATCCCCTGATACTAAAGTATAACTGGATGAATGAAAAGGTATGATAATCTTGGTATACTCTATAAAAATTATTATCAAGGATGTAAGAAGGGATAAAATAATCACTTATATAACCATATATAATCATAACACCTTAAAAAATAGGTGATCTTAGAATAAATATGGTTTCCTAAAGAATAAATTTTATAGCCATCGATATACTCTATCTCGAGTGGAAACCTATAGGGTGACCAGGAGTTGCACATCTCTGTTAATCCTACACAGTTCACCCTCTTCATACAACACACCACTATAAAAATCATTAAGAGGACATATCACATCACAAAATCCATCTAATTATATGATGGAGCACTACACCGGCCAATCCATTAATACTATACTATTATTCAAGACTAAAAACAACCAATGTTAAAAAACTTGAATAATCTCACAAGATCTGTGATGGGGGACCCCTCCATAGTTGATGGGTATGTTGCAGTTGAGGGATTACTGACCCTAGTGGAGGACTCGCACTCTAATTGAGCTATTAGATGGGAGTGAACAATGTTTTTAGATATATGACTTATTCCCCAGGTGTTTATGAGGGAGTATTGAACCTATATGTAGAATTCAAGTGGGGGACCCAATACATGGCATGACCGTACATCCATGGGAGTGTAAACTCTAATATCACTTCGAATATCAGACATGAACCCCAATTGGTTATTTTAAGCTGAAAATAGTGTAACCCACTTGTATCACCTTGAGTGGATGATGCTTGTTAGTAAATGTAGTAAGTGGTACTCTGATCAGTGGAAGATGGTGGTCGATATTCCATTTTGATCATCTTAATCTGGTTTAACTACATCCTTTCTAGTTTTTTTAGGTCTGTTTGTTTGTTGGGGTGTTGATATCTTTGCATCCACTAGTTTCCGTCTCATTTCATTTTTATGGTGGTGAAACATTTTGTAGGTACCACTAGCTGGTTAGCCTTGAAAGAGGGATGAGCATGATGAAACCCATCATTCAACCATATGTCATCATTTTTTATAGAGGTATGAGAAACCTTATACTAAATCTTTATCAGTGTATTCAATCTAATTTTTCATTTCATTTGGTTGAAATTGATGTGAGTTCCTCACATGCCTTGTTGGGTGGACAGATTAAAAGAGAATAAGGAGTGCTGACACCTTTCATCTAGCTCTCATCCATATGTCTATGTTGGTTGGAGAGGTACTATTCCTCGTTGTGTAGGTCCAACATGGTGTAACTTCTTGGCAGGGGTCACTACGGGAAAAAGGGGTTTTTGCGATGGGTTATTTGCGACGGGGTTATTTTCCCGTCGCAAATAACCACTTATTTGTGACGGGGAAATCTCACCCGTCGCAAAAGGCTTGGCGCGCAAAGCGCGCCAAACCGTGGGAAAGTTATTTGGGACGGGTGGTTACCACCCGTCGCAAATAACCGGCGGCGGTAAAAACTATTTGCGACGGGAATATACCCTGTCGCAAATACCCGGCGGCGGTAAAAACTATTTGCGACGGGAATATACCCCCTGTCGCAAATAATATGTCGGCAGGTTAATATTTGCGACGGGTCCCGTCGCAAATAACTATTTAACCGTTGACCATGATAAATGTGGGCTCAAGTATTTGTGATGGGTCCCGTCGCAAATAATACTATTTGCAATGGGTATCCTGTCGCAAATACTCCCGTCGCAAATAATCTAACCTATAAATACCCCCACCCGTTTTTTTCAATTCATTCTCAACTTCTCTCAAAACTCTGTTTTTAGAGTTCACAGTTTCTTAAGTTTAATTTTTATTTCCAGAATTGATATTGATGTCTTCAACAATTATCGGAGATCAACCTCAGATCAATTTTAAAGGTATTTATTTTCTTTTTAATTTAATATTTAATTTAATTTTTGTATTAGTTTTATTTATTTTTAATTAGTTGTAATTTAATTGTGTTTATATTGTTTTGTTATTTAATAAATTTAAATTATTAGTATTAATTGTTTATAGTTAATGGTAAGTAGTAGTAATTAATAATAATTAGAAATAATTAATAATAAAAGGGAATAATTAATAATAAATAGGAATAAACCTCCCCCATGCGCGCATTAACCTTTACAACTAAGCCATTTCATTTTTTATACATTTAATGATCTATCTATATATATATAGTTATATTTATTCTTATATTAATATAGATTTATATTAATATAAATATATTTGGTTATATAAATAAATATATATATATTTATTCGTATATTAATATATATTTATTCTATATATATATATATATGTAGTTATAAGTTTTTATTCGTATATTTATTTGTATATTAATTAATATATATTTATAAGCATAGTTTTAAATAAATTTATAAAATATGTGTTTTTATGTATATGTATAAATAAATAAATAAATAAATACATACATATATACAATAGACACACACACACACACACATATATATATATATATAGTTATGAATGAATACATAGGAATGAGGGGGGTGAAAATCCACCAAGAATGTTAAAACGACTATAACTTCCAATCCGTAAGTCCGTTACAACTCCACAACTAGTCAAATCGAAGAACATGAAACGATCTTCGATATGATATGTGGTACAGGGAAAACGGACATCCGGATCGGATGTTATAGCCCTTTGAATGTTTAAACGATCATAACATCTAATCCAGAAGTCCGTTTCAGCTCCACAATCAGTCAAATCGAAGAACATGAAACGATCTTCGATATGATATATGGTAGAGGTTTATCGGACATCGGGAGCAGAAGTTATAGCTGTTTAAACGGTGAAAAACCGGGTACCCTGACCAAAAACTCAGTTTTGGAGGCCTTCTGGGCCTTTTTTGGCCTTTAAACAACCTTGGACAGGTTCCACCAGTCCATAGCGCTGTAGAGATCGTCGCAGGCTTCGATTTGATATGTCGTGGAGCTCAAACGGAGTCCCGGATCAAAAGTTATGGCCGTTTGAAGTTTGGGTTTTATTTTTAACTTATTTTCCATCTTTCATCAATTTTTTTATTTTTTTATATTCAAAGAGTTATTAAATGAATATTAATTGATAAAAATTTCATAATTACTAATTAAAAATATTTTTTAATTTATTTTATAAGCCTCTTTTACTGAACATCTTATACATTCATATTTGATTTTCATTCTTCATTTCTAAAACATATTTGAAAAATAAATATTATATTTATGTCAATATAAATAGGTTTATTGATTTATATAATAATAAATAAATTTCTAAATTTTTTTTAAATTTTTTTATTATTATTTGCGACGGGCCCGTCGCAAATACCCGCTTCGAAGCAACCATTTTGCGACGGGCCCGTCGCAAAAGATTATTAAAAAAAAACCAGAAACCTATTTGCGACGGGCCAATTTCCCGTCGCAAATAAGTGTTTTTGCGACGGGACCCCGTCGCAAAAGGCTATTTGCGACGGGATCCCGTCGCAAATATCTATATTTCCCGTAGTGGGTGACACATTATCATAAACTGTTCTCACTTTTACATCATTTGGAAAGGGGCATGATAAGGGGTTTTATAGTGTTTTCCTTGATGTTTTCTTCCATTTGTACTTATAGAACCATTATATACTACGGAAAAAATGGGTATTTGCGACGGGTCATTTGTGACGGGATCCCGTCGGAAATGGCCTTTTGCGACGGGGGCCCGTCGCAAATCGCCCGTCGCGGAAAACGCCGTCGCAACAACAATTATTTGCGACGGGCCCGTCACTGAAGCTATTATTTGCAACATGGATCCTTGCCATTGCAAATAATACTCCGTATATTTGTAAAAGCTTTTAAAAAAAGTAATTTCGACGGGCCCCGTCGCAACAGTTATTTGCGACGGGCCCATCGCAAATAGTAATTGCGACGGGCCCTGTCGTAATTTCTTTTTAAAAAATAAAAATAAAAACTATTATTAAATTATTTTAATGGATATAATAATAATACTATTTGCGACGAGCATAGTATCCCGTCGCAAATACTATAAAAAAAATAAAAAAAAATTATTAAAAAATTATTTTAATTAATATAATAATACTCCAATTATAATTCAAAAATAAAAAATAATAAAATATTAATAAATGGTTTTAATTAATATAATAATAGAATTATAATTCACAAATAAAAATAATAAATTATTAATAAATTATTTTAATTTATATAACAATAATAGAATTATAATTCAAAAATAAAAAATAATAGAATATTAATAAATGATTAAATTAATATAATAATATTAGAATTATAATTCATAAATAAAAAAATATTAATAAGTTATTTTAATTAATATAAAAATAATAGAATTATTTTTCATTCAAATATTAAAATAATTCAAATATTACAAAAAAATTTAATTAAATTATAATATTATAAAATTTTAATATATATATAAAATTTAATATTATAAAATATAAATAATAATATTATTCATATTAATATTGTTATTTCAAAATATAATATTATTAATATTTTATAATGAGACAGAAACTACGAATAGAAAAAAACTCATATTTTGATTTAACAAACTTTATAACATAAAAACAAACTATAATCTGAAGGAGGGGGGGAGGGGGGGGGGAGGGGGGGATCTGCAGATGCTGGTGGAGGAAACTCCATCCCTAAATCATGAGTGAGTCGGTGCATGTACTCCATCTGCTCCTGGTGCTGCTGCTACCACTGACTCATCTGCTCCTCGTACAACTGCTGCTGGCATCGACGCTCCTCCTCATGCTGCTGCTGCTGCTGACGCATCTGCTCATGCTCCTGTCGGAGACTCTCTATCAATGCAGTCTGAGATCGCAACTGATCCTCATACTGTGTAGCAGAAGAAGATGCACGAGCTCCTCTCGAGCTGGACGTCGACATCGCAGCACTGCCATAATAATCTCTGGGAGTCAGTCGAGAGCTAATACCAACTACCCGGCCCTTCTCGAAGGCATACTTGGTGGCCTGCATCCATGCCGCCTCATCAAACTGACGGCCAGTGGTCTGATCTGATGACTCGGCCTGACTCTCAGGCCGGGTCTGTGACGCTGCGGCCACATATGACTCCTGTAGTTGCAATTTCAAATTAAAATTGTGAATATATTATATGCAGTTAATTTTTAAACTTGAAAACAAATAATACTGACCATGATGTGATGCTGATGATCACCTCTAAGCTCCCTAGTAGCAAGATCACTATACATCCTCTGATATACGTCGTACTTCGTAATGTCGGGGTGCTCGACAGCCTATAAGAATAAAAAATAAACTGTTAATTTTATAGTTATATAAAATATTTATAAATAATGTACGTACCAGATGCTATCTATGAGTACTGAAAGAACGACCCCCCAGCTCAATGAGTCACCTCCTGTCTCCCCTGATTCTGCCTCCCCACCGATGATCTCCTCTGAAAGGCACCACTCAACCAGTGCGCACATAATCCATCCCATACATGGGATGAAATGTACTCTGGTCGGTGTGCTCTACATGACTCGTCAAAATCTGACACTCCTGCTTTCTTCATGGCAGCTTTTCTTAAATTGTGCAAAAATTGACGCAAGCGATCACGCATGGCCACCTCCCATGTCTTGTGGATGGCGTCACGCATGGTATCCTCGATCGGATACCATAAACCCTACAAATAAATCAAAATATCAAGTTAGAAATGAAATAATTTTCAAAATAAAAATTATTTATTTACGTACATACCAACCAATGGCCGAACATTGCCTGCTGCACATCAATGGGAATATACTCCCATGTGGTCCACGACTGAGAGAAATAGTTGCGCAAAATAGCACTGCCCTGTCCGACTGCTATATGCGGAAAACTGTAAAAATTATAAACATTTATTATGTGAATAGATTAATGAAACCTTAGTCAAATCCACAGATTATAACACAGGTTATCACAACTCCATGTGCGTGGATCAAACCCAATACGTGGACGTCACTCAGGGACGGGGTCAGGAATCATCAATCGTGCAAGATCGCGCCCCCTCCGCGTACTCCCTGGAGCGCCTGCAGGCTGAGGGTCATCTGCCAGCAACTCATCCGCATCGAAATGCAGGTCAGCATCCGCCAACTCACGAAATGTCTCATCGTCCATCTGAAACAGAAAATGTTAATGTTGTTAGAAAATAATTAATAATTACTATTATATATATATATATTATGATTTTATATAACTACCATGGAATTCTATCAGTGTTCATCTTCATCATCATCTTCATATATGTCAATTTCATCTTCATATTCCTCCTCAACATCATCGATATCCATTCGAGTTCCAGTTTCTTCATCTCTTACCATTTCAAATTCATACGTGACATCATTAACATCATTGTCATCACCGACTCTTAAATGTGGGGTGTCATCATCGATACTCATGTCTCTTTGTAAAAAAGATTTATTTTGATGACTCTCTTGAAAAACTTCAATTCATTGCACATTAGTGAAAGCACATTCACTTTGACTAAACTGATTGTCTCGAATTTTGATTTTTATTACACTCCACCAATCAGTCAAGTCTCTTGATGTTGTACAATACTTTGCGTAATAAACTTGATGTGCCTGTTGAGCTAATAAGAATGGTTCATTTACAGCGAGAACACTTTTACATTTAATATCGATGATTCCATTAGTCAGATGAACATGCACGGCTCTCTCTGTATCCAACCACCGACATTTGAACATGGTTATGTAATGTTGTCCAAGATAACAGAGTTCAATGATTTCATCAAGTATGCCATAAAAGTCAAATTCATTTTCTCGATGATGAGATCCTCTCAACCTAACTCCACTGTTCATTGTTTTTTTCGATTCCCCATATGCATGTGTGTGAAATCAAAATCCATTCACCACATATGCATTATATGTTTTAACAAATTTGGAAGGTGGGTTACTCAATATACACAGCCGTTTGTCAATTTTATCAGCATGTCCAGAAACCTGAAAAGTTGTGAAATAATTATCAATATAGTAAACTATACATTGAATGAGTTTCTAAAAGATAAAGAATTTATGTTACCAGTTTTTGAAACCACTGAGAGAAATTTTTCGGTCGGCGTTCTTCGAGAGCAGCTGCTGTAATTTGTGGAATTTGTTTCTTGATATGATTATCATACAACCTACAAAAACCAAAGTTATTTACTGTAACATAAATGATAGAATAAGTGATATAAACACTTACAGTACAACTGATGTCATCTCTTCACAGTTGAGCAGAACATACGTATGAGATCTGTGATGTTCATCATCCGAAATCCAGCGTTCATAAACTCCACCAAAACCAAGCTCTGGCTAGTTGAAAACAGATAATTGATTATCGATTTCATCAATATTCCTCTCGTTCCGTCCCATTCGGTTGTGTTTTTAAGGATACTCAGATTCAAAATAATGGGAGCAGAAAAAAGATATTTCCTCTTGCAAATAAGATTCTGCAATAGATCCTTCAACAAATGCTTTGTTACGTACTTTTCTTTTCAATTTTTGCATGCATCTTTTAAATGGGTACATCCATCGAAAATGTACTAGACCACCACATTTGGATTCATATGGAAAATGTAACATCAAATGTTCCATTGAGTCGAAGAAAGATGGCGGAAATATTTTTCCAGTTTACATATAATTACAACAACATCTTCTTCAAGTTTTCATAGAGCATCATAATCTGCTGTAGCCGCACAAATTTCCCGAAAAAATGAGACATGTCTGTTATGGAATCCCAAATCACAGAATTCAACAGACCTCTTAATCAAATGGATAAAAGTCTTTCCATTATAACATGACAATCATGACTTTTTAATCCTGTAATATGACCATTCTTTACACATCTACCCAAATTGGAAGCACAACCATCTGGAAGTCTCAAATCTGCAATCCACTGACAAAATAATAAACGGTTTTCTTTAGACAGTGTATAAGATGATTTTGGTTTCAGTAACCTTTCTGTTCTGACATTCTCAAACAGTTCTAGTTCTGGACGCCTGCAAATTTGGGCAAGATCTAAACGTGCATTTACATTGTCTTTGCTCTTTCCTGGCGTATCCAAAACTGTATGAAACAAATTATCAAAACAGTTCTTCTCAATGTGCGTGACATCTAACATGTGTCGGACCAACAAATCAGACCAATATGGCAAATCCCAAAAAATTCTACGTTTAATCTAATTGTGTTATTTCCCAAAACCAGAAATTTTCTGTTGGTTTATTGTGGGACCAAAAGTGATGGGAGGTAATGAAAATACAACTGATTTTAACTCCGAACCTGATAGCATTTTTTGAGGTCCATCCCTTTCAACTGTTCCTTTTCTAAAATGAGATCTGTTTCTACGAAAGGATGATCAGCTAGAAGAAATCTGTGATGATAGTCAAAATAACAAGGTTTCTTTCCATGAATGAGCATAAATGCTTTGTTCTCTCCCATACAGTAAGGACATGATTTCTGACCATGTGTACTCCAGCCAGATAACATCCCATAAGCCGGGAAGTCACTAATTGTCTACATCAATGCTGGTCTCAGTATGAAATTATGTTTCGTTGCAACATCATATGTACTGACACCAGTACTCTATAATAAACTTAATTCATCAATCAATGGTTTCAAATAAAAATCAATATTTTTCTTCGAATGTCCTGGAATTAGTAAAGTCAAAAACATATATGGCTCCTTCATCAACATCCATGAAGGTAAATTGTACGGAGTTAAAAAAAATAGGCCAACATGAATATTGACTACCATAAGATCTGAATGGATAGAAACCATAAGTGGAAAGGCCCAGTCAAACATTTCTAGCATCTAAAGCAAAGGATGGATGGACTCTATCAAAATGTTTCCATGAATCACCATCGGTTGGATGATTCAAGCTTTTATCGGTTGAAATATTCTCTTTATGCCATGACATCATTGTCGCTGTATTCTTAGACATGAATAAACATTGAAGTCTGGATGTAAGCGGAATATATCTCAAATATTTTACAGGAATCAAACCAGACTTCCCATGTTGTCCTTCTTTATATTTCAGTTGCCCACATGTGGGACAACTATCCAACGACTCATTTTCCCCAGAATACAAAATGCAGTCATTTGAACATGCATGAATCTTCTGACAAGTAAGTCCCAAATTTCGAACCAGCCTCTTACTATCATAGTAATTTGCAGGCAAAACATTTCCTTCAGGTACCAGTGTTTTAAGCAAATAAAATATCTGGTCAAAACACGTGTTTGACATTCCGTTATCTAATTTGATAGCCATAAATTTTGCAACTACTTCTAATTTGCTCATCTTGCAGCCACGATATAATGCATCCTCAACAGACCTCAATAACTCATTAAATTCAGACAGTGCCAACTCAGGATTTGAAGCTATATCAGCCGGAGTTTCTGTATGTTGAACAGATGGACCTGCAACATCATGTACTAAATCTTGAAACCGGGATGGATCCGGAATCAGGTTGGTATCACCTGATCTGGAACTGCGTTCACCGTGTTGATACCAAAAAACATAATCTGGTTGAAAACCATAACGCACGAGATGTCCCCCCACTTTGTCAAACGTTTCAAACGTTCTCAATGCACATTTTCTACAAGGGCATTTTATTTTTCCTTTTGAAACAAATTATGGATTTGATGCCGCAAATGATAAAAAAGTCTCCACACCCTCTACATATACTGGATTTAAACCAGAACCGTTTGGATTTCTACGTCGATTTATCTATATGCGGTCACCTAAGAATGATTGTTGACGACCTCGTTGTTCCATATTTTTATATAAAATATAAAAGCATTAATGGTTTTGAATAATTTGTTAGAAAAAACACTCAAGTAAGGCTAGTTATAGAGTTTACATCATACACGACTGACGCAAACTTTTTATTGAGATAGACCTAAAAATTGACCCTTTAAGAATTGAATATGTTGAGAATAAAGAAAAACATGTTACAAATATTGATAATTTTAATATTATATAAATTTTTTATTATTTTCATAGTACTAATATTATTGGTAATTATTCCTAATTATTGGTAATTATTCCCAATTATTGGTAATTATTACTAATTATTGGTAATTATTACTAATTATTGGTAATTATTACTAATTATTACTAATTATTACTAATTATTACTAATTATTGGTAATTATTACTAATTATTACTAATTATTACTAATTATTGGTAATTATTACTAAATATTATTAATTTATACGAATTATTGGTAATTATTACTAATTATTACTAATTATTACTAATTATTACTAATTATTGGTAATTATTACTAATTATTACTAATTATTGGTAATTATTCCTAATTATTACTAATTATTACTAATTATTGGTAATTATTCTTAATTATTGGTAATTATTCCTAATTATTGGCAATAATTCCTAATTATTGGTTATTATCGGTAATTAGTGATAATTATTGGTAATTATTAATAATTATTGGTAATTATTACTAATTATTGGTAATTATTACTAATTATTCCTAATTATTACTAATTATTACTAATTATTACTAATTATTACCAATTATTACTAATTATTACTAATTATTACCAATTATTACTAATTATTACTAATTATTACTAATTATCGGTAATTATTCCTAATTATTGCTAATTATTACTAATTAGTGGTAATTATTAGTAATTATTACTAATTATTACTAATTATTACTAATTATTACTAATTATTACTAATTATTGTAATTATTGATAATTATTACTAATTATTACTAATTATTGGTAATTATTACTAATTATTACTAATTATTGGTAATTATTACTAATTATTACTAATTATTCCTAATTATTGCTAATTATTGGTAATTATTCATATAATTACCAATAATTAGGAATAATAACATTATTAGTATATTTTATTATTAATATTAAAATAATATAATTTTCTATATTATATACAATTCTCCTTTCATCTGTGTGTTTTGTGTCTCCACATACAAATATTACATGTGGAGACAGAAAACACACAGATGAAAGGAGAATTGTATATAATATAAAAAATTATATTATTTTAATATTAATAATAAAATATACTAATAATGTAATAATGTAATTATTCCTAATTATTGGTATTTATTACTAATTATTAGCATTTATTCTTAATTATTGAAAATTATTACTAATTATTCCTAATTACCATTAACTATGAACAATACTAATAATTTAAATTTATTAAGTAACAAAACAGTGTAAACATAATTAAATTACAACTAATTAAGAATAATTGAAACTAATAAAAAATTTAAAATAAATATTAAATTAAAATGAACATAAATACCTTTAAAATTGATCTGAGGTTGATCTCTGATCATTCTTGAAAACATCAATATCAACTCCGGAGAAAAAAATTATACTTAAGAAACGCTGAACTCTAGAAATAGAATTTTGAGAGAAGGAGAAGATGGAGTTTCAGAATAAATTTAAAAAAACGGATGGGGGTATTTATAGGTTAGATTATTTGCGACGAGTCCATTTGTGACGGGATACCCGTCGCAAATTCCTTAGCCATCATTTATTACGGTCAATGGTTAAATAGTTATTTGCGACGGGTCCCATCGCAAATAGCTTTTACCGCCGCCGGTTATTTGCGATGGGCAGTAACCACCCATCGCAAATAACTTTCCCACGATTTGGCGCGCAACCGCGCCAGTCCTTTTGCGACGGGGTCAGCTAACCCGTCACAAATAAGTAGTTATTTGCGATGGGGGAATTCCCCCGTCGCAAATAGCCATTTTTCCCATAGTGATAAACTTTTTATCTTGTTTCTTTAATGTATATTTCCTCTTCTTGTTATGGGTTACCACTTTCCCCAGTTTAAAAATGGGTTCCTCATTTTTTTTGTTCAATAAAGGGGGTATGACTATCAAAAATTTCAAAAAAAAAGGAGTATATGATGTGTGATATAGGTTTCATAGAATGTAACCCCAAATCCATAGCTTGTATATTTACTAGAACACTAGACATCATGTAAGGTCCACCTATACAACATGTATATTGGATTACATGGAATGTAAATCTAGAAGGGGGTACTCATCATGCACCACCAAAACCAGAGTCTTGTTATATAATTATATAGTGTGTGGTATTGGACCACATAGTGTGCAAGTCCAAATAGTCTTAGAGGCATGTACTCCATATACATTCTATGTATGTCAATTAGTTGGGTACTCAACATTTGGGCCACGACACACAAAGTATGATATTTAAATCAATCTGAAACCCTAGTCAATTCACCTGTGAGATACATGGAATGTGTTATTCCAAATTACATACAGTTTAGTCAGGTATCTGAACTATATTAAACCCATGGACACAAAATTTTACTATATTATCTGATTTAACTTTTGATAATGCCCATTTTTTCTAAGGTAATGATCATGGGTGTACCATAATTCTATGTAAATCTTAATCCATATATTTTTAGAAAGAGAATCCATTTCCACCCATGTGAGCCTCCAATTTCTCCACACACCACTACTCAATGAATAAAAAGGAACTCCCTAACTTATTGATCCATTTTCACAAAAATATCATTCTAATTTCTATAACCATAATTTTTGAAATCCAATAATGACATATGGTTCATGGAATTTTAATAAGATTCAAATAAGACCAAGAAAGTCAAATAACTAGCCTAAATGTAGGCCAATAATTAATAAACAAAAATAGTGGAAGAGTTCCAAATATACAGTCAAATTGAAAATCATTGATGGCCATTGATACCCCAAAAATTTATTAGAGGGAGAAAAATTAAAGAATAAACAAGGGAAACAAGTAAAAAATATAATTATATCTAAATTATAATTTATATGTTGAAAGGTCCACACAGTATAAAAATCAATTAATGAATAATCTATCCATTTATAATGAAAAAGTAAAATAAAGAAAGAATCCTTAATAACAAATCCTCATCTTAAGGAACAATGGACGATGATTGAATTCTTCATCGCTATCATGATTTCCTCATCAGCATCAATTAGAATCAGGCCCCATTCCATTGATATGATGTAGTCACCACTAAATTACGACCCCTCCTTCTATCCTATTCCTCTCTTAAGGGGTTATAATGATGATAAATGAATAATTATAGAGATAAAAATAATGTGGATATAAATAGAGTAGTTATAGTGTTTTCTATAACCAATAAATAAATAAATCAATTAATTATATCAATTAAATTAATTAATTAATCCATCCATGAATACAACCACTCAAGGTTCTCAATTTAAATGAAACTAACACTACCCTTAGGGAAAACCCCCATCCTATACTCAACCATAGTCTCATTTCTTTTATCCAAGATCTTATTAATGAGATATAATCAAATTATCTGAAGCGTGGGATAAGTGATATTTTAATAATTAATATATTTTTATCATGCTCGGCTTTTCCTATAATACCAAACTAGCTCCACCTGAGGTAAAAAAACCTCAAAATCAATGGAACCATCAGATATTTTTTACATCAATTCCTACAAGGGTAAATTTACGATTTTACCACTAAGAAGACCTCAGGAATATAAAACATAAAATTGAGCTAATTCATGATTAATGAAAAAATATTTCTTTACATCCTCACTATGTCTAAAACTTTTTATCATAAAAATAAAATATAAAAACCTAAAAATTAATAGAAACCATGAAACCTCATGACAAAAAAACCCCCCTCACATTAACTTTAATCATCTTAAGGGGTCCATCCCTAAGAGAGCATAATACAATACCATCTAAGAATGAAACATCCATTCTCACCACTGATTTCATATGATCTATATCTTTTTGAAGTAATACCTTGAGGAAAACAAATATTCATACAAACAGAGTCATTTCAATATTTTATCACCTGAGATAATTAAAAACATAAACCACTGACCACTCTCTTATAATTGTATATGAAAAAGTTTATGACCTTTGAGAGGGCCTCATTTGAAGGGAATACTTGATCATTTTCATATGTTAAAACCCATCCTTGACACTCAAATCACTGAGCACTTCACAAAATCCCACACTAACACTAGAAGACATGTTGACTAGAAATCTCTATTTATTTCATGCCAATTTCTCTATCACCTCCTTCAAAAAATCATGGGAACATATGTTAGTGGATCATGATACAAAGGTTATATTTTCTTTCATATCTAACCTTATCATTCATGATAATCCTCCTTTTGCATCCCAATATTGAACAAGTTTTTCATCATCTTCCAAAGATAGCTTGGTTTCCTTTATTTCATGAATTTTTTTGATGAGAACATTAATAACAACACCAACCTCATAAAACTACTCAATATGACCCCAAAACCCATCATGTAGACTAATAATCCACAATACGGTGTGGATAGTCTTAATCATTTAGATGACCTAGCTCTGTCAGCTTTAGACCCTAGGATAACACGTATCTGAGTGGCCCAAAAACCAAAACCTCTCGAGAATACCTCATCCACTATCACATAACAAGGGTTTACAAGAGATTGGTATACACAAAATGATTCACTAGAATTTTTATACAAAGAATCATGATCTACTAGATTAGTGTTCTCTTAGATGTTTATCTTGATATAAACCATGAACACCAAGGAGAAACTACTATCCACTTGTAAAAAGTGGGTGATGTGATCCCCACCATCATGAACACCCTTCTGGTCCATATCATAAGAACATACAATCATAAAGGGACACAAAATAGAAACCACCATAGTGGTCCTATTAGATAAGGGTAGAGAGATTGTCCACTTATTATTAATTAAATGTAATCAATTTCTTCATTATATAAAAATCATCTTCCCCAAAGATATACTCCCAAAAATAATAACTTTAATCCATTGGAAAGTCCATATTCTATGAACCAAAAAACACAAAACCACTACTATGCTACATTGATATGATTAGACACAAACTTATTAAATCCAAATGCTACTCCATAAATCTTTACCCCACACTTTGAGAATTTACTCTATAGATGAAACTATCTTGACAAGAATAAGGAAATCATTGAATGCCTAATAGGCTCATCAAAAAACCCATAGAAGCAGAGGTTTGGAATTAAAAATTATAAACTCTAAAAGGGTGATAATCATATCTATAAAAAACAAATGAAAATTCTCCTCCTAATACAATATGATGCATACATCAACATCTCATCAAGGGTCAACAATGGGTCACCCTTCAAAAGCATCAATTCATTAGTCAACATTCACATGAATTAAATTCATGAAAACTAATATAATGTTAATATTAAATCAATTTCATATATTATTACATGTTTGGATTATATTTTATGTTTTTATATTAACTATTATAATTTTAATTATTTTTTCAATTTGAAAATAAATAGTTTTATTCAAACAAAAATTGTTTTCCATGTATTATATGTATCATTTAAAATTTAAAACTGTATATTTTATAATTAAAATGTGATTAAAATAATTAAATTATTGATATCACCATTTTAAAATTATTTTTGGGGTTGTTTTTTGTAATTTTTAAAAATAGTCCCCTTTTAGGTGAATAGTGGAAAATATTGTTTTTACCAATTGGTTCAATTTTATGACATTATAATGAAATAAGAATGAATTTAAATTTATCAAACCTTTTCATATACTAAATATATATTTAAGAAGTAATAAAACTTATTTAAAATAATAATGTTTAACTTATAAATCTACAATTGAAATTTTGGTAATATAGTTATTGATTTTATTCTAATAAAAACTACCTTGGATATTATCTTTTAATATATTATTCACAATGTTATTTTAGGTTTCCATTTAGTCTCATAGTCAAATATTTGCCATTTTTCTTAAAATAATCTAATTAATTCCATGGGAATAAATATTAAAATTTATGTTGGTGTAAGATCATTTTTATGCTTAAAAGGGAATTAAAAAAAACAGGTTTTCATTGCTTTTTGTAAACTTGTATTAAATTTTATATTTACAACTTATAGAAATAGAAAATTATTTTGTGGTTTATATATTTTGAATCATAATTTTAAAATCTGGTAATGATTTTAATTTAATTTTGAGTCATAATGAGCAGTTACCGTGGTAATTTATTTTTACCATGGTTAATGTTAAAAGGGTTAGATGGGGGGGGGGGGGGGGTTAAACTAAGAGAAAAATATTAAAATGAATTTATAAATTGTTTAAATTTTATTGGTTCAGTGGGTTTAAACATTAAACCATATCATATTCAAAATTTATTTTCAATGAAACCATTGTTCTCGAGAAATACATTAGTTATATTTTAATGTTCTTAATATTCATAAGGGAGATGCTCCTCTCACTTATAAAGGAAACCTACTATCCTCACTTATATAAACAATTAGAGCACTACAGATCAAAAAATATCTCCCAAAATAATTCCAAAACTCTTATCCCCATGTACCAAAGTTACTCATATCACCAAAAGACCAATCCTAGAAGTTTTAAGGTGTAATCCAAAGGATGATATCCAAAGAGGAGGTATATGTATTAACCGAATTATTTCAAGATTATTTCTTACTATACCTCCTTAAAATATATTATAAACATACTAATATAATTAAGTTATTATATTTACTATATTTAAATTTTATTATGTTTATTTTACCACTATTTTTAACTTAACTTCAATTCCATGGGTAATACAAATGTCGATCGTGCACACGTGCAGAATACCGCCTCTAGAAAGAGATGCGTTTTGTTTTTAATCACCAAATAAAATGAGCGATTAAAATTTTTAATTAAATATACACATATGATATTTATGAAAAAATTATGTTTTTATAATGATAACATATTATCAACATTATTACCTTCCGATCTGTTGGAAAATGATAACGTTGCTTACGTGTGTGTTTGGACTACCACCTCTATGAATCGATGGGATTTGTTTAATATTTCTGACTCAAATGGTTGGAAATAAGTATAAATTTAATGAATAAATATGATATTTATAATATTATTATAATTATTTCAAGTTAAAACTTTACATACTTTATTTACTTTTAATCTATTAGATAAATTGAAATGTCTTTCATGTGTACGTGCAAACTACCACCTCTTTTAAACGATTCATTTCAATTTGCATGACCAACTTACACAGATGGTTTTAAAAGTATGTTTAATGTATAAAAATGATAATTGTAATTTTTTTTAATATTGTATAGATTATGGAACCTTGAAATCTTCGGCCATGGTAAACACACCAAAGCTATTTTTTATTGAACAATTTAAAAACATCAAATGTGAACTTAACCTATTTAGTAACTAAATAAAACATGGTAATAAATGAAATAAAAGGAATAATAGTAAAATAATTATCATGAAAAAGGTTATTAAACAAGTAAATAACTATTATAAACGTATTATACAAGGAATTCAAATATGTACATGACGAGTCTATATACAAGGTAAGATATTTTCTTCAAAACATTTTTTAATGATCACCTTTAAAAATATTTCTCGTCCATATCTATGTTAATTAAAAATATTTAGAAAATTTTCTTGTTAATAATTTATATATTTTCATAGTTAATTTTAAGCTACATTTTACTTTATTTGCAATGTTTTAAAAAATAATCGTTTAAAATTTTCCCTTATGTGTTATCTTTGACTTTCTATATAAAAGTGAAAAAAGAATATATTTTTAATATTTACCACTTCAATACTTTTTCCTTATTTAGAAACCATTTTTTTATTAGGATTCCTCTAAAAGTTTCTATAGTTTTCCATAGAATATAACTATATATATATTTTTTGGAAATTTTTAGTTTTTAAATGTTTTTAAAATAAAAGGATATTTATTCTCATTTTCTGAGATAACTAAAAGTTATTATTATTTTTGGATAACATGGTAATTTTAGGGGTTATATGATGAAAATTAAATATTTTTTTTGTGTTTTATTCATGGAATGGTTCTTTTAAATTAGTTATGATTATGGTTGTCTCCGATATAATCCTACAATTCATTAGATAATGATATGTTCTAGAGAATAGACATATGAAATTAAATTTTATGGTTATTACTTTTAAGGATTTATGTAAAGGTTATTATGAGGGTGATTGTATGGATAATTTTACAAGATGACTCCATGGATTTTAAATTCATTATAAAAATTTTAATTGAAACATTTTTATTTAATGAGGTAATGAAATTAGTTTATGAATTATTTTTTAACTTTTAATAATGAAAGGTTTTTTTTCAAGGAAAATGTCATCTTGAGTTCTTTTGTTTAATCAAGAAATTATCGTGGTTATGATTTAATAATTTAGGCTGGATATAAATTTTTTTATGATTTTTTTGGAAAATAAACTTGTTTTCATGAGAAATTAAATTATTATTTGAGATCAAATATTTTTTAAAAGGAAAACTTCCATAAAGATTTTCATTTTTTTAAAATGGAATAACAAGTGTCCTTACATTTTATATATATTTCTGAGCTTTGTTTTAATAATCCCAAAATTTAAATGAAATTTCACTTGGACTACAAATATGTATGAATATTAGAAATGTCAATGGTGACACATTTTGAATGAAAAACGGTGACATGAATGAAACCATATTTTAAACCTATGATCATGTTTTTTTGGAAAAAATGTACATTGTGTGGAAGTGTCAAATTTGTAATGTATTGGTTTTCTAAATTATCTAAACATCCAAACCTAAAAAGATTGGAAATTTATTAAAGTGAAAACCTTGTCAGAAATAATGTGATTATGTTTTGTTTATGATAAGGGGTGTTTTAATTGGTATCAAAATAAAGGATTAAAAAAAATTAGAGGTTAGGATGATTTTAAAAGATAGTTTTAAGTGATTATAATTTTTTATGGTATTAGAGATATATTTTAATGATTTCCATATTTCTTCATCAAAACTATATCTACTCTAAATTTTTTCCTCTAATTAAATAAGAAAAATGAAGTAGGAAGAAAATAATAGAATGATATCATTAAAAATAAGCAACCATAATTGGTAAGAATTAGAACAAAGTAGTTTATAGATATGTTAGCTCAGCTGAATCAGTCTATCAATGGAGGTACACATTACAGGGAGTGATAGAATTATATATAGAGGAATATTTATATAGTAGTATATTTTATGAAATAAAATTCATTATAGTTTGTGGATATTTACACCCAATGGTAGCTAAGGATGGGTCAATGCTTGGTAAAATATTTTTAATGTTTTGGGATGTTTAGATCATCAGAAGTTAACTCTCACCATTTACTTTTTTAATGGTGATGTTGATCAGGGGTGGTCATCAGTTAAGAATAATAATGAGAAATGTTATATTGATTCTATGGATCAGACAATATTTAAGGATATTTTCTTTGATAAATATTCTCCTAACTGTGTTCGAATTTGGATAGAAATGTAATTTCTTCAGATAAAGTAAAAGTAAGAGGACTCTATTTCTGCTTATGATAGAATTTTTTCTACATTGGATTTTTATGCATCAAATTTTATTCTAAAATAAGATAGTAAAATTGATAGATTTTATTTATTATTGAAACTAAGTTTTCAAAGTTATTTGGTTACTCTTGAGTTTGGGTGTTATTAGGATATTACTTGATGTGATGAGAAGGTAGATATTTTTTTAAATTTTTATATAAATATTGTTAAAAATTGGTCCTATTTATAAGAAAAGGGGATGAATCCATCAAATAGATATGAATATAATAAAATTAAACTTCTTCATTGTGAATAGTGTGGTAAAAAGAATCATTGGGAATGCATTATGAGATATAAAAAGTGCTACTAGTCAAAACTGTTAAGATAAAAGGAAAGGAAATGGTTAGATAAATGATTTAAAAATGTAAATAAGTGTTTTAATTATAATGAGATAGAATATTATAGAATTTCATGTTCAAAGAAAAGTATGAAGGATAGATATTTTCAAGAACAAAAGTAAAAGGGTGTGATGAGACCATTTTCTACCAGCTTTGAAAATTATGGAGCATCAAATAAAGTAGTTTCATATATACGAATTCGTTATACAGATTATGCCAATGCCTTATTTAATTTAGGGTTGAAACATTATTTTATTTCTTGAAAATGTGCAGCTAAAATGGAAAAATAACCTCACAAAATCAATATTGAATGTTTCATAAAAACTCATTATTTAAGTATTATAGAATCAAATATTTATAGGAACCTTATTATTATAATACAAGGAAATGATTTTCCTAAAAATCTTGTTATCTTAACCTTAGTAGAGTCTGATGTTATTCTAGGTATGTATTAATGTTTATTTTGTATTGTTAACATAGATTCAAGAAAATAATAAGTATTATTCAATTATATTCTAGGTATGTATTAATGTAGATTTTGTATTGTTAAGATAGATTCTAGAAAAGAATAAGTATTATTCAATTCTAAGAGTGAGTTTCAATTCATATACAATAATGATTACATACCCAGGATAACATATCAGGAAGATAAATAAATTTATTAAATATGGGGTTGAATGTTAACTTACACATGTCATTGAAAATAAAATAATTATTCAACTTTGTGATATTGTAATAGTAAATTATTTTTGAGATTTTTTTCTTGATGATCTTCCTGGTGTTATTCATGATCAAGAGGTTGAATTTAATTTTGAATTAGTTCTGAATGTTAAGATAATTTCATAACCCATTTCTCGAATGGATCCCATAGAGATAATGAAAATAAAGAATCATCTAAAAAATACTTCATAACGGTTTCATCCACCCTAGCACATCACTTTTGGGTTCTATTTTTTTTTTGTTAAAAGTAAAGACTGTTCTATGAGAAATTGAATTTGTTATAGAGAACTATATAACATTAATATTAAGAAACTTTGATAATTATCTCTTATGAATTAATTGTTTTATTTAATTCATGGGGATTAGCCTTTGTTAATGATTTAACTTAGGTATAAGTATCATCAGATGAAAGTAAGGTAGGAAGACATTATAATGATGTATTTTTTACTAGGTATGACCATTATTATTGTTTATTTAAGTCTTTTGGTTAAAAAATACACCCAATACATTTATTTATCTTATAAATAATTTTTTTTTGAGTTTTGGATAAGTTTACAGTGGTAATAATTGTTGATTTTTTAATATTCTAAAAGTTATAAAGATTATGATAAACACCAAATTATTTTTTTAAAGACCGTATAAGTAAAGAATTTGTATGAAAAATTTAACAAATGTGGATTTTAGTTACAAAATATATCATTACTTGGGAATATTATATTTAAATATGTAATAACTATTGATCATTATAAATATAATGTGGTGAAATAATATATAATAAATAAAAATTTCACCGAGATTAAAAGTTTTAATATATTTATGGGTTACTGCTAATGTTTTTTTTGGAAAATTTACTACGATGTCTATCCTAATAAATAAGTTAACTAAGAATAAGTTAAATTAATTTAGGATATAGAATTAAATATATATTTCCAAGAATTGAAAATAATATTAGTTAATGGTCCATTATTAGCCTTTATATTTAGAAATTGTGAATTATTTATTTATAGTGATGCTTTATTGAACGAAATTCGTTATATATTTATGTAAAATGATTAGGTACTTGAATATGCATCACATTAATTGAACGTTCATGAGAAAAATTATCCAACACAAGATCATGCCCTTGAAAGTATGTGTTTTTTTTAAAAAATTTGTAGGTATCTTATATATGGGATGAAATGTAAAATACATATATTCAATAAAAACTTAAAGTACATATTTACCAAATAATAGAGAATGTGGGAAAAAATGATTGGTGGAAATGATAAAGGATTATGATTTCATGATAAACTATTATCTAGATAAATCCAGTAGGGTAGAAGATTACTTTAGATGAAAAGATAATACATTATTAACTATGTTATGTTTTGACCATGATCTATTAATTAATGATTTACTAAATTGGGGAATAGATATTGTATAGGAAAAACTCCTTCACTTTTGGAATAGGTATTGATGAAAAAATCCTTTCTAGATATAATATAAATGTATTAGAAGGAAGATTTTGGTTTGAAAATAAAGCTATATTTGGTTAAGGAAGGTAATATTCCTACGTTTAATGTTGAAAAATAAGGTATTATTAGATTTCGTAAGAGGTTTTGTGAACAAATGGATTTTTAGTTTAAGATATAATTTTTTATAGATACTATGATCTCTCTATTTTCTATTCATCTTAGAAGTATGAGATGTATAGATTCCTTCAATAATATTATTAGTGGGAAGGAATGAAGAAATATATTACTAAATTTCCATGAAATAGTTTTTTTAATTGGTAAATAATGAAAGATAATTAATAAAGGGAATGATTCAGTCATAGTTAGTTCCTAGGTAGAAATAAGAAATATATCCATGGATTTTAGGGTTGGATTACCAAATAAATATATAGGTAATAATATTATTTAGGTTATTGTTGCCCCTTTGACTAAATCTGATAATTTTCTTCATATTCAAGATATTATATCCTTATATCATCTTTATAGACTCTATCTTAAAGATATAATTAGATTACATGGAGTTCCACTTTTTATTATATCTGATATGATCTTATATTTACATCCAATATTTATAGTGGACTTCAGAAGTCATTTGGTACTAAGTTATGTTTCAATACAACTTTTTATCCTTAATCTGATGGATAGTTGGAGCTGACAATTCAAACTTTAGAGGATATTCTCTAGGTTTTCCCACTATTTTACTTGGAAATTTGGGATAAACATCATTCTTTAGTGTATTTTTATTATAATAGTAGTTTTCATTCCAGTATATAGATGTTAATATTTAAGGCATTATATATTAAGTGGTGTCAAACTCCAACATTATATGATGAAGTTTGGTAAAGAAATTTATTGTGAATGGAGTTGATAAAAGAGATGGATGAGAAGTAAAAGATGATTCAGAATCATATGAGGGAAACATAGAGTAGGAAGAATAATTATACAGGTAACTAGAGAAAAAATATTTCATTTTATGGTGGAGACCATGATTTTATTAAAACATATTCTTGGAAAATTGTTATGAATGTTTGTTGGAATGGAAAATTAATTTCATGATTAATTTTACCCTATGAAATTCAAGATAAGGTTTGATAAGTTCCCCACTATGTATCTTTAAATCTATGTCTAACTCAAGTACATGATGTGTTTATTGTTTAACTGTTAAGGAAATATATATACTTGATGCATCACATGTTTTAACATTGAAGTAGTTCATTTGGAAGATGATATTTATTATAAGGAAAATCCATACTAGTTTCTATATCACATAGTGAAGGTTTTATGAAATAAGTAACTCACATGGTTAAGTTTTAGGAAGAACTATATTATTGAAGAAGCAATATGAAAATCTAAAAAAGTTCTCAGAGAAACGTATCCACACTTATTTTTCAACTAATAAAATTGTGAGAAAACAATTTCATTAAGAGGGGAAGAATGTGAAAAACCATGATTTTAATAATAAAGATATTTAATGTATTATTAGTATTCATAATTATATTTTAGAGACTGAAATTCACTATAATAATTTAATGTATTTTTTCAAACTAAAATAAAATAGTTTTATTCAAACCAAAGTGATTTCCATATATTATATGGTTTTATTTAAAAGTGAAAATTCTGGAATTTAGAATTATAATTATACTAAATGAGATTAATTTTCAATATAATTATTTCAAAATTATATTAGGGTTATTTTTTATGAGATTTTTAAAAAATACTTGATTTTTAGGTGAATAGAGAAAATACTATTATTAAAAATACTCTCAATTTTATGACATTATCTTGATATAATAATGACTTGAAAGTTTCAGAAATTTTTTTATTAAATAAATATATATTTAGTAAGTTATATAACTTATTTTAAATTATGATTTTTAATGTAAAAATATATGAATTACATTTTTTAAATCTATGTAATGTATTTATTCTAATAAAGACTATTTTTTTATTTTATTTGTTAATCATGTATTCACATGGTTAATTTTAGTTTTGGTTTGGATTTAAATTAAATTAAGTCTCCTTTAATTTAAACTAATACAATTAAATCCACGACAACCAACATTATATTTTATTGTTGTGTAAAACCATTTTTATGATTAAAATGGATTTTTTTTTCTAAAAATGCATTTTTGTTGCATTTTGTGAACTCATATTAAAAGTTATTTCTAACACTTATGGAAATTTAATATTATAAAATTAATTCCATATTTTTAGTATTCATATTCATATGTGTTTTTGTGGTAAATTTAATATTTATTTATAATTAATTGTCACCATGGAAAAAGTTTTTTACCATGGTAAATGTTAAAAGCATTAACGATGTGGGTTAAACTAAGATATATGGATAAAAATATATTTAAAACTTTCCAAAAATTTATTGTTTAATTTTATTAGAACATTAAAATATAAAATCATTGAAATGGGATTACCATAGAGCCACTTTTATTAATAAATACAATTATTATAGTTTAAAGTTCTTAATATTTATAAGGGCACCACACCTCTCACTTATAAAAGGGGACCTTCTCTCTTCACTTCTACCATCACATTAAGCACTATAAATAAAACAATATCATCTAAAATTCCTTGCAAAATTTCATTAACATATACTATAGGTTTTAATATCACCAAAAGATAAATCATAGAAAGCTTAAGGCATAAGAAAATGGAAGGTATCCAAGGAGGTATAAGTCTTAACTGAATAATTTCAGGATTATTTATTATTAAACCCCTTAAAATATATTATATACATCATAATATAATAACATAAGTATATTAAAAATATTTAAATATTATTATGTTTACGTAATTACTGTTTTCTACGTCTTTTTAATCTTATGGGTAATCAAAACATCGTTCATCCATATATGTCGATTACCGCCTCCATGAAGTGATGTGTTTAATTTTCATAACCACCAAACATGGATGGTTAAAAATTAAAATTTAATGGATATATATTATATTTATGACATAATTATGATTCTATAAATATAATATATCATCTATCTTTTTACCCTCTAATTATTTGTAAAATGACATAGTCTATTTTGCGTATGTGTGTACTATCACTTCTACGAAGCGATGTGATTAATTTGTCATTTACGAATCACATGGTTGGTCATAAGAACATATTTAATTCGCAAATATGATTTCTATAGCAATATTAATATTTTTTAAATATAACCATTATCTACTTTATTTCCTTTTAATCCATTATAAAAATAGAACTGTCGCTCATGTGTATGTGAAGACTAACGCCTTCATGAAACGATAAATTTATTTTTTCATGACCTCATTACATGTATGTTTTTAAAAGTATAATTTATATTAAAAAGTTATAATTATATAATATTTAATATTCTAAATATGATAGAACCACGTCCCCTTTGACTATGATCATCAAAATAAAGTTTTTTTAACCAAAAGACTCCAAAACATCCAACATGAACATAAAACGATTTAGTAACTAAATAAAATATAGAAATAAATAAAATATGAGAAATAGTAATAAGGGAATGAGTATAAACAAGGTTCCTAAGAATGCAATTAATTAATAAAATTTTATTATTTAGGAAAGTGAAATATGTAAATGAAGAATCGTGACACATATAAATAATTTTTTTAATGATTACAGCATGACCTAATTTTACTAAGATAATAGAAGTTGTTCATTATAACCATTCATATAAAATTTTATATAATTTTTACATGAATATAATTTTCCAAATTTTCTATAAATTTTTATTTTTTAAATTTTTTCAAAAGAAAATGATATTTCTTATCATTTAACGAGATAAATGAATGTGTTTTTTCATATGGTTTGAAATTCAAATTATATTAGTTAAATGATGGAAATATAATATTTATGTGTTTTATTCTTGTTATAGTTATTTTAAATTGTTTATGCTAATTATTGGTCTTTATATATCCCTAAAATTCATTGGATAATTATATGTTCTTGAGAAGAAACATGTGGAATTAACAATGAGGTTCATTCCTTTGTAAGGTTTCATATAAGGGCTATTATAAGGATGCTGGTAAGGATAATGTAACAAGAGGAAGAAATAGGTTTCAAATTAATTAATTGAGTTTTAAATGAATATATTTTTATTTATATGCTCAGTAATTGGGTTTATGAATGGTTTTTAGATTCAAAAGTTGAATTGTTTTTTCAAGGAAAATGTGTAATGAGTTTTTATGTTTTATCAATAAAATATCTTTGTTATGTTTTATATTATAATTTAGATGGAATTTTTTTATGAGATCAATGTTTCTTTCAAAAGTTAAGCTTCCTTATAGATTTTAACATTTTTTAAATGGAAAAAGGAGTATCATTTATTTATACCCTTTACTAAACTTTTTTTCTTATCACACATTATCAAATATTTTTGAAATGGGTTATGGATTTATAATAATTTTAAAAATCTCAATGGTGACACATATTTCTTGGAAAAAGTGTCATGAATGAAAAATTATTATAAACATATGAGCCATTTTTTTGTGGAAAGAATATACACTACGTGTAAATATCTACTTTTTATGCAATAGTTTTCCAAATTCTATAAAACTATAAAACCTAAAAGACCTTGGAAATTTAAGAAAGTTAATTTTTTGTAAATCAAGTAATTATGGGTATTTTTCATACATGGATTTATTGAATTAATCCTCTATGCACATATTATCCAAAACCATGTTAAACACAGGCCAAGTAGTTTAACTCAACTACCCGAAGGTTGCCTCTAATCGCTACACATGTGGGGTTCTCTCCAACTCTATAATACTCTTGAAGAAAGGAATGACCTCATTTACCATATCACTAACACCTCATGATGATAGTAATAAATATGCAATGCATATTATGGTGGGTATGAGTTGACCTCTTTTTTCTATGAGGAATTATTTAAAATGATTTTTTCCCATTATGGATATAATCAATTAACATATTGTGGTGAGTGAATAATGTTTTTATAAAAAGAAACTATTTATCTGAATGAGATTACTAGAATTTACAACTCAAAAATATACACTAAAGGGTGAATAACTCGTACTGACATCGACTAGTATGATGGTCCCAGGGGAATGAATAAGGGTAATACCTTGATCTACACCTGCTGAACATTACCTCAGGTATCCCTTATGCTTTTCATCCCACATCTACAATTATTAGTAATCCAAACTAAATAAAAATTAACCAAAGGTTGTGATTGGAGGACTAGGTTGATATGCTTCCCAACATGACATGGTCTCACACCACCTGACCCCTCGCCAACCAATCCTCTAGATAATAATTTTGGTTTCTAACAAAATGGTGTCTGATTTCATCACTATATACAATTTAAATATTAACACATGAAATCTCTATGGAAGTCTCATATGTGAAATTAAAACCTTCTCCAATAGTTGGGGTGAATCTCTGTGGAGAATTCCTATAACACTTCAGAATGATAAAGGGTTAAATGGATAAATGATATGAATCATTCTAATAAGTTGAAACATTCTCTTAAGGAGATTACATATTAGAATTCCATATTTAATCATGCTTTTCTAGGGTAGTTATCATGAAGGGTGGCCTCCTAGGAATTTTACCAGGGGGCGTGTGAGTGAGGATAGATCACATTAAAAGAACAAGTGTTGGCATGTTGGGACAACCATTAGTCATATTATCCATTTTGGCACATGGCTGGGCTCCAGTTTGTGGATGACATGTCTGCAAGGAAACTGGTGGTGCCAGTAAGGAAAATACTCAAGGACCATGTTAAGGTGGGGTTTCTATCCTGTCAATGGGTCCCATTTGTTACATTGGTATCGGTTGAAGAAACTATCCTTAAGTGTGGTGGCACTACCTTGGTTGAGATTTAGGGTCCACAAAGAGGATGTTGTGTTCTTAGGGGGGGGGGGGTGAATATAACACCCCAAAATGACAAAGGGTTAAATGACTGAATGATATGGCTTATGTCACTAAGGTGCACTATTCTTTTCAAGATATTTCATGAATAAAAGTCCAAAGTTAAGTGTTCTTGGACAAGGTAGTTTTCAAGATGGGTGACCTCTTGGTAAGTTTCCTAGTGTGCATGCATGTGGGGAAAAGAAAACTTAAAGAACAAGTGTTTTATTGTGGGGAAAATCATTAGTATGATTAAACGTTCGAGCATGTGGATGGGAACCATGTAGGGGACCACATTTATACAGGGTAGCTGGTGGTTCCTAGAAGCCCAGGACTCAACAATCATGTTAAGGAGGGGTGTCTATACTGTTAGAGAGGCATGGTTGTAACAGTTCCCTATCCACAAACACTGGATTGGTTAAATTCATCATATGAGTTATGATAAGAAGGAACATACATATCTTATAATATTACCCTATGCTTTCTCCACTCATACCATTGATAATGTTTAGATTTATTGAAAAAATACTTCGAATGAACATTCCAAATTCCACAAACTTAAATGAGTACTTAAATATGATCATTCCACCGAGTGGTGGGGTCTAAAGTCCATTGTTAATACTTCATCTTGGGAAATATATAAAACTAAAGAAATGATAGAGAAGTCTCATCCCGAGTTTGAGATAAAAATACATCATCCCTTAGTTAGTCATGGTTTCAAATTGTGATATTAAACAAGAATCTTCATCTGGTTGGTGAAAGTTTGATCCATATGGAAAATTCATGTATAATAATCTAGCTAAACCTATATCACTTAAGTATTTGTATTTCCTCACAAACCCATGAGGTCTCTATCATCAATTTTTCTTGAAATATCATCATACTATTATTAGTCTCATACAAATCATTGGTATTTACCATCTACTCTACAAAAAATATTTTCACCTATAATAAAATGGATGCTATTTTTTAAATCAATGATAATAAAATATCTCATTCAGATACAAGTAACAACGCTTTAATTTTCACTAACCATTGGTGAGGTGACCAATTATATTCATATGCTTATCACAAACCTTAATCTACAAAAAAATACAAATATTAGTGGGATTCACCCATAAGTTGATAGGATGGGCCCACAAATATATGAAAATATATGGATAAGCTAACATGAGAAAGAAATTAAAGATCATAATAGACCACCATATGATGCATTCACCAACTTACTTGTACACCACAATTATGTCTTAGAAATCTATTCTAATTAAAAGGTTATAAAAGTCCTAGCCAAGAGATATCTCAAAAACTACAACTATAGTGGTATCCTTAGTATTCTAACCAAAATCAAGACCCCCATAACATTGTTTCACTAATTCTTAGCCAATTTATCATGTGATTTATAACTCTAAACTCCATCCCTAGTAAAATCCATGTTGATACTAGTCTAACATGACTAGACCCACTAGGCCCCACTCGATCCTATAATAAGTCAAGAGTGCCACCCCAATTCTTTATGTAATGGTACAGGGGCTGATTACTAGTACTAAGTAGGAACATCTCAAAATATGGGTGGAATTATCCTATATCAACCTATAAGAGAGTCATCTATAATAGATAAGATAATCCCAAATAATAGTAGGATATATATGTAATAAATCTAACTAAAATATATTAAATACAAAACATTTATGGGACAACTAGAATAAGAAATTACCATAAGGTAAATATAAGGGAAATAATACTTTTGAAAAGTATCTAAAACAAAAATAATAGAGAATCTCCTCCATGATGTAAGTAGTCCTCGGTCAAATAATAGTAATAGTGATAACTACCACCAACACATATAACCATTCACTATAATTTATCAGCATGTATCACTAGGAATCATATTTGAATAAGACACACCATCTCCACATCTACCCAAACCATCTCGAAACCTATCTGTTGTTTTCAAAAACAAAATACATGTGAGAATAATGTCCTTTCATGGGTGAGTATTAACATACCCAGTTGAAAACCAAAAAAAACAAAATATAATCACATAGAAATAGGTCATCTCAACTATTAGTATGATATCTGAATAGAAGGATGATAAAGATGAAAAACTAGAACACCAAGTCAGCTCAAATACACTACAACTAAATATTAACCAGATGAATTAAAACGATGAGTCATATTTTTTTTAAAAGAGGTGGTTCCTCAGTCAAATACTAAGGCACAATTTATTGCATAAAAGAAAAGGAGTTACAAAATTCTGAAAGACGGAATCTTATTACAATACTTATTGTAGAAAGAGAGCGAATCATCAGAAAAATCATCCAACCATGTAATGACCTGATTTACCCCCTTGTTGGCAAGACTATCGGGAACCATGTTCGCTTCACGGAACACATGTGTGGAAATGTAGTTGAGATTTTTCAGCGAAGCAAGACATTTCATCCATTGAGAGGTAAGTGGAAAAGAAAGGTGCACCACTCCCTTCCAGATAGCTTGGACAATAGTGGTTCAATCACATTCATTCCATAGGTTGTTCCAACCCTTCTGCTTGGAAAAGTCCACCGCATGAATGACTCCCAACATTTCTGCTTCCAAAGTTGAGGTCGTGCCACATCCACCGAAGAAGCAGCCAAGGCATCTGCCAAGAAAGTCTTTGAAAATGGCACCACAGCCTGTCGGACCCGGGTTACCTCTAGAAGCGCCGTCAACATTCACTTTGATCCATCCTGGTAGCGGGGATTTCCAGAAAAACTCAAAGGTACGTCGGGGTAGCCTATAAGAGCCCGCTATTCGCAGACGGCGGGGGATCTCAAATTCACCAACAGAGTTGTCACAATGATCTTTCTGAAGAGAGGCAGCATCCTTAATGAAAATGAGAATACGCATTTTACCTGTTTTGAGATTGAACAAGAAATTATTATGAATAAAATTATTTCTGTTATACCAGATCACATGTAGAAGTGAAACCACCATAGCCAGAAAAAGATTCCTGATTTTCTTAGAAGTCTCCCAAATCACACAGTGTTGAAGTTGAGAGATGATAGAATCAAGAAGTGACCATCTGCAACCAAAAATGTTAGAAATGTAATTCCAAAGAGCTGCATCTGTAGCACAAGACAAGAACAAATGATTAGCATCCTCGTAGTTTTGATTGCACAGATGACATCTATAGAAAAGAGAAATCCCAAAGTATTAACGACACACATCAGTGGGGACCCTATTATGAGACACACGCCAAATGAGCGTACAATGCGAGGGTTTGATCCAAGGTTTGTTAAAATCTTTCAACCAGAAAAAGTTAGAAATAGAATTACTAAAATTGTTTTTGTAGAAACTTTTAGAATCCCGGACACCATTAAAGTCAGGATCCCAAATAAAGAAAACAACAGTGTCAGAAAAATGATAATTGTCAACGATGTGACTAATGTGGTTTGGAAGGGTGATGTCATGAGAGTTAACAACATCACAAATCGTGGAGGTGGTGTTCTCAGGACTAGTGATGGACGTTATCATAGAGATTAAAGGGACACCAGTCCAGTTGTCCATCCAGAAATTCATAGAGGAATCAGTGCTAACCATCCATCTAGCATTGTTCATGATTTTAAAGAAAGACTGTCTAATGGAAGGCCAGATGGAAGAAGTGATGTAACCCAAGTTACCATTCCAAATCATAGTAACATACCTTTTCTTAAGAAAGACCAAGGAATCAGAGTTTCTATGAATCAGATTCCAAGTCATTCTAGCTTGAAGAGATTCACTAAAAAGATTAAGATTCTTGATACCAAGACCACCCCTATCTAAGAGTTTACAACAAGTGACCCATGGTATGGTGCAAATTTTTATTTCAATCGTACTACCAGTCTAGACCAAATTTTTAATGCAAATGATGAGTCATATATGTATTCTTTTTGAAAACTAATAATCAATGATGTAATAAGTCTCCCAATCATCATCACTATAACCCTAAATTTTCATACCATATGAAAAAATATGGAATATTATGAAACTAAATAGTAAAAAAAGATTGATGTTGATAGCTATACACATACTGTATCATCGGGTAAACCCTATGAAAAATTGATGAGTAATAAGAATTTATGATTCCCACATTGTTCAGCTTCTCCACCAACCAACCCACCACTAGAAACCATTAATGGGATCTAGATTATTCCTAAAGACTTATCATCCAAAAAGGGATCACCACATCCTCCAGTCTATCAATAATTTACTATTGATCTAGCCTTCAAACTACCCACACAAAAAAATCATGTAATATTATAAGTTCTATGGTGGGGGACCCATGCCTCATTGATTGGTTTGAAAAAGTTAAGGTATTAATGACTGTAGTGGAGGACATGAACCCCATCTATGTTCTTCGATGGGGGTGTACTAACTCCATAGATAAAGGAACTATTACCCAAGTGTGTATGGTAGAGTACCAATCCTATCTATATAAAGGATGCAGGGGACTTGGCTTATGGAATCCAAACTTTTTATTACAGAACTTTACATGACATTTCACAAATAGATGATCTGTTTAAGTTTAGTGTCTTGGAAATAAGGTACATAATACATGAAAACATAAAAAATTATTCTATTCCACACTATGGGCTTCTTTAAGGTTCATACTATGTACATTTATTACATCTCATAAACTGGGGACAATCATCAAAGGAAACAGTGATCAGAAGGCCTAGTAAGGGACAATAAGTGAAATAATTTACATGTGAACTTGAGAAATATCATTAAGAATAGGTGGAATATCGTAAATGAATGATAAATAGGCATATAAAAATAAAAATAACTAGAATAATAACTTGAAAATATGGCTACAACATTTAATTTATAAATTCTTAATAATATCATCATGCTCCATCCCCAAGGTGTTATAAAAAATACCAAGGTTATTCACTAAGGTATCATAAAACTTCTCATCTCTAGAGATTAATTTCTTTACCCAATGCATTAGAATGATATCAGGGAACACCATTTAATATGTATTTATTTTCATGAGATCAAAAAATATCATAATAAAACATTTCATAAATAACCCAAATAGAATAAAATAAATGAATTTCATATCAAAATCCTGGAATTTTAAAAAGTGCTTAATAACATGATCATTATTCCATTTATAACCCATGAAAAGGGAATGAGGGTTTTATAAGTGTAAATTATAGAATCAAATAAATAATTTTTATGTGCATATTAATACCCCTAGAAATAAAATTGGTTTGGGTATTCACATATGGAAAAAATAATAATTTCTTGAGAAAAAGAGAGAGATTTAGAAATGAAAATTCAATAGCATAACAAGAATGAAAAAAAGTTTTATAGAACATTAAAAAAGAAAGGGGATAGGAGTAACCCATTAATAAAATCCTCATAATACAGTATATAGATATAATAATATGGAAATAACAACATTGTATGGAAATTTGAAATACATACCACATAAAAGATAACATGAAAGGAAAAGAGAAGTTGGGAATTCCCTTACCTTGAAGAGTAACTTCTAAAACTTGAAGATCGAGACCTTGGGGGATTAAGGGAACATTGGGAGGGCTACTTGGGAGGTAATACTATCATAAATTTGTGGATAATTATTTTTTAATGAATGGAAATGAAGGAATGGATGGATATTTATAGTAAAATAGATGGAGTTTTATTTATTTATTTCAAAGGTCATCTCATTAGTGGTATTTGCAAAACCACGGGATTTCCCATGGTATTTTCCCATGATATTGGACACTTGGGACACCTCATATCGTATTTTAATTCAGAAGAGTCTAAAAGAATCTTATCTTACTAATTACATCATTATGACATTGTTATGATGTCATTAAACATATCGAAAACCTAAAAGTGTATTTTTATTATTCATTGAAAGTTCATATATTTTAGAAAAATCCAAAAAAATCACCCTAACCATTTTCGATGTGTTGAACTAAAAAATAAATTACCATTTATAAAAGTTAATTTCATGTTAAATTAAATTAATTAAATAAAATATTAATACTTAACTAATAATTTCAAAAATATTTATTTACTTATACTATGATATAAATATATCACATTACCATTTAACATGACTAAAATATATTTATACTTCCTTAGCTGAGGTTACTATTCCAATGGTGAAATTACTATTTATAAGAGTAATATTACTATTTCAAAGGCTCAAGTTACTATTCACTAAAAAATTATGTTGATCCTATTAGACTCTAAATATCATACTCCTCACAACCGTGTATATCCATTTTTCAAAAATCATTTCACAAAATCAATTAATTAATAATTCTTAAATTTGTTTTACTATTCCTAAAAATAATACTATTCATCAAAATACTATTCATCAAATACTATTCATCAAAAAATACTATTCATTGAAAAATTTAAACTACTTAGTAAACTACTAAAAAATAACACTTGATTAATTTTGACATTTGTAATTGAAAAATGATATTTATTTTAACATAATAATTCTATAAGTATGAGAAATCTCTAAAAAGTAAAATTTTTTACTTATAAAATAATTTTATCAAATTTTTCTCAATTAAACATATATTTTATTAAGAAAATCTATTCTTAAAAAAAGAATGATGAAATTAAAATTTTATTTATTCAAAGAGATTACACAAAGTAACTAAGGCCTCATCGCATAACCCCTTATAACACCTAAATAGGACCTAAGAGTAAGGTGAAAAATGGTGATGGAATCTTGGGGCAGCTCAGAAAACATTGACTGAGTGGTGATTTCTATCAATTTGAACTTCTATTGTAGGTGATTTTGTTCAAGCTTAACTTGTCGAACCTCAGATTGGGCATGTTCCAAAACAAAGCCCAGTGATGTTACCTCCTTCCCAAGCTTTAAAAAATGTGCTTTATATGGTAATTTTCTACTAGTAGAGGCCATCAAGTCCTCTCTCTACATTAATTATCCATTAACATTTTTATTTATAAATAACAATTACAATGTTAAAAATTATTATGGTTTCCAATGGTCATATAACAATCAAACCTTTATGGTTACATTTCAATTATACCTATATGGTTTTATTGATTATAACATAGTATGAAATTCATTTTCAGTAAACAATATATCATTCAAAAGTTTAGGTACTTACATTCTCCTCCCCTTAAGAAATTTCATCACTGAAATTTTAAAGCGTACCCTCAAAAGAGTAAATATGTGGGTACTTATTCCACATTGTATCCTACAGTTCCCTCATGGATTCTTCATATTTGTGGTTCCTCCAAAACACTTTAACAAGGTGGGTAGTCTTGTTGCGTAGAACCTTGCCTCTACAATCCAAGATCTCCATCAGCTGTCCTCATAAGAGAGTTCATGTTATAATTGTATGACCTTTGGATTTAGTACATGTGAAGGGTGAGGTATGTACTTTCACAAGAGGGATACATGGAATACATTAGGATCTAGAGCTAGATTTAGTGGAAGTGCAAGATGATAGGCCACTGCTCATGTGAGATCAATGATTTCATTGGGGCCAATGTACTTGGGACTGAGCTTCCATTTCATTCCAAACCACATGAATCTATTCCATGGAGAAATTCAAAGGAAGAACTTTTCACCAATGCCAAAATCCAAGTCCCTTTGATGGTTTTCGACATACCTATTCGACTTACTTTGAGTAGCATTAATGTGTTATTGGATGGCATAAAGCTTTTCTATCATCTATTTCATAGGATCAGTCCCAAGAAGCTTTCTCTCACCAAATTCATCCCAAAAATCTGGAGTTCTACATCTCTTCCCATATAGAGCATCACAGGATCCATTTGAATGATTGAGTGGAAGCTATTATTTTATGAGAACTCAACTAATGGGAGATGTTTATTCCATCCACATTTAAATTTCATTGAGCATGTTCTCAGCATGTCCTAAAGTGTCTGAATAGTCCTTTCAGATTGGGCATCAATTTAGGGGTGATAGTCCATACTGAAATTCAATACAGTACAAAGATCATGTTGAAGAATTATTTGGAATTTTGATGTGAACCTTGGATCATGATCATATATGGTTGAAATTGGAAATCTATTTATCTTTACCACTTTCTTAATGTAAATATTGGAATGTTGATCAAGAGAGAAATCTTCCCGAATATAGATAAAATGGGAAGTCTTGGTGAGATAGTCCACTATAACTCATATCACACTATTTCCTTTGGATGTTTTCAGGAGAGTAGTGAAAACGTCCATAGTGATATTGTCCCACTTTCATGCTGGTATATGTAGTGTTTGTAATACCCCATTAGTAATTTTTCACCCTACCTTCACTTGTTGACATACCAGGAACCTTGTAGTATAGTCATCAATCTCCCTTTTCATATTATCCCACTAATAATGTTTACAAATATCCCTATACATTTTTTTGCTTCCAGGGTGTATTGAGAATATAGAGCTACGAGATTCATCCATCATCTACCTCTTTATTTCTAGAATATATGGAACACACAATATTGCACCAAATTTCAGTACACTTTCTTGATCAATATTGACCTTAGAAAACGTCCCATTCTCCACAGCCTCAAACTTCTTGTATAAAAATGGATCTTCTTGTTTAATTATTTTGATCTTCTATAGTAATGAATGTTGAGAAATCATTTGGGATAGGGTTGATGATTTCCCTTCACTTATAATTCTCATGTCTAGTTTTAATAGGTATTTTTTCAAGGGATATCCTTGAATACTTATCATTTCCATAACAACAGGGTCTTTCCTACTTAATGAAGCATCGACTTTGTTTTCTCTTTTAGGGTTATAATGAATTGAAAAATAATAGCGTTTAAGAAGTTCCAACCATCTCCTCTTTCTCATTTCCAATTCCTTTTTGATGTAAATATACTTCAAACATTGATGGTATATTTATATATATCACCTATCCCCATAGAGATAGTGCCTACAAATATTCCGATAAAAAACAACCAAAACTGTCTCAAGATCATGCATAGGATAATTATTCTCATGAGGCTTCAACTATTGAGATTCATAATAAATTACCTTTTCATTTTTCATGAGGACACACTCAAGACCTTTTAGAGATGCATATTTAAAAATAATGAACCCTTCTCCAATTGAGAGCAGAGTTAACATGGGTGCAGTAACCAATATCTTCTTCATCTCTTGGAAACTATCTTCACACTCCTTTACCCAGGCGAACTTAACCCCTTTTCGAGTTAACTTAGTTAGTGGATTGGAAATTCATGAGAAGTTTTTCAAAAAAATTTTATAATATCCTAGTAAACAATGGAAACTACGAACCTCATTTACTATTGTAGGATGAGGCCACTCCTCCACAACCTTTGAATTTGTAAGGTTAACTAAGATTTTTTTATTAGTTAAAATGAACCCCAAGAAGGAAACTTGTTGTAACCAAAATTCAATTTTTTTGAACATTACAAAAAAGACTATCCTTTTATAGTGTTTTCAAAATAACCCTTAGATGATCCTTATGGTCCTCACAACTTTTAGAATATATCATAATATCATCAATATAAACAACCACAAACTTATCAAGGTAGTCATTAAAGACTCTATTCATAAAATCCATAAAAATAGAATGTTCATTAGTCTAGATGAAGGGAATAAAAACAGCCTCATAATTCCCATATATTTATCAGAAGGTGGTCATTGGAAAATATTGTTTATTCACCCTCAATTGATGATAACCATATTGAAGATCAATCTTGGAAAATAATTGAGACCCATTAAGCTGGTCAAATAAGTTATCAATTCCTGGAAGAGGGTATTTTTTCTTTACTTTGATCCCGTTCAGTTCTCTATAATCAATGCATATCCATATTGATCCATCCTTCTTCCTCACAAAGAGAACATGTTCTCCCCAAGTAGACATACTTGGTCAGATAAACCCTCTCTCAAAAATATCTTAGAGTTGTATATTAAATTCCTCCCACTCTCCATTTTCCATTCTATGTGGGGTCTTTGATAACAGATGAGATCTAGGTATGATTTCAATAGATAACTCTACCTCTCTTTTTGGGGGAGGTATAGGTAACTCCTTATGAATTACATTGATGTATCCTTGAATGATGGGGACATTATCTATCCTTATACTCTCATTTCCTTCGTTTTCTTCACTGATCAACTATTTAATAAAATCTATAGGTGGTGCTTCTAGACAATGATTAGTTCAAGATATCTCCCCTTAGAAGATTACTATAGGTTATCCATTACAGATTACTGATATTTCCTTAGTTTTTCTTTTGATATTATAATTATAGTTTTAGAGATAGTCCATACCTAGTATAATTTCAAATTCCAACATGGGAATGTCTGCTATATTTATAATAATATTGTGCACACTAAAGTAAATAATAAAGTTTTAAACACTATTGATGTTCGGATATTCCATCTAAGATTCTTGAATGATAACACTAGTTTTATTAGTTTAGGAATTTACTTAATATCCATTACAAAAAATGAGTAAATAAAGGAATGCATAGAACCCAAATCAAACAAAGTAATCACTATCTTTGAGAGAATAACATGAGTACCTTCCACCACATCATTTGGAGCATAAAATTCAGCCATCGTGATAGAGAATGAATGACATTTCTCTCTTAGCCTATGCTAAGGCTAATGGTGAATCCCCTCCACTTCCCTTAGATTCAGACATTGATTGGAAAAGTGCTGAAATTTTGTACACTTGAAGCATTGGACTTTACATAGGGCTTGCACAATATTTTATTTTTTGTTAGTGTTGGAAAGTTGAGGTTTCACCTCAGTATGAAAATTCAATGTGATATAGACACCTCTTCCCCACTTATAACTCTTCCCACTCATGATAAGGTAGTTCCCCAAATACTTCTTCCCACATTTAATACATGTGGTAAGTTGCACTTTCATTCCACCTCTTCCCTAATCAATTATCCTACCAAATATTGGATCCATTGATATCTTATTTTCATTGGATTTATGGTATAATTGCGTCTCACTAACCTCCATTTCTACTTTCATATCACTTTGTACAATCTCCTCATAGCTATCATAATCTTGGTTGGCTAGATTCTTCTGTAGATGAGGTCTTAGTCCACCGAAGATACTATCAAACTTACCACTAGGATATATGAAAAACATATAGGTGTAATGTGATAGCCTTGTGAAGTTTATCTCATATAATCCCAAAGATTCATTCTCCTTCTACATGATCTTGAGAAATTCTTTCTACATTTTCATTCTCACTGAATGAGGGAAGTACTTATTGAAGAAGATCCCCCTGAACTCTTCCCACTCCCTAACTCCAATATCCCTTCTTAGTATCTTGTATTTAATCAGTGTTTACCACTAATCATATTCTTCCTCTATACAGTAATCATCTAGGGTTACTTTCTCTAGTTTCTAACAATGAAGTACATAAATGATCTTTTATATAGAGATTATCTACTGTTCTCTGTTCAATATGTAGGTGGATCCACATAACAATGGTAGTCGTTAATGAATAAAATAATTAATATAATGTTGATCCCTTATTGGTGAAACCAGTCTCTAATTTTGATTCAAGTTATTTCTTATAACTTGAGTCAGTTGATTCATCATTCCCATGAAGGTTTCCATTCTGGATTCCATCGGAGGTCCTTCAACGCATGGTCCATTACTGTCACCATTTTAACGATTCATTATATTTCCCTCCATTTTATAAAAGAATAAAACATTAGTGGGAAACTTGTTTAATTTAATAATATTATAATTATAAATAAATTTTATGTCTTAAAACATCACACATAAACACATTATTCATTATCAATAATTACATTTTCTATAAATCCTACATAATGGTACATAAAAAGCTTGTGATTAACCAAACACGTCCCCCGGGAGTTTCAAACTAAGAGTGAAGCAAAGACTATTTTCATGAAATACGTCCCATTTTATTCTATCCAAAACCACTTTTTTAGGTTTTACTACTAGATATATATGTGCTAGAGCCACATCCACTTGTTCGTATCCCTATATGGACTTATTTTTTATGAAACTACTGACTAAATATTTCACCAAAATATATTGAAGTTTTAATATATTTAAAACTTTATATAGGGTTATTAATAAAGTTTTCATATCCTAATTTCTAAAAATTACTAAACCTCTATCTAATTCCAACTATGGAATCACACTTTTTTATTACATAACTTTACATGACATTTTACAAATAGAGGATTTTTTAAAGTCTAGTGTCTTGAAAATAAGGTACATAATAATTAGTAAATTAAAAAATTATTCTATTCTACATGATAGGATTATTCAAGGTTCATCCTAAGTACATTTATTGAATCTCATAACTTGGGGACACACATCAATGGAAAGGGTGAATAGAAGGCCTAGTAAGGAAAAATAGGTGAAACAATTTACATGTAAATTTGAGCAATTTCAATAATAACATGAGGAATATCATAAAGGAATGATAAAGAAGCATATGAAAAAAATAAAAATGTGAATCCTAACTTGAAAATGTGGCTACAAAATTTAATATAGAAATTCTTATGTATATCACTATGGTCCATCCCCACGGTGTTATGAAAATTAACAAGGGTATTCACCATGGTATCGTAAAACTTATCATCTTTACCCAATGCATTAGGGTGATATCAAAGATAACCCTTAATATGTATTTATTTTTATGTGATTCAAATATATCATAATAAAACATTTCATAAATAACCCAAATAGAATAAAATAAATGTGTTTCATATGAAAATCATGGTGTTCTAAAAATTTCATTAAAACGCGATCATTATGCCATTTATAACCCGTAGAAAGAAAATGAGGGTTTTATGTACATAAATTATAGAATAAAATAAATAATATTTATTTTGTGATGAGTACCACTAGAAATAAAACAGTTTTGGGTATTCACATAAGGAAAATAAAATAATTTCTGGAGAAAAAGAGAGAGATTTTGAGATGAAAATTATGCAGTATAACGGGTATGAAACATAGTTTGATAAAAATTTAAAAAGATAGGGGATAGAGGTAAACCATTAATAAAAGAATCATAATACAATATAGGGACATAATAATATAAAAATAAGAACATGGTATGGAATTTGGAAAGACATACCGCATAAAAGAGAACTTGAAAGGAAAAGAGAAGTTGGGAATTCTCTTACCTTGAAGAGTAACTTCTAAAACTAGAATATCGGGACCTTGGGGGCTTAATGGAACATTTGGAGGACTCCTTGGGAGGTAATTATATCATAAATTTATAGAGAATTATTTTTCAATAAATGGAAATGAAGGAATGAGTGGCTATTTATAGTAAAAGAGATGGAGTTTTTTATTAATTTCAAAGGATGCCTCATTAGTTGTATTTGAAAAACCATGGTATTGCCCATGGTATTAGATACTTAAGACACCTAATATAATATTATAACCCAGAAGAGTCAAAAAATATCATATCTTACTCATTACATCATTATGACATAGTTATGGTATTATTAGACAAACCATAAACTCAAAATAGTATTTTTACTATTCATTGAAAATTCAACTATTTCAGAAAAATCCAAAAAAATCAACCAAAGCATTTTTCAATGTGTAGAGTTCAAAAATAAAATTCATTTTATAATAAATTAAATAAATAAAACATTAATGCACAAGTAATTATTTCTAAAATATTTATTTACTTATACTATGATATAATTATTTCACATTACCATTTAAGATGACTAAAATATATTTATACTTCCTTAGGTGAGGTTACTATTCCATTGGTCAAATTACTATTCATAATAATAACATTAATATTCCAAAGGGTCAGGTTACTATTCACCAAAAAAATTAGTTTATCTTATTAGACTATAAATAACTTACCGATCGCAACCGTGTATGCCCATTTTCCAAATATCATTTCACAGAATCAATAAATTATTAAGTCATAAAAAAAATATTTCATTACTATTAATAAAAAAATAATACTATCAATAAAAAATAATATTCATTGAAAATACTATTCATCAAAAAATTGAAACTCCTTTGTAACTATGAAAAATTCACCCTAGATTAATTTTGACATTTTCAATTCAAAAATAATGTCTATTTTACCATAATAATTATCTAAGTAAGAGAAATCTATGAAAAGTACAATTTTTTTACTTCTAAAATAAATTTATCAAATTTGTCTCAATTAAATATATATTTTATTAAGTAAATATATTCTTAAAACATAAATTAAGAAAATATACTTTTATTTATACTGAGGTATTACACTAAGTAACTAAGGAATAAATACATAACCTCTTATAACACCTATATAAGAACTAAGAGTAGGGTGTGAAATGGTGATAGAATCTCAGTGCAGCTCAGAAAACATTTCAAGAGTGGTGATTTTTATCAACTTTATCTTCTCCCGTAATAAATTTCATACAATCTTAACAAGTTGAAGCTCGTCTTGGGATTAGTCTAAAGCAAATCCCAATGACACTACCTCCTTCCAAAATTTCAAAAAATGGGCATTATATAGTATGATTCTTCTGGTAGAGGCCATCGATTATTCTTTCCACATTAATTATCCATTATCATTTCTATTTATGAATCATAATTATAATTTAAAAAATTATTATGATTTCCCACAGTCATATAATAGTCAAAACTCGATGGTTACATTTCAATTATACTTATATGGTTTTATTGATTATGACACAGTATGACATACATTTTCAGGAAACAAAATACCGTTCAAAATCTTAGGTCATTACATGTTCCCTAGAATAACCATACCACATGGGGAGTTCCAACCCAAATATAACTCTGAATATCACACATAAACCCCATTATTGTGTAATAAAAGATGAAAAAATTAATCCTCTAGTATCATGTCATTTTTCATCTCAAATATTAATGAAAAGGGAACCATCACATTCTATGTGAAAAAACCTAGAATGGGATATTTATTTTCTAGAATTTGAGTCCCAAGAGAGGATTTATAATTATTAACAAGGTCTAGAAGGTATAAATCGAATGTGATATTGAGAACATAGAGTGAAACCAATAATCCATAGCCCGACCATGTTCAAGAAAAATATTTTTCATAAATGGGAAAACTACACATAATATTTATTAGACTACAAGGTGTTTCAATATAGAGAGGGTACTAATAATGTACCACCATAATTTGAGCCATGCTCTAACGTTACATGACATGTGGTCCTCACCCACACTACGTGTAAGGAAAAAAACTACTTGAGCATGTGGTCCCAATACACACCATGTAGGTCAGCTAGGGGGAACATGATGTGTGTGTTAAGTCTCATGGTTTGCAATATTTAACTCTATTTGAAACCCTATTTGTCACACATATAAGATACAAAACATATGTTATTTCAATCTACACTTTGTGTAGTATGGTATCTGAACTATATTCAAACACTGGCCCTAAATATTTTCCATATTCTTTTATTTCTCCTTTTATTGCACTTTTTATTCACATAAGGCCTCAATATTAAGTACAATTTCACATAAAATTCATCAATGAAAATATTTTTCTAAAAAAAAATATTAACTCATGAGAGTCTCTTGTATCCCAACGTAACACTATTCATAAAAGAAAACACCCCTTCTTGCCTTCACAGAAAATCATCACTAAATGATTATTTCTATTTCCATAGAATTAATTGATGAAATCCAAAAATTACATATAGTCTGTATATTTTATTATGATTCAAATCAGATCCAGAATGTTTAACCAACTAAATAAATATAGGTTAACAATTAATACACAAAGAATGGTGGAACTAAACTGAATAAACAATCTAAAAGATAATAACCAATGATTATAGCAACCTTGAAAATCATTCATAGGTATAAAAGTTATAGAATAAACATTACAAATGAGTAAAACATATAATTCTAGATAAATTGAAACATATAAGTTGACATGGACATGTGGTATAGTAATCGATTAATTAATAGTATTTCCATTCACAAAAAACACATAGAATCAGTAAAAAATAATTAATAATAAATCCCTACGTTAAGGAATGATGGCTAATACCAGAATCCATTGTCACTTCCACGATCTCCTCATCAATTTCTATGATAATTAGGTTCCGTTCCTCTGATCATACATCATTATCACTAAATTCCTACCTATATCATTACTCTCTCCCCCTCTATAGGGTTCAAAGAGTTTATAAATGGATAAACCTATTATGTAGAATAAGAAGGATATAAATAGAGTAATTATTGGGTTTTCCATCATAAATCAAAAAATTATCTAAATAATAAATTTTATATATTAAATTAATTAGTTAACCAATTAGTGATGATAAAAACCAGAGGGTACAAACAAAAATGAAACTAACGCCACCCATAGGAAAATACCTCTATTCCAAACTCAACCATGGTCTTGGTTACCTCATCTAAAATTATGTTTATGAGATTTAATAATATTAATCTCAAATGCGTTTTCATGGTATAACATTATATTTTAATAATTCAACTATTTTTATCGAGGCCCAACCATGATTTTGATACCACAAAATCTCTAATGAGGGGGTAAACACCACTGTATAGAATAAATAGAAGCATAATATATTTTTTAGAGGTCATATATTATGGTAAATTAAATATTTTACACTTAGGACGGTCTGAGGACTCTGAAATTAAAAATTTATTTAATTCTTAATCTAAAAAACAAGGTTCTTTATAGTTGAAATGGGGAAAAAGAATCACGTCTTAGAGGCACATCTATATAAGGGAAGGGGGAAAACTAGTCATGTTCCATATCGGAAATGGGTAGACAAATAATTTTATAGAGGAAAATATATATTTGAATTTAATATACATTTTAATTAATTGATACCAAAATAAATAAACCGAGGAACCTGTAATCAATTTATATCATAATTTTCATACTATTAACATCTTCAAAAATAATGATAGCATATATATGATAAGAAAAAATGATAATTGTTATGAAATATTTAAATATTTTATATCAAATATGTAATGTATAATACAAAGGAAAATAATCAACTCAACCAAAAAATTCTCATAAGAAACTAGATTTAAAAGACATTGGTTTAAAAGAAAATATCATTTATTCGAGTCTCACTATACCCCATACCATTACTAACTTGTATACTATAATAATTTCTCATAGAGATGGCCACCTAAAAAATACCACAATTAATTCAATCCCTAAGTATATAGGATGAATTATCACTCCTTGAATAAAAATAAAAAATTAAGAAGATATAATATTAGGTATTTTACTTCCATCACTAAGTGGTTGTAGAAATCAGAAGAATGAAGTGGTGACCTAACCTTAGATTCTACAATTACAAGATCCAATAATATATTGGTAGAAGAAATGATCAAATAATATAATAGATTAAATTTGGAAGAGAATAGGGAGGATAAGAGTGAGTTTTAGAGATCTCAACATAAGTTATTAGCGGAAAATCCAAAGGGAAGTCACATTAGGAAGAATTAATATTTAATATAAAAGACCGGTTTTCCTATTTAAAAAAGAATACATAAAACATGTTGGGAATGCATTTTACAAAAAATTAATTAATTTGTAATTCATTTTGATGTTCATAAATAGTCGCATTTATGTTACTAAAAAAGACTCTTTAAGTGGATCTCATGATAGTATTTATTAGAATAAATATTTTATTCTGAATCACATTAGTTTTCAATTTGGTTTCCATAAGTATTCTGGGGATTTAAAAGTTGTTTGGAATCACTGTTCATTACCATATGCTTAAATTGAAACATATTGATTTGAAACCCTACTTTTGTATAGAAATATAATTTTAAAACCATACCTTTGAAGTGAACATAAGGTTTGAGAAATATACCTTTGTTAGATACCATAGGTTTTTATACTTAACTTATGGTTCATCAACCTTAATTTTGGAATCAATTAATCATTTTCAACTATAATTTTGAATATAATCTGTACATGGAACAAACCTATATTCGACACAGTTTTCTAGAAAATTTTAATTTTATATTATTTTTTTTGATTTCTACAATGGTTTCATATGAGTTAATTCTTGATTTAAACTATTTAAACATTGATTAAAAGGAAATTATACCTTATATTAAATAAATATTATTTCTAAGCTATGTTAATATTTTCTATGGGCATTTAGATTTAAAATATCAGGATTTTTGATGATAATTTTCTAGATTTTTTTGATTAGAAATAAGTCAAGAATATTGTTAAATACTGTGAGCTTATTATTATAAAAAATAGATATTCACTTGATAATAATACTCTGATTCTATATCTAGTTATACGAAGATCTACAATTTGCATACATATAAGTTTTTATCCTTTATTGTTTGATTGATGTGATGCTTATGTTGTATCTTTTTTCAACCTTTTTGTTATAGTTCTTCAAAGTAACTATTACAGATAATCTTTAGAGGCCTATATATTCATAATATCCAATGTTTTTTCTCTTATATTATAAAAAGGTTATGCTTTTTAGATGTATTTATTTGAATCTCATCAACAACTAGGATCACTTCAAATATTTTCTTTCCTATAGTGTTTTATATAATGAAGAAAAGATCCATTATCTATTTTTAATGCTATAAATATAAAATGAAATAGTTTTTTTTTCAAAACATAAACCAATATTTCATTCTTTAAGTATCTACTAATTGATCTTAATTAGGGTAGATTTTCAGATTCTCACTCTAAGCTAGGGATCTTAAGGTTCCTTATAAAATTACTTGACTTGTTATATGGTGTCAATTTTATGTACTCTGTTGTAGATGTCTATAGATAAGAGAACCTATCTTAGTGAAAATCATCAAGCCCATTGAGGGAGTTTTGGTGTAGTAGACTAGGGGTTATTTGTATAAAAATCCACTATAAAAATTACTATGTTATTTTTTTCCCGCTATGTGATTTTCATAATGAAAATAACATTGCACTTTATTTAAAATCATAAAGAGAGATTAAGTTTGATTTTTCATGATTTTGTGAAAGAACAAAATTCTCCCCCTCTTATGTATCTTTATGTTATTGAAACCTAACAACTAGTATCAAATGATTTATCTTTGAATAATTACGCTAATCCCCTGCATGCTTGAGTAAAAATTCAATATAAAGAAATATGTATATGGACGAGCTAAAAGAAAGCATGTTAATTATCATAGAACAATATTTCAATGGAAAAAATTAAAATTATTGTAAATAATGAATGATTATGTACTTAAAGAATTTTGATTTTGAATTATATATTAATATTTTCAAACATTATGAGATTCCTTCAAAATAAAATAAGTGAGATTCTATAAAGGAAGATGAATTTGATTTTAATTCAAGATCCATGTGTGTAATTATATGTGACCTATTCTTTGACGAATTTACTATCTATCAAAATTTTATATTTCCTTTGAGATGTGGTAACACATTATAATTTATTTTGAAGTAACTGATAATTATATACAAATAAGGTATAGAAATTTTTAGATGCAGTTTTACACCATCAAGATGTATGATGGTGAAATAATCAACAAATTAATGTAATATTGACTAGAATATTCAATGGTATTACTACCCTAGGAGATAAAATTACTCAACAAGATGAGTATTTAAATTTTCTAAGAGATTTACCTTCAAAATGGAAATGAATATCTAATATAACAAAAAATATACTTCAATAAAAAATCTATCAATAAAAGAATTTATTGGGACTCTAATGATGTTTGAAGTTGAAATAAAATATTAATTAGAAGATCATATAATGATAAAGAGAGTGAATAATTCTTTCAAAGTCACTAATTTAGAAAATTAGTCATGGAATCAAAGAATATTGATTTTGTGAATTCAAAAATACCAGACACATTAGACTTGATTTCCCTTAGATGAAGGAATATGAAATAAAAAAGGAAAATAATGAAATGAAATATCTGATGAAAACTGATTATGAGAAAAAAGGAAATAAATATATGAAGGATATATATAGTTCTTATAAATAATCTAGTACCTCTTCTAAAACTAATTTAGAAAAGGATCCATACAATATGAAATCAAATATGTTGCTTATAGATAAGGAAGAAGAGGTAAAATCCTATTACTATTCCACATATAGTTATGAAAGTTGATAAAATATTAAATTAACTACATACTAATCTATGGTTGAGGAGAAATACAAATCCATGATAAGGAATTAGAAATCATTCAAAATATCTATAATTAATTTCTAATTGAAAAATATGCAATGTTAAAATATAACATTAAATTAAAAAAAAAATTTAAAAAATCCACTTAATACTACACTATGCATGAAGATAATATTAAAGAGTTATAGGATAAAGATAAATCATTTAAAAGTGTTTCTAGTATAATTAATAGAGGAAAATAACATCAAAATCATATTCTTAGAAAAAATATTCTAGAAAAATAAAAATATGGATTTGGAAGTCATAGTGGAAATAAAAAATTGTATAAAAAATACTTTTTCCTTAGTTATAGGACAAAACATGTCTAGAATTACCTGTGCATATTATAGAATTAATTGTTATTATGATAATAATTTTTGAATGAGAAAAACTAATATTATTAGTTTGAATTAATCCTTTATTTCTAAGAGTATTTTAGAAACTAGCCCTGTTAAGTTTGCTAAAATAAAGAAGATCTGGTTCCCAGATCATTACTGGATGACATAGCTAGATCAAATAACATTTGGGTACCGAAATACATTTTTCATGATGTTGTTTATAAGTAAAATTCATATGAAAAAAAAAAATTTAATTTTGTATATGCATAGTGTAAACTCAATGAATTTGATTAAAGGCTTTTCAAAATTATATACACTATTAAAGGATGATGGAGACTTAGTTGATTTTGGTGATAATTCTAATGGAATGATAATTGGAGTCTTATTATTCGGAGATCCAATGTCTATCCAAATTAATAAAAATATATATATATTCATGGTTTGAAGCACAATATGACAAGTAACTATGAACTTTTTGATGATGGTTTTATGGTAATTTTTTTAACAATTCATGATGTTTATTTAAATATATACATCTTAATTTTAGAGGACTAAGAAATCAAAATGTTTATATATTGGACCTTAGTTCTTTGTGTGAAAAAATTAAATTGTTTAACAATAGAAATAAATGAATCTTGGATTTGGAATTGGATACTTGGACACTATAATGTAGTTTCTTTATCTCATTTTTAAAAAAAACCTTTAGTTTTTGATTTTTCCAGCCTTAAATTTCATCATAATAGACTGTGTGATGCATGACAAATAGACAAGAAAGATAAGTCATATTTTGAATCTATTAACAAATTTTATACATCTAAACCTTTATAAATTATTTTTATATTTTTTTGGACCATAAATACTAGCAAGCTTGAAAGAAAGTTCTTTTGTTTTTGTTTTATTTGAGGACTTTTTTAAATTTACCAAGGTTTATTTACTAAAACTTAAAACTGATGATTTTGATGTTTTTTAAGCTGTTGATTTTTTTTCATATTTAATAAGATTTCTAAATAATTTCATTAAGAATTGAAAACATAGGAGATTTTGAGAGTCATGAATTTAATTATTTTTTCTTATAATTGGGTATTAAAAAACATTTTCTACTCAAATAACTCCTCAAAAAATTGAAATTGTGGAAAATATAAATAGAACAATTAAAGAAATAGAAGGAACATTATTAAATGAATATATACTTCTTACCTATTTCTATGAAGAAGTTTTTTTCACAATATTATATATCATGAAAATCTTTTTAAAAAGTAACTTTCATAAAAATGAACGCTATGAATTATAGAATAATAAGAAACCTAAAGTTGGATACTTTTAGAATTTAGATTAATGGTGTATATGTTGAATACTATGGAAAACATTGGTAATTTAATCCAATGGATGATGAATGAATATTTATAAGATATTTTTCTACATCTAAATCTTTTAGAGTGTTTAATAAAAAATTTAAGTATAGTTAAATAATCTATTCATATGATTTTTGAGGAAAGTGATCTGTTTGATCATCCTAAAAATAAAATAGATGAAATTATTGATTCTATTAATAACTTGAGTATTGATAATACTAATTTTTTTGAAAACAAATTAGAATATGACAAAAATAAATCTTGTTTAAAAGGATATGAATCTTGAGTACTTAAAAGTTCTTACATAGAAAACCTAAAACCTTAAAGGACCATCCTTTAGATACTATTATAGGAGACCAAGATATAGGAGTTAGGATTATAATGAATGTAGGAATATTAACTGAATTTTCTACATTACTTTACCAGTTTGAATATAAGAATGTTGAATAAGTCTTAGAAGGTGAAAGTTATATGATATCCAGGTAGGAAGAACTAATCATTTTTAAGATAAATAAATTTTAGGAAATATTTGATAAGCCCTTGAGTAATCTAGTAATAGGAAAAAATGGGCCTTTATAATAGGTATGGTGACCAAGATATAATTACTACAAATAAATGTAAACTAGTTGAAAAAGTATATAATAAGGAAGAATGAATATATTATAAGGAATCCTTTTCCTTAGATTCAATAGTAAAATTCATCAGGATTATTTTAGCACACCCATCTTATACTAATTTTAAATTATATTAGATGGGTGATAATTATTACTTTTTAAATGGATATTTAATATAGTATATCTATGTTGAGAAAGCTCCCAATTTTGAAAGTCCTTATCTACCAAGTTATATTTTGAAACATACTAAGGATCTTTATGGTCTAAAACAAGCACTAAGGTCTTGGTATAAAATATTAAGTTCATTTATTTTGAAAAATCATTTTTATTTGGATTTTGAGATCCTATTATATTTAAGAAAAACTCTTATTTTTATACTTTATTAGTATTAATACATGTATATTATGTTATTTTTTGATCAAATAATAAAATTCTTTGTAACTATTTCTCAAAACTTATGAAAAATTAATTTGAAATGAGTGTGATAGGAGAATGAAATTTATTTTTTAGTATTCAAATTGATCAAAAATATTATGGAACTGATTTGAATCAAATTAAATATATTATAAATTTGTTGAAAAAGTTTTTACAAGAAAACATTTATATTTTTGAAACTCTTATGTGTAAAAATATGAAACTTGATTTGGATGAAGTTGGAAAGCCTTCAAAAAAGAGATATAGGGAGTTATTATTATAATCTTATTATATACTAGTAATATTATAGACATTATGGTTTTTTGTCAAATTTTTTTATATTTCTATCAAATCCTAAATAATCATACATTAATGATATTAAAATAATTATTAGATATCTAAAAGGAGCTTCTTTTCAATGATGTCTCTATCCAAAAACATCAGATTTCAATTTAATTTCATATTCGGATTTTGATTATGGAGGAAGTAAATTAAATATAAAAAACACCTAAAAAATATCACTATTTAGGAAAACATATAGATTCATTTCCTTGTAATAAGAAACATTCATTTGTATTATGAATAGTTGAGGAGGAATATATTATTTGTGGTAGTTTTTGTGCACAAGTGTTGTGGATGAAATATAATCATTCAGACATTGGAAATAATTGTAATCATATTTCTATTTTATGTGATAATAATAACACTATAAATATTTAAATAATAATGTGAGTCACTCAGAGAATAATCATATTGATATAAGGAATCATTTTATAAGATAAATTTTACTGAAAGATGATATATCTTTATAATATGTAAATATTGAATAACAACTCGGATATATTTTCACTAAATATATTCCCATTTCTAGTTTTTATTTTGTTATGGGAGAATTTGGTTTATTTAATTATACACAAACTCCTTTATCCTACTTAAAAATTTATTTCATTTGAGATCACTAGATTTATTTTTGTTTATATATTAAAGTTATTTATTCTGTCTGTTTGAAATATCTAAAATTAAATTTTATTTGTTATATATTCATTTTAAAACTTATTCTTGATGTCTATAAAATTTATTTATTTATATATTTATTATGTAATTTAATAATTTCAAATTAATTTTTCAAAAATAAATACAAAATTATTATCCTATTTCTTCAAATCATGAATAAGAAATGACTTCATAAAAATTGTCAAAGATAATCTCTCTCCCTCTAATCCTTAATCTTATTCCCTTTAATAATCCAAAATCCAAAATCTATATTTCAACCCAAATATTTGAACCATGAACCTTATGTTTCCAAGAAATGGCACAGACTAAGAGAATAGATGAAGTATGCCAAATACTATATAAGAAACATAAAGGTTCAAGTTTAGATAGAAGATTCCTTCAAGGAAAAGTTATATATTCTTTAATGGTTATTCTAGATAAATATAATTCTAAATATATCCATAATAATTCAAGGTATGGAGTTATTATTAATTAGAGAAAACACTGATTATGTATTCAGGAAACATGTTAAAGAGTTTGATTAAAATTCTAGGTTTATATTTAGACATTCTATAGAAATTGTCTCTTTAAAGGTAAATGATCATGATCTTTCAATTTCATTTACCATTCTAGCTTATATTTTTAGGTTCCCCCATGATATAAAATTTTACTTCAATATATGTTTGATTGGTGATAATCTCCACAAGTCAGAGGCTATAATGTATTTTTTTGGATCTCCCAATGTAATGAGGATATTTTTAAACTATCAAATGGTAGATTAAAAGATTCTGGTTAAGTTTATTCAAACAACCATGGTGCCATGAATAATAGAACTAGATAATATTTATTTCTTAATATGTATGTAATGTTCATATTGTCAAGTGAAATTATATTTAATTTTAGTCGACTTATATTGAGATATATAGACTATTGTTGTTATAAGGATGAAAGGATGTCCTTATATCCTTATAGACAGATAGTTTCTCTTTTTTATTTATAATAGAAAAAATATGTGAAATTCAAGAGTACCTAAAATTTCACGAAAAAATATAGTAATTGAAAGAACACCTAAAAAAATTAGATTTTTCTAGAGCACATTCAAAGAAAAATTACTTATAATTGAAGATGGGGAGGAATAAACATCATGAGATGATTCTAAAAAAGAGAAAATAAGTAAAAAATACACTAGTTTTATAAGATTCTATGTTTAGGTTGTTAGAGAATATAGAATTTAAGGAACTGTATAAGTAGCTAAAAAATATAAGTTTTCTATAAAACATTCTAACCACTTCAAGAAAGAGGTTGAGAGTGTATGTGAGTCATAAAATGATCTCAGGGGAAGTTCCTCTGGCCTTTATAATTCTTAAGAGACTTCTAAAGAGGACATTGGTGAATGCTGTATTCTCATTCCTAAAGGAATAGATAAAACTACGAAATAACCTGTCCCCTACTAAAAAATAAATTCGATCAACTCGGTAAATTTTTTGAAGAAAGTTATACTGGTCCTATAGAACATATTGAATTTTCTAGTAATGGTGAAGAAAACCAACCTAATTTTAGAAAAATAAGAGAAGAATATTTTATCAATGTTTCTCATGAATGAGTAGTTACGGCTCATGTATATGATCATGGAGCTTATGTGGATGAGCAAGTGGCTAAATTTGGAGAATAATTTTCTCTTAAGTAATACTAAGTTACTAAAGAGAGTAAAGATGATGGAAAATTTTACACTCCATTAACTAAATTAACTAAGATGATTGAAGATAAAATTATTTCTATTACTGAGGAGTCATTGAAAAATAACGTTACTAATTTTGGTGAGTAGACTAGGTTTCTTGAAGATTTAAAATCTTCATATGGTGAAGTGTTAAAATGATAATCCCTTCAATTGTTTAAAGACGGATAACCCTATAGAAACCCAAAAAAAGAATATTATGATTCTATTATTTATCACATTGATGATATGATTTCTAAATTTAATCAATTAAGATATGTTAGGAATAATTCCAAGTAGAGATGAAAAGTTCAAAAAAATATTATAAAGATTTAGTGAGTTATTTATCTCCTAGAATAGAGTTAGAATCAGTTCAAGTTCAGTTGAAACATATGAAAGAGAATTTAGCTTCCATCATGATTTCAAAGTATATATAAAAGATAAAATTAGGAATCTTAGAGTTAAATAAATTTTAAATTCTGATTATGGTGATTTTTTAGAAGTATTTGGGTAGTCAGTTTGAATCTAATGGAGAAAGTAAAAGCCAAGGAATAACTTTTACTTCAATCCCAATAACTTATCTTGATTTAATAAGAAGGTTCAAGTCATTAAAAATTGTTCTTTCTATCATATGTAATATAATATAGAGTTTAGAATGTGATAGTATCCCACTTCACACTCTTTTGGAAAATCAAAATGAGATTGTTACAGGACCGACTTCTATTGAACATACTATCCTGAATCTTCTAAAAGAGTAAAGAGAATTTTTTAGAAAAAAGTTTTCAGATAGTTGAAACAATTCATTATTTTCTAAATATTAATTTGGTTAAAGATCTAAAAATTTGTTAGGATTCAAATATTTTGATGAAGTAGTGGGTAGGGATATTAAATCTGAATTTTCAGGTGTTGATCGAAGATCTAAAATCTATTCATCAGATTGTTCACAATTTCTTTACTTGAGAATAATCTTCTAAACCAGAGCCTTCACTATGTTCACATCATGAGACTTAACTTTTTTACCCTTGATACAAATATTTTATATAATTAATACTGATTATTGAAATATATTATTTATTCAATTTTATTGTTCTTTTGTTTTGTCTGAACCTATTAAACTCTAAAGAAAATATTTATGATTGGATTACCATAACATTCAATATAGTATAGTGATACATTAAATTTTTTCTAATATATCTATCTGTATTTTTTGGTATAAAAAAGTTGGGTAAATTTAGATAAACATAACATTTCTATTCTAATAATACAATATTTTTTACTACATTCAAATATCTGTTGTTTAATCAATTAATTATAACCTATGTTCTTGTGTTTATAAAAATTTCTATAAGTTTTTTATATGGGTATTTTGATAAAAAAGGGGATCCTGTTGGGAAAGTTTTGATCCAATAATTTCATTAAATTTTTATTGATTTTGATGATCACAAACACACAAATTTGTGTTACTAATGATGTCTCTTTAAGTGCATTTTAGGAAAAAATATTTATTAGAATAAGTAATTTATATTGAAGAACTACAGTTTAAAGTTTTTTTACTATGTATTATTTGAATTTCAAAGTATTCTAGAATCACTATTCATAACCCAATGTTTAAACTATAATTTATAGAACCTACTATTGTATGGAATTTAATGTTTATGTTTGAGGAAAATTATGTTTTGAGAACCATACTTTTTTCATCCACCCTATGTTTGTGTAATTAATATATGTTTAATCTACTCTAATTTTGGAATACATCATATGTTTTTAGCCCTAATATTTAAGATTATATATACATAGTGAAACCCTCTGTTAGATCAATTCATCTATAAGATTTTGATTTTGTATTTTTTCCATGATTTATAGAATGGATTTAATAGAGCTATTTTGTTATTTAAAGATATTTAATGACCGAATAAAAGTACATTATTTAATGGATTAAACTTTTCCTATTTATAGGGAAGTTATAATTTACTTTGGTAATTTAAATTAAAAAGACCACAATTTATCAGGACGATTTTCTAGAGCTCTTTGACCAAAAATAAATCCAGAGTCTTGTTAAATATTGAGTGTTTCTTATTCTAAAAAATATATACACATTCGATAATAATATTATGATGTTGTATTTAGTCATTAGAAGAGCTACATTTTAGAGACATATTTGTTATGATTTTATTATTGTTTGATCAATGTGCTGCTGCTGTTATATCTTTTTTCATCCTTTTTGTTATAGTTCGTCAAAGTGACTATTATAGGTACACTTTGGAGGAATACATGTTCAGCAGTTATTGAGTGTTCTCTTTATTGTTCTTAAATGGTTATTCATTATATTGTTTTATTTATTTTAATATCATATGTAATTAAGAACCATTTGGAGCTGTTCTCTCTTGATTTATTTTATCTATGAAGAAGAAGATCTATTATTATTTAGCTACAACTGCAACTATGAGATGATGTTGTTTTTAAAAAAATCTTTGAATACAATTTTCTTGAGTTATCATATGCTTTTTTCAGTCATGGAAGAGTTTCAAATTATATCTCTAAGTTGTGGCAATCAAAGTTCCCTAAAAAATAACATGACTTATTATAATGTGTCAACTGTCTGAACTTAGTTATAGAGGTATCCAAATAAGAGGAAATGTCTCAATGAAAATCGTCAAGTTCACTATGAGGCTGTTAGGGGAGTGAACTGTGGGATATTTATTCCTCAAAACATAATAAATTTGTTTGTATTCTATTATCCTTTTTTTGATTCATAATCTACATAAATAAAATAATGTTATACATTATTTTAAATCACAAAGAATGATTAATTTTGGTTTTTTCAAGATTTTTTAAAGGAAAAAAATCACCCACTCTTCTGGATATTCATATTATTCGGAGTTAACAAAAGCCACAAAAACTTCAAGTTCCTAACCACAAGACTTCTGGTGGCCACCAAATATCCTATGACAATCCACCACATATTTCGTGCACTTTTATACAGAAAAAACCTATTCCACTTTCATATAAATCCCGTTTAATCTATATCTAAACCCATAAAACACCTAAATTAATGAAAATAATAATTAAAAAAATAAAATAAAATTAAAATATTAACTTGAATGATATGGGTTATTATAAAATCACCACAATTTGGATTTTTATCCTTGAGAAGCATCACATAACTCTTTTCATGATATATACCAACATATAGGGACATGATTTATAAGAATACATCCAAAATAAATCTTTATAAAATAATGTAACTTGGAAGAATCCCTATTATGGTAGAATCCTAGATTTAGAACACTATGTTAAGAAATTCTCATTCTTCTTAGTGAGAAAAAATGATAGAAATGTGTTCTGAATAACCATATATTAGAATATGAAAAAAATATAATTTTATTTATCTTTCATATTCTAATTATATAGAAAATGAGATATATTTATTAGTATGAACAAAATTTATAACACATTTATAACTATATATCTCATTCATACATCAATACTAATATATATTTTAACTAGAGGTTAAACTATATTTTGTTATTTATATATCATTCAATCTATATAGTAGTGTGATAAATTCTAGGAAAATAAAGAACTAAATTTGTATTAAGGAATCTAATTTTATAATTTTATTATTAAAAAATTTCTATGTTAAATACCTAAAATTCCAATTGAATAACTAATCAAAAAATTATATGCAAGATAGAAAACCAAATAAGAACATTTAAATAGAAACATAATAGAAATGACCATATCATAATAGAAATTAAATGATAGACAAGTAGTGATTTTATCAAGATAATACTTAATATTCATTTCTATTTATACATTCTTGTCAAAAATAGCATAAAAAATGAAAAAATAAAGTTACTATTAACAATGATCTGAAAACATACTTAATTATTCAGGTGGTCCAATTCATCATGAGAGTATAATTTAAATACATTTTTTATTATTTCAATTAATTCAACATAAAATAATCATTCATGTTATTATATTGATAATCAAAATTATGAATTAAGAATATTTTTACGTAAAATTAAATTTCTTATTAGAAAACACTTAGGAAAAGCGAGAAACCACACAATTAAACTAGAAGGAGAGGCCAAAAAAGAGATCTTAAAATTATAAAAACATAACTTAAGCCTATTAGATGATTCCTCCCTAAAGAGTTTCTAAAATATAGAGTGCACATGTGTACTTGGATTGTCAGAAATGACGTCTTCAAAGAGATCCTCCGGCTTTTCCCAAGTTTGAGAGTACTCCTATTTACTTATATTTCCTTTCTTAAAACCCCTTATTTGTATAAGGTCATGTTTTTCAATCCAAGGAGCCTCCTCACTATTGATAGTGATTTGAAGTGTCCTACCCATCATCTTGTATGCCTCTTCTCGAGTAACATTAATAAAATGAAACTCCTCCACTATTTCTTCTTCTGAATTAACAAGAAGTCCCATGGATTTCTCTTTAAGACTATTTTCCACCCTGGTGTTTTTTGAACCAACATCACTTGAATTGAACATAGCACATTTTGAAGTACCCTGTATATTAGCACTAGAAGTAAGCATGTATTACAACTCCTTTGATTTCATTTTTTACCTGACCTAGTCTCCATTGGCTTTGGAAGATATGAGTAATCAATTCGCCCTTTTTTTCCTTCACTGTGACCAAGGTGCAACCGGGGAGATCCACATCCGTCTATGTCACTCTTTGTACCTTTTCATTAATGGCATTATATTGATCCTGAGCCAATACCTATAGAACTGTAAAATGATTACAGGTTGGGATGACCTCCTTCCCCTGACCCTGGCCTACATGAGCTAGGTAAATAGAGGCATTGTTATCATTCACTTTGTCATTAACATGCTCCTCATTATTGGATTCATGCACAGGCATATCAACACTTATCAATTGCACTAAGCCCCAACCATGAACTCTGGATGAATATTGGTATCCTCTATGACCAAGCATGAAGGATCCTCCCCAATAGCATGGTCATTACTTTTAGCCTTCTGTGCCTCCAATTCCTTACTTGAATTCAAATGGGACTCTGCCTCTTAATGATTAGTAGTAATATCCTGGACCAGACCATCATTATCCCTAGTACTCACTACCATTTCATTTCATCTTACCAAGCCATCATTCACCTCAAATTCAAGATAAACACCATTTTGTGTAACTCCCACAGCCTCAGTAGCTCCTGGAGGGCCTGCCAAATCATGTCTCAACCTATTTAATATTTTAGTGACACTCTATTTAGAAGGCAACACCCCTTCCTACTTCTTCTCAACTTCTACATCATCAGCACCATCAATCGCATCACTTTCACCTCCCCTAATTCCATCTTTTTTATTTACCTTTGGTATCTTGCTACTCTCACCAGCAGGACCAATTAAGGACTGAGTATCCTAAACTTCATCATGTATCAACCCCTTATGCCTACAGACTTCCAAGATGTGCCCAAGTTTCTTGAATGAGGAACAAAACTCATACTAAGACTCAAACACCACATGCTACTTGTAACATAACTCATCACCCACGATAATCCATAATAATTCAACAGGAACTTTAGATACATCGTCTTCGACACACACCATCAGCAAGATCTGGTGACACACTTCCCTTGTCCTACTATCCGAACAAAGATATTTCCCAACCATGTTCTCTAGCATAAGAATAATTAAAGGATTTTGAAAGGGGATAAGAAGCACCGAAAAACTTACAAAAACTTCCATTGTTGATGGATCCTGTTTCATATGAAAATAATACGACCATTTAATGAGAAGAAAATGTGAACCATCCCAGGTACGAGGAGTACTCGACCAGACGATAATCATGTCATTTTCAGAAGAAAACTGTATCATGATATGTTTGGACTCTAGCAACCCAAACGTCACTTGTTCTTGTAGACCCCATGTTTCAAAAATCCAACGATCGAAGAATTCAATCAATGGTTGGCAAAACATAAAGTTCGTGATCAAGGTTAAATGGAGAAGATATTATGCGTTAGTGAATTCCTAATTTGAGATCGACAATTTCCAGAGACCGTCGAAGCATTCAATGACATTCAAGATTAGAAAAATCTAGTGGAAAGAGGGAAATGATTCAGGATTCGAGAATGGGATGAAGGGTGTTGGGTGATCTTTAGTGAGCGACAATGAAGGATCATCCCCCTCTGGGGGGGGGGGGGGCTAACAGGCCATCGCTTCTTAGGGTTTCTCCGTGCCTAACTGAAATCCCCTAAAATTCGTCAACTCAGAGATATGATTTTTAATATTGAAACATTGACTTAACAATATTTTTATCATAATGTTTCCCATGTATCTAAAATCTGAACTCTAATAATTATCATTTTTAAATTACTTTATGAAATTATGCACTAATTAATGAAATAACATAATAAAATAAATGAATAACATTATTGTAATTTACCTAAAACTGTCTATGATACAAATTATATAAAAATAATTTAATAATTTATAATTGAAATAAATCTATAAATACAATATAATTTACTTGTTTACCTAGAACATGGAATATATGATAATCAAATAATCACATTATAAAACCATGTTAACATGTAATAGAATTATATATTCTAATATTAATCAAATATACTAATTACACCTCATTGGAAAAATAAATTTCATACTTATGAAAACAATATTTGAACAATATTTAAGTCAAAATCAAAAAACAAGTTAACCAATTCACATTATTAATGTAATAATATTACTTATTTGTTAAATCCTAAATTATTAATCTTATTTAATTTTTTTTAAAATAAACATGCTTATTATATAAATCATTTATATATAATCTAATAACACAATTTACTTGAAATAAAACACGATTTAAAGATAAAATTCCATATATAGAGTAATAAAACAAAAAAATTGCAATAATAAATATATTTATAAAAAACAAATACAAATACAATAACATTTTAATAATGTCACCTATTTTTTCTTTAACTATTCTACACTACTCAATTCAACAGAAAAAGTCAATATTTAAACTAAAAAGTTCATTTCTAAAAGAAAAATGAGCAAATTCTTTTAAAATTGAATAGTTCCAAAACCATTTTATTTTATATAACAAACTATAAATGAATATTAAAGTTGGAAACAAGGACTGTTAAAATTTAATACTTAAAAAAACAATATTTTAAAACTAAACTCATGTGTGTAAATAAAACACAATGGATCAAGCCATTGGAAATGTAATTTTACAAAAAAATTATTATTATACAAAATAATTTCAATAAATTATAATCTATTTTTACCAAATTCCAAATTCATTTCTTATTAAACTATGTTTTAACGTCATCTTATAAGGTTCATTTAATATCAAAAATATTTTAAATCACCATTAAAATCTCCACATAAAATATATTATAACTTCAATTTCTTTAAAACATATAAAATTAGTTAACCTAAAAATTCAATAAATTATTTTAAATATTTTTTTAATTAAATAATTATTTTAAAAAATTAAATGTAAGAACCATTGTGTAATAAAACAAAGAAATACAAAATCCAACCACCTACCCAAATATTTCAAGTAATCATTAGGGAATTAATAATACAAAGTGACACTTAAAATTTTAGCCAAAAAAATAAAGTAAACATAAAAAAGTACACTTATTAATATAAAAATTAAATATTTAATATAATTTAAAAAAACTATGTTGAAACCCTCGTAATAATATAAATAATTTTTTAAAAAATAAAATACATTAATTTTTTAAAATAAAAACCATAATAAATCTTTTAAATTTTTCAGAATCCCTCAAAAGAACCATTACTTAAAAAGGTATATTCCAACAAAACGAGATGTTGATTGAAATGAACAAAAAATTATATAATAATTTTAATTTAATATTAAATATTTTATAATCATGTACCATAATAAATCACATTAATTTGATAAACCTTACAAAATTAATTTCAACTAACTTAAATACAATAAATAAATTGACAAATATTTCGAGACTGTGAGATAATAAATAAATTATTCTATTCCAAATGAACTATAATTTTAGGGGAAAAATAAATTGAATAAAATTTATTTATAGAAAAATTACCAAAATAAAAATCATAAAAATCAATATATATTTTAATAATATAAAACAATCTATTTAATGTACATAACATATAATTAATTCTTTAAAATCAATCTGTTGGATTAAAAAAATAATGACCTAACTAACTAATATACTAAAATTATAAATAAAACCATATAAAACCTACGAATATATTCTAATTAATTTAAATTAAAATCTCATTAAATTCCCAAAATAAAATTTAAAACATTATGTTCAAAATATTATCACCCCTTAACATAATTCAATAAAGTTTCAAAAAAATTGTAAAAATTCCAAAACAAGTTAGCGATAACTAAAACTTCTATTTTTCTAAAAACAACCCATGACAAATGAATCCCCAATCAAATTAATCATCCTAAAAGTAATTAATAAATCAATGAAAAAATAAAATTATATAATAAGGTAAATAAAATAAACTATTCTAATTCGGTAGGTATATGTTTTTGTTAATACATCACCCCTAAATAATTGAAGGAATCTTTAGTTGTTTATATTTATTTTAAATTGTTTATAAAAGATAAAATATAAAAATTGGATAGAATTTATTATATATTAAGTATGGGGACATCTCAATTGAATATATGATAATAAAAACTAAAAAAATCCCTTAACAGTTGATAAACCTCACACAATTATAAACAGACTCAAGGAAAACAATGGTTCATCTCAATCCACCACCTCTATGATATCTCTTTCTATTTATCATGTTCCTAAAAAATTTAAATCATAATAAAAAATCTTCTAAATTTAAAAATATTTGAATAAACATAAATATAAAATTAAAAATAGGAATAAATTAAATTTCATACTAAAATAAATTGCTTTAAGATTTAAATTAATATAATAACCACTAACAAATAGGAAGGAAAAAACTATTTATTTATTATTAATGTTTAAATAAATATAAGTGTCTAAATTATTACAATAATAGAATAAAAAACCACACATTTATACTTAATTTTAGGCTTCCCTATAATTTCATTCCTCTAAGGTCAAATTAATTATGCATGTGAATTAAATTAAATTCACCTAACCAAGAGTGAAAATAAAACCTTGAATAAAAATTAAAACTGAATATTCCACCATAATCATTATAAGGGGGATATATTTATGGCTTACGTTATAATATAAGACAATCCTATTTTTTTATATCCTTCACCTGACTACATGAGGATTCATTGATTCCATTTTTTAATGAATTGGTCGAGATCCCTTGGTCACCCCTAAATAACCAAAATAGATCAATAATTCTCCCCAAACACCATAGGATGGTATAAATTGTAAGAGATAGTTATGATGGCATCAGAATCAATTTCCTCCCATTATACACAACTTAAATCATTAAAGTACACAATATTAAAAAATATACATAAAATAAATATGTAATGTATATGTGTCAAGGATAAAAATTATTCATAAGGTTATGAAATAATATATAAATTTGGAAAAACATTATCAGAGAAATTTAAGTTATAACCAAAGTAAAACCATATATATAATACCTAAAAATTATTTAAAAAATATCCTAAGTCTCACTCAATATAAGGTGACTATTGTACTCTCAAAAAACTACCAATAATTCCATATAAAAACTCATCAATAATTATAAACTATTACTTTTCCCATAACTTGATCATAAAAAATCAGATCTACATGCATCCTGAGAGATACATATAGGGTGTACGTACAATATATCCAATTTGTGGTCACTATCCAACCCCAAACAATCTCCTATAAGACCAAGTATATATAGTAATTTTAATATCCATATTTTATGAAATCTATTCCTTTGTGTTTTTTGGGTGATTAGAGTTATTGGGAAGGTCATAGGGGAACTAAAATATAGCCATGGTCTCTATGTTGTAGAGCATAGTGTGGCTAATTATATGGTTCTATAATTTTTAAGACACCTTCAATATAGTTCCCAAGAATCATCATGGATATCAGGGGTCAGTTTACTTCTATTTTATTTCTTACATTCCCTTATGACATGATAAATGGGCTTCATCATGGAGTCCCGTAGGTTGATACCCATGGATCTACTAATTTAGGGACTCTTGTGATGTGGTGTCTCAACTCCGTCATGGTGTTTTATTAGGTATATCAGAGGAGGTCGATTTATTGAATTAAATTTAGCAAATATGGGGAATTTTTTTTATGAAATATTATAGGTATATTTGAAGATAACCCATTGTGGTGTGTTGAAAATTAATGAACTATATTTCTTGTGAAAAGATGATCATTATTCCATTTCCATTCCTATTTCACTAGGGTGTTATTAAAATTATTACATATTTAAATTTAGAATCCCATTTAAATTATGTTATTTTAACCCTCTTAATTTTTACCTTAGAGGAATAGAGGATCTCTTTTAGACACTCTTGATCCCCTTTTCTTGGATTTAACCCTTGGATTCTAGAGATCAATTCATGGGTGATTCAAGGTGAGTTTTCTATCATTTCTATTTGCCCTTTATCTCACCCATCCCCTCATTCCATGCCTTGGGATATTTGTTTCCTTCCGTATGTGTAATGTTTTATTGATTATTGATGGTGTATTCTTATTGGTTTGACATCATTAGGAATCATTGGTTCCTTGGGAGATAGGAGATTAGTTATTTCTGTTCATTCATTATTTCTAATTTGGATAATATGGATGGATTTGTATCAATGTATTTGATTCATAATTTATCCTTATTTAATGTATTAAAGTGGGATTATCATGATTTTAATTCTTTGAGTGTATGGTTAAGATAGACTTTAATGGATATAATTAATTTATAGCAAGAAAATTTGATGAATTTGAAGGGTGCTGTGACCACATATAGTTTATAATATGTTTTGATGGTGCCTCATGATATTTTCAATATAGTATGAAGTTGATTTTTGTGTTCAATTTTGTTCCTTATATTATAGTTATGATAAAATTAATTAAACAATGTAATGTTGGTAAGATAAGTTGTATAATAAATGAGGCATATTAATGGAATGATTTGGATAATATGTGATATATATAAGGGTTTCCTTATTTGTGCTAGTGGTTTGATGTGGATGGTGTTGAGATAAATTGTACATATTGATAGATAAAATTTTCTATTTTTGGATGGTTTTATTAGGGTTATTGATTGGTTGTACGGGTTAGGTTTAGATATGGAATTGCTAATTATTGAATAATTATGTCGGGGCTCTTGATTGTTTGGTTGGTTCTGGTTAAGAACTAGGCTTTTTTATTTTCATACTACTTTCTATTTAGTGATCCTTATTCTTGACATAGATTATTATGATTTTTAACTATCTTATGAAGTTTTATTAATGTAATATGAGTGAATACCCATTATAGTATCTTAGATCAAGTCTTAAAATACCCTAGTTATGAAATGATAATGAATTATTAACAAACTAATAGGAATGAGTGTTAGAGATAAAGTAATTCAGTAATTGGGAACTATAGTATTAGGTGAGAAAAGGTTCTAAAATCAGGGATGAAAATCATGGAATTGAAATAATGAATATCAGAGTCCCTTAGTTGGTAAGATAAATGAGAATAATTAAAAAAATATTGTGATGAGGATCAATAAATTTAATTATAATTGGATATATTATTAGATGATTATTAATGATGAACTTTAATGATTTTGTACTTAGTTGATATTTATAATTCTTATCCTAGATATGGTAACCAAGATTTCATGAGAGATGTTAGCTCTAGTTTAGTTTTGGGTAGGGTAGTTTCCACTAGATTTTTTGTGTTCTATATTATCCTTACACTTTTTTATTTCATATGCTTCACCACCTGACTTAGTAGGGAAGTCAATTCCCAAGGAGGACTTAGTTTCTAGGTGTATTTCCCAAAATATAGGTTTTTGAGGATATAGATAGATGACTAATCTCTCACCATGCTCTCTCTTTTAGATATAGTATAGTATGTAGGCATATTTAGGCTATTATGACTTAATGTATAGTGTATATACACATTCATGATATGGTGGCTCTCAGTTTTAACATACATTTATGTGTGGTATATAGAAGATTTAGGTTGTAGAATATATATGTATTCCTATTTTTGGGGATGCAATTACAATAGGAGTACATACAACACTATAATGGATTGAGGTATAGTTTATGATACATGGGATATGATGGATTTTAACTCACTTTATAGTTATGGGATGAAGTGTGATGATATTGTGATGGGATGATTGGGGCTTAAAATGAGATGATAATATGGCTATTATATATTTTTTTCTTGGTAAATATGACTTATAGAGGGGATGAGAGCACTAGGATGTATGAATTTGGGGTGAGGGAGACTAGTTCAGTGGGAAAGTGGATATATAGTATGTTATATATATATATATATTTGATATTATGTTACCTATTTTTTGCATTACTTGGTGAGTGATCCTTAGTGAGGATGGGATATAGATTACCCGATTTAGGTAATGAGTTGATTACCTTTCTTTATTCACCGTGATTTAACATGATTCTTCCACATTTACACAAGAGGTTTTTAGGGGATCTTACTAAGGGTACTTGTATAATCACCCATATATATATATAATTATTTATGAATTAAAACACTAATTATTAATTTATTTGGGTATTACTATCTTGTAGTTATAGTTTAAGAGCTACTGGAGTTCATGGTCGCTGCCTAAGTGTTGTTCTTGGGTTTTTCACATGTTTCTGCTTGTATCAAATCATATTCATGTATTATAATGTTATATTTTTTTATGTGAGGGAGTTGATTGGTGCATCATATCTCATACCCAGTTATTTATATTTTAGGTCAATACATACCATTTTTCCATGTTTTATACCCTTATTTTTAGTCACATATTCCTGAACTATTAAAGGTAGGATTCAAGGGTTCCTCCTCTATTTATTACTAGCCTAAGAAGGGTACTAATAAATGGGGCATAGTGATAGAAGATTACCACGGATTTTTTGTTGATAAATAAAATGGGTATTTTGGATAGACCAAAGTTAGGACTACATAGGTTAGTAGGGAAAAATATTAGTTGATCTTAGCATGTGAAGTATGAAAGAGAAATCAATTAGGATATAGGATTCTAGGGCCCTAGTGATCTATTACAAGTACATTAAATTTATTTATTGTACTACATAATCTGGAACTTATTAAAGGATTGATACCCATGTGAGTATCATGTATCATGATTTTCTATTCTTGTAATTGAATTGGGTAGATACTGGGCATTACAATGAATCTAAATTTATTAATCTTGAGAATTATATATTATAGTTTCCGGGAGTCCCTAACAATTTTCTCTTTTGTTGGTATGTCTCTAGGTTAACATCCCTATCAGGTTTTTTCAAATTTTGTTTATCATGATACAATGTAATATCAATAATGAATCAAGATCAATGATGATGGTTCTTGGAGGAAGACACTTTGGGAGTTTCAATGTATTATCCTATACAATTATGAGGGATGTATTTCAAATACAGAGATAAATGCCAAGTTGGAGGAGTTAGATATTTCTTTTTTCTTGATCTATGCTTGAAGGGGACAATATATTCCATTGGATATCAGTATTCTATTCAAGGATACAAGGAAATGGTTTTTTTATTCCTCAAGGATTACTATGAGTCAAGCATTTCATTGGATAATTTTTTAATTAATTTCAGGCTGAGTTTCATTCATAAAAAAGAAATTAGGATTTTTTTGGAGGAGATTCTTACTCTAATCTAGATGAATTTCAATAGGTGGGAGTTTGATATTTGATATAAGAGCCTCTTTTTTGGTTTAGAATATATTATAGATGAAAAGTCCATGGATAGGCATTTTAAGGTAGATTTTATTATAAAGATATAGCACCGAGTTTTCCATTTCAAATTTCTAATATATCTTATAATGTTAGTAAGTGTAGAGGTCCTTGAGAAGATATTATAGAGAACTATATAGTCATGTGAGAGGATTATTCTGTATTAGACATGAACCATATCTATGTTTTGAGGTTCTATGTTTATTTTCCATAAGAAGTTTTAGATAACCCAGAGTTTGTTCTAGTATCTTTCATTATTTTTCACCGGGGATGACAGATCTCAAACCTCCATTAGTGGATTCGGAAAGCTTTTTTTTCATCTAAAGTACATGGAAAATAGAATTGTGAGTTCACAACCTTCCTTGATATTCAGTGTGGAGTCGGTGGTCATCTTAAAGATCATCCAAAATAAAAGTATCTTTTGAGTTTGAAATAGAAATAGAGTTATCCGACTTATGATTAGTAGAGATGAAATGTTCCAAGAAGATGAAAACCTTGTGACACCCCTATCCTTAGAGACATTGACCAAAGAAAAATAGTGGAGGTGGTCCTCATTGATTCTAGAAAATCTATGGTGAAGTATGATGATATCATAAAGATTTCCTTCAAATATCATTACGAGAATTATAAGTTTATTATAATTTCATCTAACATCATGAATACTGAAAATGTGTTCAGGGAATAGATGATTTATTTTTTATGTGAATTTCAAAAAAATTTCTTGGTGGTGTTTATTGATGAAATCAGTATGGATTTTGAGTTGTAGGTGGATCACATACAAAATCAACAAGATATTTTGAGGATTATCAAATTTCATTAGTTATTTGAGAAGATATTTATGTTGATTTTATAGGTCCCTAAGGTTTATTTCTTGGGGAATGTTGTGTCTTAGTATTGAGTATTTGTGTATCCTATGAATATCAAAATTTTGTTTCTTGGGTGGACCTTAATAATATTGTATAGGTGTAGAGTTTCCTTGTTCTTGTAGGATATTACATGAGGTTAATACCTAAATTCTCTCATATTGAGACACATTTGAAAACTTTAACTAGGAAGTATTGGGTTTTTCTGTGGACTAACTAATTCTAGGATGCTTTTGAGTATTTAGTGGAGAATCTATTCAACACCCCCATTCTTCATTTTCCGATGGAAGGAGTTGTGTTATAGGTTTATTTTAAAACATATCATATTGGTTTGGGTTTTTTTTGATATAATAGAGATGTATTATCTCCCATGGACCTTAGCTATTATTAACTCCAGAATATAACTATACAACCTATAAACTTGATCTTCCTATGAATGGGGTTTCTCGAAAGTTATGATAGAATTACCTCACTGGTGAACATTTTATGATCTTTAAATACCATATAAGCTTGCATTATATCTTATCCCAGCATGATTTGAATTTTAATCAATATTGGTATATATAATTTTTGTAATATTATGAATTCAAGATTTACTATATGCTAGGTAAAGAAAATTTTGTGGATGATTCTTTGAGTAGGAAGCCATGTGGTGATGTTGTTTTTGAGTCTGAATATTCCTAAAGAGTGACAGAGGAGATCTAAATAATTCACCTTGATATCGGACCAATTAATGGTAGAATATTTATTTATCAATTAATGGTGCAACCTTTCTTAGTGTCTAAGGTGGTGGAGTCTCAACTATGTTATTCTGAGGTGATGATTTGGAGTGATCGAGTTGTTTTTGGTGATTTATCTAAGGAATGATCTAAGGACGATCAACATTAGGTGTTATTTTAGGAGAGGATCTTCATTACTTTGGTGATTCGAGATGTGATTTTATATGTGTAATATAGATTACATTTGGAAGTCCATTATAGATTGGATAATATATATTATGCTCTGATTGTTTAGTTTTGGTGGACTAGGATTAAGAGATCTTTTGAAGAGTTTCGATCTCAAAATTTATTCTAATATTTGGTCGAGGCTTTGAATCATGTTCCTGTTGGTTTTCAATAACTTATTAATATTCCCTAGTGGAGTTCTAAGGATATCATGATGGAAATCATCACCTATTTCCCTCAATTTCAGGGTTAATGTGATACTATATTGGCAATTTTCACCATTTGATGAAGGAAAAACACTTCTTGGCATTTAAGTTATCCAACAGAGTGGATGTTTAATCAAGGTAGCATTTGGATATTGTTTCAACGATTCATGGATTTTTTAATAAAATAATTTCTATTAATCATCTCTATTTTACCTCGAGAGTGTGGAGAGGTAACAAGTATTCTTTTAGATATAATCAATGCCTTAACACTACAATTTATACATAGATATATGGTCACATTGAGAAGAATATCTAGACCTTATAATATATTTTTCACAAAAGAATTCGGAATTTTAGAAGTTTATTGGTGAATAACTTAACCTTGGTATAGTTTTATTATAATAATTGTTTCTAGTCCACCATTCGTATGTAACCGATTGTATAATTGTAGAACCGACCATGAAGGACTCCATTATATTAATCAGATGTTGGAGAATCAATTATTCATGAACTAGAATTGGTGCAGAGAAGGAAAGATAAGATGTAAGTTATTTATGCATGGATGAAAGCATCTTAGGATCATTATAATTACTATAATTATCATAATTGGTGTACTCTAGAGTTTTATATTGGAAATGAAGTTTTCTTGAATTTATTTTCTAATCATGGGTAGTAGAAGTTTGATCATAAGAGTAATATTTCCCCCAAATTTGTTAGAAATTTTGAAGTGTTGGTTCATGTTTGGAGGTGTGGTTTATTGGTTATAACTCCCCATCAAATAAACCAACTCCAGGACTTCTTTCATGTGTCATAGATTCACTAGTATCTTCATGATGGTTTCATTGTTGATTGAGTAAAGTTATAAGTTAAAGTTGATTTGACCTTTAAAGGGAAACATGTTGATATTTAGGACTATCAGGGAAGGTATTATGTAGGTGTTTTATTCATTTTTTTCATGTCTAGTGGCACACCAAACCATCACTGCTATATATAGTACAAAATCACATACTTTAAAAAAGGATTTAATATAAATAGAGGCAATCCAAGCTCAAAAATATCATTATTTTACATTATTTCCATAAGTTAAACATTATATAAAAAACCACACAATACCAACAATTTAAAATTTAGTTTCCTTTAGGATCAACTACTTAACCAACTTATTTTTTAATACTTGTGAACATTTATCAATAATTGAACAGCACTATATTTCTTTCATGACATATCATAAATTATTCCCATCTTTATAACCTGGGGAATAGATACAAAATAAATTGGTGATCTTAAATGTTTAGTAAGAAAAAAACTTATCCATGAATAAAAACATGCAGAAAAACAAGTATTGAAAAGAAATTTTTCATTAAAAGATTATGACATTATTAGTGGTAATCAAACACAAATTTTGGAATGAAGCACCATGATAAAGGAATATAAGTTCACCTAAACTTCATTAAAGAATCATAAAAATTATAACATGTCTTATAAGTATACCCAAACAATCTTTAATCATGGGAGTGTAACATAATAAAGAATAATATCAGAGAAATATGGCCTAAACATAAAGAACATGGAAGCATTATCTTCACGAGTCTCTCAATGTCACCCACACTTGTGAAAAAACATAATCATGTCCATGAATATTTATCTCATAAGATATAAAACCATAAAAAATGAATTGGATGAACCTACCCATTAATTATCCATACACATGTGGTCCACTTAAAATTTGTCATTTATTATATCATAAATAACCCATGGAGGGAAAGTGGGTTTTCTAATATTTTTGAAATGGTATAAGATAAAATGTAATCAAGAATAAGTTTGGTTGATAGAAAAAATTTCAATCACCAAAAAATAGTATTTAATAAATGTATTCAAAGGATTATTCATAAAATATAACTCTATAGGATATAGATCATTTGGAGTTAAAGATAAAATGTAGGTGAAACATAAAAGAGTATTCAGAAAACATCTATTAACATCGTTAATAAGAGAAGATGTTATAAAAGAATTTTTAAAAAATAATTCTTGAGAAATATAAATAAAATTAGTTCTAAACATTATTTGGAATGAAATATCAATAATTAACCCCTAAAAAATACATAATTTTTATCTAGAGGAAATGTGGTGTGGAATATAAAATTCACAATAAAAAAGGAAAAAAACTTTTTGAACATTTTAAAAATACATTTATTGAAACCTACATCATAAAAAGAGTTATAAATATTTTATTTTAAAATAGTTAATGTTAAATTTTAATATCAATAGTAATAATATATATTTAAAATTATAAAGGAGAAAATTTTCTAGAAGATAGAACATGAAGGTAGAAGATAAAGATCTTATTTAGAGAGGTTACAAATTATTCTTAATGTCATAAAATTTTATAAAGAATCAAATCCATAAAAGAATATTTTTTTGATGTGAAAATATAGTTCCCTAGAAAATAACGAGGAAAAGAAAATATAATATCACTATAAGATAGAATAAAACAATATGGTAAAAATGTAGTCAAAGTTGATAAATTATGACTCAAGAAAATAAGTTGAGTTAATAAAAACCATTAAAACTTCATTATTATTTGATTTAAAGACCCTTGAAATTTAAAACATAATATGGATATTTAAATAAATTAAATTTAAGGATATGTATATTAAAAAGCCATCCTTCTTAATTATATACACAAAAAAGTAAATAAGTAGTGAATACAAAGAAAATATCAATGAAACAAAATTGAGATGAAGAAACCCTTAAATCATAATATTTTTTGAAGTAAGAATCAATTGAAATAGATTTTATAAGAAATAAATTTTAATGCCCAGAAAAATATGATTATGTATAATATAATTTAATCATGAAGTAGAATTTACCCAACTTATAATAATAATGTTCAAGAAGAACGATTATAACCCAATGAATAAAAATTCAGTTAACAAAACACTTACCTTTAATATTAACATATGTGAAAGTAATTTAATTAAATATATCATAAATATAACCATATTAATACCTATTTTATAATCTTATTCATATATACTTCCATTTTCACTCTTTAATTATAAAAATTAATTATACTTTAATTATCTAGTTAATGTTAATTTTTATAACCCAATTCTGTTAATTTCAATCGTTTCAAATATGTATTATAGTAGAGAAGCTAAACCATATGATTTTATATAATGTTTATTATTCCAAGATATTAATAAATATTGAAATAATGATACTCTAATGATTTTTCATCATCATTTTTATTTTATTGAAACTATGGTCATGGTTTATAAGAACATATTCCATGATGAGCTTGTTTTAGGTAATTTATCAATATCAAGAGATTACGTTTTAATAATTGTCAAAAAATTTGATACCCATTGAGTTGAATATTAATGAAATTTATTAATCCATAATATCATATTTTATCATCAAATATATTTTAAAACCATAAATGTAGGGAGGTGATGAAAAAATGGAAAACATGCTCCATAGAGATGGTAGTCTACACACACATGTATGACGTTCTAATTTTTAATCAAATAAAATGAAGGTAGAAATTGAATTTTCTTTTAATAATATTAATAAGGAGATAAATATAATATTCATTCCATAAATACCCCCTCTGACCCATCCATGTAAGGTGGTTATGAAAAATGAATCAAATTTATCATGGAGGTGGAAGTCCATAAAAAAAATGTTATCATTTTTCTATGGTGAAAGTAGATAATGATTATTCCAATGATATAATAATATTTTAGTATACTAATGATAATATTTTTGATATTTTATGATGGTATAATATAATTTAAGGTAGAATAAAAATACATTAAAAAATAGGAATGGAAAAGAGAGATTATGAATTTTTACCTTACTCATTTGGATAAATCCTTTACAAATTGTAGTTATCCATTAAGGGGTAGTCTTTTGAATAGAATATAAAATCTAGTACATTAATAGGAATGTTTTTTTGGTATTTAGTCATATTTTTTTTGAAATATAGAGCTAATTGTTGGAGAAAAAGTGGTGTGAGGAAGGGATCCTTTTATAAGTGAGAGGAGTGACATTTTTGAAATAAGAGGTGAACTATTCAAGGTAAGTGACTCAAAAAGTGGGAAATAATGGATATGACTTGTGTAAAACCATAATATTTTGTGAATTTTTGTGATTTAATTTAATATTTTTGATATTTTTCATTCCACGAAACACTGAATAAATCATATGAAAGAAATAATTTTTTATTGCATTTCACACAACACAAAGTTAATCTTGCCTCACACAAAACACTTATATTAGATTCATGTACATGAAAAACTATTTTTTTTCTGGTTTTACACACAATACCAAGTTAGTTATGTTTCATTACATGCAAGGTTGAGTTTTATCGAACTATAAAATAATATTAATAATATTTTTAAAATATTATTATAGCTACCACCTAATTTTTAAAATGGAAGATATGAATAAAATTAACTCAATTGTGAAAATACAATTTAAACATGTATATAAAATGATACATTCAGTTATAAATTATTTATAAATATATGTAATAACTATTTGAAAGTAAAGAAATTCCTTTTCTATGAAAAATCCTCATCTTTTTACAAATATAGTTTTATCCCAATAAATTAAGAAAACCAATTTTGATGAATGTTTAAAAAAATAATATGTTATGTATTAAATAAATATTTTTTTATAATCATACAATATATTTTTAGGTATAAGATAATAATAAATATAATTTTATCAATAAAATTTGTATTTTTTCTAATAGGGCATTTTATCACCTTTTAATGGTGAACCAATGTTAAATATAACTTCTGACACTTTTATAATTTTTATTTTAAAAAATAAACTTCATTTTTGGAATATTAATGTAAAAATTTATAGTTGATGAATTTTTGTTTTTTTCTGAGAATATTCTTTTTTGGTGAATAGTGAAAAACATTAAATTTTAATTCAAAACTGATTTTACGTCTAATTTAATTATATAGTTATATTATGTTTTAATTTTTTTTAAAATTAATATTAAATAAATAATAAATAAATTAATCCAATTTAGTTTATCAGAATAAATTTTACAATGAAATTAGATGAAAAAACATTTAAAATTTTGGACATTTTCTGTTTAAAAATTTTCATTATTGCACCTCCTCTGTGATTGATTTTAAATAATTTTCAACCAAATATATGATTTGAATTTGAAAAAATGGATTCCATATTTTTAATCAGAATAATTTATAATTTAAAAGTTCAAATTATTTTTTTTCCAAAAAATATTAGTGAAAGTGATTAAAATTAATTACAATAATTAAGAGACAAATTAGCTTAACAAAGGACTAAACCATAAACATAAGTACCAAAACAAACTATAAACTTGTAAAAAATCCATTTTATTTCCATATTTATGCCCTATACTCTATTTTATATAATTTTTACTATTATGGGTTCAAATTTACATGGTAAAAATGTGTGTGGAGTTCTATTTTCAAAAATTTACATAAATGCCACTTCTCCTCTACTATAAAAGGTTTTCACCCTACCACTTATTCAAAAATCTAAATACATTTGAATCAAGAAAAATATTCTCAAATAAGCTCTATAAATTCCATTCACTATCCTAGAATCCACAATTTCTTCATTAATATATCCAAGGAATACCTTTAGTGCAAACCAAAAGGTGTTACCTGAAGTAGAGGTAACATCCTTCCTCATAATCTTTGTTTTATTTTTGACTCTACGCCACAATTTTATTTTCTTATTACATGATTATATAATATCCTAATTATCCTAAATATACTAATATGTTTTTATTATGTGTTTTATACCTAAAATTACACACCCTTCCATATAATGGGTAACGAACTTACAGTTCTTTTGTATGGTGAACTACCACCTCAGAAAACGATGTTGTTTGTTTTTAATTTTCCACCATTCATGGATGATAATTATAATGTAAAATATATTTTTATATTATATATATGATATGTATTATGTATCTATACTTTTGGAATTATTATATGAAACATACCTTCATGATTTACGTTTTGTGTAAATATGATAACTTTATTTTTGGACGTGTGGACTACCAACTCGTCATAGCGACACAATTCATTCAAAATTTACTTTGATTTCATTAAGGATGGGTTTAGTTAAATTATATGATATATATGACATAATAATTTTACTATAATTATTATATATATATCTACATATATTTCATTTACTTTATTTCTTTAAATATAATCATAAAATGTAAATAATGTTCACATGTACATATGGGTACCGTCTCCATAAATGGTGTATTTAATTTTATAATTCTATCTATGATAGTGTATTATAAATTTTTATATACTGAATATAAAATAATTATAACATTTTTTACATTATTTAAATATTTAAATAATTATCTAAGTAAGAGTATTAAGAATAACATGTCAAAACATATATGAAAAACAACGCATATATTACCCAAAATGTAACGTTAACATGGAATTGTTAATAAATGGGCAATATAAAGTAATAATAAAATCAAATATGGTATTATATATAGGATTAATGTTTTTTGGTAGATTTATAATATACTTATATTTATTATACAAGAGGATGCAACATATATGAAGATATCCAAGACTTAAGGCTAGGGTTTTCTCATCTCACTTTTATTTTCTGTGAGGCATAAGCCATGATTACATCCTAAGTCTTGGATATCTTCATATATGTTGCATCCTCTTGTATAATAAATATAAGTATATACAGACATACCCACCGACATGGATGTCATTTCCATAAAGATTTCTTTATATGTTTAAATGGTTAATTTTAAACAAATTTTTTTTCTAATATTATTGAAATTTATTTATTTTAATGTGAATTTAATGGATTTTTGTTTTCAATTTTTTAAAGAATTATTTATAAGATTCAATGTATTTTAAAAAAATGTTTTCCAAAATTATTTATAAGTTTAAAAAGGAATGGGGTTTCACAAATTTTTTCAATATTCCTTTATAAGTTTTTAAGTCACAAGGTTTTAAAAATGTTTTCTATATTATTTTATAATTTTTCAAGTTCAGGTTCAAAGAAAATGGGTTTTAAAAGGTTTTATATTTTAAAAATAATTTTTTCAAAGAATAAAAAATATTTTACTCAAGAAATGATTTTAAATGATTTTTAAATTTTTTTCCTTCTAAGATGACATCTATTAGCGCTAATCATACCTTATTTGGGGATATTATCCAAGGTATCCCTAAATATTATTTCTTTGAATGATTTATGTTTTCATGTAATTATGTTTACGAAACCCATTTCTCTTTCTTGGGTTATATGTTAATGAATACCATTTGTCTTTAATGGGCTATATGTTTATGAAAACTTGTTTTCTTTCACTATTCATTTTTTGATGAATCCATTTTTATTTCTTGCGTTTTATTCTTATGAATTCTATTTCTTTTCATGGGTTATGATTTAAACAAATTATTATGAAACCTATCTATTTACTATAGGTTATGAAATGATTAAACATTTATGACACCCATTTCATTTCCTAGGTTATGATATGATGACTTTTCATGATCTAGTGGAAAACATATGAATGAATTCATTATGTGATATATGGGGAATGTATCTCCCAAAAATTTATTGAGTAACGTTTTATATCTCACGAGATAGACATGGATGGAACAAGGAGTGAACCCAGTTCAACAAAGGACTTTTTCAGCTAAGATGGTATTGGGAGTGTGAAATGCTTACACGATCTCTCTGGTTTGCATGAATCACTGAGAATATGAGTTTTCCTATCTTACACAAGGATTTAGTTAAAATCTTGAGTAGTACTCAATGTAGTACACTGAACTCAAAAAATCAACTATACTTGGTCTGTGAAATGTTTTTTTAGGCAACATGTATACTTGTTTTTCACAAAATAATTATTGTGCAGAGAACCTTTTTTGGATATTCAATATACAGAGTGATCTTGTGATATAAAGAAAAGGGAATAAAAATGACTTGAGAAGTACATAAATTTATTGTGATTACATTTTTAGGATATGAAAAGTTGAGACAATAAATAGATAGTGAGCATTTACACAAATAGAAAAATTATGCATACTTTGGTTTGTGAAAAAAATTTATAAAATACACAGAAATATCTTTTCAAAACATTATTACATGAAGAAACAACATAACTTTGTTTGTTTAAAGAATTGTAATATTGCTTTAGTATGAGTTGTTAGGAGTATATCTATAAAAATAATTACTTTGAATCAATTACTCTTTTCTATTGTTTGTTGTAGGTTATTGATATTCAGCTATAAGTTTTCTGGATTCATTGAGCAAGTGAAGTAAAATCTCATTACAAAGGATATAAGAGAAAAATAAATTTTGTGTTAGAGAAGCATCTCGTAATCTTTATTATAGTGGTTGTGTTTTTTTGTAAGCTGGTGTGAACTAGTATAACCTTTTTGTCCTGAGTCATTGTATTGGGAAATAGTTGATACCTATTTTTTATGAATTTTGGGTGATACCTGACTAACCCACTCATAATTTTTGATTGATTCATAATGGAAAATTTAGGTATTAGAAATACTCAAACACAATAAGGTTATAGTCACCCTTCTTAGGGGTGAACCATGTAAACCAATTTAATGTCATTGGGATGAGATTATAAAAATCCATCAAATATTTATTTCAATGAAAAAAAAATTTAAAACCATAGTCCCACCGATTAACCCCCATTATAAATAGTAAAAATATTTTCTATATACTTGAATTTGTATTAGAGATGGTTACCTCTAAAGAATAATTTTAAATTAGTGATATAGAATTTGAATTTAGACAATAGTCTGGGTGTTCCAATTTCTTATGGAAATAATATTCATGGTTGGAAGAACTGAATGCATCATTTCTTACTATCACTAGGATTAAAAGTTTGTGATGTAGTGACTGTCAGGTTTCCTATTTTTGAAAAGTATTATCCTATTACATTTCATGAAAAAAGAAATATGGAGGTTGATGCAAAATTTTTATAAATGAAATTTTATCATCCTTGTTTGAAAAAGTCTTTACTAAAGTGATGATAATTAAAAAGTAAAGGAGATTTGGGAAAAACTTGAAAACACGTATGAAGGGAATGTCAAGATCAAATAAGCCAAGTTGAAAATTTGGAGGGATAAATTTTAAGATATCAAAATGATATAAGATGAGATCTTGGATGATTATTTTACCATATTTAATGATATTTTTATCCATATCAGTGGGTTTGGGGAAAATCTAGAGGATTTAACTATTTTCAAGATATTAATGAGTAACATTATAGATAGATATGACATAAAAATTTCAGCCCCAGAAGAAAAAGAATAGATATATCTTGATGAGTTTTATAGCACTTTACTGAACTATGAGATGTGAAAGGCTCCTATATTCATGAAGATTTATAATGAAGAAATGGAATTCAAGACCATGAGTAGACTAAATCTAAAAGAAGAATAAAATGAAGATTCTGGTGAATCTGAAGATGAAGAAGTGAAAGATAATGAGTATATTAAAATCATGTCTTTCATCTCAAGATACATAAAAAAGGGAAAGGTAAGTACAAAGGTAATATTCCACGAAAATGTTTCAATTTTGGAGGAATATGACATTTTTCAGTTAATTTTTGAAAGAAGAAAAGTGCTGAATATTATATTGATGATCAAGATGAAAGATATTAAAAATGAAATGGGGAAAATATTCAAATGATTCTATAAAAATAGATAATAATTATAAAAAGTTTCAATTGAAATTATTAAACTTTTTGAGTAAATAAGGTTAAGAATTATATTCCTTAGGAAATATTTTTAAAGAAGATATTCCAATTTGTTTTAGCAATTTCAGGCTTAAATTGGGAAGTTTGATGAAACATCAAGTGATGATGAAAAACAGGATGAATTTTCTTAAATGGAACATATGTTAGAATTATAACTTTAATCCTATCTTGAGTAAAATAAAAATAAATAAATAAATAATTAAAGTTGTTAAAGAAAGAGAATAAAAGAGAAGAAGCTTATATTGATGATATCCGAAATCTAATGTTGAAAGTTGTAGAGAAAGGAAAAATGATGAATGATATTCATGAGGAACTAACTTTAAAGAATAAATAATTGGATAATATCTGAATAGATTTTCTTAAGGATGTAAATTATTATCATAAGATCAATAAGGATTTTAAAAAATCCGTTGAAGTCAGAGGTGAAACATCTTAGGTTGTTGAGAAAATTTTCTCAAAGAAAAATGTTTTATATTATTCTTCTAAAACTCATAGTAAAACGTTATTTTTTATAATTTAGGTTATATTGAAAACAATGGGAAAATTTGGTCTACTTAAAACAACGAGAAACATTTCTCTACAAATATTATCTCATGATAGAAGGAAAAATAGTATGTGGTAGTTAGGCAACAACATTATCCTACAAAAAATCTTTAAAAGTTTGGTAGATATAGATTTAATGGGTATTGTTGGTGTTATGAAATTTTAGGTCAAGAAGCCTATTCTTCTTAGTAAAACAAGTCACTTTCTTAGAACAAGTATGATTCTAGTGGGAGTAATTATAAAAATATATACAGAAGTTCAGTTAAGAAAAAATAAATCAAGAAGAGTACACCAAATTTATCCATTAAAAAAAACATTGACTATTTTGAAGAAAATATTGGAAGATGAGATCAATAGATAAATTGATCAAATTAATTTATTTTTGTTATTTGTGGTTAATATTTAGAGAATGAAATGGGTAAATGATTTCAGAAAGATAATATAGAATCAAAATATCTTATTGTTGATGTTACTTTGAAGGCTAGAAAAAGAGAAAAATCATTGATTCATGATGTTGGTTGTTCCTCTCACATGAAAGGTGATAGAAAACTCTTGAAAAACATTTAATAACTCAATATAAGAGTATATAATTTTAGGAATTAAAGTTATTTTAAAATTAATGTTGTTGGTATTGTTGATATTGAAGCCCATAAACTAAAATTTATAGATGTTCTTTTTATTGACGAGATTAATTTATTTTGTGTCTGAGTCAACTTTATGATGACAGTTATAGAGTTATTTTCGAAAATTATTCTTGATTCATAAAAATTTAAAGGATTTAAGATTTATCATCAAGGTTGAAAGAATGGGTGGTAATCTATTCCAAATTTGTGATCCTAGAAAACTCTTTTTATTTGACAGAGAAATATGAAAAAATATGTACATAGAAGTATTGGCCATATTATTCAAGAAAAAATTGAGTATGATTTAAAATAATAATATGGTAAGAGATATTATACATTTAAAATGATAAATAGAAACTATATGTGAAACCTGTCAAAAGGTTAAGCTAGTGTAGACTAATCATAAAAGAGTTGATATTCAGTCCGTAAGACCATCGGAAATTATTCACTCTAATCTTTGTGGACCTATGAGACATAAGTCTACCAATGGTGAAATATATTTTATAACATTCATTAATTATTTCACCTAGATGATGAATGTAATTTTTATTAAGCAAAATTTATAAGTAATCAAAATTTTCATGTTTTATAGAAGACAATATGAGAAAAAACATGGAATTTATATAAAAAAACTAAGAATATATAATCGTGGGGATTTTACTAATAATTATTCTAAACCATATCTTAAAAATAATGTAATTATAGATCAATAAAATACTTCTTATACTTCTCAACAAAATGGTGTATCAAAGAGAAGAAACATAATTCTAATTGAAATGGGAAGAACAATATTAGGTGAATATAAACATTCAAACTTATACTAGAGAGAAGCAGTGTGTACTACCATGCATATACATAAGAAATGCTTACGTAGACAATACTTCATTACTCAGTATGAGATGCAGTACAATAAGAATAAAAATTGAAATATTTTAATGTTTTTGGAAGTCCATGTTTCATAAAAATCAAAAATGAAAATCTGGGGAAATTCATGGAGAAAGATGAAAAAGGGATCTTCATGGGATATCTTTCAAATGGAATGGGATATAGATTATGGAATTTTTTTTCAAGATTATGTAGAATGTTGTGATGTAATGATTTTTTAAAATCAATTCAAATATATCTCAATAAATGTAGTTTATTTTTAAAACATTGAAGTATAAAAAACTTTAGGATGAGAACATGAAGAGAATATTGTAGATAAACTAGAGATAATTAATGTTGACTCAAATCAAACCTGTTATGAAGCTGAATTTTCTAGAATATAAAATAAAAATAATTGAAAATTGAAAAATCGCATTGATTCATAAGATATTATTAGAAATGATGAATATCCAACACATACTCGAAGAAGACTGAGAATTGAAAATCAAACAGCTCTCATTTCTCAAATTGATCCAAAGTAATTTGGAGAAGCTGTTGAACACAAGGTGCGGATAAATGATATAAATGAAGAGATAAATCAGATTGAGAAAAATTAACCTAAGATATTATTACTATACATGAAGGAAATAATATAATAGGAACAAAATGTGTGTTTATAAATAAACTCAACAAGAAAGATTAAATATCTAGAAATAAATCTCGAATCGTTTGTAATGGTTTTTCACAAGTGTAAGGTGTAGATTTTGAGGAATCATTTTTACCCATGTAATTAATGGAGGCTATCCGATTATTCCTTTAAAGTATAGCTCATAGAAACTATAATTCTTTTCAGATGGATGTGAAGTCTATATTCTTGAATTGAGATCTTGGAGAAGAAGTTTTTATTAACAAACATGATGGTTTTATTATTGATACAGATAGAACTAATGTGTGTAAGATGAATAATGAATTGTACATGATGACATAGGCTCCTCAAGCTTGGTATTCTAAAATGCAATTTTTCTTGAAGCAATTGAATTTTTCAAAAGGAAAAGTTGGAAGTAACTTACATTTAAAGGGGTTAAAAATAAGTACACTTATTATTGGTTTGTATTTTGATGACATAATTTTTGAAGGTGACAAGGAATATTCATGTGAATAATTTTAAAATCAAATGAAGATTCATTTTTAAATTTCAATTCTTAGAGAGATGAATTTATTTCTGGGAATACACATTCTTAAAAATAAATGCTACATATTCCTATTAGAAAAAATAAATATTCCAATGAGTTGTTGAAAAATTTTGGCATGTAAGATTAAAAGGAATTCTCCACACCTATCATAGTTTGTTTAATGATTAGTAAAGATGAAATAGGAAATAATATTAATAATAAATATTTCTGAAAATTAATTTGTAGCTTTATATATATTACAAAATCTAGAAAAAAATTTGTATATGTAGTAAATTTGTGTTCTAGATATTAAATAAATCCAAAGTAATCATGCATGATCACTAATTAAATAATTCTTAGATATATCTAAGGAACATAAAACTGTGGTTTGATGTACAAAATAAGTGTATATTTTAACATACTAGGATTTAATCACACTGATTGGGCTGGAGAATGCAATGATCATAAATCAACACTAGGAGGACCATTATTTCTTGGAGAAAGCTATGTAAGTTGGCATAGTAAAAAATAATTATGTGAATTTAATTACAACTAAAGAAGAGTATATTGCTGCTTCTAATTCATGTACTCAAATATTATAGATGAAATTGTAGCTTTAATATTTAATGTTGAAAGATGAAAGACCATTGAAAATTTCCTACGAAAATTTGACTAAAATTAATCTCTCAAAAAATCTATTGAAGCACTCAATATTAAAACAAATTGATATTAAATATCATTTCATCAGTGAGGGAGTAGCTAATGGAGATGTTAAATTGGAATATATTTCTATAATATATAAAATATCTAATATATTCACTAAAGATATTCCGAAATAAATATTTGAGAAAATTAGGTTGGAACTTTATGTTTATCCTTCCCCTATAACTTATAATGTATTAGAGATGTCCCAAGTTTTTATTTGATTCTACTATCAATGGGGAGAAGAATATGTAATTCTATTTTAATATATTCTGAATCTGGAGCTAGGGATATTGTAAAAAGGTGGAGCGTGTTCAAGGTATGTGGAGAGTGCATCTGAGTCACCAAAATGATAAAGAGATCTATGGAAATTTATTTGTATGATTAAATTTATTATGAATATAATTGGTAATGATTAACAAAACATCCAAATTGGGACATTGAATAAACCATGAAGACATTATTTATTTTATATTTTTTATCAACCTTAATTGTGATGATTGTAGAGCTGGTTTGTAGTTTAAAGAAAACTTGTGTCATTAGTAATTTGAGTAATGTGAAAATGTTTCTAACATAAAAATAATTTCTTTAAATGAGGGTTGGAATATAATTAGAGGAAATAATAAGGGATGCAATATATTGTTTATTATTTTTCTTGAGGTTTTGGATAAACATTTTAAATGTGCATATAAAAGAATTAACTTCAGGATGCCAGACTGACTATGAGAGCAACACCACTATGTGAATCCAAGCTCAATACCCTAGGCCAAGTTAGCAGGTGGAATTAAAGGAATTATTTTTACAAGGAAGGGAACCATATAAGGGAATATAGGAATAATAGAGCCACCATGTAGGGTGGTACGGTTGTAGAGGCAGGTGAAGGCACGAGGTAGTACCAGAACATGAGTAACAATTTATGTAAGACCTGAGTCACACCTTGTAATATAAAGGAGAGGGAGAATGGTGTCTGTTTTGATGTGGGATGTATTAATGTATCTCCAGAAAGATATTTAGTCATCTGATTCACTAATTATTTTATTTGGACCATCAGATCTTTCATCACTGATCCACTAACATAAGATCTATTTGATGATGATCTTAAGCTGTCTAATTAGTGTTGGATGTTATATTCTCAACCAAGTTCGCTTTAGACTTATGTATATTAGGATATCTATGTTACATCATCCAAATGCAAAATCAAGCCTTATTATCATCCTCTAAGTGTTTTAAAAATTCCATGATGATAAAAATCACCTAAAAATCTGCTCTGCATAAAAATGAGAATCAAACTATTGATATAGAGCATGTAAGAAACATGATATTTTTTGTGATGGTGATTTTTTTTTTGTTAACAATGAATTAGATCAGTGTGAACTTTGTTGATTGACTATCTATAAATACCTCTTGAGGTTTCCATTTTTCCATTGGGTGTTTTTTGAATCTCTCATTTCTGGAGAAACACTGCACCATGAATTCCTCTATTTCATGGAATTGAGACCTGTGCATATTATTCTTCCATGAAGAAATTTATTTTTTTCCAAAAAAAAACGGTGGTTTATGTGATGAACAATTTTATATTCTGTAGGCCTTTAATAAGTGTCTACACTCTCCAAGAGTATCATGAATAATATGTTTTTGAAAATCCATTTGGAATTTGATATCCTTATATAATCTTCTTGGATTGCATGAATCACCAAGAATATGAGATTTCCCATCCTATACAAGGAGTAATTATATAGATAGAGTAGTCCAAAATATAGGTTTGAGAACTCACATAATCAACTATAATTGGTTTGTGTGACGTTTTTTTCATGAAGCACAAATACTTGTTTATCATGAAAGAATTATTATGAGAAGAACCTTGGATGAATATTCAATATACAGTTTGATAAAGTGATATGAATAACATTTCATGAAAATGAACTAATAAGTATATTCATTTATTATACTTACATTTTTAGGATACACATATTTGATATAGTAAATAGACAATGAGAATTTATATGAAGAGAAAAGTTGTGCATACTTTGGTTTGTGCAAAAAAAATTATAACATAAAGAGAAGGATATTTTTAAAAACATTATTACATGAAGAAAAAATAATATTTTCTTTAAATAATTTTAATATTTCTTGAGTATGAGTTGTGTAGAGTATATTCATAAGAACGAATAGTTTGAATATTTTGTTCCAATCATTTTTTTATTGAAATTTATTGATATTCAGGTACTTGTTTTCTATAATTAGTGAGAAGGTGCAGTAACATCTCATTAAAGAGGCTTGGAGAGAAAGAAAAACTGTGTGTTATAGATACATTATAGAATATATCTAAGAGTGGTTGTGTTTTTTTTTTGTGAATTGTTGTAAACCTGTATTATCTTTTTTTTGGGAGACATTGTACTAAGAAATTGTTGATACATAGCCTTCATGGTTTCAAGGTGATATATAACCATCCCACATATAATTTTTGATTGATTCATAGTATAGAATATATGGATCATATAACCTCAACTACAATAAGGATGTATTCACCCTTCTTGGGGGATAACCTTTTAAAAATCTATAATTTCATTAGGATTGTATATTGAAAAGTCAATAGAGGTTTATTTCAAAGAAAATAAATTTTAAAACTATAGTACCACTGATTAAACCCCCCTACTCAATGGTTAAAATCATTCCTGGATACCTTAAAGTTGACTATCAATATGGTCACGGTAGTTAACCACGACTACCAATATGGTATGGGGATTGAATCCATATTACTAAGATGGCCTTAGAAGCGATGCCTTGAAAACTATGGATATCATTTTATATGATTACACATTATCCAAAATTCTATGTATTATTCCTATTTTATACTTTCATGGATTATGATCTTAATTACCTTAGAATCAATGTATTATGAACTACCAATATTTATTCCTTGAATCATGTACATGATGTTTGATATGCAGGGTATTATCTTTGATGGTTATTCTCATGTTAAAATACCATTATGCTCATATAATGCTTATATATCTATTTTTATTACCCTTAATGATCATCTAAGCTCACCTATTACTTATGTTTCCTTTCCTTAGGTTATGAAGAATAGTTTTAAGTAGAATTACTAACGGGGAAGATATTTTTGGGAAACATTAAAGATATCTCACAAAGATAAAATATTTTTTTTCCAAGTTTCCAAAGACACTGAACTATTACAGTCTGTGGGAATTTATTTTTTTAATGTGATGAATAATCATCTAAAATGTGTATTCTAATCCAGGGTTACTATAGTTGGTATCAAAGGAAATTTTTATTCAACCTCCAAAAACAAGGATTAGAAAACTTTGGTGATATCCCTAGAGATATTTATAAGGATATGTATATAGATGTCTCTAAGGATAAGAATAAAGTGTCATAGGAAGGTTTCATAATTTATACATTATATAATTGATTTTTCACAGTTATGAGGTATTCCAATAAAATAAGTGATTTTAAAACAATGATGTCTACTTTTAGTAAATAGAGAGAACTAGAAGGTGTTGGTTTAATGTTCAATGTGCTATAAAATTTGTTGATGAGAAATCAAATGGGATGATCACTAGGGTAATGGATGTTGTGATCATGCCTTATCAGTTTTGAAGGAACATGATTAAAAAAGTGTACCTTGACCAACTCTTGGACTCACCAAATAATATAAAGAGGGATTTCACTAAGATTTTGGGTAATAGAGACTATCAAGGATTGAAGATTCACTTTCCCTTGTGTCATGAGTGTGGAATAAATTGACCAAGTGAATTTCTAAGAGGAACAAAAAGTTGTTTTGACCATGTCAAAGAGGGAAAGAATGAAAGTAACCTCAAATGAAAAATAAATAGTTATTTTAATGAAATAGATAGAAATATTTTCCTCCGTAAGGTATCATCGATGATGAAATGCTATAATTGTGGAATAAATGGTCATTATGAAAATTTATGTCCCAAGTTGAAATCTCATGAAGAGAATTAACAAGGTGGCACACGTGGTGACTATATTTCTTCTGATAATGATACTTTAGGTTAAATGTGAAATAAAAGAGGTATTAAGTAATAAGATGAGTTATAATTGTTAATGGATTAAGGGTGAAGTAGAATAATATATGTGTTTATATATTTGGAATCAAGAATTATGAATTGAGGAATATATAAGGATTATTAAATTAATGTTTTTCTCTAAGGATTTATAAGAATATGTTGAACGGTTCTAATAGACTTGAAAATTGGTTTAATATAAAGGAAATGTTAATGCTAAATGCATTATTAGAGGAAATATAACTCTTAATATGTTTCTAGTGTAATATAATGATGTTGGGATAAAGATTTATTGGATTTTATTATGTAAATTGGATGATACTGATTACTACAGAACATATAATGGATTTGTGGACAAAGCAGTTTTTCTATAATTAATTAAGTTTGATTTTTTTTGATTTAATGAAAATATACAATAAAAATTTAAATAAAGATAAATCCATGTTTTCAATAAGGTTTTTTTGGTAATTCAAGTTATTCCAATGTTTCAAGATAATACATGATGAAGGTATTCATATTTTTGGTATGTAAAAACTAAGAGCTACTTTGTGATATATAGGGGATCAATTCCAGGTTATTTTTTTAAAATTTAGTGACCTTACTACCAATGTTTTGGAATTACATCATATGAGAGGGTTATAAGGTTAACCATTAATGGAATGGTTTATATTAAACTTCAGATGAGGTTTTAGAGATTAGAGTATTATCTACACATATGAGGATTTATGCATATTGGATATCATGTGCTAACATTTTTTGTGAAAATTAATGAAATACAGAATCACCTATCATTATATTTATTGATCCCATGATCTTCCAATTGTTTAGGAATGTCAAATTCAACTTTATTTATTGGAATAATATATGAAGGGGAAATTGATCAAGGAACAAAAAAGGGGGAGGTTGTCCTGAAATACAGTATGTACATATTTTCACGAAAATTCTTTAACTTCAAGAAAAAGGGTCTTTAAATAAAATTTTATCTTATTATCATAATTATTGATGATATAAATGAGATTTTTCAAGAATACTTGGGTTATGGAATTGTGATTGTTAACTTTATCCTAACCATGTTCTCTACCACTCTCTATTACAACATGATGGTTATATTTTTCTCACATGTCCATGTTTTCATGTAACACACATGTTCTATTTTTTGGAATCCTAGTTATTTGTTTCTTTGTCTAGCCATTAGGTTTCTATCATTTTTTAGAGGAAGTTTCAATATTCATTTTTACGATGTGGGTTTCTATGGGAGGAACTTTAATTTATTAAACCATTGATAAACCAATCAATTTTTTAGGGTAAAATTCATTTTAAGGGGGTAGAATGTAACACCCTAATATTTTGTGATTTTTTTAAATAAATTTAATGTTTTTATATTTCTCATTTCACGCAACACTGAGTATATCTTATGAATGAACTAGGGTTTTCTTACATTTCACATAAAACCATGTTAATATTGCACTATAAAAAACAATTATATTAAAAAAAATTACACACAACACTATGTTAGGATTTTTTTCATAGAATTCCATGTTCTTTTGATAGCTTGTTTTACACAAAACAACGATTTTTACGGAACTAAAAAATACTATTAATATTACTATTAAAATATTATTAAAACTACCACCTAACCGTTGGAATAGAAATTGTGAATAAGATTAACTAAATTCTGAATATATGATTTACATGTGTATATAAAATGATTCCTTTGGTAATCAATTAGTTTGAAACAAAATTAAGAACAATATGAAAATAAAGAAAGTCTTTCTCTAAGAAGAACATTTCTCTATGTAAAAACACTATTTTATCATAATAAATTAATAAAATCACTCTTGAAAAATGTTTAAAATAAAATTTAAATTTTATATATTAAATAATTTTTTTTGATACTCATATAGTATATTTTATAGGTATAAGATAAGAATAAATCCAATTTTTTAATTAAAAAGATGTATTTTTCAAAAAGAGAATTTTATCGTCTTTTAATGGAGAACCCATTTTAAATCTATTTTTTAATTTTTTTTATAATTTTTATTTGAAAAAATAAACTTCATTTTTGAAATTATAAAATAAAAATTTGATTGGGTGAATTTTTTGTATTTTTATGAGATTTATTGTTTTTTGATGAATAGTGAAAAACACAAAATTTTAATTTAAAACATCATTTTCATCTATTTTAATTATGTAGTTAGACTTTATTTTAATTTAGTTTTAAAGTATAATTAGATATATAATAAATAATTTAAACCAATTTAGGTCATTTGATCCAATTTTAAAATGAAATTGTACCTAAAAACAATTCAAATATTTGGAGATTTCTTCTTAAAAACCCCGTATTGCCATCCCATCCATTGGATTAATTTTAAATTATTTTCATCCAATTATATTATTGGAATTTGTTTAAATGGATTAAATATTTGAAATAATAATAACCTATAATTTCTAATATGTTCAATTTATTTTTTTACCAAAAATATTAGTGAAGGTGATTAAAACTAATTACATCGATTAAAAGAAAAATTAGCTTAATAAAGGACTAAACCTTAACAATATGGGCTAAAACAACATATAAATTTGTAAAAAATATATTTTATGGATATATTTATACCATATATGAAATTTTATATAATCTTTACCATTATTGGAGCCACTTGAAATAGGAAAAACATGGGTAGAATTCTTTTCTAAAAAATTAACAAGATTGCCACTACTCCACTCTAAAAAGTAACTAACCCCTAACACATATTCCCACCTAAAAAAACTTTATTATCTCCTAAAATATTATAGAATAAGATTCAAAAATCCCCACTTCATCCAAAAATCCCCCCTTTTTGAAAAAATACATCAAGGGATGCCGTTTGGTGAAAACCCAAAGGAGTTACCGAAAGAAGATGTAACATCCTTCCCTAAGATCCTTGGTTTTATTTTCATTCTCCAAAACCTCCAATATTATTATTCATTGACTATATAACAACCTCATAATCACAAATATACTTATATTTTATTATTTTAATATTTATTCCTACACTCACACACTTTTTAACTATTGGGAAATGAACTTACTGTTCTTCTGTATGACGAACTACCGCCTCACAAAATGATGTTGTTCATTTTTTTAAGTTACCACAAATCATGGTTAAGAATTATTATGGAAAATATATTTTTATATGATATTAATGATTTATTTATTATTTTATAAATAATATATAAAACATACCATCATGCTTTTTATTTTTTTAAATATGAGAACTTCATTTGTGGACATGTGGACTACCACCTCCTCAAAGTAATGTGATTCATTACCACATTTCATAGAGTGAATTAAGGATGGATTTAGTGAAATTATATGATAAATATGAAATAATAATTCTATTTTAATGATTATATATATATATATATAATTAATTTACATTTTTTCTTTCAATATGAAAATAAAATGGAAACAATGTTCATGAGTATATATGACCTACCGTCTCGATGATTAGTGTATTCAATTTCATAATTCTACATTTTATAGATTATTATAAATGTTTATATAATGAATATATTTGATAATTATATAATTTTTTACTTTCTGAAAATAATTAAATAATCATCTAATAAAGATTTTCATGAATAACATGTCACAACATATATGAAAAACAATGTATATATTATCTGAAACATAATGTTAACATGAGTTTATTAATAAACTAGAAATATAAAGTAATAATAAAAAAATATATGGTATTATATATATGAATATGGTTATTTTGATTATTTATAATAATCTTATATTTATTATACATGAGTTTTGGATTGGTACAAATAAATTCAATACCTAAAGTAAGGGTTTTTTATCTCAATTTTATTTTCCCCGAGGCACAGGCCTTGGTCAACTCCTATTTTATTATGTGTGGTATATAATCTCCTTGAATGTATTCTATGATTAATATACTTTAATATATGGGTATTTACATAACCATTTTATGATTTTTCTTTCATGGGTTTTATAGATCAAAAGCTACCAAATCGTTAAAGTAATTTTGTCTCAATTTGCCTTCTTTGAGATATATGCCATGTTATGCACCTATATTTTTATATAGGAATTACATAATACCCTTTGACATGTTATATCATTAATATAATTCTTTTCATGATATTTTAAGCATCATTTAATTTTATTCTTAATGGTTATTATGATTCAATGTCACCAAAGTGGTAACAGTTTATGAATAAAATCTCATCATTTATCTGGATTGTTTATGATTATGCTTCCATTGAATAAAATATTATAATGAATCTCTCAAGAAAAGTTAAGAGTTTTCACCTCCAATTTTTATCCATGATATATTATAATGTCAGTACTATTTTCTACTCTTTTTTACTTCATATAAATAAGAAAATGTTCTTAGGAAAATGTGACTTTATTTAAACTTTTAGTTGAAATTTTGTGTTCTTTCAAAACCGTTTTTCCAAAAAAAAATTCAAAAATTTCTTACTACTATCCTATAATGTTTAAAAGGAATTTTTACCGATGTTTTACCTTTTTATAGAATGGTTTTAAAAAGAATCTTTTTTTTTGTTTTCCAATCAAAGAACTTTTAAAAGATTTTTATGTTGGAAAAGGAATGTTTGTCATGTATTGACTTACCCACCATCATGAACATCATTAAATTTAAGCCTACTTTGTAAGTTTACAATGATATTTTTAAATAAAATTTTTCCTAATATTCTAGAAATTTTCTGATTTTAAAGTGTTTTTCAAAGAAAATATTTTCAAAATATTTTGAAGAAATATTTATAAGTTCCAAACCATTTTGAAAGAAAAATGAAATTTTTTTCCATTATTATTTATAAGTTTTCAAATTATTTTCAAATAAAAAGGTTTTAGAATGTTTTCAAGAATTATTTTTATGTTTTCAATGAAATAGGTTTTTAATTTTTTTTTCCGAATTCCTTTATTAGTTTTCAAGGAAAATGTTTTCAAAATGCTTTCAATATCCATTTATTAGTTTTCAAGTTTATGTTCATAGAGTATGGTTTTCAATAGGTTTTACGTTTTAAAAGTAAAATTTTCAATGAAAAAAATGATATTTTACTCATCAAATATATTTAAAATATATTTAAATATTATTTTCAATCTAAGATGACATTCATTGGCTTCACTCATTCTTTTTATGGAGATATTATCCAAGGTTTCCATTCATATTATTTTTCTGAATGGTTTATGTTTTGATGGAATGATGTTTATGAAACCTATTTCTCTTTCAGGGGTTATATTTTTATAAAACATGTTTCTCTTTAATGGGTTATATGTTTATGACACCCCTTTCTCTTTTATAGGTTTTATGTTTATGAAACCATTTTATCTTTCATGGGTTATTTTATTATGAAACCCTATTCATTTCATGGGTTATGATTTGATTAAATGATTATGAAACCTGTCTATTTTCCATATTTTATGATATTATTACATGTTTATGATACCCATTTCCTTTCATAGGTTATTAAATGATGAATTTTTATGATCTAGTGGAACACACATGTATGATTTCATTATTAGATGGGTGGGGCCTATATCTCCCATCAATTCATTGGGTAAAAATTTATATCTCATGAGATTGACATGCCTAGAATGGAGAGGGAATTTAGTTTAGTAAATGTATTTTTCTACTAATATAGTCTTTGGAGTGAACCGTGACTACTAAGGTAGTCATGGGAGTGAACCATAACATCCAAGATGGTATGGGGAGTGAAACCATCTACTAATATGGACCTGGAAAGTATTCCTCTACTAATATGTAAATTATTTTATGTTCATATATGTATTCCAAAATTCCATATCTTATTCTTATGTTACGATTTCTTGGATTATTCTATTGATTCCCTTATGATTCATGTCTTATGAACTGCTAATAATTATTCCATGACTCATGTATACGATCTTTGATATGATGGGTTTGATCTTCAAATGTTATTCTCATGTTCACATACCCTTATGATCATGTTACGATTATGCATCTCTTTTTCATACCCTTACTGAGTATCTGAGTACACCCCTTCCTTTTTTCCTTTCCCCCAGTAATGATGAAAGGTTTTAAGTAGAAGTACTAAAGGGGAAGATCTTTTTGGGAAACATTGAAGTTCTTTTAATAAGTTAGAATATTTTGTTCTAACTTTTCGAAGACACTAAACTATTGTGGTCCCCAGGAATGAATTTTTTTGATGTACTAAATATTAATATAAAACGATGTAATATCATTGTATATTAACCCTAGTTCACTATAATGTGAGTGTTGGATGAGAAACATATTAGCCACTAATTTTTAAATATTTTTTCAAAATGTTACCCATCACAATTTTTACTTATATGATATACTACTGAAAAAAGGTTATAATAATGGTTTGGAACCATTGGTATAGGCAATGAAACCATTTGTATAGACTATAAAAATTATTCAATTAACCATTGGGTGATTTTACATCAGGGTAGACTAATACCAATGGTTTGAAAAAACCTTTCATATAAGTAGTTTAATAGGAAATACGAATATCAATGGTATTGTCAAACTGTTGGTCAATGTCTTATATTAAAAAAGTCTCAAGTTGTGTGTTTTGATCCTAGGGAATCCTAATTATTTTTATAATACTTTACCACTATTCTATAATGAATTTTATGATAATATATATATATATATATAATTATCAATTTTGAAATATTTATTATTATTATTATTATTATTATTTTTACAAGTAAATATGTTTCCATCCCTACTAATGGTTTGACCAATGGTTTAGTTGACCATAATCCATACATAAACCAACTGTTTTTTCAAATCATTGGATATATATAGTAAAACACAATACCTATACTATAACATCCTTGATCCATATGCTACTCAACTGGTTCCCCGTACCCGGTTGGCTACATAGCCTTAAGCACATTTCTCCAAATGGCAGATGCTTCTGACTAGAAGTGAGGGACTAGGATGTGATAGTGGGGAAACTATGCCTTCATTAGTAGAGTATAACACATCAGAATAAATATAAATACAAAAGTGGAAGCAGTAAAAAACATTCTTTTGAAGTATGCAATGGAAGAATTAATGATAAAGATAATGAGATGTTATATAATATCAAAATGAAGTAGAAATTCATATATTCTAAGAAAGCATAGAAAACAAGATACACTAAAATAAAGTACAAAATACAATACCAAGGTACAACAATATAAAATGAAACTTAGCAACATCTCAAGCCTTGGATTGGTCCCATGCTCTCTTGCTCCTAAGCAGCAATCATGTACCTATATAACGAGCCTCTACCCAATCGACACATGCTACAATATAGTCTATTTGGTCCCAAAACATGTCCCAAACAGGGTTTGAGAAATAAATCGCAATAGGAAACCACCTAAAGATATGTGCCTATCTTTCAGGGAGTATATGCATCAACAGTGTGCAATAAGGAAAATAATAAACTAGTAAGTACTCAAAAGTAAACATTTTTACTAGTCATTTTTTCATTTATATATTTCATATTCATTTAAAAATTCAATTTAAATGAATTATAAGTTCTTAAGATCTGGACTCAGCCCGTTGATCCCTTGAAAGAAGAAAGTACAACAGATACCTCGACATGCTATCTAACAAGTAAAAATATGATCGAATCCAAGCTTGTGCTTTGAATTGGAAGAAAAATCATAAGTAATTACCACAATCAATACTTAGTTTGAAACCATTCCCTCAGGAAATATGTAGACATAACAAATCCTTACCCTCATACAAGACAATGTGTCAGCCTCAGGTAATTTCCCACAGGCACACAAGACGTTTCCCACAGGCCTAATAAATCATCGCCCACAAGAATCCCATAAGAATAGTAAAATAACCAGACCAAGCCCAACATATAAGAAATTCATCATAGGAAAACACATGCAATATAAACCATTACATGCATAACAAATAAATATCTCATATGGTAAACATTTAATTAACCAATTCATTCTAAGAAATCCATAAAAGGAAATAATAGAGGCATACCCATAGGTATCCTAATCCAAATGTCCCAACCATAGTTATTGATGGGAGACACACCCACAGGGTGGACCTTAATCAAAATAAATAGTCTCAAAACTGATTTAGTTGATATAATTAATCACATAAACATCCTAAGGTATCAACATGATCAAAGTCTCAATAAAGTGACACACAAAAAATGGGCTCATGGAACAAAGACATGTATAAACAATGTAACATCGAGTAATAATCATGATACAACATACCTCATTATAGTACGACTCTCCTTGTCCATCCTCGAACTTCAATTTGAGCTAGAACGATATAGATAATCGAAACAAGAATAAATGGACATCCTTAAATAACATCTCCTAGAATAAGAATTAGGAATATCAGATAAAAATTAATCTATATCTTCTCTATATGGTTCAAAAACAACTAATATAGATCTAATCAGTGTCCAGACAAGGATTTGGGAGAAGGTTGAAGTTCCAGCGGTGCTTATTCTGCAACCAAGTGATCCCTCTATCTGTTTTACCAAAATGAGGGACTTTTTCTCAATTTAAGTGAGAAAACACATATAAAAGATGTGTAATACCATTTATATGGTTTTTATATCATTTTAATGTTCATTTGGTGGCTTTTTTACACTAACTTACTTTCTAGGACCGGTAGACATGACTACATAGTGTGTACTAATAAGTATATGGTGTGTTGTTGGGTTTCTCTCCTTTTTCTGGCCCATATGACCACACGCAATGTATTAAATTTATACATGGCCATACTACAATATGTTTTCTTAGGATTATATGTCGTGTAACCTTTAATTCCAATACTTTTCTAGTTTTCCCATGTTTTCCCAAAAAAAACTTAAAGGAAAAGAAAAGAAGAAACCCATACCTCAAAGTAAGTACCGAGTTCCTGCAAAATCCCCCATAAAGCAATTCATCCCCAAATTTTCCTTCCAAGGTTGGTTAAGTATTATCTATTAATAACTATAGACATTGAGAATGTACGTTGGCCTCCCACTCCCAAGTTTCACTCTACATTTGGTTGTGCTGCCATAGCACTCATACTAGAGGAACTGACCAGCCTTAGAGAACCTTTCATACTCCTGTTAATGATATGAATGAGATGTTCCTCAAAGGATGCATCAACCTAAATCTTAACCTACTTAGGCTAAAAAAATGTGATATGGGTCTAAGTGATAGCGACACAACTGAGATATGTGGAAGACGTCATGCATGGATTCGTACCTCTAGGGTAACTGCAACTAATAGGAAACTGACCTGACTCTCTCCAAGATCTCAAATGGTAAAACATATCTCAGTGAAATTTTACCCTCTGTCTTCATTCTCTTTTGTACCAACCTTGGTATAACACATAAGAAAACTTGATCCCCGACCTTGATCTCTAGAGTTTGTCTTTAGTGATCATCATAGGATTTCTGTTGAGACTACGGAGTAGCCATCCATTTCTAAATCATCTGGACCTACTCAGAAGTATCTAGAATTAGACATTGTCCCAGTAAAGAAATCTCACCTTCCTCTAACTAGCACATGGGTGATTGGCATTATCAACCATATAAATACTCATAAGGTTTCATCTCTATAGTTTCCTAGAAACTATTATTATATGCGAACTTGAATAGGGGATATGCTTTTAACAAGAGCCGCCAAAAGTCTTGGACACATGAATGTAGAATGTCTTCAAGCACTTGTATCGTATGCTCTGACTGACCATCATTCCGAGGGTTGTATGTTGTGCTTAGAAGAATCTGTTCACCTTTATCCCTTTGAAAACTTTGCAAAAAACGAGACATAAAATTGGCCTCCCTATCTGTAACGATAGAATGAGGAACCCCATGAATTCATACCACCTATCGGATATACATCTTTCTAAGATCATCCACACCAAAGTTCTCCTTGATTGGCAATATGTGAGTGACCTTTGTAAGACTATCAAATACAACCCACACAACATCATTCTCTCTAAGGTACCTTGGTAAACCTATCACAAAATCCATCGTGACATCATCCCATCTCCAATCTGAAATAGGCAACTGATATCAAATACCAGCTAGCTGCTGATGTTTTTCCTTTACCTGCTAACAGGTGGAACACCTCATAACAAAACTAGCTACTTCTCTCTTCACACTCGGCCACCTGTACTGACAGCGCTAGTCACGGTACATCTTGGTGACTCAGGGATGCACTTCCCAAGATGAAGCATAAAAACCCCGCATCAGATCCTTGGGTATATCCCATGGAACCCACAATAATCCATATACACATAATATCTCATCATTGTCCAACATCTAACTAGGAGGAGGGTATTCACCTTCCACAGACTCCTGTAGAAATATGACTTCATAATCTGATACCTGTTGCATCCTCACTTTGTCTAGGAGGGTAGAAGTCACATCTAAAGATGCAAGGCAAGTACACCCCTAATTTTCATGCACCTCTAAATGAATCTTAGAGAATAAGGCCATAAGCTTCCACTCTCTACTATCCTCATGCACTTCTTGTATATGAGTCCTCCTAGTCAGTGCATCTACCACTGCATTACCTTTCCCATGTGTATAGGCAAGATCAAACTCGAAGGAATGAAGGTATTCCACGCACCATTTCTATCTAAAATTTTGATCACACTGAGTAAAGATATATTTGAGACTTTTATGGTCCGTATACATCACAAAATTCTCTCCCAATAAATTTCTTTTGCAACAGCGCAAAGCATGAACAACTGCATCTAACACAAGATCATGTGTTGGGTAATTCCTCTCTTGTGGCCTCAACTTTTGAGACCCATATGCAACAAATCGATCCCCCTATATAAGTAATTCCCAACCCAATTCTGGAAGCATCATTGTAAAATTTATAATTCTTTCCTCACTGTAGAAGTGTCAGGATTAGTGCTGATGTCAAACATCTGTTTAGCAAAGGAAATGATGCCTCTTAAGACTCTGACCACATGAACTTCACACCCTTATTAGTCAAGCATGTCAATGGAACTATTAAGAATGAGAAGTCCTGTATAAAACACATGTAGTAACAAACTAGCCCTATGAAACATCAGATCAAAAATAGGTTCTTGGGAAGTTCCTAGGGAAGTATTGTCCTCAGTTTTTCTGGGTCCCCTAAAGCTTCTATCTCCTTGATGATATGGCCCAACAATTGAATCTTGTCCATCCAAAAGTGGAACTTTGTGAGCTTAACATATAACTATTTCTCTCCCACTGTATTTGAAACAATCTTGAGATACTTGGGATAGTCGGGTAAATTATGAGAATAAACCAATATGTCATCCATAAAAACCACCAAAAAATAATCCACATAAGGATTGAACACATGGTTCATCAGTTCCATTAAAACTTCTAGTGTGTTTATGAGACCAGATGACATAACTAGATACTCATATTGGCTATAACTTATAAGAAATGTAATAAAAAGTATGTATGCTGGTCAAACACTTACCTGGTGATATCCCAACCTCAAGTTAATTTTCGAGAACACTCTGGATACTCAAAGTTGATCGAATATGTCACTTATCCATGAAAAGGGATACTGTTTTTAACTATAATCTGATTCAATTTCGGGAAATCCACACAGAACCTAAGGGTATCTTCCACCTCGTTCATATAAAGGACCAGAGAACCCAAAAAATAAGTACTAGGAGGGATGAAACCCTTAGCTTCCAGATCTTTTAACTTACTCTTGAGCTCTTGTAACTCTGTTTTCGATATCATGTAATGAGTAGTGGATACTATCACTAATCATAGCACTAAACATATCATGAACTCTGCCTCTTTAACTGGAGGTAAGTCTGAAAATTCATCCAGGAAAATGTCCCTGAAACAATCAACCACTAGAGGGAAATATGTATGAAACGTTCCCCGGTCATCCAAATATAAACTCACTGGGATATCATCCCACCCAACCCATGATGCTCTGGACCATCTCAGCTTGGCTGAACATCCCATTCAACTTTATGCAGAAACTATAGGCCTTTTGGTGATGTTCAACTCACCCTGAAATGATAAAAATCGATAATGACTTAGAAGAGAATTAACCAGTCCACTCCAAGAATGAAATCGAAGCTTGTCATCTCTAAGACCTAGAGGTCCCATGGAAAGTGACACCCACCAAACTCAAGAAGGAACTCCTTGAACCGATGCACACATGCCGTTATAATCCCTAACGGAATGTCTAGCATCATAAAATTAGTATAAGTATAAGAACAGAGCCAAAAGATCTCCACAATGGCCACAAATATAAAACTATGTGTAGCACCTGTATCAAAAAGTGTAGAAGATAAAACAAAGGGTACTAGAATAGTACCTCTGATAGTGGGTGGTCTGAGATCTTGCTCTTATTGGGTCTATTGCATTGCATATGTCTGGCATGTACCACGGCCCTGGGACACAACCTGGCTACCCTAAGCTTACTCGCCCTACTGTCTTTGGGATGCTGGGGTCTGACTACCACATCCACAACCACCACCTTGGCCTGAACGCCTTGACGTATTCCAGTTTTAGACTGCTGAGAATTTGCTGACCCTTCTATCGCAGGTGAATTCTGTACAGAAAGCCTCTCACTAGACACTAGTGGAAAAGCACTAAAGTAAAGCTGTAGATGGACCATCTTTCAACAATCTCGACACTCAAATTTGTCCCTTGTCCACTGAGGTATCTTGTGCACAACTTTTCTGAACTTGTATCATGTCACCTAGCCAATGGAGGAAATTTTATAGCTTCTACTATAACTAGGAGAGAATTCAACCTCACAATTCCCCTTTCCAGTTGAGACAATACTGTAATTAGGTACCGAACTGCCCTGGATTACATCATTAGATTTTAGAAGATTGCGCTCGGTGATCAGTGCCAGATTCATGATAGCATGTACATAAGAAAACCTGAGAACATTTACCTATTATTGGTTTTCATACTGAATACCATCCTAAAATCACATAGCTCTTGACATCTCATCACCCATCAGAATAGGTGTTAATCATTGAATTTTAGTGAAACTTCTAGAGTAGTCCATCACCGATATAGCACCCTACTTCAGATGCATGAACCTTATCTTAAGAAGAATATAAGTCACGAGCTTGGAAGAATAAAAAAGAATATAATTCACCAGCATAACCCTCCTCTTAGTAAGATTTCTTAGATTCTCTATGATAGTCATCATTGATTCTAAAAATGATTCCACAGTATGTGGTCCGCCATCCCCTAAAAAAGTAAGCAAATACTGATTCTAGAATATAAACATCAGATCGACTATAAATGTGGAATCCTGTGTTTCTCCCTAAAAGGTCTACATGAACCTTATAAAGCCTTAATGGAATTGTGCATTTTCACATGTGTCTTGTATAACAGCTGGTTTCGTAGCTGGCACAACAAGAGGTTCCATGGGTAACCCATGTCCTACCATCTATGGATTATGATCATCACCACTCTCTTGATGTATAGATCATGTTATTCATAGGGGTATGACACTTCAAGGTCAAGAAAATTCCTTTTTTCAAGCTCATCGTCAAGGTTTTCCATTCAATAGTGACAAAACAAAACAAGAAAATACCCTAAAAGTTTGGCAAAAAGTGACTACACCATGTGTAGAAAGATTGCACGATGTGTACACTTATTCTATCACATGGTCATGTTATACTACCGGACTAGGCATGTATCAACCCTAGGTAGACAACGTGTTCATTGAGCACATGGTGTGTACACCGGTCTAACCCCCTTTTTCCCATAACAAGGTCCACATGGTTTTTTCCAGGTAAGTATACACGGCATGTATAGAAGGTACACAACATCTTCTAATCAAAACTCAATAGCCCTTTTTTGATTTTACACAAATAGTTACATATTTAGTTACTACACGATGTGTACACAGAGTACACAACGTGTAATTAATAAAAATTTTCTTCCCTGAACAAGAAGAACACTTGGCGTGTGTTTGTAGAACCACATGCCATGTTGTATGGGGTTTTGGACAGTAATCATTTGAAACTTACCTGGAACTAATTTCTTGTGAAATAAAAGTCATGGTATACCACATTCCAATCCAGGAAGTCCCATAATCCCCAAAAATCCATGTTTGACACCCATGCATAACATAACATAGTAAAATTCCATAACATGTCGGAATCATTATCCACAAAATTCTGGCCCAAGAGGGCCCATACTCTTCAAGAACCAAAGTTTGGAATCCAATTTGATCGAACCCTATTATGTACCAATACATCTATCTAATGATAGGAATATTTTATCAAGGTAACTATCACAAAAACATGCATTACCAGCAAAACATCTATCAAAATAGCATGCAATAATAATGGTCCTAAATGGCATTACAAGAATTCATGGAATGTGATTCTAACTGGTGCCTAAATAATGCATGAGATGGAATAACCACATATCACCAGGTTGTAACAAAATATAACCACAAGGTTTATATACTAATATCACAAGACAAGTGCATCACCCAACAATGAAATCAAATCAACTATAACAATTGAAAAAAACAAAAAAAACTTCAATATTCGAGTTAACGTGGATTTTCCATCTACACGGGTTATCTACTCTTGAGCACAACTTATTACCAACTAACTATCCCTTCCTATACCAGTCTATAGGCTCAAAACAATAAGGAAATGGAGAAAACAACTCCTCTGATATCTCTTTGTAACATCCCAGATCCATATGCCACTCAATTGGTGCCCCGTAGCTGTTTGGACACATGGCCTCAAGTGCATTTCCCAAATGCCAGAGGATACTGATTAGTAGTGAGAACCTAGGATATGATAGTGGGGAAATTATACCCTCATTGGCAGAGTGTAACACATCAGAATAAACATAAATAAAAAATAGATGCATTAAACAATAAGAAATTGATGTAATCAATGGAAGAATGATTGATAAAGATAACCATATGTTATATAATATCAAAACGATGCAGCAAGTCATATGTTATTAAAAAGAATTCAAAACAAGATACTCTGAAATCAAGTAGAAAATACAATACCAATGTAAAATTGAAAAAAATGAAACTCAGCAGCATCGGAAGGCTTGTCTTAGTCCCATGCTCTCCTGCTGCTAAGTAGAAATCAAGTACCTGTATTAGGAGCCTTTCCCCTATCGACACCTGCAATAATTTTTGCCCAAAACATGACCCAAACATGGTATGAGAAGTAAAATGTAGTAGAAAAACACCTAAATATCTGTGCCTATCTATCAAGGAGTATATTATATAGCGGTGTGAAATAAGTAAAGCAATAAACTAGGAAGTACTAAAAAGTAAACATTCTTACTACTCATGTTTCCGTTAATATAGTTCTTATACATTTAAAAATTCATTTTAATTAAATTATATGTTCTTGGGATCTGACCTTAACATGTTGATCCCCTAAAATATGTAAGCACAATAGGTACCTCGACAAGTTATCTAACAAGTAAAAAGTTGATCGAATCTAATCTTGTGCTTTGACTTGGAAGATGAATCATATGTAATTACCGCAATCAATACTCAGTTTGAAAACTTTTCCTTTGGAAGTCCGTAGAAATTAAAAATACTTACCCTCGGGTAGAAAAAAACATCACCCTTAGTTAATTTCTCATAGGCACACAAGACGCTTTCCACAGGCATGATAAATCTTCGCCACACATGTATCCCAAAGGAATAGTAAAACAACATGGCTAAGACCGACATATAAGAAATTCATCATAATAAAAAACATCCAATAAACACCATTACATGGATAAAAAAGAAATAACTCACTTGGTAAACTTTTAATTAACCAATTAATTCTAGGAAACCCATAAAAGGAAACAATTGAGGCATTCCCAGAGGTATCCTAATCCAAACAACCCAATGATAGTTATTAAAGGGAAACACACCCACATGGTGGCCCTTAATCAAAATAACCAGTCTCAAATATGATCCATTTCATATAATTAATCACCAAAACATAATTATTTATCAACACGGTGAAAGTCTCAACAAAGTGAAACCCTAAACATGGGTGCGCGGCCCAAAGACATGTATACAAAACTTGAAATCATGTAAAAATCATGATACTACCTACCTTGTCATAGTACGACTCTCCTCATCCAGCCTCGAGATCCAATTCGATCTAGAACAACATAGATCTAAGAAACAAGAATAAATACTCAACCTTAAATAACTTCTTCTATAACATGAATTAGGAAGAACAACATAATAGTAATCGAGATATTAACTATTCAGTTCAAATGAAACTAATAGAGATCGAATTAGAGTCCGAACAAAAATTTGGGAGAAGGTTGATGTTCTGGCGGTGCTTATTCTTCAACCCAGCAAGCCCTCTGTCTGTTTTTCCAAAAGGTGGGCCTTCTCCTGATTTTAAGTGAGAAAACACATATAACCGACATATAATAACATATACATGGCATGTATATCATTTTAATATTCATTTAGTGACTGTTTTCCACTGACTTCTTTTCCAGGACCTTCCGACATGAATACACGGTGTGTAATATGAAGTACAAGGTTTGTAGTTGGGTTTTCCTCTTTTTCTGACCAACATGCCCACACTCCATGTATTTTCTTCATACAAGACTATACTAAATGGCATGTGATTAAAATTACACAATGTGTAACCTATGATTCTATTACATTTTCAGTTTACCAATGTTTTCTCAAAAAGATCTTAAAGGAAAAGAAAAGAAGAAACCCATACCTCAAAGTAAGAACTAGGTTCTTACATATACCAATGTTTTTCAAAACCATTGGTATTGATAATTTTATATAAGTCATATTTTTAGTAGTTGAGGTAACAATTTTAACCTACATAAATTTTTTATGCCTAAAAATAAAATTATTATTATTAAATAATTTAGATATTTTTATTCAAAATATAAAATCATTTCTATTAGATAAAATTTATAAAAGTGATAAAGATTAATTATAAAGTAAAAAAATGTTTAACACATTAAAAAAAGTTTTAGATAAAAATATAACTGATGTTTTAATATGTCAAATATAGTTTTTTTAAATTAAAAATAATACTTTTAAATGTATAATTTTACTAATAAAATTAATATTTTATGAATAAAAGTTAATGATTTCAGACTAGTCATGTTATTTTTAGAATTATGGTATTTTTGACTACTCACATAAAAATCAATATTTTTTAAAAAATAATCAAATTTTATATTAATATAATATTTTCTTTTAAATATCAACTGTGAAGTTAAATTTTTACAATTACAATTCTACAATTTATGAATTTAACTTTTAATGGGAAACATAGAGTTTAGAAAGAAACTGTTTTTATAGGAAAAAGAATTTTTCAATTATTAACTTGTTTTCTTATTTCCTACAATTAAAAATTATGTTAATTTTAATATATTATGAATATAGAAAATATAATCTATCATTATTTATCTATAATAGATTTATTTTCTTAAAATAAAAATGGATATCTCGTAAAAAGGAAATTTTTAAGAATAAAATAAATTTATTCCTATTACATTCATATTAATAACTATTTTATGGATTTAAATTTATATTATTTTAAATATTATCAATAAATTTCAATAAAAAATTTCTTTAGTAATGATTAATTAAAAACACACTACACATTACAAAACTTTATTTGAAAAATATTACTTTTATATTAAATAATCATCATCGAATACCAATAAAATTAATTATTTATATTCTAAAATTTTAACATTACTAATATATTGATATTAAAACATTCCTTTGAATTTTATAAATAAATTATGTCATACATTAGTCCAAGATGGTGTAAGAGGTGGGCCAAATAACCATTCCCAAAACAAAGTTATATTATAAAAAATTAAGACCCAAAACAAGGAGAATTAAAACCTAGTGTATGTATCACCCCAAACATTGGAAATATGTAAGTGAAAAAACCAGAACGAGATCCCCTCCTCTACAACATTCTTGTAGATAGTATCAATCATAAAAATATTTATATTTTTATAATATTTTATTATTATATTTTTTTTCATTATTTTTTATTTGTGAATTATATTATTTTAAATTTACTATTAGAAATAAAAAACGTCATTTTACCTATTAGATACATTTATATCCAATAATCATATTTTTAATGAATATATTTCGAAGGATTAGATTTGTTTTCTATATATAGACATACTAAAATCATTCATTCAATATATTCTCATATCATAACACACCATTCTTATTCTATATTAATATTTTTTTCAAAATGATTTCTCCTTACCATATTCTCTTTCTCATTATAGGTTTTTTCTACTAATGGTGACTCACAAGGGTGAAGATGATCTAAGGGATAGCCTAGTTTTAAAGGCATTATTCATTTCTATTTACTATCCCCTTTTAATTTTTCACTTTTAGTGGTTATAATCAACCATGTTATGTAATACATGGTTTCATGTAATTTCTTTTGTAGTGCTTTATCTCAATTAAATATATCACTTTTCCTAATAGTTTGGTGTTGTGTATGAATGAAGCTATCATAAAATGTATTTATATTAAGGGAAATTAATAGTAAAATATTTTTTTGTTATATTCTCCCATCCCAAATAAATTTAATCCACAAATTTTTAATTATTACTTACATATAAAAATATCTAAAGGGTATCTAGATGATTGAAACGAATCAAGATATACTTTCTATTGAGATATCAGAATTACAAATGTTGGAAATATATATTATTCCTTATAATAGGATTATTACTTATAGTGATTTTTATCGAATAATTTGATATAAAAAACCATCATGATTGGGTGTTAGGACTCAAAAATTAGATTTTGTTTTATTAGAGAGATCATTGTTAATCTTACACTAATAAAGAATCATTGGTTAGATTTAAATATAAAATTAAATTCCCCTATTTTAGTAATTAATGTGGGGTCTATATAGAGATAACCAATACATTTCCAAAATCACATAAAATTTATCAAAATAAATAATAATATAATTTTCATAAATCACATTCCCATACACTTCTACTTGGGATACAATAGTTATACAATGAGTTGCTTCCATTGATTCCTAAATACTTCATGTGGTGATTTAATGATCTTAGAAAACATCCTGGATATAATAGAGTGCATATAATCAATATCAATGAAGACATACACAAATATGCAGTATAACACCAATGTTCCATAATTTTCATGATCTAATTTGGTGATTTTCATCACATTTGTTCTTCCTTATTCCCTTTTCCTTAGAGGTTTTTGATCCTTATTTTATATTTTAGCAATTGGACTTGGATAATGAGTTGGATAATTCTTATTTTACCTATATTTAAGATATTGATCAATTATTTTTTCCTTATTATGGACTTTATTCCCCTCTACAATGTTAACTAAACTTTTCATTTTTCCTTAGTAGTTGGATACTTGATGACCACATTTACCCAAAATAAAACATTTCCATGTTAATTTGAAGCATTTTCCTGAGCACTTATTACAAAAATCATAACACATGATTAATTTAACATTCTTTCATCCATGTTATTTATCACCAGAATATCCATGAAACTTTATCCTTATCTTATTTGGGGTGTTTGAATGATTATCATTATTGAAGTTATTAAATATAAATAAAAAAATCTAGTTATGAATAACCAAAAGGATTATCACTCTAGATATTATATTTTATGTTTTTCCATTGGGACAATAAATGAATTTCCCATGAAACCCATTGTTAACTCCATACCTTGTATTTATACTTATTACATTGATAAAGGAAACCTTAGGGGTGACAATACTAAAATTAAATCTATAAAAAGAAATATATAGAATAAATAAATCATAAATAATGTATATTCCATAACTTATTAATCCATAGGATTGAATCATTGTTATCTATGATCATTTTTATATTAGGTTGTCTAACCTAAAATTATCCAAATTAGTCATAATGATTAATAATTAGAGTGTAATTCAATATATTATATCCCTCGAGAGTGTCAAACCTAGGGCATAGTTAGGGAACTTTTTCATTCACTATGTAAAGATCAAGTTAATACCCAACCATCCTTTTTATTAATATTACACCTAGGTAAATCTATTCCAAAACATAAATTCACTTATTAATATCTAGAAATGAATTTCATTATTTTTAAAACACAAAATATATATTTTAAAAAACATTAGGATTTTATCCTATACTTAGACTTACCCATAGGGTTTTAACTAATGTTATCTAATATTAATTAAAAAGAAACTAAAATAATCCCATAAAATAAATAATCCTTTATTGGGAACTAAATGTGTATCCCAATACCTACACACTTATACTTAGTGATAAAAAAATACTTTAAACACTGGATTTGTTATAAAATGTGGATACCTAAGCTAATTATATCATTATTTCACATTATTTTTATAAGATAAACATTATATCTCATAAATAATTAACAATAACATGAACTTATGTTTTCTTCCATATAGGATAAACTTATTAATAAACTTGTTTTACAATAATTACAAAAATTTCTCTATAATCTAACCACAATAGATTCCATTCTGTAATTCTTATAAATTATTCCCATATTCATAACCTGTGGATAGAAAGATAAGAAAGGGGTGAGATAAAATTATTAGAAAGGGAAAAAGTTATAAATGAAATAGAACATGCAATAAAATATCAATAGAGAAGAAGTATCTAATTACAAGATCTTGGGATCATCTCTCGTAATAATAAATCTTGTTCGAGCATCAAAAATTATGAAATAGTAACACAAGTCCACTGAAAAGACATCATGGAAGAATAATAGTTATAACATGGGTTATAATAGAATCATGGGATCATAAAATTATATAGTATAATATCATAAAAATACTGCACATACATTGGCACATGGAAACACCACCTTCACAAGTCACTCAATCACAACCTTACTTAAAAAAATCTGAACATGTCTGTGAACAATTGTATCATGAGATATAAATAATTAACCAATTTATTGGAGGGTGATATAGGACCCCACCCATCAATAAACCTTAAATATGAGTTATAATTGAAATTAATTATTAATCATATAAAATATAACCCAAGAAAAGAAAATGGGTTTCATAACACTTTTGAAATAGTATATCATTAAATGTATTCAAGAATTAGATTTATTGATACAAAAAATTTCAATTCCCAAAAGGGAGTATTTCATAAATTCATTCAAAATATGATTCATGAAGCATAATTCCATAGGATACTATTATTTTTGATTTAAAGGGTAAATGGAAGTGAATCATAAAATATCGTTAAAAATAATTATTTAACATCATTGAAAAGAGATGATGTTATGAGTAACTTTTGAAAATATAGTTTTTTAGAAATTTAATTGAATTGTTTTTAAAAAATTATTTATAATGAAATAAAAATAATGGATCCTTAAATAACTCATTAATATTTTTCATATGAAATGTGATGTGAATGATTAAATGTATAATCAATAAAGTGAAAAAAACATTTTAAGAATTTTAAAAATAACATTATTGAAACCCAAATAATATAAAAGAGTGATAAGTGTTCCATTTGAAAATAGGTAAAGATAAAATTTTAATATCATTATAAATAATATATATTTTTATTTCAAAATAATAAATGAGAACATTGGTGGGAAGGGAGAACATGTACATAGAAGATAAATATTTTATTCTGAGAGGTTGGGAATTATTCTTCACACAATCAAATTTTACTAAGAATTAAATACATCATAGAATCTGTTTTTCATGGGAAAATAAGATTCCTTAGAAAATAATGAGGAATGTAAATTTAAAATTATCAAAGTATTGAGGAAAAATATATTATAAAACCATATTCAAAGATTAATAATTATAACTCAAGAAAATAAGAAGAGTTGATATGAACCCTTAAAAAATCATTAATTTTAGAATTGGAAACCCAAAAAAGGTATAAAATAAGATAGATTTGTAAATAACTTGAAACTAGAGATAATTATATTATAAATAAATCCATGTGTATTATATACACCATAGAATAAAAATAATTGGTGAAGATGAAACATATCTCAAGGAAATGAAATTGAGAGTAGGACACCCTTAAAAACATAATATTTTTTATGTCAGAATCAACTGAAAGTGATATTATAAGAAATAAATATAAATAAAAAAGAACATAGTATTGAGAAAAATAAAAATCAATCCTGAGGTATAATTTACCCAACTTATAATATAAATGTTTTGAAAGAACTATCATAAACCAATGAATGAAAATTTAGTTAAAAAAACCATACGTTTACTCTCTACTTCGGAGAAGGTTATTTAATATACTATATAATAAATATGAACAAATTAATATCTTTTTTAATAAACCTATTCATATATATTACAATTTATACTCTTTAATTATAATCATTAATTATATATTCATTAGCAAGTTAAGGTTTATCTTTATTATTGTAGTGATGTTAAAACTGATTATTTGATTAACAGTTTAATTAATAATAGATAATAATAAATATTTAAATCATTTTGTTTTAATGATTTATACATATATGTGTTCATTTAATAAAAAAATATAGTTCGTGATAAAAAAATCAATGATGATCTTGTTTCGGATAATTTACCGATATTAACAAATTACTTTATATTGATCATTAATTTTTTTATACTTTTTGACCCATATTACTAAAATATAATACACATTAATATCATATATATTCATAAAATATATTTTATAACCATCTATTTAGTATAATTTTGAGAAATGGAATACACTGCTCTATAGAGGTGGTGGTCTGCACGCACACACAAATGATGTTTTCATTTTTAATAGAATATAAAGAAGAGATAGATTGATTTTTCTTAAAATTATATTAATTATGTTATAAATATATTATTTATTTATTAAATTTATCATTTAAAATATCCATTTAAGGTGGATATGGAAAAATAAACACGTCATTCAGGGAGATGGTAGTCCACACATGCACATGGATATAATTATCAATTCTCTAGGGATGGAGAAAGGTAGATAATTATTGTTACATTGTTTGAAAAACATTATAAAACAATATTTATTATGATGTTAATATTTTATTATTTCATAATATAATATTAGGTGAATAAATAATACTTAATGAAAAAAATTGAAAAAGAGTGATTAGGTTTTTTACCATACACCTTGAGATAGCTCCTGTGTAAATTGGATTTAGCCTTTTTGGGGTGGTATTTTAAGGAAAAATAGCCTCTAGGATTTTTATTTGAGTATTGGGGAAGCATTTTGTTAAATTTTTGTAAAACTAGAAGAATTAGGGTGTGAGTATAAGTGGTGTTATGTAAGGAGCCTTTTATAATAGAGAGGAGTGAAATGTTTTTAATAATAGGTGTACTATTCAAGGAAAGTGGCCCAAAAAGTGAACAATAATGGAGAGGAGATGAGTATTGGTATAGAAATAAATAATACCCTAATTTATACACATTTTATCAACATGTTTTATTTCTTTTACATTTATATTTAACCCTGTACCATTTTGACTTTTACCATGGTAACTAATTTTTACTTAAGTAATTTATTTTTATGCCTAAAAGTAAAATGAATTTTATTACATAATTTGGACCTTATGATCCTAAATATTAAATATATTTTAGTAGGCAAAATTTATAAGTGTGATAAAAAGTAATTAAAAAATTAGAAATGCTTAAGTCAATAAAAACGATTTAGAGGAAAATATAATTTATGTTCTAAAATGTCAAATATGGTTTTTGAAAAATAAACTTAATATTTCAAAATTTATAATTATAGTTGCAAATTAATATTTTTTCAGTAAAAGGTTTTCAAAAATTTTATATTATGTTTATTCCCTATTGATGTAGTAAAATTCATGATATTTGTAAGAAAACTGTATTCTCTATTAATCACCTAAAAAAAATTTTTTTAGAAAAGTATAAAAATTTAATATTAATATAGTATTGTCTTGATAAGTCAAAAAATGAAGTTAATTGTTTACAATTTTAAGTCTTTTTTTATTATATGTTTTAATGGGAAAAATAGAATATATTCAAAAATTATTTCCATAGGAAATGAATTTTTTAATTAATAATTTTTTTTATTTTTTATTTCTAGTCAACTAATAATTAAGTTAATTATAATCTATTTTTCAAATAAAAATATAATATATCATGTTTAGCTATATAATATTTAGATTTTATGAAATTAAAGTGCATAAATCATATCAAGTAGCTTTTTTGAAAAAATACATTTTAAGCATAAAATAAATTAATACTTATTATTTTAATTATAATAACTATTGGATTTATGTTAATATAGTTTCTTGTAAATATTATCAACAAATATAATTATAATCATTATTTTTTCCAGATTAATTAAAAATAAACAACATTTAAAAGAATATTTCTTTGAAAAATATTACTTTAATATTAAAAATTCTTCACCAAAAAACATTAAAAGTAATTATTTCTATAATAAGAATTTGACTTTACTAATCCACTGAAATTAAAATATTTCCTTAAATTTTATAAATATATCATATAATACTTTAATAATAAGAATATTAATAACAACACATAACAAAAAAATTACAATATTTTAATATAATATTTTTATTTAATGTTTTATTATTTATGAATTATATTATTTTCAATTTAATACTAGGAATATACAAATTCATTGTATCTATTGGATAAATTTATATCCAACAACCATAATTCAAAGAACCCTACTTCCAATGAACGTATTTATAAAAACAATATTTAATTCCTATATATATAATTTTGAAAATAATTCATTCAATATATTCTCTAATCAAATAGAACATTTCATATTCCCTATTAAGGATATTTTATAACACCATTTAATTTAATTATTTTCTTTCTCATTAAAGGTTTAGTTATACCCATGACAATTATCAAGGGTGAATATAATACAAGGTATCTACTATTTTTAAAGTTATTATTCATGTATACTCATTTTACCCATTTAATTTAAGAACTTTAACTAATGTAATCAATCAAAGTATGTCATACTTGGTTTGATGCACTTTTATTGTCGCATTTTACCTTAAAAAATGTACCACTATTCTGGCGGTGCTTATTCTTCAACCCAGCCAGCCCTCAGTCCGTTTTTCCAAAAGGTGGGGCTTCTCCTGATTTTAAGTGAGAAAACACATATAAACGACATATAATACCATATACATGGCAAGTATATCATTTTAATATTAATTTAGTGACTGTTTTTCATTAACTTCTTTTCCAGGACCTTCCGACATGAATACACGGTGTGTAATATGAAGTACAAGGTTTGTAGTTGGGTTTTCCTCTTTTTCTTCCCAACATGCCCACACTCCATGTATTTTCTTCATACAAGACCATACTAAATGGCATGTGATTAAAATTACACAGTGTGTAACCTATGATTCTATTACTTTTTCAGTTTACCCATGTTTTCTCAAAAAGATCTTAAAGGAAAAGAAAAGAAGAAACCCATACCTCAAAGTAAGAACTAGGTTCTTACATATACCAATGTTTTTCAAAACCATTGGTATTGATATTTTTGTATAAGTCATATTTTTAGTAGTTGAGGTAACAATTTTAACCTACATAAATTTTTTATGCCTAAAAATAAAATTATTATTATTAAATAATTTAGATATTTTTATTCAAAATATAAAATCATTTCTATTAGATAAAATTTATAAAAGTGATAAAGATTAATTATAAAGTAAAAAAATGTTTAACACATTAAAAAAAGTTTTAGATAAAAATATAACTGATGTTTTAATATGTCAAATATAGTTTTTTTAAATTAAAAATAATACTTTTAAATGTATAATTTTACTAATAAAATTAATATTTTATGAATAAAAGTTAATGATTTCAGACTAGTCATGTTATTTTTAGAATTATAGTATTCTTGACTACTCACATAAAAATAAATATTTTTTAAAAAATAAACAAATTTTATATTAATATAATATTTTCTTTAAATATCAACTGTGAAGTTAAATTTTTACAATTACAATTCTACAATTTATGAATTTAACTTTTAATGGGAAACATAGAGTTTAGAAAGAAACTGTTTTTATAGGAAAAAGAATTTTTCAATTATTAATTTGTTTTCTTATTTCCTACAATTAAAAATTATGTTAATTTTAATATATTATGAATATAGAAAATATAATCTATCATTATTTATCTATAATAGATTTATTTTCTTAAAATAAAAATGGATATCTCGTAAAAAGGAAATTTTTAAGAATAAAATAAATTTATTCCTATTACATTCCTATTAATAACTATTTTATTGATTTAAATTTATATTATTTTAAATATTATCAATAAATTTCAATAAAAAATTTCTTTAGTAATGATTAATTAAAAACACACTACACATTACAAAATTTTTTTTGAAAAATATTACTTTTATATTAAATAATCATCATCGAATACCAATAAAATTAATTATTTATATTCTAAAATTTTAACATTACTAATATATTGATATTAAAATATTCCTTTGAATTTTATAAATAAATTATGTCATACATTAGTCCAAGATGGTGTAGGAGGTGGGCCAAATAACCATTCCCAAAACAAAGTTATATTATAAAAAATTAAGACCCAAAACAAGGAGAATTAAAACCTAGTGTATGTATCACCCCAAACATTGGAAATATGTAAGTGAAAAAACCAGAACGAGATCCTCTCCTCTACAAAAATCTTGTAGATAGTATCAATCATAAAAATATTTATATTTTTATAATATTTTATTATTATATTTTTTTTCATTATTTATTATTTATGAATTATATTATTTTAAATTTACTAATAGAAATAAAAAAATTCATTTTACCTATTAGATACATTTATTTCCAATAATCATATTTTTAATGAATATATTTCGAAGGACTAGATTTGTTTTCTATATATAGACATACTAAAATCATTCATTCAATATATTCTCATATCATAACACACCATTCTTATTCTATATTAAGATTTTTTTCAAAATGATTTCTCCTTACCATATTCTCTTTCTCATTATAGGTTTTTTCTACTAATGGTGACTCACAAGGGTGAAGATGATCTAAGGGATAGCCTAGTTTTAAAGGAATTATTCATTTCTATTTACTATCCCCTTTTAATTTTTCACTTTTAGTGGTTATAATCAACCATGTTATGTAATACATGGTTTCATGTAATTTCTTTTGTAGTGCTTTATCTCAATTAAATATATCACTTTTCCTAATAGTTTGGTGTTGTGTATGAATGAAGCTATCATAAAATGTATTTATATTAAGGGAAATTAATAGTAAAATATTTTTTTGTTATATTCTCCCATCCCAAATAAATTTAATCCACAAATTTTTAATTATTACTTACATATAAAAATATCTAAAGGGTATCTAGATGATTGAAACGAATCAAGATATACTTTCTATTGAGATATCAGCATTACAAATGTTGGAAATATATATTATTCCTTATAATAGGATTATTACTTATAGTGATTTTTATCCAATAATTTGAGATAAAAAACCATCATGATTAGGTGTTAGGAATCATAAATTAGATTTTGTTTTATTAGAGAGTTCATTGTTAATCTTACACTAATAAAGAATCATTGGTTAGATTTAAATATGAAATTAAATTCCCCTATTTTAGTAATTAATATGGGGTCTATATAGAGATAACCAATACATTTCCAAAATCACATAAAATTTATCAAAATAAATAATAATATAATTTTCATAAATCACCTTCCAATACACTTCTACTTGGGATACAATAGTTATACAACGAGTTGTTTCCATTGAATCCTAAATCCTTCATGTGGTGATTTAATGATCTTAGAAAACATACTGGATATAATAGAGTGCATATAATCAAAATCAATGTAGACATACACAAATCTGTAGTATAAGACCAATGTTCCATAATTTTCATGATCTAATTTGGTGATTTTCATCACATTTGTTCTTCCTTATTCCCTTTTCCTTAGATGTTTTTGATCCTTTTATATTTTAGCAACTGGACTTGGATAATGAGTTGGATAATTCTTATTTTACCTATATTTAAGACATTGATCAATTATTTTTACCTTATTATGGACTTTATTCCCCTCTACTATGTTATCTAAACTTTTCATTTTTCTTTAGTAGTTGGATACTTGATGACCACATTTACCCAAAATAAAACATTTCCATGTTAATTTGAGGCATTTTTCTGAGCACTTCTTACAAAAATCATAACACATGATTAATTTAACATTCTTTCCTCCATGTTATTTATCACCAGAATATCCATGAAACTTTATCCTTATATTATTTGGGGTGTTTGAATGATTATCATTATTGAAGTTATTAATTATAATTCAAAAAATCTAGTTATGAATAACCAAAAGGATTATCACTCTAGATATTATATTTTATGTTTTTCCATTGGGACAATAAAGGAATTTCCCATGAAACCCATTGTTAACTCCATACCTTGTATTTATACTTATTACATTGATAAAGGAAACCTTAGGGGTGACAATACTAAAATTAAATCTATAAAAAGAAATATATAGAATACATAAATCATAAATAATGTATATTCCATAACTTAATAATCCATAGGATTGAATCATTGTTATCTATGATCATTTTTATATTAGGTTGTCTAACCTAAAATTATCCAAATTAGTCATAATGATTAATAATTAGAGTGTAATTCAGTATATTATATCCCTCGAGAGTGTCAAACCTAGGGCATAGTTAGGGAACTTTTTCATTCACTAGGTAAAGATCAAGTTAATACCCAACCAGCCTTTTTATTAATATTACACCTATGTAAATCTATTCCTAACCTTAAATTCACTTATTAATATCTAGAAATGGATTTCATTATTTTTAAAACACAAAATATATATTTTAAAAAACATTAGAATTTTATCATATACTTAGACTTACCCATAGGGTTTTAACTAATTTTATCTAATATTAATTAAAAAGAAACTAAAATAATCCCCTAAAATAAATAAACCTTTATTGGGAACTAAATGTGGTTCCCAATACCTACACACTTATACTTAGTGATAAAAAAATACTTTAAACACTGGATTTGTTATAAAATGTGGATACCTAAGCTAATTATATCATTATTTCACATTATTTTTATAAGATAAACATTATATCTCATAAATAATTAACAATAACATGAACTTATGTTTTCTTCCATATAGGATAAACTTATTAATAAACTTGTCTTACAATAATTACAAAAATTTCTCTATAATCTAACCACAATAGATTCCATTCTGTAATTCTTATAAATTATTCCCATATTCATAACCTGTGGATAGAAAGATAAGAAAGGGGTGAGATAAAATTATTAGAAAGGGAAAAAGTTATAAATGAAATAGAACAAGCAATAAAATATCAATATAGAAGAAGTATCTAATTACAAGATCTTGGGATCATCTCTCGTAATAATAAATCTTGTTCGAGCATCAAAAATTACGAAATAGTAACACACGTCCACTGAAAAGACATCATGGAAGAATAATAGTTATAACATGGGTTATAATAGAATCATGGGATCATAAAATTATATAGTATAATATCATAAAAATACTGCACATACATTGGCACATGGAAACACCACCTTCACAAGTCACTCAATCACAACCATACTTAAAAAAATCTGAACATGTCTGTGAACAATTGTATCATGAGATATAAATAATTAACCAATTTATTGGAGGGTGATATAGGACCCCACCCATCAATAAACCTTAAATATGAGTTATAATTGAAATTAATTATTAATCATATAAAATATAACCCAAGAAAAGAAAATGGGTTTCATAACACTTTTGAAATAGTATATCATTAAATGTATTCAAGAATTAGATTTATTGATACAAAAAATTTCAATTCCCAAAAGGGAGTATTTCATAAATTCATTCAAAATCTGATTCATGAAGCATAATTCCATAGGGTACTATTATTTTTGATTTAATGGGTAAATGGAAGTGAATCATAAAATATCGTTAAAAATAATTGTTTAACATCATTGAAAAGAGATGATGTTATGAGTAACTTTTGAAAATATAGTTTTTTAGAAATTTAATAGAATTGTTTTTAAAAAATTATTTATAAGGAAATAAAAATAATGGATCCTTAAATAACTCATTAATATTTTTCATATGAAATGTGATGTGAACGATTAAATGTATAATCAAGAAAGTGAAAAAAAACATTTTAAGCATTTTAAAAATAACATTATTGAAACCCAAATAATATAAAAGAGTGATAAGTGTTCCATTTGAAAATAGGTAAAGATAAATTTTTAATATCATTATAAATAATATATATTTTTATTTCAAAATAATAAATGAGAACATTGGTGGGAAGGGAGAACATGTACATAGAAGATAAATATTTTATTCTGAGAGGTTGGGAATTATTCTTCACACAATCAAATTTTACTAAGAATTAAATACATCATAGAATTTGTTTTTCATGGGAAAATAAGATTCCTTAGAAAATAATGAGGAATGTAAATTTAAAATTATCAAAGTATTGAGGAAAAATATATTATAAAACCATATTCAAAGATTAATAATTATAACTCAAGAAAATAAGAAGAGTTGATATGAACCCTTAAAAAATCATTAATTTTAGAATTGGAAACCCAAAAAAGGTATAAAATAAGATAGATTTGTAAATAACTTGAAACTAGAGATAATTATATTACAAATAAATCCATGTGTATTATATACACCACAAAATAAAAATAATTGGTGACGATGAAACATATCTCAAGGAAATGAAATTGAGAGTAGGACATCCTTAAAAACATAATATTTTTTATGTCAGAATCAACTGAAAGAGATATTATAAGAAATAAATATAAATAAACCATAACATAGTATTGAGAAAAATAAAAATCAATCCTGAGGTATAATTTACCCAACTTATAATATTAATGTTTAGAAAGAACTATCATAAACCAATGAATGAAAATTTAGTTAAAAAAATCATACGTTTACTCTCTACTTCAGAGAAGGTTATTTAATATACTATATAATAAATATGAACACAATAATATCTTTTTTAATAAACCTATTCATATATATTACAATTTATACTCTTTAATTATAATCATTAATTATATATTCATTAGCAAGTTAAGGTTTATCTTTATTATTGTGGTGATGTTAAAACTGATTATTTGATTAACAGTTTCATTAATAATAGATAATAATAAATATTTAAATCATTTTGTTTTAATGATTTATACATATATGTGTTCATTTAATAAAAAAATATAGTTCGTGATAAAAAAATCAATGATGATCTGGTTTCGGATAATTTACCGATATTAACAAATTACTTTATATTGATCATTAATTTTTTTATACTTTTTGACCCATATTACTAAAATATAATACACATTAATATCATATATATTCATAAAATATATTTTATAACCATCTATTTAGTATAATTTTGAGAAATGGAATACACTGCTCTATAGAGGTGGTGGTCTGCACGCACACACAAATGATGTTTTCATTTTTAATAGAATATAAAGAAGAGATAGATTGATTTTTCTTAAAATTATATTAATTATGTTATAAATATATTATTTATTTATTAAATTTATCATTTAAAATATCCATTTAATGTGGATATGGAAAAATAAACATGTCATTCAGGGAGATGGTAGTCCACACATGCACATGGATATAATTATCAATTCTCTAGGGATGGAGGAAGGTAGATAATTATTGTTACATTGTTTGAAAAACATTATAAAACAATATTTATTATGATGTTAATATTTTATTATTTCATAATATAATATTAGGTGAATAAATAATACTTAATGAAAAAAATTGAAAAAGAGTGATTAGGTTTTTTACCATACACCTTGAGATAGCTCCTGTGTAAATTGGATTTAGCCTTTTTGGGGTGGTATTTTAAGGAAAAATAGCCTGTAGGATTTTTATTTGAGTATTGGGGAAGGATTTTGTTAAATTTTTGTAAAACTAGAAGAATTAGGGTGTGAGTATAAGTGGTGTTATGTAAGGAGCCTTTTATAATAGAGAGGAGTGAAATGTTTTTAATAAGAGGTGTACTATTCAAGGAAAGTGGCCCAAAAAGTGAACAATAATGGAGAGGAGATGAGTGTTGGTATAGAAATAAATAATAACCTAATTTATACACATTTTATCAACATGTTTTATGTCTTTTACATTTATATTTAACCCTGTACCATTTTGACTTTTACTATGGTAACTAATTTTTACTTAAGTAATTTATTTTTATGCCTAAAAGTAAAATTAATTTTATTACTTAATTTGGACCTTATGATCCTAAATATTAAATATATTTTAGTAGGCAAAATTTATAAGTGTGATAAAAAGTAATTATAAAATTAGAAATGCTTAAGTCAATAAAAACGATTTAGAGGAAAATATAATTTAAGTTCTAAAATGTCAAATATGGTTTTTGAAAAATAAACTTAATATTTCAAAATTTATAATTATAGTTGCAAATTAATATTTTTTCAGTAAAAGGTTTTCGAAAATTTTATATTATGTTTATTCCCTATTGATGTAGTAAAATTCATGATATTTGTAAGAAAACTGTATTCTTCATTAATAACCTAAAAAGAAAATATTTTTAGAAAAGTATAAAAATTTAATATTAATATAGTATTGTCTTGATAAGTCAAAAAATGAAGTTAATTGTTTACAATTTTAAGTCTTTTTTTATTATATGTTTTAATGGGAAAAATAGAATATATTCAAAAATTATTTCCATAGGAAATGAATTTTTTAATTAATAATTTTTTTTATTTTTTATTTCTAGTCAACTAATAATTAAGTTAATTATAATCTATTTTTAAAATAAAAATATAATATATCATGTTTAGCTATAACATATTTAGTTTTTATGAAATTAAAGTGCATAAATCATATCAAGTAGCTTTTTTGAAAAAATAAATTTTAAGCATAAAATAAATTAATACTTATTATTTTACTTATAATAACTATTGGATTTATGTTAATATAGTTTCTTGTAAATATTATCAACAAATATAATTATAATCATTATTTTTTCCAGATTAATTAAAAATAAACAACATTTAAAAGAATATTTCTTTGAAAAATATTACTTTAATATTAAAAATTCTTCACCAAAAAACATTAAAAGTAATTATTTCTATAATAAGAATTTGACTTTACTAATCCACTGATATTAAAATATTTCCTTAAATTTTATAAATATATCATATAATACTTTAATAATAAGAATATTAATAACAACACATAACAAAAAAATTACAATATTTTAATATAATATTTTTATTTAATGTTTTATTATTTATGAATTATATTATTTTCAATTTAATACTAGGAATATACAAATTCACTGTATCTATTGGATAAATTTATATCCAATAACCATAATTCAAAGAACCCTACTTCCAATGAACGTATTTATAAAAACAATATTTAATTCCTATATATATAATTTTGAAAATAATTCATTCAATATATTCTCTAATCACATAGAACATTTCATATTCCCTATTAAGGATATTTTATAACACCATTTAATTTAATTATTTTCTTTCTCATTAAAGGTTTAGTTATACCCATGACAATTATCAAGGGTGAATATAATACATGGTATCTACTATTTTTAAAGTTATTATTCATGTATACTCATTTTCCCCATTTAATTTAAGAAATTTAACTAATGTAATCAATCAAAGTATGTCATACTTGGTTTGATGCACTTTTATTGTCACATTTTACCTTAAAAAATGTACCACTATTAGTTTTAGTTTAGTGTTGTATATGAAGAAATATATATAAAAATTATTTTTTAATTGTAAATTAATTATAAAATAGCATAATTTATATGTCTCGTGTCATGATAGTGTCTTGGAAGAGTGTATTTGAGAAAGTGACTCATAGATTCACGCTTAGTATCCTGATTTTTTTGATGTTTGATTTTTTCCAAGATGATATTTCAAACCATTATTTATATATGATATGATTAGTGATGTTGTGTGTTTATGTTATTTATTAATATGATGTGTCTTTTTTTACCTCGGTATATAAAGAACTATAAGAGGTATCATATTAGAGGTTTTTTGGCTTTCTTTTCCATTTTCCTCCAAAATTAGTTTTGATTCATGATGATTAGAATAACTTGAGAGGTATTTGATTAAGGGATCAGTTTTCTATATAATCTTTTGTTGTGTTTTTGGGTGATTAAAGGTGTTTATAAAGGAAAAATTAAAAAAAATTATAATTGGAACTATAATTTCAGCTAATGGAGGGGAGTTTTACTGTAGCTATGGTCTTTGCTACATAAAACCTCAAGAGGATAGATTAGTGGGATTTATATTTTGTAGACCCCTATGACATGGTTCTTAGGCTACAACATGGATATTGGGGGGTTAGGTTCCATGAAACTTTCTTCTTAAGGATCCATTACACATGATTAATGGGATGTTCTATAGACTCCCTTAGGTCGGGACCCGTGGTTCTACAGATTTAAGGACAACTACAGCTTGGTTTCTCAATTATACCATAATATTTCTTCATGAATATCAAGGGGGATTGGAAGAATTAATTTGTGGAAATATAGTGATATTTTTTCACTGATATATGGAGGGTCGTTTGACTCAAATCCATTGCAACATGGTTGACCTTGTTTCACCACATTTTTGAATAAAAATCTCTCTATAACAACATGACCAGACTATTTCATCATGGTGTTATTAAAATTAATGATTGTGTATATTCAGATGTTTCTTCTAATTTATATTATTTTTCACTTAGTCCCTTGAACCCTAGGTGTCTATAATATATTTTTAGAGACTATAGAAATTTTTTCTAGGATTTATTCACTAAATTCTAGAGATCGATTCATTGGTGATCTAAGGAGAGTTTCCTTCTTTCCTGTTGGTCATTTATCTCTGACGTTCCCCCATACCATGGTATGAAAAAATTGTTTCCATTTTCTTAATATTGTTTTATATTAATTATTTATGGATAATTTTTGTAAATATAATTTCCTTAAGAACTACGAGTTCCTTATGGGAGAGGCGATTTGAGATATATGTTTATTCTTCCACTCTTATTTAGAGAACATTAAAAGCTATGTATCGAGTTAGGGTATTCAACAGTTATCCTTATTTTAGGTGATGATGTGGGATTAAGACACATTAGATTTAATTTTTTAATTATTTTAATTTATCATAATGAATATTATTAATCAAGAGTAAGATAATCAGGGGAATTTTAAGGGGCTTGTGATAGAATGCAATTTCTGCTATATTTTAATGATACCTCATGATTTTTTATAGATAGTGTGCAATTCATTGTTATATTCAATGATTTTTTTTCATTATTGATTGTATAAATTGGTTAAATAATGAAAATCTATTAAGAAACGTTTTATATGGAATGAAGTATATGAATTGGATTTGTTACCCTTTCTTGAAATCGATTGACATGATTTTTTTCCTTGAGATAGTTTATTAGTTTACTATAAATATTTTTAAAAACCAATATTAGGTTATGTGTTGTGGAAAACTACTCATAATGAATAAATTAATTCAATAAGGTAATTAGTAATTATTAATTAAAAACATTAAATGTTTTGGGATATTATGTGCCTATATTTTTTTAGTTAGATTATTTTCATTAGTGTGATGGAATTAGTTTACCCTAAATTTGATGTGCTGAAAATATATTTTATACTATGCTTATTAATTAGGATGGTAAATACATTGATGTCTTTTTCATAAAACTTGGTATGATTTTATAGTGTTAAGAGATAATCTAACTACCTTGGAAATGTAATTGATTTTATATGGATTATGTTGGGATAAATTTCACTAGTTGAGAGCTGGGATTTTATATTAATGGATGGTTTTGTTGGGGTTATTTATTGGTTTGATGAAATAGGTTGATATATGGGATTAACAATTGGAAGATGGTTGTGTTGAGGATATTGATTAGTTGGTTGCAATGTGTTAAAATCTAGGAATTTCAATTTGATTATTGTTTTCTATTTAGTTGTGAGGCCCCAAACCCATGCTTCTAATTCTAGTGCTAAAACATCATAATTATTTTCATTTTAATTATGCAAAATTTATTTAGAAAAAAAGTGACTCAAAATTAAAAATATAAAATTACAAACTCAAAACCAAATTATGGGTTATCCCATATCTAAGGATATTTTTTTCTAATGTTTTAGGGAATAAATAAATACCAATTTAAATTCTTATGAATCTTATAATTATGAATTAATACACATCTTTAATTATTAATATGACATCACAGAAGCTAATATTATCATTATAACAACACTTACTCATCAAAAAGTCATAAGGATATTTTTTTGAAAACATGATGTGAGGAGAATAATTGCTCAGTAAGGGTTTTTAAAATAGGCCACTTTTAAAATAATTAATAATTCCTTGAAAAAAATTCATCAAACTGAAATACATTGAATTTGGTAAAATATTTTTATAAACATATAATTTACCTCTCCCTTTGAATGAAAAATTGGATTTTTTAGTAAAACCAAAATCGAGATATTTCAATGTGAAAGCATAATAAAATATTTAAAAACTATTCCCTCTAAGAAAAACCCAGGATTAATTTTAAAATCAAAAAAATTAAAATTTTTACTGTTTAAAAATTTAAATATAATTCATTTTAAAATGAATCCAGTGATTTTTAGAAAATATTTTCACAATATTAGAAAACGAAACCATGAATAAACCTAGAACAATGAAGGATGTTTAGGGAATTCCCATTACATTGTTTACAAATATCCTCAAGATTTGGGTTCAATCCACATTCCTCATTATTTTTAGAATCCTAGAGTTCTATATTTTATAAAACATTTTTTCCAGCGTTTTTTTAAAGTAAAAAAAATTTAAAAAAGTACTGGTATATGAAAATTTTCTTAATCAATGATAAGATTCTAACAGAAAATATATTGTATGAACACACACTTTTATGAAAAAAATAAAGGTTCCTAATCAGAAGACATTGGAAGTGAGGGAGAATATCCTTTAAAAAAATCATTATATTTAATCATAAACAACATGGAAAAATCAATAATAAATTACTACATGGCTATACAATAATTTTACCTTTATCTACTTCCATGAAGATAACATTATTCTCCAAAAAAAATTTATAATAAAAATATAGAAAATATGTTTGAAACATTTTACCCCCTTTAGACATAAAATAATAATTTAAAAAATTAAATCTAAAATTAACATTGAAATTAATTTACAAAAGAGGGTTTTTCATGAAAATAGTATTATAAAATTTGATAATATTTTTACCTTACATTAAATAATAACAAAAAAACAACATTGAAAATTTTAAAAAAACTTTAAATTTTTTTTCTCCCCTTACCTTAATTATATAATGAGGAACTACTAAAATGTTCCATATGAATTCCTTCCCAAAGGTATATATTAAGAACATGATATCCTTATTCCCTTACCCACTCTCTCTAAAACTAAAATTAAGGAAAATGATTATTTTTTTGAACAAACCTTATTAGTGATGAACACCTGAAGAGATCCATTTATAACTACCTTACTTTATGAATTCAAATATAGTTTCATTACTAAATAATTAATTTGCTGTATATATAGAGACTCTTATAAAAAATGTATTTTTTATACTATTAAAGAAGATATACCTTAGATAAATTAATTGATTGATCTCAACTAATAGGGTGGTAATTTTTATTTTAAGTGAAATCATTTTATAATAAGTTATTTAAACAAGAATTTATGAAGTATAAGATAAATTATCTTAAAACATTTTACATTACCTTAACTACTTAGTTTTTCCATTATTATTTTAAAATTCCAAGGGAATAAGGGGAGTTAGTTTCCTTTAATTCCATAAGTGTTTTCTTTATACCCTTAACCAAAATTAATATTTTAATAAAATATAGATGAAGGAGGTTCCAACCATAAAGATTAGAAATTATCATTGGAAGGTCAAAAACTTTATGGGTATATTAGATGTTCAACCTATTGTTATAATTTTTATCCTTTATTTTTTTTGTTTTTTCTTAATAAATTCCATTAAATTATTCTTGGGAAATCATATTATGTTAAAAACATATTCTTAGAGAGATTATAGAAATCCACTTAATGTTTTCAAATCATTATTTTTTGTGAGGATAAAATGGATGATTATTTCTTACTAGGTCTTATATGGGTGTACTCTATGTTTTTTTATTACTCGTAGGGTGTTTAAAATGGCTGAGAAACTCTATATGTAGCCTCATTATTACAGATTTGATAACCATTTTGGGTTTTTATATCCTACTTAGATAACTTGAATAGAAATAAATCATGTAACTAAGTGATATCATCTAATGTTAATTTCTTTTAACACTACATACTACTACTTTAATAGATATGGGAAAAATTCATCCACTATATCAATAAATAAATATATTCTTATAATGTTATGATATCAAAATTTACTATAAAAACCTCAATATAAAATATATTAAAAATTTATAGCACTTCAATGAGAAATTACCAAAAATTTAAATAGTATCTTTGTTTCATGTTTAACTTTATTCAAAAGATAATAATTTAGAAAACTTAAGATAAATCCAACCATACTCATCTTCACTCCTAACTAATAATACTTTTTTAAGTAATTCTACCTTTGTTTCTACTTTCAGATGTAATTTTAAGAGATAAGTATGTAAATTTTAAAATAACTCTTCTCACAAGTCCTATAATACTATGAATATTTTATTGAATAAATTATGTTAATCCTTATTTTCTATCTATACATTAATATAATAATTTATTATTATCCAACCCTACCACGAATCAAAAGACACTTACCCTAGTTGGAACCCCTTGAATCATTTAATGAGTGAAAATTTCACATTCATTGAGAAAAAATGCACTTGATATCCATCATTAACCATCTATATTTTCATGACATCTAAATAATAAATCATACTATACTCATCTCATGAATCTTATGAAAACAAATTCCTCCTCACCTATTCAAATAATAATTCAACACATTACCTTTACTTTGAAATAATAAATATTAAGATTTTAATTTTTTTTAAAAATAAAATGATCTTCCCTTTTTTTATATATAAACCATAAATAACTCCTTATATAGGTAGTGAATCTAAAACATTAATTAAAAAAATTTAATTGAAAGTTCAAAACCATGGGTGGTATATTTTTTGTCATGAGATCTATGCTATTTGGACTCTTATACATTCATTTTAACAACCTAGAATTTTAAAATGTGAACATCATATTCGATAGCATGTACGACATGAAACACCAAACGTAGAAGGGAATATAAATTCCTAAAAATTTATGATATATATACTATTTTAAATAATTTTAATAATTTCTAAAGCTTGAAATACATGAAACAACATGTTTCTTCAATATCTTGTGTTTCATACAAGACTTAGTTTTACCAAATATTAATATAATTTTAATTTCATTATTTAATATTACAATTTTAGCCTAGTCATTCGAATGGAGGGAATAAATATGATTAAATAAATAATGAAAATATATATTTTTCATATGTTTATTAGTTATTTATCGAATAGTAACTAAATAACAATTATTTAAAAGAAAAAGAAATGTTTTAATAAAAACTACATTATTCCAAAAGACGGTTCAATCACTCACATGATACATATTTAAAATTAAATTTTTACCACTATTAGAAAATATATATGAAAAAATTAAATTATTTTTTTAAATCATAATACTAAAATTATATTTAGGTGGTTTTCTGGAAATTTTCTAAGAATTCCGATTTTATGATTAATAGTGAAAAATACTAAATTTTAATTGAAAACAACAATTTTTTTTAAAAAAATTTATAATTTATAAATTTATTTTTAACTCGTTTTAAAGTAAATTTAGTTAAATTATATATTTATTAATCCAATTTATGTTATTAGAATCAATTTCATAAGGATTTTTTTTAAAAACATTGTAAATGATTGAGCATTTTCTCTTTAAAAAAACTACTTTCTCATCACATGTGCCAGATTAATTTTAAATTAAAATTTTACACTTTAATGAATTAAATTTGTAAAAATAGATTCCAAATTTGGAATAACAGTAATTTTTAATTTACAAAAATTTCAAATTAAATTTTTACTATAATGAATAATGAATGCAGTAAAAATTAATTACCGTGGTTGAGGTAAAAATTAATCTATCTGGGATTATGTTAATATGATAGGTGTATAAATGAAATGTAAACTTTTGAAAAACTATTTGAAGGAAATATATATACCATTAAACCTATATTGTTTTCTAATAGTTCATTATAGACCCTTTTAAAACAAGAAAATGTGGGAACACTCAATTCATTTCAAAAATACCAAGTCTGTCATCTCCCACACATATAAAGTACACACTCTCATGTCTTCTTCACACCTTCAAACCACTTTGGTTTATATAGTAAATAGCCAAATAAATTAACAAATTTTCTCTACTCATCCTAGATGTATTTTTTTATAAATTTATTTTTGAAAAATTTAGTGAAAATCTAAGAGGGATACCCAAAGAAAAGGTATTGTTCCTCAATGAGTGTCTTTATTTTACTTCTTTATCCACCACCTTAAATTTCTATTAAACCACGATGATATAATAACCTCATTATCTTACATATACTTTGATTTTATTATAATAAATTAATTACCTAATTCCATCTCCACTTCCACAAAATGGGTTATGAAATCATCGTTCATATATACAGCTGACTACCACCTCATGAACCAATGATGTTCATTTTTCCATTTCTACTCCTCATGTTTGGGTATGATTATGGATATTATAAGTACCCCAACTTAAATATCATCTTATTTAGTAAATTCTTTTATAATTCGCTTTCATACGTTCCGAAAGATCTTTTAGGTTTAGAGATTTATATAATTAGTACATAATTTATACATATTAACCCATAAGAGTATTGAGTTGGTACTACTATAAAAATATCCATTTGTTCCATAATAATTTTTTTAATAAAACATGATTTTTTTCATGAAAAATCAACACAATATTCAACTTTTCTTCTTGTTTTCTCTTACCCATCCTTATAAAATGTGAAAAACATTTTGAAACATGGGATACGAAAAAAAATCTTAGTAAAAGACATCAAATAAAAGAAAGAAATCATTAGACTATGAAAACTTATAAACATTTGAAAACATTTTCATAAAGACATAATTTTAACCCAAAAGGTAACATATACTTACTTTGTGAAAAAAGAGATTTCCATAAAACATAGAAAATTGAAATAAAACCATAAAGTAAACTTATGTTATTACTTACTTAATATTGAAACCCTCAAAGATACCATATGATTTTTCACCCTCATGACTACCTTACAGTGAATCCCTCATTACTACCTTACAATGTAACTTTAACGACTACCTTATAGTGTAACCATGACAGTTACACTTGGAGTAACCATACAGTCAACCTCCAAAATAAACACACTAAATTCATTGGAGGGAGATATAGGTCCCAAAATTCACCATAAATAATGGAAAATAACTATATTACAATCATTAAACATGAATACATGTATCATAAAAATATTCCTTTTTAATTTTGTAAAAAAATAAATTTAAAGGGAGATTTTTAAAGTAAAGTCCCTTACATCAGGTTCATCTTAGTTGAAACATGTTCAACCAAACTATATAATGGTTTAAATAGTGTTTTTAATATATTTTAAAAACATATTCGTATTTATAATTAATTATATGATCAAATTTTCACCCATTTAAATATAATATTTTTTTCATTTTCATTGTTTTAGGCGTATTTATTTCATGGTTTCCATGGTTGGTTCATTATGGATTTTATTTTCGAATAGAAGAAAAATTATATAAGTGGAATGAAAAGGTATTAATATGTTTCCATATTTTTAATGATACCATATAACATATTTTTCTAATATGAGGATTAATCATTATATAAAACATTATTGAAAATGATTTAATTTATTTTGGCCATTTTTACAACCATTTGGAACTTATATCATTTTATTCAATATTATGTTTGTATATAGGTTATAGAACTTTAAATAAATTATAACATTTTTAATACAGTCTTATTTATCTACAATAATGTTTTCATTACCAGACTTGAAAGTAGTAAATGAAAATAAAAACACATTGTCCACGACGATGGAAAATTGACACATCATGGATGATGTTTTCATCTTTTGAGAATAAGAGGTTAATAGAAGAGGTTTGATGATGGATATTACATTAATAAAATAAAATTATAGTATATATAAGATATTAGAGTTATCATGTCACTTAGTTGAGTGTAGGTGAAGATATAATAATAAATGAAAAGAAATCGAAAAAAATAAAATTAAAGAGGATTTTACCTCTTGAATTATCCTCCTTGAAAACCCCTTTAAGGAACTTGGTTTCCGAATTTTAGTGAGAAAAAAATTATTTGATGTGGGGAGGATTCTTGGGAATGTAATTGGGTAGATGTTAAGAAATATATATGGCTTTGACATGTGAGGAGAAGAGGTGGTATTTATAGTGGAGGATAGGAGTGTTTTCTCATTATTATATTCATTAGTTCATTATTTATTCTCAAGAATATGAATAGTATGATAATTATCACTAAATATACTAAAAAAAATGAAGTATATTTCTTTAATACATGCTTACATCATCCATACATCATCCCTGAGTTAATAAATCATGTATTTAGCTTATATCGTAAATTACAGTATTTCATTATTAAAAAACAAATCTATTTTGGAAAAATCCCAAAAAATTCACCCCAAATATTATTTTATATGAAGAATAAAAAAATGTACTTCATTTTATTAATTTTTTTATAAATATGAGCAAGTTAATTTTTAATTAAAATCATTATTTATTCCAAAAAAACAAATTTTAAAATTATTAATGATTTTATAACACATTTAGAAATTAATTAGGGTCTCATAAAATCATATTATTATCATAAGACAAAAAAATAATTTTTGAATATATTTTATGAGGTTAAATTTTATTTTAAATAATTAAAATAATTAAAATATTTATGAATGAACATTAATATTTCACAAAAATATCAACACTTAATTTATCATTTTTAAATTATTTATTCATTTATTTCATGATATAAATATATCATATTTTTACTTTTAAGATTCATGAATTTATTTTTATACTTTCATAGGTGAGGTTAGTATTTTATTAGTATATATTCCTTAATTTCTATAAATATCACTTATTTCATTATAATTTTATATTGAATTTAACTATATTATTCTAGAATGAAAAAAATCTATTTTATAAGTAGATGGGTCATTAAATTATCCCCACCTTCTAGAAATTGCATCCTCATAATTTTTATTTACTTATTGAACAAGTGAGGATACCTTTCCCTCATATCATTTTCTAATTCCCATGTTTCTACTTTAACCATATTTTTCTACACAAAACCTAATCATGGTGAATTACTTTATTCTACAATACTAGCTCTCTACGATCAAGAATATTAATAGGTTTCTATTCATAAAAAGGTTTGTCTTCTAGATAAACTACTTCTATTTAAACACATGAGATGAATTTGGAACATACTTTCTTGACATGAAAAAATGAAAAACAATTTGTACCAGAGATAAATTCAGAGGAAAATATACTCGGTAGTCAAATGGTAAATTTTTTTCGAAGATTTCAAAAGGTCTAATAAACAGTGTACATAGCTTTACTTTCTTACCAAAATGCATAAAACTTTTCCAAGGATAGATTTTAAGGAAAACATGATCACCTAACTCGAATGAAAAGTATTTCCTCCTATTATCTATATAACTTTTCTACCTATTATGAGTTATTATCAGGCATTGTTGTATCATCTTTACATTATCAGCCACTTCCACTACTAATTATGGTCCCATATACTTCATTTTCCCTACTTCATACCAAAATTATGGAGTTTTACCCTACTTTCTATATAATTCCTCAAAAGGTTCTATCTATATACAATGATTAAACCAATTATTATAAGAAAACTCATCTAATTAAATATGATGATTCCAAATTCCCTGGGAATCCATTGAACAAGAACAAAAAATGCCTTCCAAGGTATAAATTATTCACTAAGTATGTCTATTAGATTGGGGATTAATGGTTGTGTTACAATTTAATTTAGTTGCCAATGAACTATAAAGGACTTTCCAAAATATATATGTGAACCTGGGATAATAGTCAGATACATTAGAGAGATGAACTCTAAGAAACCTGAGAATATCATTGATGTAAAATCAAGACAGCTGATCAAGATACCTAGAATCTCAAATTGGACGGAAATATTCATATTTTGTCATTCGGTTAACAATAACCCAAATCAAATTGATACCTTGAGAAGTTTTTATTATTTCCACCATGAAATCCATGGATATATTTTCTCATTTTCACTCTAGCACTCAAAAAATGATGAATTATCCCCTTTGGTAGTTTTCTCTCATCTTTATCCAATTGACTTGCCAAACATTTCATTATAAAATTAGAAGTATATATTTTCATTCCATCCCACTAGTAATAATACTGAAGGCGTCTATACATATTAGTGCTACCGGGATGAACTAAAAATAAAGAACTATAAGCTCCACTTAACAACTCTTTATTCAACTGTGAATCACAAGGCACACATAATATCTTCTAAAATATATAAATAAAATCTTTATCAACATTAAATTTAAGAAACATACCCATTTTCACCAATTATATCCTTTTATGTCACTCACCGTCCTCCTTCTGTTCTTCTTTAATCATGTCTAACACATATGATTTCATTAAAACCTGAAACAAAACAGAGGAATTTGATACAAAAACAGTTGATTCAATAGTTTAATTATGACATTTTCATTCCTTTATATTTTGGAAATAACAAACAAATTTTATTTAACAATTTTTACTTCTATAAGTAATATTATATGAAAATTCCCTTATAATTGGAATCATGCTCTTTAACCGTTTTATGCTATTTTCCAACTAATTCTAACAAAATTTTCATAAGAATTAATAGATACTGGAGTAAATGAAAATTTGAATCTTATATTTTATCAATTCTAATTCATCTAGAAATTTGAATCTGATTTACACTATTTCATGAAACTGATTCTATCAAATTTCAGAATCTTATTTACAATATTTATTAATTCTGATTCATTCAAAATTTTGAATCAGATTACCACTATTCGTCAATTATGATTCTCATAAAATTTTGAATCTGATTCATTCAGTTTCTCTAATCTGTTTATCTCTAAAATTAGAATCTTATTTTCATAGTTTCTTAAATATAAATTGCTTAGATTTTGGAATCCGATTTATAATATTTCTCAAAATTTTATTCAACTATTTTTCCAAATCTAATTCATATACTTTCTTGGAATCTAATTCTCAATATTTTCATAATTCGATTATCCACTCTTTTAGAATAAAATTTTCATCATATTTATAATTATATTACATAATTTTTTTAAGGACGAGTAATCATTTTATTTCCTTAATACATTCATACATATAATCGAATTCACATATATGTTTGTTGATAATGTTTCTCTTAAAATTCTTACTTATACTGAAATGATTCTGTCTAATCTATTATTATATTCCCACTATATGTTCCAATTATACAGGTCTTTCTAATTTTTTAGGAAAAATATGACCATTGGAGATCAAGATGACCATTGGAATCTACACCTATAAATACTCTATCATTTGGATGAGCTGATAATTTTTAGAGATCAAGACATGAGAGATCTCCCTAAATATTAATTTGTTTAAAGTACTCGATGTTTTTAAGTTGTAGAGAACTTGTTTGACATGATATAAATCTTCAATAAGTTTTTTCCTTGTACGACACCAATCGTTGGTGAATACGATCGAGGGATTCTAGACGAAGGAAGAAAGAAGTGCCAATTACATTCTTAATCAAGGGATTATGGGGATAATAGTATAGAAAATGTATTTGTTCTTTCATGGATCGAGGGCTTATCCTGGTGGTGGCAATACAAACTTTATTGAATGTATAAATTATGGGACATTTATCCCAAGTGGGTGGATACCCTACTCTTTTGGTCAAAAGATTTTTACTCTTTTACATGTAATTTAAATTTACACTGTAATTTTTTAAATATATAAAGTGTTTCTTATAATTTTACTTTGGTATTAACTATGATATAATATTCTATATACTTTATGTTAGAATATTGTTTATGTATACCTATGTGGTTATTTCATTAGTATAATCATATTTATCAAACCTAAGGTGTTTTTCATTAAACTCACAAAAGAGGGTTTGTTTAATCCTATTTATTTACCATTGCTAAAAAAAGATTTAATTAGGGTTAAAAATGAATGTTTTTAAACCTAAAATTCACCCCTCTTGTAACTAAGAATCTTCAGGCATATTTCGATCCAAAAATTGGTATCAAAGGAGGTATATGAGATATTGATACCTACATTTTGTATCAAAGGATGATTTTCACTAATGAATTTACTTACACTTTATTTACTTCTACAAGTTTCCTTTAACTTCTTATTTAAAATTTTTGATTAAACTTATTTTCTAAACCAACTTATGTCGTGGAAAAAAATAATTTTTATATCATTTAAAAAATGGCATAAATTAATATGGGTTAAATAGAAAATCTGAATCCTACAATACCACATATATTTGACGGGAAAGAATATAAATACTAGAGAGACTGAATGGAGACTTTTTTTATCAATACTGGTGTTGAAAATTTTGTCATGCTTATTAGAGATTACAAAATTCCTAATAATGAAGTTAGAACTTTTACTAATCAAGAGAATCTAGAATATGAACTGAACTATAAGTTATAAAATAATTTACTATATTATATGAACATGAATATATACATCTAGATATAGTCTTGTGAAGTATAAAACAACATATGGAATAAACTAGAGATTACACAATTTTGAACATATAAATTTATTGAGACTAGAAGAGTCTTCCTCAGAGAAGATTATCATTGTAACACCCCGAGATTTTATGAAAAATATTCTTTTTAATTTCATTAATGTCTTGTGTTATATGCTACACCAAAAGGATCTTTCACAACACACATCTCTGACCTGGCTTGAATTACACGCAATCGCGACCTTCCACGATAGCGTGTGTTGTACGCACCACCAAGTTTCGCTAAACAACGAAATGCTATTAAAATATTACCAAAACTAGCCGCTATGAATAGTAATAACCACTTTTTGAAATTTTGTAAATTTTATTTTTCAAAATGGAATTCATTTTTGGATTCGTAATATCGAAATTAGCTTAGGGTGAAATTTTGGCGATTTTCGGATAACTTTCATATTTTTATGAATAGTGAAAATTACTAAATTTTAATTAAAAACAACTTTTTCAATCGAAATAATTAATAGTGATAAATTATTAATTTGAGTGGTTTTAAAGTATATTTAGAATATATTTTTACAATTTAATACAATTTTGGTCATTGGATGTAATTTCACATTTAAACCAGTTATAAACTAGTGTCAATCTTTTGATAGTTATTATCTCTTAAAAACACGCTATTTGTTTTGACAACAAGAATTAATTTTTAAATTAGTTAATTCAACTATTATGTTTTGAATTTGGTAAAATAGACATCATTTTTGAGTTCATAATATTAAATATAGCTTAGGCCTAATTTTTGATATTTTTCTGAAAACTTTCAATTCTCAATGAATAGTGAAACCACTAAGTGGTAGTTAAAAAAACTGAATTGTTCATAAAACTTAATTTTACCGCTTCTGTGAGTGGAATTTCTAAAATCCGAGAGACATGGTTAATTTCAAGGACTAAAATGTGGTTCAATGAGATGAAAATAATTTTTGGTGAATAGTAACTTTTTACTTTTTTTACCACGGTTAAATGTAAATAGGGTAATTAAGGGTAAAGATGATATTATTATTACCCTAAAAAATGTCCTAATTCAATTGGATAAGTGTAATTCGACCAAAAACAAAATTAGGAGTAAAATATGACCATTTAGGCCCACTTGGATTAGATTATGACATTAATTATTAATTTATTTAAAGAAGGGTTAAAAGAGTTAAATTCAAAGTTTATTTACTAAATTTTTTTAATATGGGGTTATACATAAGATAAATTCGACTATAAATATTCATTAGAACGATAAATATATTTCCTACATAATTATATTTTATTTGTAATTTTTAGACATTAAATAATTTAATTTATTTATGACACAATGATGATGCAGTAATTATCTTATTAATGAAATATTGACATAATTGATGTTATAAACACCAAAATAAATGTAATTTGACACTTTTTATGAATTACACTAATTTTCTAGGTTACTATGATATATTAGTGTTGATTTAATCAACTTGTTTCGAACATATAATCCTGTTATGACTTTCACAAAAATCATATATCAAATAGTGTCAAAATTGACACAAAATAGTTTTTAAATCAAATATTATATTATTAATTGTTATTTTATTCCTAAAAATCTAAGGTTCGGCCAAATAACTTAGATAAGGATATATATATTAATAATAAACAATTTGGGGTTCGTTTGGCATGTTGTAGTAAGTGTATTAACCATATAGTGTAAGAAAACAAAAAGACACAGAAAAAGATAAATTATTTAACTTAGAGTTAAATCTAATTGATAAGGTTAAAATAATAACCTAAACTTGTCTGAATCCTATTGGTTGATAGTATTTCGATCCATCCCCACATTAGCTTCGAAATAAGACCCTTTGGAACCATTATAAACTGATTTTGACTTTAATATAAAATAATATTTTGAGATATTCCTAAGGTGCCCCTCTCCTCCCTTATAAAAGGGCACCTCCTCCCCCTCCTCCTCACACAAATTTGAGCACTCAAGCTCAGCCAACCCCTGCCAAAATCCCTTCTCCACTTCCCTAGAATAATCCTAGAGGTCCTGGTCTTCTTCAAAGACAAATCTTAGTTCCCTAAGTGGAGGATTCAAAGAGGCGTTTCAAAGAAGAGGTAATATCCATTACCGATCTTTTCAATTTCTTTCTTATTCAACTTCTCCTTCTTTATTTGTTTCATGATAAAGTAATAAAATAAGTATTACTTACATACTGATATGTTATTATAAATATGAAACAACCCTAATTCATCTTCTATCCATCCTACGGAAAAATGAAATCACCGCGCGTGCGTACGTACGGAATACCGTCTCCACGTCGTGGTGTAATCTATTTTCCATCATAACCTTACAAGGATGGGTATAATGGTGTAATGAGTAACTATATTTGATTATTATAAAGTTATATTGATACTTAAATAGTCTACATACACTTCAACACAATTCCACGACCATGGGAACGATATCATCGCTCGTGCGTACGTACGGACTACCGTCTCCATGACGCGATGAGATTCATTCTCAATGATTAACCATTAATGAATGATTATAAAGTATATATAATAAGTACTAATGAAATATATGACATAATAATGATACTGGATTTATGTAAATTTATATGTATGTCATCTACTTAATTCCATTCACTTCAATAAGGAAACGAAAACAGCGTTCATGCGTACGTACGGACTACCATCTCCATGAACGGTGTATTTCATTCCATTTATCAATATTATATATATATATATATATATATATTCTGAATATATATTATATATAAATCATGTTTTACATTCTGGATATAAGTAATCATGATCCAAGTAATCATATTAATAATTACAAGTTAAAAACACGAACGACAAATGAGACTTTTTTACCCAAAACGCTACTTTAACATGAATTTACAAAAGAACAGGTAATATAAAGTCATAAGTGGACCATATATGATATAATAAAAATGAATATGATTCTGTAATAAGTCAATAACATGATTTAAATCATTATACAGGAGGTTTGGACACTTACAAAGCAAGTCGGACCTAAGGTAAGGGAAATATCACAATCTCATTTTTATCCGAGATTGTTTATATTTTGAAATTTACTGGGGTGTATTTTATCATCCACATCCATGTTTCCTCAATATGTAATATTATTTCCATCCTTATACAATATTTTATATCCAATTTTACCCTTCGGTGAGGTTTTAGTAAAAGATATGAAAGGAATCTTTTGTCGTTTTTCGTACGAGGTACTTTTTGACTTTTTCGACAAAAGTGCGAAGAATGTTTTTTTTAACTTATACGGCATGAATGGATTTTTAAAACATTATTTCCAAGAAGATTCCTTTAAAAGTTTTCATGTTTATTTTTTAATCAACTTTTTTTAGTTTAAAATGGTATGACATGTTAAGAAAGGAAAAATGTTTTTGAAAAATAAAGGATATTTTCCTCAAGAATGAAGTTCAAGTGTTTTATCAAAATTATTTTACATCTAAGATAATAAAGGGTTCTGTTTTTATCCCTATTATTACATTGATTTGATTATGTTGTGATGGAATTATTTTTATGATTTCCTTTATCGTTTATGAATTGTTTTATGATGTCATGATGGTTAAGATTCCCATTTGTATTACATGGGTTATGCAATGATGTATGCTTTATGATTTTGTGGCACACATAAGAATGGTATCATTATGAGATGGGTGGGACCTATATCTCCCTCCAATGCATTGGGTAAAGATTTTATATCTCATGAGATAGACATGGCTGGAATGGTAGGTTATACCGGTTCAGTGAAACAGGACTGAAACGAGGGTTACTCGATTCAGAAAGGGACTTTGTCCACTAAGATAGTCTTGGAAATGAGTCTTGACTAACAAGAAATGATTCTCTATGCTTATGTGTGAATGCCACAAAGTTTCCTGTTTTAAGTTATAATTATTGTGATTACATTTCACTGCCATGATTTATCCCATGTTATGAAATTATGCTCTCTTTTGCAGGTTATGATTTCCAAAATTTTATGTTCTTATGAATATGATGTGATTGATATTTCTTTTGTTTACCCTTACTGAGCATTTGAGCTCACCCTTTTTATGTTTACTTTTCCCCAGGATATAAAGAAAGGTTTTAGGTAAAAAAAAGGTAGATCTTTATGGGAGATGTTGAAGATCTTTCACCACGATTAGAAGATTATATTCCAAGTTTCCAAATACACTATACTATTACGGTCCTTGTGTGTGTGTTTTTGTAATATACTAAGTATTCCGCAAAAGTAATGTAATGTACATGTACGTCATGCTTTGGGTCTCTACAGTTGGTATCAGAGGAAAGGTTTAGTCAACCTTTGGAAACTAGGATGCGAAAACGTTAGTGAAATCCCTAGAGATATTTCTAAGGTATGTCTAGGGATGTCCCTAAGGATAAGTATACGTATAGGATATGGTCCTAGAACTACGGTAACGATCTTAGAATTTAACCTAAGATGTTATATTTTAAGGGTACTCCCCCTTTACTATGTTGTTTTCCCTAGCATGATTTTTGCCTCTCACACTATTCTTTTTGGGTTTTAGACGATGGATGGAACCCGAAGGAACCGTGTTGATCAATGGAATGGAAAATGCAGTGATTTCCCTCCTGAACAAACAAATGTTATGGGAGATGGAGTGAAAAATCTTATTTTTATACTTACACAAGCTATGAATCATTCTGGACTTCCAAATGAGCAGAGAAGGGAACAATATTCTATTGAGTCCTTCATGAGGCAACGTCCACCTTCTTTCAGTGGGACTTCCGATCCACTTGTTGCTGAACAATGGATCAGTACCACTGAAAATATATTTTCAGTTCTTCAATGTTCTGAACATGATAAAGTCATCTTAGCAGTATATCGTTTGGAAGGTGAAGCTGATCAATGGTGGAATCTTATCAAGAATACGAGGCCAATAGATGAAATTGAGTCCATGGAATGAGACAAGTTCAAGAACTTGTTTTTCAGTAAGTACTTCCCTCGTATTCTTTGAACAAAGATGGAAAAGGAGTTTCTTGAGCTGAAGCAGAAGGATGATGAATCTGTTGGTATATACGAAGCGAATTTTACAAGACATGCAAGGTATGCATCTGGCATTATCATCCAACCTGAAAGTAAAGTTGATCGATTTTTCAGTGGCTTAAAACCAAGTCTTCGAAGGGAATAAGCTATAAGAGACTTCAGTAGCTATGAAGAAATTGTGCGTTGTGCTATCAAAGTAGAAATGGAAGTTGGTGTTACTTATCCATCTCATAGTTTTGACAAGAAACGAAAGATGGAGTTCAAGGAGAAATCTCAAAATAATGGTGAAAAGAAAATGAATGTTTCCTTATGCACAATGTGTGGAAAGAAGCATGGTGGAGATTGTATTAAAGGGACTAGAAAATGTTTTATGTGTGGAAAAGAAGGTCATCGAGCAGCTGAGTGTCGATGTAATGGAAAAAGGGTTTCTAATGATGTGAATAAAGCAAACACTGCAGAGAACGCACCACTAACACTTCAATGCTTCAAGTGGAAGGAAATGGGGCATTATGCTAATAAATGCCCTAATCCAAGGGTTAGTGATGATCAACATGAGAAACCACTTAAGACAAAGGACAAAGGGAAGTCACATGCGATCACTATTGGCGATGTTGAATATGACAACGATGTGGTGGAATGATTAAGTATTTATGTAATGGGATTCCAAAATAATGTTGTATTATAAAGTATTGGAATAATTATGTGTTGGTCTAATGTGGTATTAAAAGTGATTGAGATATTTTTGGAAATAAGATGATATGCGCATAATGAAGGGAAAACGAGAAAACGAAATGTTTAACAGTATTCATGAGCTCATGATTGATATAAGGACTAAGTGATATCATGGTTTGAGTATATAGAATTTTGAGGATTTTGGTATGTGGAAAGTGTTAACTTTTAACTGCATTCATGTTTTCACTAAGGTATTCAAGAGAATACACGATTAAGGACTTTGAATGTTTGGAATGTGACCAACAAAACATATCTTATGATATATGGGGATCGACGATGGTGTTAAATCTCTGGTAATCGTTTTCACTATGTTATGAGATTGGACTGCAGTATTATGGATAAGCCTAAAGGTTGGAATGGATTATGTTGGACATAAGTTAGTATTGTTTAAGGATAGAACTTTTTTTTTGATATTATTTATGTGATGTTATAGTAATGTAGTTTTAGAAAAAGGACAACCTGCAGGACGGGCGACAGCCCATCGCGTCGGACAAGGCTGTGGAAATCGAACCCACAACCGAAGTGCGACTGGCCTTTATTGCCTACCACTGGCCTACAGGAAGTCCCTGTTTAGTAGAAACTAGTTTTATTATATTAAGCAGTATGATATATGAAGTATAAGTCCATTTTATGAACCATATATGATTAATCTCACTATATAATGACTTATGTATATTTAATAACTTTTTCTAACCTTTTGTTTAAGACAGATGGAATGACCCGTCATTCTATCACATGATCTGCTAACACTTCACGAATAACAAATTCAACTTCATTTATTTAAGAGACGAAGTGGAAATTGTTCAAGGCACGAACAACAGTGAGATTGTACCAAAATAAAGTAAGTATTTATTCTAATTCAAATTCTTCAACTTTAGGGAAACGATCTTGAAAACCAAAAATGTTGTCCTAGTGCTCTTATATCTGATTAATCAGATGGTTCCTTAGACCGTCACAAATTTATGGATTTGTTATTGTTGGCTTTTCCATAGCCATGTTCTCTACCACTCTCCATCAGAACATGATGGTTAGATTTCTCTTCCATATCCATATTTTCACCTATGTGGAAACCCAGTGATTAGTTTATTTGGGTAACCGTTACGTTTCATACTTTTGTTTTTAAAGATTGGTTTTGGTATTCCTTTTTACGATGTGGGTTTCTATTAAAGAAAATTTCAAGTAGTAAACCATTTATAACCCCGACGAATTTCGAGGGCGAAATTCAATTTAAGGGGGGTAGAATGTAACACCCCGAGATTTTATGAAAAATATTGTTTTTAATTTCATTAATGTCTTGTGTTATACGCTACACCAAAAGGAGCTTTCACAACACACATCTCTGACCTGCCTTGAATTACACGCAATCACGACCTTCCACGATAGCGTGTGTTGTACGCACCACCAAGTTTTGCTAAACAACGATATGCTATTAAAATATTATCAAAACTAGCCGTTATGAATAGTAATAACCACTTTTTGAAATTTTGTAAATTTTATTTTTCAAAATGGAATTAATTTTTGGATTCGTAATATCGAAATAAGCTTAGGGTGAAATTTTGGAGATTTTCGGATAACTTTCATATTTTGATGAATAGTGAAAATTACTAAATTTTAATTAAAAACAGCTTTTTCAATCGAAATAATTAATAGTGATAAATTATTAATTTGAGTGGTTTTAAATTATATTTAGAATATATTTTTACAATTTAATACAATGTTGGTCATTGGATGTAATTTCACATTTAAACCAGTTATAAACTAGTGTCAATCTTTTGATAGTTATTATCTCTTAAAAACACGCTATTTGTTTTGACAAAAAGAATTAATTTTTAAATTAGTTAATGCAACTGATATGTTTTGAATTTGGTAAAATAGACATCATTTTTGAGTTCATAATATTAAATATAGCTTAGGCCTAATTTTTGATATTTTTCTGAAAACTTTCAATTTTCGATGAATAGTGAAACCACTAAGTGGTAGTTAAAAAAACTGAATTGTTCATAAAACTTAATTTTACTGCTTCTATGAGTGGAATTTCGAAAATCCGAGAGACACGGTTAATATCAAGGACCAAAATGTGGTTCAATGAGATGAAAATAATTTTTGGTGAATAGTAACTTTTTACTTTTTTTACCACGGTTAAAAGTAAATAGGGTAATTAAGGGTAAATATGATATTATTATTACCCTAACACATGTCCTAATTCTATTGGATAAGTGTAATTCGACCAAAAACAAACTTAGGAATAAAATATGACCATTTAGGCCCACTTGGATTAGATTAGGACATTTATTATTAATTTATTTAAAGAAGGGTTAAAAGAGTTAAAATCAAAGTTTATTTACTAAAACATTTTTAATATGGGGTTATACATAAGATAAATTCGACTATAAATATTCATTAGAAAGATAAAAAGATTTATTACATAATCATATTTTATTTGTAATTTTTAGACATTAAATAATTTAATTTATTTATGACACAATGATGATGCAGTAATTATCTTATTAATGAAATATTGACACAATTGATGTTATAAACACCAAAATAAATGTAATTTGAGACTTTTTATGAATTCCACTAATTTTCTAGGTTACTATGATATATTAGTGTTGATTTAATCAACTTGTTTCTAACATATAATTCTGTTATGACTTTCACAAAAATAATATATCAAATAGTGTCAAAATTGACACAAAATTGTTTTTAAATCAAATATTATATTATTAATTGTTATTTTGTTACTAAAAATCTAAGGTTCGGCCAAATGACTTAGATAAGGATATATATATTAATAATAAACAATGTGGGGTTCGTTTGGCATGTTATAGTAAGTGTATTAACCATATAGTGTAAGAAAACAAAAAGACACGGTAAAAGTTAAATTATTTAACTTAGAGTTAAATCTAATTGATAAGGTTAAAATAATAACCTAAACTTGTCTAAATCCTATTGGTTGGTATGATTTCGACCCATCCCCACATTAGCTTCGAAATAAGACCCTTTGGAACCATTATAAACCGATTTTGACTTTAATATAAAATAATATTTTGAGATATTCCTAAGGTGCCCCTCTCCTCCCTTATAAAAGGGCACCTCCTCCCCTACCTCCTCACACCAATTTGAGAACTCAAGCTCGGCCAACCCCTGCCAAAATCCCTTCTCCACTTCCCTAGAATAATCCTATAGGTCCTGGTCTTCTTCAAAGTCCAATCTTAGTTCCCTAAGTGGAGGATTCAAAGAGGCGTTTCAAAGAAGAGGTAATATCCATTACCGATCTTTTCAATTTCATTCTTATTCAACTTCTCCTTCTTTAGTTGTTTCATGATAAAGTAATAAAATCAGTATTACTTACATACTGATATGTTATTATAAATATGAAACAACCCTAATTCACCTTCTATCCATCCTACGGAAAAATGAAATCACCGCGCGTGCGTACGTACGGAATACCGTCTCCACGCCGTGGTGTAATCTATTTTCCATCATAACCTTAAAAGGATGGGTATAATGGTGTAATTAGTAACTATATATGATTTTTATAAAGTGATATTGATACTGAAATAGTCTACATACACTTCAACACAATTCCACGACCATGGGAACGATATCATCGCTCGTGCGTACGTACGGACTACCGTCTCCACGACGCGATGAGATTCATTCTCAATGATTAACCATTAATGAATGATTATAAAGTATATATAATAAGTACTAATGAAATATATGACATAATAATGATACTGGATTTATGTAAATTTATATGTATGTCATCTACTTAATTCCATTCACTTCACTAAGGAAACGAAAACAGCGTTCATGCGTACGTACGGACTACCGTCTCCATGAACGGTGTATTTCATTCCATTTATAGATATTATATATATATATATATTCTGAATATATATTATATATAAATCATGTTTTAAATTCTGGATATAAGTAATCATGATCCAAGTAATCATATTAATAATTACAAGTTAAAAACACGAACGACAAATGAGACGTTTTTACCCAAAACGCTACTTTAACATGAATTTACAAAAGAACAGGTAATATAAAGTCATAAGTGGACCATATATGATATAATAAAAATGAATATGATTCTGTAATAAGTCAATAACATGATTTAAATCATTATACAGGAGGTTCGGACACTTACAAAGCAAGTCGGACCTAAGGTTAGGGAAATATCACAATCTCATTTTTATCCGAGATTGTTTATATTTTTAAATTTACTGGGGTGTATTTTATCATCCACATCCATGTTTCCTCAATATGTAATATTATTTCCATCCTTCTACAATAGTTTATATCCAATTTTACCCTTCGGTGAGTTTTTAGTAAAAGATATGAAAGGAATCTTTTGTCATTTTTCGTACGAGGTACTTTTTGACTTTTCCGACAAAAGTGCGAAGAATGTTTTTTTTAACTTATACGGCATGAATGGATTTTTAAAACATTATTTCCAAGAAGATTACTTTAAAATTTTTCATGATTATTTTTTAATCAACTTCTTTTAGTTTAAAATGGTATGACATGTTAATAAAGGAAAAAAAGTTTTGAAAAAGAAAGGATATTTTCCTCAAGAATGAAGTTCAAGTGTTTTATCAAAATTATTTTCCATCTAAGATAATAAAGGGTTCTGTTTTTATCCATATTATTACATTGATTTGATTATGTTGTGATGGAATTATTTTTATGAATTCCTTTATCATTTATGAATTGTTTTATGATGTCATGATGTTTAAGATTCCCATTTGTATTACATGGGTTATGCAATGATGTATGATTTATGATTTTGTGGAACACATAAGAATGGTATCATTATGAGATGGGTGGGACCTATATCTCCCTCCAATGCATTGGGTAAAGATTTTATATCTCATGAGATAGACATGGCTGGAATGGTAGGTTATACCGGTTCAAGGAAACAGGACTGAAACGAGGGTCACTCGATTCAGAAAGGGAGTTTGTCCACTAAGATAGTCTTGGCAATGAGTCTTGACTATCAAGAAATGATTCTCTATGATTATGTGTGAATGCCAAAAAGTTTCATGTTTTAAGTTATAATTATTGTGATTACATTTAACTGCCATGATTTATCCCATGTTATGAAATTATGCTCTCTTTTGCAGGTTATGATTTCCAAAATGTTATGTTATTATGAATATGATGTGATTGATATTTCTTTTGTTTACCCTTACTGAGCATTTGAGCTCACCCTTTTTATGTTTACTTTTCCCCAGGATATAAAGAAAGGTTTTAGGTAAAAAAAAGGAAGATCTTTATGGGAGATGTTGAAGATCTTTCACCACGATTAGAAGATTATATTCTGAGTTTCCAAAGACACTAAACTATTACGGTCCATGTGTGTGTGTTTTTGTAATATACTAAGTATTCCGCAAAATTAATGTAATGTACATGTACGTCAGGCTTCGGGTCTCTACAATCATGGGTTTTTCCCTATGGAGAACCTATAATTAAAGTTCAATAGAAATTTATGAATATTATAAGTAGTCTATAATCAATGGGAGAAAAAGTTTTGGATGATGAGATTCTTGTAGATAAGATTACATAAATGATTCTTAATGAATGGGATTTAAATACAACTTTTATTGATGTGTCAAGGAAAGTCACAACTGTAAAGCTTGATGAATTCTTTGGAAATATCATACAACATGGAAATATTTTAAATAGAGATTATGAGAATTTAAAGAAGAAAAATGGGTGTGTTTCTTTTATTACAACTTCAATTCAGATGAAAGCCAAAACTCCAGTGAAATTTTTTACATAAAAAAAGACTAAGAAAGTAGTAGTTCAGTCATATTCAAGTGATACTGATCACTCCGAGAATGAGTTATCCAATATTTCTCGAAGGATGAATAAGATTTTTGGAAAGAAATATTTTTAATATAGATATAAGAAAAAGGACAAGAAAGATAAGAAATACTCTGAAGTCACATTCTATGAGTGTAAGAAAGTAGAACACATCATACCAGATTTTATAAAGCTAAAAAGAAATGACTAGAAAGATATAAATTCTAAGTGGGTTCAGGAAAGATAATATAATTCTAAAGGAAATAATGTTTTGATTCAAAATTACTCATGGATTGTATGTGGTGAAAATTCATATGATGAATCCTCATAAATTTAAACATCTCTAATTAATAATAATGGTCTTATTTCTAGAATGTCTACTTAGAATAAATGTCTAATGGAAAAGGTACACACTACTAAATCTTTAACCAACATATTTTTAAGTGAAAATTACCATGATGAAGAAAATTCTAAATCCTCAGATGAATGATCTTATTTAGCAGAAGATAAATCTTTAACTTCATTTGAAGAAGTATCTATATTTTCTAAGTTGCTTGAAAATGATAATTTCAAGATCAAAAAGAAACTTGAAAAGTAAAATTCTAGAATCACTATTTTAATAAACTACGTATTAGATCTTTTTAAAGATTAAGATGAAAAATATTTTGAAACTATTTTTATTTCCAAAATCCTTGATTATGTTAATTTTGAAAACAATAAACTTTCTTAGGATTTTTAAAAATTTATTTATGAGGAAAATTTTTTAGGGGCTAAAATCAATTCTAAAACTAATGACTACTTGGATAAGAATTTAGTCATTGGACTAAAATTTAAAATATTCCCCTTAAATAAAATTTTATCAAACTATAAATATGGTAAGGAAGGGTTTGATGAAATTTATTTACACTTTCATCCTCTAAGAAATAGTTCTAGAAAGGTTTATAATCACAAAAGCCATTTTTGAGTCATAATTATTATGTTCATAAAAGTTCTCCATTTTCACTAAGTTTTAAAAAGGTGGACACTAGAAGAAATTTTTTCGTTAAAAAAATCCAATAATTAGGTTTTCATAAAGACCATTTTTCTAATAAAATATGGATTCCAATTATTTTAATTTCGAACAATTCTGGATCCATTAAAATTTAGATTTTGAAAACCTAAATATTTTATTTTCAAGAAAAAAATGGAATTACCAATAAAAACACATGGTTCATGGATAGTGGATGTTCTTAACACATGAATGGTTACAAAAACTTCATTAATAAGATTATCAATATGAAAGGTCAACAGGTATCTTTCAGAGATATTACTGAAGGATAGATTTTTGGTATTGGTATAATTTTTCTTCTTGAAAAATCCTTTATTTCAAATGTTTTATGTTTCCAAGGTCTTAATAACAAAGTTATAAGAATAATTCAATTTTTTGATGATGTTTATCTTGTGAATTTTAGTAATGATAAATTCTTAGTACACAATTCCAAGGATGAATTCATTATTTCCACACATTGACATGAGAATGTTTATACACTTTACTTAGAAGAACGTAAGAGCCACCTTGACTTAGTGAAATGAAAGATCAATCTTGGTTATAGTTAGAAGAATAAGACATTTTAACCTTAGTAACTTATGAAAGATAAATAAAAAAGACTTGTTAAGGATCTAAAAGATCTTAGATTTGATCCTTCAAAAGTCTACGACCCTTGTAAATATAGAAATCTACATAAGTCTAGATTTATGTCTATAAGTTAAAGATCAAGATCATATGCATTATAGTTAGTACACATGGAATTGTTCATTCCTACAAAAAATGAAACTATTTGGGTCAAATACTACGTATTTGTTTTAAATAATGATTACACTAGAATTATATGTGTCTACTTTCTAGTAAAGAAATCTGAATCCATTTCTTATTTCAGATCATTTTCTTCCAAAGTTACAAAGGAGAAAACCCTTCAATTGTTAACTATTCATATTGATAATTGTGAAGAATTTTAAAATTATGATTTTGAAACTTTTCTAATAAGGAAAAAACTACTCACAACTTTTCTACTCCAATAACTTTTCAGTAACATGGTGTTGTTGAAAGAAAAACCTGAATTATTCAAGACATAATAAGAACCATGTAGAGTGAATAATTAATTGCTAAAAAATTTTGATATGATGTTGTTAGTAGTACTTTTTATACAATATATAGAGTTTTAATGAGGCCATTTCTTAATAAAACACCTTATGGTTTATGGATAGGTAGGAGACCAAAATTTCATATTTCATAGTATTGGATGAAATGTATTCATTTTGAATAAAAAATATAACTTATAAAAATTCACACCCAAATCCAATGATGGAATTTTCTTAGGCTATTACACTACTTCTGAGGCTGATAAAGATTTCAATAAAAACACTTATAATATTTAGGAAACAATACATGTTAAATTTTAATAAATTGATCAATTTTTTTTTTCAAATAACCCCAACCTACATCTTCAGATGAGTTTTCAAAAAATGATTATCAAACATTAAAAGAAGACTCTTCTAATTAGAAGAATACTCAAGAAAATGTTTCAAATGTATTTAATCTAATAGATTTTCTACCCTATATTGAGGATTAGGTTTTATAACACCCAATTTAGTTTCCTATAAGGTATCATCATAATTATAGTATCATTGGTGATATAGGTCAACCTACAAGGACTATAAGTTTTTTAAGAAATGAAGTAGAGAATCTAGAGTTTCCTTCCCTATTCAAGCCCAAAAGTCATGATGAGGCTTTAGGTGATAAAGATTGGATTAAGGTTATGCAAGATGAGCTAAATTAATTCAAAGGAAAAAAAATTCTAGACCATTATTTAAAGACCTAAAGAAATATCTATAATTGGAGTAAAATGGGTCTTCAAAAATAAATCTGATGAAAATGGAATCATTTTATGAAATAAAGAAACATTAGTTTCTAAAGGATATAATAAACAAGAAGGAATATACTATGTATAATCCTATTATCTAGTAGCATGACTTCAATTGACTATAATTCCAATACCTTTTTCAGCATTCTTTTATTACAAAATATTTCAATTGGATATGAAGTGTTCTTTCTCTAACAAAAATGTTCAAGAATAAGTTTATGTTGAATAAACTAATAGTCTTGAAGACACAAAACATCATGAACATTTTTTCTAACTTATAATGATTTATATGGACTTAAACAAGACCCTAGATCCTAGTATGATAGAATTAAAATATTTTTGTTACAAAATAATTATGTTAAGGTAACTGCCGATCCAATACTTTTTATAAAGAAAGAAAACAACAATGTTTTGGATGTTCAAATTTATATTTATGATGATATATTCTATTCAACTTTTCAATCCTTAACTGATTCATTTTCGAATCTTATAAAATATGATTTTGAAATCAGTATTATGGGTGAGTTAACATTTTTTATTGGTTCTCAAATTTATAAAAAACCAGAAAAAAACTATATATCTCAACTTATTTATATTAAGGATCTTCTTAAAATATATGGATATAAAAACTCTAAAATTATATGTACTCTAATCAGTTCTAAGAATAACCTTGATCTTGATGAAGTTGGACCCCTAGTGTATGAAACAAAGTTTTATCAGTATGATATGAACTTTACAATGCCTAATAGCCTGTAATATAGACTTAATGTTTTCAGTATGATTAGGTTCATGATATCAAGAAAATACAAAACAATCCAATTTAAAAGTGGTGAAAATAATATTTTTCAATTCCAAGGGAACTATGGATTAGGGACTTTTTATTCTTTTGGAAATGATTTTGAACTACAAAAATTTCTAGATGCTAACTTCGATGGTTGTAGAATGGATAGAAAGAGTATATTAGGAACATGTCATACCTTAGAATATTATATAGTTTTTGGTCTCATATGAAAAAAATGTTTATTGGACTTTCCACTTTTGAAGCTGAATATGTAGCAATAAGAAGTTTTTGGGCTCAAGTGTTTTGAATAAAACAAACACTCACTAATTATGGCCATAGTTTTACTAAAAATAAGATACTATTTGATAAAACTAGTTCCATTTACCTATGTAAAAACTTTGCAAATCACTCTCATTCAATGAACATAGATATTAGACATCATTTTCTTAAGTATCACAAAAATAAAGGAGATATTATTCTTCAATTCAATGGAATGAAAGAACAAATTGTCGATATTTATACAAAACTAATACCTTAAGATATATTTTAATACATTTAAAAAAATTAGGAATGATAACTATAATTAAAACATTCATATATACTATTTTAACATGTCTCCTAGCATTAAAATTCTCCTTTTTACAGGGGGAGTACACTTTATTTCCTTATCAATTTTTTTCAGAACACAAAAGAAGTTTTTAGAATCTATAAAATGTTTCTAGACACTAATAAAACTTTTTTGAATCTAGGATTTCTAAGAAGAATTTTATCAAATACTAAAAAACCATTAGTGAAATCCGAAAGACACAACTTCTTACCTAGAACATATTAATTACATTTTTATATGGTGGTATTTAAATTATGTTTTTAAATTGTTATTGGATTTATATTTTCTTAAATCTATTTTGTTTCCTAAAAACATAAATATATCAAAACCTGTAAAACCTTATTTAGATGAATCTCAACCATCAAATTTGATCATATTTTTTTAATCATTAGATTAACCTTAAAAAATAAACAAACACCTCAAAACCTATATAAAGGAGGGTACCCCTATGTTCCATATTGATTTCTAGAGTATTTTTCCTGAGCTACTACCGCCATTCAAATCTTCTATTCTGATTTCATTGTCCTTCCTCATCTCCGAATGTCCCTATCAATCTCTTCTGAAATCTCAATTCCTGCGTATAAGGAATTCCAAGATAGGTTTATTTTCAATGAAAGGTTAGTTGATCAGGTATTTTCCTTAAGTAATATTCTTTGTTAAGAAATATAATAAAGTTTCAATGATGGTAAAACATTTTTAATATAAAAAACAAGGGAGAACAAGATATAGTATATCTAGATATGATAATGGGATTCTATAAATCAATCGAGTTATTCCTTGATGGAGGAAAGGATAGGTTCCAGTTTATAAACTATTGAAAAATCTACTCTATGTCATATAAGAAAGTTTCTTACATTCTCGCAATTCTGTTTGATGGATAAAATTTTTATCCTTCTCATAAGTTTCTAGAATCAAAAGGTTCTTTCAATAAGGGAAATCCTATAGAATCTCTCTTCCTTCAGGGAATAAATCAGCCAAAACTTTTCCATTTATCTTCTAACTATTGTATCATAGCATTATAGATGTAAGGACTTTTGATACCATGAAAAAGAGATAATGATGCCCTCAAGATTACAGACATCTTCATGTTATATTTCTTTGTACATCAAATGAAAATAAATATGATGAGATATATTTTACATAAGATTAGTATGATATAGAATGGATCAATCAAGTCATATATCCTCATGTTTCTATTATCATTGTTCAAGCAGATTATAAATTATTTGAACACATGCAATGTCTCTGGCAATTCTAAGCTAAAGAAATTACATCTTCTTCTATTAAGTGATGGCAATCTCAGAAGAGTTAAATAATATTTTTATAATAACACTAAAGAGTTTGTTGATCTATCAAAAAAGGTAGATCAAGTTGGATAAAGTTCATGAAAGAAGTTGCTGAGTCCAAGAAAAGAAATGCTCTAGATTCTAAACCACCAAAGTCAAAGAAGAAGAAGTCTTATCCAGATGATGCTATACCAAAATGGGGACAACATAAAAAATAAAGGAAAGAATAATATCTAGTGTTTTGGGATAGATCTAAATGAAGAAAAATCCCATAATGATTCAAGAAGATGAAGAAGTTGAAAAATAGTATAAGGTGAAGAAGCTTAAGAAAAAGCTATTTGAAGTAGAGATAATTCATGCTATGTTAAGATACACAAAAAAATCCTCAGAACAAATATAGGTTCTAGAATATTTTCAGCAAGAATATAAACTTCCTAAACTCTCACAAGATATATTAGTAGAAATGAAACCAATAGGAAAAGGAAAATAAGTAGTTTTAGGATCAGTTCTAAGTATTTAAGAAAAATATAAAAAATAATAAAAATAATGTGAAGAAAAATTTAGTTATGATGAGAGTCAAGATATTGGATAAAATCAGAGAAAGAGAGATATTCAATTCAAAAATTTAGCTATAAGAACCTCTCAACAATCGCAATCCAATATTACCTAAGAAGGAAAATCATTTCAAAAATATAATAGCCATATCCAAAAATCTTCCTGAGTTCTAAAAAAAATGTTGCTGATAATGATGTTCAGAAAATTCCTTCTAATCATGATGGTGATAGTAATACTGGTAACTATGATGATGATGAGGACAAGATTTGTGACAATTTTTGATTAAAGGGAAATTTTTCAAAGAACAAATATGTTAGCCTATAAGAAAGGAAAAGGGAAGAAAGTAGACGTTGAAACATCTAAGAAAAATGCATCAGAATCAGAAAAGTCTTCCTCTTCCTTAGGAGATGATTTTGTTTTTCAACAGTTAATGAAGTTTGTAATGTCCATTCCATAGTTTCCAAATATTGAGTCAAGTTGTCAGTTTATGTAGGATTCCATAAATCAAATATCATACTCAATGTCCCTTTCTATGTAAAAGTTGATAAATCTTGAAGTAGAATTAAAAACATTTTTTTGAAAATTATGGTTCCCATAGAAAATCTTATAGAGACATGACAAAGTGGTCAAGACAAAATTATATTGATCTAATGTTTATTATGAAATGTTTGATATAGTCAAGAATTCTTTCATAGAATATGATGATTCAATCAAATAGGTATCAAACAGTTTTTTAGAGAAGTTGAAGGAAGAACAAGGTAGTCATATGGAATAAGTAAATGATTTTAATGGAAAGAAAAACTTCTATGAAATTGAGATCAAAAGGATTAAGGATTACTAATATGATATGGATGAAAAACTCAAGTCTTATGAAAAAATAATTAAGATCCAAGAAGAAAATATTTCGTATCATGAGAAAAAGAATAAAGATCAGGAAATGAACCTAACAAAGTTTCAAGATGATCACAAGCTGTTGAATAATTTGAAGGCCATATTTAGAAAATTAATACTAATGAAATATTTATTAATTTTTAAATCAAATATTTTTTCATAAAATTTTTCATTATTTAATTTCTAGTATCCACCATGTTTCATATATCTTGTTTCTAAACTTTATACGTAAATTATTTTTCCTCCATTCCTTTTTGTAAATCATAAATGGGGAGAAAGTTCTGAAAATAATACTATTCAAAGGAGGATAATGTTTATGTTAGGGGGAGAATAGATAAAGTTGAAATCCTTAAGTAAGGTTAAGATATTTCTTTAAGAAAGGTAGAAAAATAGTAAAAGATAAGAAAAAGATTCATAGTAGGATTTAATAACCTAAAGGGGAGTTAGTCGTATTAGACCTTTTAAGAGTCATAAATCCATGGGGAGAAATGTATTTATTTTAAGTTCAAGAATAATTTTTTTAGTCTTAATATTAATTTTGATAAAAAAATTGTTTGGGATATCCAAAATGGGGGAGATTGTTGAGTCAAAAGTTTCCCTATGACTTTTTCATTTCTTTATGTTTTGGAAATCATAAACACATTTTCTTTAATAAGTTTTCATTATATAATAATGTTTATATGCAATTTCGATTATAATTGGAATCATGTTCTTTAACACTTTTAGGCTATCTTCCAAAAAAGTCTATAAAACTTTTCATAAGACTGAAAAGATACTAGAGTAAATAAAAATTGGAATCCTACAATTTCTCATTTCCAATTCACCAAAAAAACTTGAATCTGATTCACACTGTTTCATGAAACTGATTCTCTCTGATTTCAGAATTTCATTTATAGTGTTTTCTTAATTCCGATTCATTCAAATTTTTCAATCTGATTCTCATGTTTCATCAATTCAAATTCTCTTAAAATTTTTAATCTGATTCATTCAGTTTCTCAAATATGTTTCTATCAAAAATCAGAATCCTTTTCTCACAATTTCTTAATTCTAATCACTCAGATTTCTAAATTTGATTTACTATATTTTTGAAATCTGATTCACCCTATTTTCCAAATCTGATTCACATAATTTATTAGAATATGATTCTTAATATTTTTAGACTCTAATTCTCATCTTTTATAGTATATTATTTTTATTATCTTAAGAATCCAATAATATAAGTTTTATAAATCTCATTAATAATTATATTTACTTAATACATTCATACATATAATAATATTCTCATATATATTTCTGGATAATGTTTCTCATGGAAATTTTCCTTATACTAAAATGTTACTATTCAATCTACTATTATATGACCATTATAAGTGCCAGTTTCACAGGGCCATCCATTTTTTCAGGAAAAATATAACCATTGAAGATCAAGATGACAATTGAACTCCACTTATATAAATACTTACTCATTTAGAAGATCTCATAATTTTTGAAGATCGTGACACGAGAGATCTCTGCCAAAACTACTTTTTGAGAAATCCTTAAAGTATTTAAATTATGAATTTCTTTTTCAACATACTTGAAATATTCTGTAATCATGGTTTTTCCGTATGTGACATCGATCTTTAGTGATTATGGTCAAGGTATTCCATATAAAGGAAGAAATAGGTGCCGATTAAATACATAATTGAGGGCTTGAGGGGATAACAAGATAGAAGCTACATCTGATATTTCAGGGATCGAGGGCCTACCCTGGTGGTGGTAAGACATACTTTCTTGAAATTATAAATCAAGGAATATTGATCCAAGGTGGTTGGATAACCTACTCTTTGGGTCAAATAATTGTACTATATTACATTTTTTTTACATTTCCACTACAATTTGTTACAAATAGAAAGTGGTCCTTATACTTTCACTTTTTATTATCTCTGATATAAGATTATATGCGCTGTAATGTTGAATATTGTTTATTTATACATATGTGCTTATTTAGTTATGATAATAATCTTCATTGAACCTAAGGTGTTTTTCATTAACCATAAAAAAGCGGTTTTAGTGAATCTGAATTGTTTAAACTTATTAAAAAATGATTTACATATGTATAAAAATGAATTTTTTAAACATATAATTTACCCCTCTTTCAATAATCTTCTTGATACATATTTTTACCCCACACCGAAAACTTCCAAAACAAAATTTATCAAATCATAAACCAAGGGGTCATATTCCAAATGTAACACGGTTAATTATGCATGATGTTTTCCACTCAAGTCATCCACCAATTTGTTTGATTTTCCATTATGGTAATTGATCATGTAATCATAATACTTTTTCAATTCCATCCATCTTCTCTTATTCATGTTCAATTCCTTGTGATTAAATATATACTTCAAAATTTTATGGTTAGTATATATTTCACATTTATCTCCATATAAATAATGACTGAAATTTTTAAAAGAGAAAACTATAGTTTCTAATTCCAAATCATGTGTGCAATAATTTAACTCATGTGGTTTTAGTTGTCTTGAATCATAATAAATTACCACATCATTCTACATCAGAAAAAAACCATGTCCCTTCAAAGAATAATCAATATAGATGAAAAAATAACAATTTATGAAAGGCATAGTCAAAATTGGAGCACTCACCAATATTATTTTCAGTTCCTGAAAGAAAACATAACAGTATTCTATACAAATAAATTTAACCCCTTTTTCATTTTAACATATTTAGTGAGCTAGATAACCATGCAGATTATTTAAAAAACTGTTGGTAGGAACCTTATAATCAAAGAAAACTATGAATATTATTAACATTTTTCGGTCTTATCAATTCATCAACCAATTTTTTCTTAGCAGTGTTAACCATTATTAAATATTTATTTACAATGTTTCAGATAAAATAATATTACTGTAACCAAAAAGTAAATTTTTTAAATTATCTGTATAATTAATTTTCTTTTTGAGTTTGAAGAACAATCCTTAAATGTTTTTCATGATCCTTATAACTTTTAAAAATTCCATAACATCATCAATGAAAATGACAATAAACTTATACATGTATTCACATAATATTAACTTCATAAGATACATAAATACCGAAGGAGAATTTGTCAAACCAATGGTCATAATAACAAAATCACAATTCCCATATATAATTCATAACATTGTATTCATAATTTCATCATCCTTCACCTTATGATGATGGTAACATGATCTCAATTCAATCACAGAAAAAATAATGAGCTACCTAGAGCTGATAAAAAAATTCATCGATATGAGGTAGTGGATACTCATTCATAAAATTAATGTTATTCAATGCTCTATAATAAATTAAAATCATCATGAAACTATATTTATTTTTAACAAACAAAAAAAGATCACTTGATGGTGAAGTGCTAGGATGAATGAATCCTTTATCATATAATTCATGCCATTTTTTTTTAAATTCTAGAAGTTCCACTTGAGACATTTGATAAAAGGGTTTCAGAATTGTCTAAGAATCATGAACTAATTCAATAGTAAATTTAACTTCATGATTAGGTATTGAAATGGAAAACTAATTAATAAAAATATCCATGTATTCATTTACTACTATGACATTATTAATCTAATCAGTTCCCTTGTTTTCAATAATATGAGAAAAATAAATTTCATTTCCATATTTTAATAGTTTTTGAGATTCTTGATATTTTATAAATAATATGGGTTCATTCTTATATAGAAACTGAAACTATTTTTGAAAAAAAAATTATTTATCTCTACAATTAATACTAGCATGATCAATAGACCTCCAATCCATACTAAGAATAATATCAAACTCTATTAAAGAAATACAACAAGGTTTGCAGGTAATGTATTTCCATAAGCAATAATAGAATGACTACTATAATTCCTTTTTTCTATAATATTCCCCCTATTGTTTTAAGTATAATATCTCATTTCATTTATTGAGGTGAAATTTCCTATTTACCACAAAATTTCATAGAAATAATGGAATGTGTAGACCCCATATCAAATAAAACATTAGAACAATCCAAGTAAAAAACAAAGTACCTGATACCAAATCATTTTATGTCCCAATATTTAATAACATATTAACAAAGGATCTCACTTCACCTTTTTACTTATAATTTGGATTCTTCCCATCAGTCATATCTTTCTTTGAGAAGATATTTCATAATGACCAATCAAAACACATTTGAAACACTTTAAAGGTTTATTATCAGAATTAATATCAATATCATTTTCATTGTAATATCAGGACATATGTCCCAACATACCACATTGAAAATAATTCCCAGTTCTTTAAGGAAATCCCTAGGGTGATTTTTACCAAAATTTACATAAACTGGAAACTAGTCTTTCTTACCTTTAGATTTATTTTATTGATTATTACCCATTTCATTCCATATACCTTTTCTTTAGATTGTTTTCAATGTGCACACGATCATAAAAAAACTCCATTTGTACCATATAAGCATAACAGACAAGTTTTTCATAACTTTTGAATTCACTGCAAGTCAATTCCCTTTGATATATTGGCTTAAATTCTAAGTATAATCAATTTATTTTACTATTAATATCATGAATAATATTTGGATCATACCTTTATAATTGTGTGATATTTTCTTCATACATGACCAATAAATCTTCGTCCATTTATTTAAATGCAAAGAATTTCTTTTCCATCCTAAATTTAACCACATTAGGAAAATATTTTTCAAGGAAAATATTATTAAATTCATCTCATTCTAAGGCATCGATCTCATCACTATCCCTAATATTCTTGACCAATGAATACTAATATTCAACCTAAACTTCAAAAAAATAATTGAAAAGTCTATCCATTTGATTATATGGACATTTTATATCATAGAATATAATTTCAAGGGCATTAATCCTCCATTCATCCACTATTGGGTTAGGAGATCCACTAAAATTACAAGTTTGTTTCAAATTAAAATTTTCTACTATCATCTTGTTTCTTTATGGTAGCTCTAGATGTTCTTCTCCATGGATTACATCACCATTTACAGACTACATCAACTTCTCCATTAGTTTAACAAACTGTTATATTCCAATTACTACCATTCTAGGTTATCAACTTGAAATGATATTATCCTCTTGGTGTATTCCAACTTCATCATCCCTATTCGTTCTATGGAAAACCATTATGATGATAAATATCATAGATAAAGAAACATGGAAATGTTAAAATTCTACATCATTTCAATATAAACATAAGGTAAATTGCATTTGTGGTATTATATTAACAACATCCTAACCCCTATGTTATCTGAAACATTATATAAAACCAATTATGAGAAATTTTCCTGAAACATTAAATAATCTAATAAATTATTTCAGAATTCAGTTTCTTACATTCCCAAAGTTATTTTTTTAGAGTCTCAAATAATTAGTACATAATTTATACATATTAACTGATAATAATACAATGTGTTTACTACTAAAAGAATTTACATTTATTATATAATAATTTTTTTTTTAATAAAACAGGAAATCATTTGATGAAAAATCAATACAAATTATTAGCTTGGATTTTTCTGTTGTACTACCCATCATTAAACCTTGTGAAGAAAATTTTAAAATGAGGTATGAGAAAAAAATATATTATAATGGGATATAAAATGAAAGAAAGAAAATATTATTCCATGAATACTTATAAACATATGAAATAATTTTCATAAAGACATACTTCTCACTGAAAAAGTATCATATACTTACTTTTTGAAAACAATAGATTCCCATAAAACATAGAAAACACAAATAAAACCACAAAGGTAACTTGGGGAATTAATTAATTATTATTTTAACCCTCAAATATACCATATGATTTGTAACCCTCAAGGTTACCTTATAATTTAACCCTTGTGGAAAACTAACAATGTAACCCTCACAACTACCTTATGGTGTACCCATCACAGTTACACATGGAGTGACCATACGATCAACATAAAACATAAACATACCCAATGCATTAGAGGGAGATATAGGTCACACCATTAATCCCAAAACATTTCCAATAACCATATAATAATCATTAAACATGAATAAATATATCATAAAAACAATACTTTTTAATGTTGTAAAAACAGAATATTAAAATATGTTCTTAAAGGAAACCCCTTACCTCAGGTTTGTCTTACTAAAAATGTGTTCAAAACTAATGTATAATTGTTTAAAGAGTTTTATTAAAATATTTAATAACCTTAATAATTTTTACAATCAATTATATGATCAACTTTCTACCCATTTAATAATATTTTTTTTATTTTCATTGTGTTGTGTGCATTTATTTCTTGGTTTCTCTAGTTGATTCATTATGGATTTTCTTATCGAATGGAAGAAAAACTCCATAAGTGAAAATAAATGGTGTTAATATGTTTCCATAATTTTAAATGATACCATATATCATTTTTTTTCTGATATGAGGATTAATCATTAGATAAAACATTATTGAAAATGATTTAAATTATTTTTGCAGTTTTTACGACAATCATGAGATTATATCATTTTATTCAATATCATGTTTATATATTAGTTAATAAACATTAAATAACATATAGTATTTATAATAAAATCCTATTTAACAAAAATAATTGTTTTATAATCATCCTTGAAGGTGGAAAATAAAAATGAAAACACATCATCCACGATGATGGTAAATGGACACATGGCGGATGATGTTTTCATTTTTTTAGAATAAGTAGAGAGGAGAAGAGGTTTGATGATGGATATTCAATGAAAAAATTAATATTACAGTATATATAAGATAATGGAGTTATAATTTTACTTGGATGAGGGTGGTTTAGGAGAGAATAATAAAATAAAATAAATTGGAAATGGAAAAAAGAAAAAGAAAGAGGATTTTACCTCTTGATTTCTCCTCCTTCAGAACCTCAATAATGATCTTGGTTTTTTCCTTGGTGAGACTCTAGAGTATTAGAAATATGGAAGAGTATTTTAAATGTAATTGGGTATAAATTAATAAAGCTAAAAGGCTTTGAGGTGTGAGAATAATAGGTGGATAGGGGTGTTGTTTTTAGTGGAGGAGATATGTGTTTTCTCATTATTATATTCATTAGATTATTATTTTGGATAAAGACTATGAATTGTTTTAAAATTATCAATGAATATATTAAAATAACTATTTATATTTCTATATTATGGGCTTATATCATCCAAACATCATCTATGACTCAATAAATCGTGTATTTAGCTTATATCACAAATTACAGTATTTCACTATTCACCAAAAAATAACTATTTCAGAAAAATCACAAAAAATAACCCCAAACCTTTTTTGATGTGTAAAATTAAAAAATGAACTAAATTTTATGAAAATTACTTTCTAAATCTGATAAATTCATTTTTTAAGAAAAATCATTATTTATTCGAAAAATACCCATTTTAAAATTATAATTGATTTTATAACACTTTAATAAATTAATTAAAGTCTGATAAAATTATCTTATAATCGTAAGAAAACAAAATATTAATTTATGAATATATTTTATAATTAATTTAATTCTTTTAAATTAGTAAATTAATTAAAAAACTTATAAATTAAAATTTATGTTCAACACAAATACCAGTACTAAATTTATCATTTTCAAAACATTTATTTTGTTATTTAATGAAATAAATATATCATATTTTAACTTTTAATATATATAAATTTTATTTATAATATAATAGTTGAGGATACTATTCTATTTGTATATATTCCTTAATTTTTATAAATAACTCTTATTTTATTATAAATTTATAATGAATTTAACTATTTAAATACAGAATGAAAACAAACCATTTTATAAGTACCTAGAACTTTATAGATATAGAATATATATATTATATTTATAACATACTTATACATATGGAGTCACTATATCATATAAACATAAATATATATATATATATATACCTTTCATTCTATAGGAAATGTGATAAATCACTCCTATGTATGGTTGACTATCACCTCGTGAAGAAACATGCTTCATCTTTCAGTAACGATTCTAATAAAAGGTGATAAAGATAATGTTATTGATTATAAGTGATATAAATGAAATAATTACTACATTCATGAAATATTTATCATTATATAAATATAATATATATCATTTTCTTCATTTCCATTTTAATCACGCAAAATATGATAACATCATTTGTGTATGTGTGGACTACCCCCTTCATGAACGATGTGACTTCATTTTCATCACAATTACACATGTATATTATATACAAGTTTATAATATGGTATATATGATATTATTAATTTTTTTAAAGGTAAAATATTACTTACCTCTTCTCCATAATGATCATTGATGATTGGAAACATTACTCACGTGTATGCAAATCCTACCGTCTCCTAGATTGTAACAAACCTATTTTTTCATAACCATAATTAATAATTGGTATTAAAAGTAAAATTGATGTAAAAATATGATATCTATGCCATGATTATTAGTATTTATATGAAATACTATATAATTTACATAAGAAACAAATCTTTTATTATGAAACATGCATGAGAAAATAAGGAAATTAACACAAAAAATAATGAAAATAATGAATGATTATTAACAAACAAGTAATAATATGTTATAAAAGGATCATATATGACATAATAAATATTAATATAGTACCCGTATAAATTAATAATATGTTTAAAATCACTATAAAGTAGGGTAAATCATATTCAACCAAAAATAATCATAAGGTAAGGAATTTCATCTCAATTTCATTTTATTGAGGCATATTATAATGTTATAAACCTAATTTCTTATATATGGTATATATAATGACCCTTTGGAAATTAATATAATGAATAATAATTATTCAATGTATTTCAATATTTAATTTGAATTATTTCATTGAATGGGATTTAAATTCAATGTTACCAAGTGGAATGTAATTTCTTATCTCAATTTTGGTTCATTAGGTTAAACTTTTAATTTATTGATTATATAACATTATGATTATGTTTATAATTATTTTTTATTATATTATTTTTTATTTACACTTGTTTTATGTTTATTAATAGTTTATGTACATAATTTATTCATTGGTTGTTTCTCACTTCAATATTAAGATATTTTCAAGGGCATACTTTACAATCTTATTTTAATCAAGATTATTTATTCCAGAATTTAATTTGAAGGAAATTATTTAGACATTTTTCGATAAAACATTTAATTTTATTCTACTATGGTTATTAATGATATTTTAATGTCATATTACTAATTTTACACTCTTTTTTTCACATATTAATTGAGAATTTTTTTAGTAAAATCCAACTTCATTTATCTCTTTAATCAGAGATATATCTTCTTCAAAACCCATGTTTTATGAAAATATTTTCGAAAATATTTTAAATTTTTTAAAATTATTTATGAAGGTATTTTTCACCCATTTTTACTATTTATTTTTTTTCAAAGAACTATTTTGTTAATTTAAAAAATTTCCATTTGAGTTTTATATAAAATGAGAATGAAATATTTTTTTTTTGTTTTATAAACATGGAAATTTACTAACAGTTTTTTTAGTGAAAAATGAATGTTTTTTTACTCTCACAGTGTGAATAGAATTTCCCACCACCATAAATATAATTTACTTGAAAATCAAATTTCAATTTTATGGGGATATTTTTAAATAATTTTTTTTAATGTTATTTTCAAATAAAATAATTTTTAATTTTTTTTTCAAAATGAAAATGATATTTTCCTCAATTTTTTTTAAATATATTTTTACATTATTTCTATTCATAAATGAAAACAACTGTCTATTATTAAAAAAAAAATTATATATTGATAGCTTCCTTATTATTCCTCGAGATGATTTTTAATTATTCTAACCTAGGATAGTAATGACATTCACTTTATTTTTTTTCATTTTGTAGTCATTAACTTCCACTTGAAATGTTAACCTTACTATAATCAATATATATTAAATTCACCATAAATATACACATTATTCACCATGAATATGCTAATTTATTAAATCAGATATCATTTATAAATATATTGTTTAAATTTGATATTAAATTGTTTGACTAGGAAAATATTTATAAATAGGTATCCATAATAATTATGGATATTTTATAGTAAGGAATATTTATTCATGAATTACATCGATTATTAGATGTATAAGGAATTATTTGGACCTACAATATTGGGTGGGGATAAAAATTATATAACCCATTGATGCATTTGTAGGTATCATGAGATAATCTAGTTAAGATAACATTAAATATATTTTTACCTATATATTAAAACATATTGTGAAAGGTACTGATTGTAGAGGTATCATGTTCCTAAGAAATGATGTCCAATAATTAAGCATTTACTTCCTTAAGAGTTATCTTATTATTATTATCTAGGATATTTTTATAATGATATTATCTCTGGGTGTATTTCATTCTCCATTTATTGATTAAATGGGATGTGTTTTCAGTTATATATTGTTCCATTTGGATTATGACATATCTAGTTTTTTAAATGGCACATGTGAAGAGTTATTTAACATTCCATATTTATTATACCATATCAAGTTATTTAAATTGCATGTGTGCTTAGTTATTTACTAGAGCATATTTATTATTGCTTATCCAATTTTGATAATAATGTTAATAATTAAATAGAATGTGTTTTTAATTGTTTAAATTTACATATTGATTATTATCCATGATATTTTCACATTGACATTATCTCTAGATTCAATTACATATCAATTTATTGATTATATAGAATGTGTGTTTAGTTATTACCTTTCCATATTCATTGTGATTATTTATTCATGAATAATTCCACGGTAAATAACCCTTATTGAACATTTGAGATCACCCATATTTTTTTACTTTCTATAGTATTATATGAAGTTAACATTGATATATATTCAAGAATAATTTAGAAGGAAAATTATATTCTGAAAAAAAAATTATGTTGTAATTTTTGTATTCAAATATAATAAAAGACTCATGTATGTTTTATGTTATCTAATAATCCTATACTATTATCTCCTTTATGATGGGATTCATTATATCCTATAGAAATGTAATGTTAGAAGGCACCGGTTTTGGGATACTAGGGTCGGGGTTGGTATTTTTTGTATCATTGAAATTTTAGTATAAACCATGGGAACCAGATTTAAGAAAACATGGACTAGAGAACAAATCAGTATTATAAACATCGGTGATAAGTGTAAAAGAACATCCTAATGTTTTGTTATGGTATATATTATGCGGGGTTTCCATGAAATAAATCCTTTTATAAATACTAAAATTGGACATAATTCTAGAATAGATGTACCTAGGGGTAATAAATCCAAAAGGGGTGGATTATTCTTAACTTGAGCATCACTTAGTGCATGACAATGTTCCTTACTACATGAGTGGTTTTAAAATTCTGGTGGATATTCATAGGATAATTAAAATTTTCTTTAAAAACCATTATCAAGGATTTGAAGATGTGATGAAAATGACTGAGCTACATTAAACCCTATACAAAGGAAAGACCTATGTTGAAATAAAATTGATGAAGTATTTCATCATTGGGATTAAGAAAAATAAAATTTTACACCATTTTTACTAATAAAATACTATTCATAAGAATTATGAAACATCTTTGGATTGTGTTACAATCATATATGTATTAATTAACATATTATTTATAGATACATAATATATTAATGGAATTAATGTTTATCATAAGTTATATTTCTTAAAAAACACTTTTTAGTTTTTATAAATTAGGAATGTCACAAGAATGAGTATATTTTAGGAAAATATTATGGAAACACAACCCATTGGTTTAGTATTTATTTTAGTGGAAAAGTTATTTTAGTAATAACCCTATTAAATTTTATAGAAATATTTTTTAATGTATTGATAACCTTTTGGGTTTACATGACCATTAATGGTATTTTAATAATATTAAACAAGATTATTAAACATCGTGCAATAAAAAGTCATACTGGAAAAATAGTAAAACGTTTATTAAATGATTAAGTTTATGTCAAAGATGTCCATAATTTTTTGAACATTTTTTGGAATTGCGTTATTATAATTTATAATAAGAAAAACCTATATTCCAAGAGAAAACCATTCATGTTCGACATGGTTGTGGGGCTTGGACCCACTAATGAATGAAAATAAGGGTCACATACCTACCACTAGAATACATGATGTCCTGTTTAGTATGTCATTAGTTAAATGATAAAAAAAATAAATATTAATACTGAAACTTTGATGTTACTTTTTAGGTTTATTGTTTAATTTATAATAACTTCAACTAACCATATTGGTTTTGGAAAATAGGTTGTGATAGATGGAAAGAAATATCACTCTTTTATGTGTCTTATGATCCTTTAAAAGTAAATTTTAGTGATTAAGGAATAAAAAATTTGTTTATTTGAAATCCATTTCTTGGAGTAAGGGTTGGATTAGAAATTGATTGAATTACATCCAAAGGAAGAACATATTCTTAGGAAATAGAAATGTATCAAGTAAGTATATTTCTTTATATTCTTTTAAAGTAAAATAATTTCTCATATTTATGAAAATGATCTTAAAATAAAAATGTTATCCTATTAAAAACATATCCGATGAATTATGTGGTTTTTATACCATCACATATTTATGGTTTCTTGGCCCTTAAACTTCCATTTTTCATTTAGTTACTTGTGATCACTGATCTCTATCATTCTCTATAATTAATTATTCTTTTCCTCCATTTCCATCTCTTCAAATTTCTCTAATGTTCCCCAACATGGAAACCTAATCATTCCACATCAATGATATTGTTTTTAGGTATTCCATAGTTTATTTTTGGTCTTGTATTTTTCTGTATCTTTCCTGGGAGTTTTTGCAGAAAAATGGAATTTTTGGTCATTCCAGTAGGTGTCGCACAGTTGTCACCCAATTAGGGGAAACCCTACCGCAACCCAGAAGAGTCCATGCACCCTAGAATGTGGAACTATCCATGATATATGGAATACCACATGGGTATGATCCCTCCCTAAGAAAACTATGCAACATGTTTCCTCTTTGATAGAGGAGACCACACTTTTTGGGAAACCGTGTAGCCTAACCATGCATCCTATTTAGATCAATAAAAATATAGAAATTTTTATTCTATCCTCCCTTAATTTTAATCCAATTCCCCTGCTTTCTTCCACCATTTAGGATTTTAAGCCCTAGGTGCCTCTCTATCTCCTCCTTATATCCTTGTACCTCCAAATTTGGGGTGGTTTTGGATTTAGATATTGAAGAATCGTCAAGTAATTCCTTTCCCCTTCGGTTTCTTCCATATTCTTGGGGGTTTACCCCTCTATCATTGATTTATTTTTTCTTGAATGGGTTGTTTTCCCAAAATTGGTAGAATCATGGTTCTTTAGGTTTAATATTGGGTTTTAAGGTTCTTTATTTCTTTTACAGGGTACCCTTATCATGCGGTTGTGGTTATCCGCCAGATTCCTGAAGTTTTTAATATTGAGGTAGGTGATTCCATGTTTTAGCAATATTAGTTTTCCTTTTCTTATTTCTTTGCTTATTTAATGTGTTATATGGATTTTATGACAGGTGATAAATGTGTTTTAAAAAGGTTTTGAGGTGTGTATGTGTTGAAAGATGGTTTTCCAAAATAAACTAGTCGTGTTTCATGTTTTTTTCTTGTTGTTCTTCTTAAATGTATTATAGGAATTATGTAAGTGGTGAGAGGTGTTTTTTCCAAATGTTTTTGGTGTGTGTGTTAATTTTAAAGAGTTTTTTCTTATGTAAAATGATGGTTTCCTTGTGTGGTTTTAGTATTTTATTTTTGTTCATAAGAAGGAAGTGGTATATGTGACATAATAAATGAAATTGAGCACAAAGAAAATCATAGGTATCTAAGTGGGTAGACTAAGACTATTACACTAGTTGGATCAGTAGGGATGAGGGCTAGTTTCTTATACCAGGTTTGATACAACAACACTTACATAACTATGATGATGATTGGATGACACTAGAACTTTGTATAGATTCCTTTCTAGTGGCTTGTGCATGATAATGTTGTGGTTTATATTTACTATACCATGTTTACTAGATATATGAGGTTTCCTAGGGTCCCACTAGTGATAGTGCATATATGGATTACTCGTGATTATATTTATATGTTGTTTTTACCATAAAAAAACATTGTAACTTGCATTCAATTTAATTTTAAATCATCTTTATCGTGAATTTTTTTCATAAAATGTTTTCTAAAAAATGTTTGAAATTTATTTCTTAAAAAATCCATGTTAATTTGTATTTCAATGTTATGGAATGAAATAACCTTTGGGTGGAATCATACTTGGAATTGGATAACACCCTACATACTCCCTTGGGTATATGTAGACCATGATATATTTGATCTGAGTAAAGGAATGATATATCATGAAGGTGATGGTGGATCTAGTTTCTAGTTTTCCTCACTTCCAGGTGTTTAAAAAGGTGGATTGAGGGTGATGGATCTCTCTTTGCATAATGGTTTTGGGTTGTGGTCTATTTGTTTTCCCAATCATTTTGGGTTTTTTGGTTTATTGTTGATGTTTTAAATTTTTTAACATAAATTGGTTTTCCACTTTGGTTATGGTTATTGATATTTGTGTGGTGTTTTATTTTTAGGGATTTCTTATAGTTTCTTATCATGGGTGAAGTCACTCCCAAAGTGTTTTGGTGATACCCAGACATTAGTTTCTAGCTTGTGGGGATTGATAACACCCTTCGGGACATGTCAAGGGCTAGGTTGGGTGTTAGTTGGGATAGAACCCTAGCTTGGTTCATGATAAAATATTATCAGAGGAGGTTTCTCCCCTTCTTAGGGTCATGGAATTTGGGATGAGTCTGAAGATATAGGTTCTTGGATGGTCAAGATTTGTGGTTCTGGTTATGTGTGTGGTGTCTATAAAACACACCTCATAATGGGTCTTGACTCACCATGGGATGTTGGGGTCTTTTTAATTCTACACTAGGTGATATGTACATGCTATATATTGTGCCTGAACACTAGGTGGGGGTGAAGTCGGTTGGCTTGTTATTATAAGGGGTATGGTTTTATTGATTTATGGAAATGTTTTGAAATGTTTGTTGCTATAGAAAATTTTTAGAATGGTGTATTGGTTTTTTTATTCTTGTTGTTTGTTTTGGAATAAATATGCCTCCCCAAATACTTACTATGAAATCTTTTGAAAACTATAGAGAGAGTTATCCCTCACTAGTTGATCAAAGACTGGTGAATCCATTTTTAGGCTATCCAAACATTCGTCCAAGGAGCGATCTCTAGTGCCACCCATGTTGGGGATGCCGAACTATGTCTTGTAATAGACAAATCTTAGAAGACCCTCATGGTCAAGATTCATTCTTTTTGGGGTAGCATGGACCCTTAAAGTGCTGAGGATTGGATTGAGAAAATCAAGATCATGTTTGGGTTTCTTGACACTTCAGAGGCGATCAAAGTGAAGTGTGATTTATTTGTGTTGAAATATCATTATAGAAGGTTGTGGAACTCTATGGTTCAATATGGGAAGAACGAGTAGATTGGTTGGATGGACTTCATGTTCACATTAAACAAATAGTATTTCCTAGAGACCATATCCCTTTCCAGGACCCGAGAGTTTATATATCTCTACCAGGGGGATCAGAATTTGATGGAGTATGCCAACTAATTTGCATAATTGGCTCAGTTCACACCAGAAATAGTCTATAATGAATAGTTTTGGGCTCAATGTTTTGAAATGGGGTTGTGGCCAGATATCTGATCCCATGTATTATTTTTCAAAATAAAGACTTTTACTGAGGTGGTAAACTATTCTTTGATGGTGAAGATTGATCATAGGTTAAAGCCTAGTTTTGATGGGGTATTTTTAGTAGTGGACCCGAGCTGTGGTAGTTCATGTGAGAAGAAGAGGAAGTGGGATAAGTAAGAGAATAATTGATTTTGTATGTCAGGTAATCTTCTCTATATTGTCTTTATCTATGGCTTCAGACTCCGAATCAATCCAATATTGCTAGTGTGGGAGGAAAGTATACATGCGATCTATGTGTTCAGCTCCATGTAGTCCTTTCCATCAGTGTAAAAATATGGGGCACTTGTAATAGATTTTTATAGATATATGTCCATATCAGTGTGGTTTAGGTTCAATGGATTTTGATGGATTCCAGCCTAGTTAGATCCATCTCAGACAGTGGGTTCTCGATTTGATGGTCGTGGAGGTAGGGTTGGATCTTCTTCTACTCAGAGTCAGAGAGATAGATGTTCCAAAAATAAATTTTCAAATATGGTTAGTTCATTTTGAGTATTTTATCATATATTTTAGAATGTAACATGGTCCAATGGTTTTCATGGATCTCACGAATTGGGTGTTCCATCCGGATCTGGATTTCTTTATTGTGGTATTCATGGACATATATTGGTTTACTTCGAAACCATGTAGGAGCATGAATGAAATTTTAGTACCATTTTGGGAAATCTTTGAGATTATCATAACTATGTGATGTTTTACTGGTACACGTTCTGGATTAGGGAAGTGATATTTTGGGTTCATGTGATCTCAGAACAAGTTGTTTCGGTGGACCCTAAGAAGATCATTACAGTGATGTCAAGGGAATAGCTGATGATTGTTTTTGAGATGAGAAGATTTTTGGGCCTAAAATTGTATTAGAAGTTCTTTATTCAACATTTACAACAGTTCCCTTCACCCATGATGACACTTAACAAAAAAAGGGTAAAGTTCAAGTGGATATTAGAGTTTCAGGAATCCTTTGAAGAGCTTAAGTGGTGGTTGACCACAACCCATGTCTTGATTTTACCTAAAACTGGAAAGGGATACGTGGTCTACCGTGATGCCTCAGGTATAGGTCTTGGGTGAGTGGTAATACCTTATGACTATGTGGTGGTTATTGGTTTTCACTAACTTAGACCACATGAAAATAATTACGCAATCCATGACCTAGAATTAGTGGTAATGATGCATTCATTGAAAGTGTGTAATAATTATCTTTTTTAGGGAGAATTTTATAGTATATTTTGATCATAAGATCCTATACTAGATTTTCTACCATAAAGAAATGAATTTAAATTAGTGTCATTGGTTTGAGTACCATCAAGGGTTGAATTTTGATATTTTCTACACCCTAGGTAAACGTATTGTGGTAATTGATGATTTCAAAAGAAAGGTATCATTGAATGTTTGAACGAGCTCAGCGATGAGTGAAATTTGATGCAACATTTTTCCTATATGAATCTAGAATCCATAGAACATAGTGGAGATGTGTTCTTGTTCAATGTTTAGCTAACACCTTCCCTTATGGAGTTGGTTCAGTGATAGAAACCGAGTGATGAGATGTAAAAAAATTCTATGAAGTTCCTAAATATCAGGGAGGTACTATTTGATTGACCTTTGCCTTCTGAGGGGGTTTCTAATTATAGGGTTTCTTTGTGGTGTAGATTTTATTATGGAACATGGTAATTCAGGATATCCACAAGTCTCAATGGGCCATTCATCCCAGTACCACCAAGATGCTTTATGATGTGCAACATCAGTTCTAGTGGCTAGGTATGAGGCATTAAATATATTACTGTGTATCTCAGTATTATACTTGTTAGAAGATCAAATAAGAGCACAATATACCCATCATATTTCTTTATTCATTTCTCATTCCTACTTGGAAGTGGGAAAAGGTCTCCATGGACTTCCTTATTATCTTACCTCGTATACCTTGGGGAAGGAATTCCATTTGGGTAGTGATTGAGTATCTAACCAAATTATCCAATATATTTATAATTATGGATTATAAAAAGTTAGATGAGTAGAGTAAGGTGTATGTTTAAGAGATAGTGTGGATTTCTGGTGTGTCATTGGCTATTGTTTCTAATATGTACCGCAATTTTATATCCCGGTTTTGGGAAGGCCTTCATAAGGTGATGGGGTTACAATTCATGTCAAGTATGACATACTATCCTTAAATGGATGGTAATATGGAGGGGGAAAATTAGATCATGGAATACATGATATGAGAATGTGTGTTGGATTTAGAGGCTCTTGGGATAACCATTTGGGGTTGGTTGGATTTTCCATCAATAATAGTTAAAATTCCTTAATATGAATGTCTCCCTTTGAGTCTCCCTAGGGTCGACCATGTTGGTCTCCTTTTTATTGTTCTGAGGTAGGTGAGAAATCGTCGTTGGGGTTGAGACTAATGTTGGAGATGTTTGAAATGGTCCATTTAATATATTAGTGGTTTTTGATAGCGTAGATTAGCCACAAGTCTTATGATGATCAATAGTGATGAGATTTTGAATTCTTAGTTTCTGATTGGGTGTTTTTGAAAGTGGCACCTTGCTTGGTTCATCATCTTCTTGGTAATCAAGGGAAGCTAATGCTGAGGTATGTCAAACATTTTGAGGTTACGATAGAGTTGGAAGGGTGGAATACCTATTATCCTTTCCATACCTGTTGATTTAAAATCATGACGTGTTCCATGTATCTTAGTTAAAATAGTATAAATCAGATCTGTAACATGTGTTGAATTGGGAAGAGTTAGAGTTGGAGTTTGATTTGTTTATGTTTGAGATGCTAGTTCATATTTTAGATCCCAAGAGAAAGTTATTTGGGAGGAATCTATACTATTTTACAATGCTATTTTTTAGCATTGTAATAATGAGCACGATACATGGGATGGGAAGTCTCTATTTGAGGAGAAGTATCCATTATTATTTTCTGATCATACTTCATATTTACTTTCTGGGGATGGAAGGTTTTCATAGTGGGGAGAATTTTCACATTTATGATTTTATTTTGAGTTATTAATCTATTTATTTTTGGTATTGTATTTTTCATGTGGATTTCTATATAACATTTGGGGACAAATGGAGTCTTTCAAATCAATAGCAGGTGGCACATGGTTGGTGCACTGTTAAAGGAAACCATGCACCATCCTAGAAGAGACCGTGCACCCAGAAGTGTGGTATTGTCCCAGCTACATGACCTCCTTCATGGGCATTCTCCCACCGTAGTAAAATTTTGGGGATATTTTCCTCTTATGTGGAGGAGACCGCATGGTTTCCTCATGGTTTGTAAAATCATGCAGGCTAATTTTTTGTCTTGTCCATGTTATTCAAAATATAAAAATTACCTTTCTATCCTCACTTCATTTTACCAAAATTCTATCGATTTATTTCCCCATTTTATATTTTCTGCCCTATAAACCTTTCCCTCCCCTCTCCATTCCCTTGGACCTCAAAATGTTGGGTGGTTTTGGAATTTTATCTTCAAGAATCATCATGTAAGACTCTTCTCTAATGGTTTCATCCCTATTCTTGGGTTTTATTCCTCCCTCTTTGAGTTATCTTTCCTGCATAGTATTGGTTGACCTAAAATGGGTTGAATCATGGTAATTAGGGGTTAATATTAGAATTTATGGATCTATATTTTCTTTATAGGTTACCCTTATGGTTCATTTGTGGTTTCCCACTAGATTCCAAAAGTTTCCAAGCTAGAGGTAGGCGATTTCTGGTCTGAGAATTATTAGATTATTTTGGAATGCTATCATTAATTCTTAAATTTGGTATGTATATTGTGTGAAATATTTTAAATGCATTTTAATATGGTTTTGAGGTGTGTATGTGTTGAATGACGGTATTCGAAATGAAATTGGTTGTCTTTCACGTGTTATTTCTTGTTGTCATCCTTAATTGCGTTTTATAAATTATGTAACTGGTATGAAGTGTTTTCCAAAACTGGATTTGGTGTGTGTGTTGATTTTAAAGAGGTTTTTCGTATTTAAAATGGTGTCTTCCTTGTGTGGTTTTATTCTTGGATGTTTGAGCATGAGAAAGAAGTGATTTATGTGACATGAGAAATGAAATTGAGCAGAAAAGGAATCTTCGTAATCTATGTGGGTGGACTAGGACTAGTATGCTAGTTGGGTTGGAATGGATGAGGCATAGATTATTCTAGTAGGTTTGATGATACAACACTAACTAAACTATAAGGATGGTTAGAGACAACTAGAACTTAGGGTAGATTTATATCTAGTGGCTCATGCATGCAGATGCTATGGCTTATGGTTTCAATACCATGTTTCACCGAGATATGAGGTTCCCATGGCCCCACTATTACTAGTTCCTATAGGGATTTCCCATGATTCTCTTATGATGTGGTGTGAATAGTTGGTATATGGGAGACCGTGTTTTCAAATAAATTATAAATCATTATTTTCATGAAAATGTGTAATGTCCCCAACCTGGGAGCCACTAAACAGGTGCCCCAAGTCGAGTAGTTACATGAACTCAAGAATTCCTCCCTATACGGTAGATTTTTCCAACTAGCAGTAAGGGCCCAATATGTCACATGGGAAGACTATAACCTCAATACTAGATTAATACAGATAAGATAATAATTGAAATAGCAAAAAAAGAGAATAATCCATAACATGAATAAGTGACCAAATACCAAAGTAGGGTTCAATCATAAGAAACAATAAATATTCCATGACACGCTATAGTGTCAAGTGAAGAAAACCTAAAAGAAATAAAATAGTAGAATCCCCAAAATGGTCTAGAATCCATGTTTGGAACCTCACCCAAACACTTACCATGTCTAACTCATCTCTCTAGCATAGGGCCCTTTCCCTGGTCCTGACCTGCAAGCATGCAATTTTCTCTGGTACCCAACGACGACCCAAGCAGGGTGTGAGTATAAATTAGTAGGATACCACCAACGACATCTACAAAATATATAGCAATGAATATAGTGAAAGAAAAATATTAATAAAGGAAAGTTAAGTTAATGAGTTCAATATACTATATTTATTTATGTTTCATTTATGTTAACACACCAATTAACTCATGTTTTTTATTAAGACATTTTATTTATCATGTCACCCTTTTCATGTGTTCAATGGATTATGCATGATCAACATTCTAAAAATGTGGGAATCTAATAAGTCCTATATCACTAGGAATCATTTGAAAACAATTATCAATATCCTCACCTCGAAACCTTAGTCAGGGTGGAATGCAACCTTTAGGGTAATAGAACTCTTTCCCCTTCCCTAACCCGTGCATTCAAGAGAGGAGCTAGAACCTCAGTCGAACTCAAACCGTGGGCATAAAACCTCAAGTCAATACCCCACTCTACCTAGCCATGTGAATATTATTATTTATCATTCACCACAAATCACCATATCATAAAAACAAATCCAAAATCATTTACAAGATCACATTAATCTCAATAAATGGAAAAATAACATTGTTGCCTCAATCCATTAACACATTCAACATTTTAGTTACTTAACCCTTTAGCCCAATTTCCCATTTTCCATGGATATATCACTAAGAATATTCAAATATAATCTTGTCACCTAGAATTTTACATCAATACATTTAATCATAATAACATACCCATCAAGGGCTCTACATTCTTGCACAACGAACTTACACTACTTAGCTAATTCTATGTTCAGAAAATATCGGCACACCCCAGAGGTGGCCCTAATTTGGTCGAGTCACCTTCCATGCATCCCATGGGGATTAATAAGGGTTAATTTAACAATTTAGACACCCATTACCCCATATTAAGTCAAAAACACCAAGAATTCATCAAAAGGGGGCAGCAATAAAAACCCTACATGCACAAATCTACACAAAATCCAAGGGATATAATTTTGTAGACCACTGACCATGAAACCGTTGGAGAATGCAATCCCAACAAAAGCCTTAGATCCAAATTCAACACGACTTTGAAGCCTCAACCTAGATCTCACCGAAAAGAGAGGTTTGATTGATTCAGATGGAAATCACCCAAAATACAAGACCTAAACAGGAAAAGAGAGAGGCGGTGAAGATTAGACTCCCCAAGATCTTTGATTTGCATCCAACGACACTTCAAATGGCCAATAATCAAAGGATATTGATCTATTGGAGCTCTTGGCCCCCTTGGTTAATTCTTAGGGATAAAAAGGAGGAGCAGGAGGAAAATCCTGAGTGGGTTATAAAATCCCGGAGTGACATTTTTGTAAATTTTAAATGGTTTTTGGGCCGCACAGTTTTCTAGCACAGTTTGAAAAACCGTGCACAAATTGTGTGGATGCTTATGTCCCGGAAGAGCCCCTTTGCATGGTTTAACCGCATGGTTTTTTTCCAAATCGGGCGCAAACCGAGCACATGATACTATTCAAAAACCTTCCTCTGGAATGGTTTACCAGGGTTGCCCACACGATTAGCACTAATCGTGATCAAACCATTCATCTAGCCCAAAAACTCATTTCCCCCTCTTTTTCATGTCTCGAACCCCTGAAACAACCCCGAGACTCCTTAAGGACTTTGAAAATCACTTAATTGACCCAAATAAAGGGCCTAAACTAAAACATAAACATAACATAATTTACAAAGAAATCCAGGATCTTACAAGCTCCCAACTTTATAATGGATCGTCCCCAATCCACTCCTCCAGAGAATCATTGAGTTTCTAAATGAATGATATTGGGCCACTAGACCCACATATCTGATTCCCGCTCTTATGTTTCCTCTTGAACGTTTCCATGTTTCCATAGAACAAAAACTAGGGGCACAACTATACCCCACAAAAATTTATCACTATGATCCACAATACAAACCAGGTGCTCCTCAAAGGAAGCATCGGCCTCATGCTCAACATCCTTAGTTTTCAACACATGAGATGGATCTGGTTGATACTATCAGAGTTTTGAAACATGGAAAATGTCATGCATCCCACTATACCGTAGTGGAAGATCTAATTGGTAAGCCACCAGTCCGATTCACTCCACAATCTCAAATGGCCCCACATATATATGTGCCCAATTTCCTTGCATCCGAATTCGAAGGTGACCCAACCTTGGAGACACCTGAAGAAACACACTGTCACCTACCACGAACTCAAGAGGTCAACAAAACTGATCTACATATGAATTCTTCCAATTCTAAGTTGTTTCCGTACAATTTTGAATAAAACGAACCTTCTCTAACGTATCCTACTCAATACTCAACCCTAATAGCTCAGACTCTCTAACCCCTATCCAACACAATAGTGATCTACATGGTCTCCCATAAAGTACCTCAAAATGTGCCATCTGGACTGTAGCCTATAAACTGTTGTTGTAAGAAAACTAAACAATCAAAAGGTGATTTTCCCATGGACAACCATAATCCAGAACACATGCTCTCAACATGTCTTCTAATACCAGAATTGTATGCTTTGACTTCCCATCAGTCTATGGGTGGTAAGCTATAATCAGAAACACCTGGGTACCAAGTTCCATCTGTAGTACCTTTGAGAAACGTGAGGTGAAACACACATCACAATCTAAAATTATGGTTCTCGACACACCATGTAATCATACTATTTCATGAACATAAAACTCCCCTATATGGTCGACTGTAAAGGTTTCATGAATTAGTAAGAAAAGGGCTACTCTGGTTAGCCGATCTACCACCACCCAAATGGCATCATTATTCCAAGGTGTTCTTGAACGACCCACTCCAAATTCCATCGTGATGTTATTACACTTCCACAATGGAATAAGAAATTACTACAACAACCCACCTGGGTGATTATGTTCAGTGTTCATATGCTGACAGGTAAGGCATCATGACACAAAACTCGCCACATCCTTATTCATTCTCAGCCACAAGAACTGCCTATGTAGATCATGGTACATCTAGTCAATCCCGGACTCACTGCCCACTTTGATGCATGGAACCCATGTATCAACTCTTCCCATAAATCTGCCGACACCAAAACATGAACATGAACATAATCAACTTCATTAGTGCTGATGTTCCAACTAAAAGGTGACTCCCCACCTTTAAGAATTTCCTTCATAGCCAAGCACTCTAGATATACCAACTGACTCTCTTTAACACGGCTCAAAAGTTTGAACTCAACAACTGTAGATGCAAGGGTCATCTACCCGTTCCCCTCCAGTACCTCCAAATGCATCTTTGTGAACAAGGCCACCATCATCCACTCTGAATTGGATTCCGTAACTACTTGATTCTGAGTCTTTTGACTCAAAGTATCAGTGAAACCATTCCCTTTTCTTGGTGTGTAAACCAAATCAAAATCAAAGTACTGCAAGTAGTCAACCCACCATCACTGTTGAAGATTCAAATCTCGTTGAGAGAAGATGTATTTGAGACTTTTTTGGTCATTAAACACCATAATGGGTTCTCCCAACAAATAGTGCCTTCAAAACATTAAGGCATGAAACACATCAGCCATCTCCAGGTCATGAGTGGGATAATTTCTTTCATGTGGCCTCAACTACCTCGGCCCATATGTTACAACCCGATCATCCTGCATCAACAATGCCCCACGTCCAACATCAGACGCATCACAGAACAATGTATACTTCTTACCTGGTTCGGTTAAGATAAAAATTGGTGTGGTAATCAAATGATTATTCAGCTCCTGGAAATCATTCTCACAAGCCTCTGACCAATCGAACTCAACCCCTTCATGGTTATTCCTTTGAGCGGTGCTGCCAAACAAGTGAAATCTATAATAAAACTTCAGTAACAACCGACCAAACATAAAAAAATCCAAATATCAGAGACGTTTTTGGTCTTTTCCCAAGACACCATAGCCTACACCTTTTTTGGATCCACTGAAACTCAAAAATTAGATATGATATGTCCCAAAAGGTGAACCTCAACAATCCAAGATGTTATCAACGAAAATAACTACAAAATGATCTAGATACATGTGGAATATCTGGTTCATCAAGGCCATAAACATAGCTAGTTAATTGGTCAAACCAAACAGAATTACAAGGAATTCATACGACATGTACCATATTTAGGAAGCAGTCTGGGGTATGTCAGAAGGTCTCACCCTCAATTGGTGGTATACCGATCTCAAATAGAACTTCTAAAACACCATGTAACCTCCGATCTAATCAAATAGGTCATCAATTATAGGAAGAGGGTATTCGTTCTTAATTGTCACCGGGTTCAACTTACTATAATCAAAACATAGCCGTAGTGATCCATCAACCTTCTTAGAAAACATCATAGAAGATCCCCTAGGTGACGTACTAGGACGTATAAACCCCTTACGCTCTAATTCCTCCAACAGAACCTTTAGTTCTTAGAGCTCTTCTAGATCCATTTAGTAAGGTGGAACGGAAACTAGTTCAGCTCCAGGAAACAATTCGATCGTAAACTCAACATCTCTCTCAGGTGGTAACCCCAAGAAGTCATCAGGAGACACATCCTGAAACTGGTCCATAACAAAAGGTAATACTGGATATCCTTTCTCCCCATCATCTGTCATAATGCATGCCACTTGGGCTATGAGCTCCCTCATCAGCTAGTGTAGAGTCATTACACGGCCCACCCGAGTATCCCACTCACCATGAAAGACATGAGTGTTCCCATAGAGAGATGTGAATGTTACCCAACATCGGTAACAATCGATATGAGATTGATATAACAACAACCAATCCATTACAAATATTAGGTCAAAACCTGTCATATCTAGGAAAAACAGATCCCATATAAAACAATACCCACAAATGTTTTTCTTTCCCCCTCATCATATAGGCAGCTAACATGATTCACTTCTCTTTAGGAGTCTCTATTTGGTGCATAATAGTTTGTATAAACTCTATCTAGAACTCTAATACTTCTATCCCACCCTCTCCAATAATGGTCGGAAGTTGCTGCAGCTGAAACTACCTGGTCTCCTCAAACATGCTCGACACAACCCTCCCTAGGTCTCATTCCATCATCTTCATAAAAAAAGAAATGTTCTTGTGGAACTGCTCTACCCTATCCCCTGGGATCACGCCATTCTCTTGATCCACTACTGGAGGAGAATTCTTGGAAATTTCCTCATGTCACCCAAATGGTTTACATCTTCAAGGATGAATTTCTCTTTAATGTCAAATATGATCTTTAAAACGCGACCATAAATCTTTTATGACAAAGAAGAGATATAGATAGTCTATTCACTTGTAATAACCAAACCATTTCACATACACTACTCAAAAGAGCCCACTCAAAACAAGATCACTACCCTCAATCATCTCCCTAAGTCCATTTCCAACATGGTATCTAATTATTAGGGTTACAATCCTTATATTTTACTCTCATTTGAACCATTTTCATATTACAATTTACCCTTAAAACAAATTATTCTACTTTTACTTCCTTATAAAACACCATTTTCTAATTACTACTAGAAAATTTCACTTACCATTTTTACTCATTCATACCATCTTATTAGGAATAATTCATTAATTTTAAGAGAATATAGGAATCCTAACCTTTACATCCCGCACACCCATCCCGTGTGTGTACCTATCATGATTCATGACACTTTACTACATAGGTTCCTACAATGAAGCAATAATGCACAACCTCTTACCTTTTCTACCATGAGAGAAATATCACAAAACCTTCAAATCACACAATATGTGCATCAACCAATGGTGAAATATCATAAAATGTAACAACACACAACAAGAACAACAATCCCTTCCCAGTATGACTTGGGGTTTCCCCCGTACAAGGGTTAGATACTCCCAAGCATGAGCTCATTACCAAGGCCCAAGACATTCCTCATTTTCTGTATACCATCCTCAAAGAGTAATAAATAGAAACAAACTCCTCTGATACCACTTTGTAACGTTCCCGACCCAGGAGCCACTAAACTGGTGCCCTGAGCCGGGTAGTTACATGACCTCAAGCACGCCTCCTCTCACACTAGAGGTTGTCGACTAGCAACAAGGGTAAAATAGGTCACATAGAGAGACTATACCCTCAATACCAGAATAATACACAATAGATAATAATTTAAATAGAGGAAAAAAATAGAATAACCCATAACACACATAAGTGGCCAAATACCAAATATGGGTAAAATTATAAGAAACCATAAATATGTCATGCCATGATACAATGTCAAGTGAACAAAACCAAAAATAAATAAAACTGTAGAATCCCCAAAATGGTCAGGAATCCAAGTCTGTAACATGACCCAAACATGTCCCATGTCCAACTCATCTCCCTACCATAGGAAACTTTCCCTTGTTAGAACTTGCAAGCATGAAATCTCCTCAAGTACCCAATGAAGGCCCGATTACGATGTGATTATAACTCAATAGGCCACCACCAACAATGTCTACAAAAATATCCAGCAAGGTAGATAGTGAATGAAAAAGATTAATAAAGGCATGTTAAAGTAAAATGTTCAATAGGATAGCTTTATTTTTATTCCTTTATGTTAATACATCAATTAACCCATGTTTATTACTATGAAAATTTATTTATCATGTCACCCTTTTCTTATGTTCAATGGATTTGGTAGGATCAATGTTCTCAACATGTGGGAGTCTAACAGGTCCTGTCTCACTAGGCATCATTTGTCAACAGTTACCAATATCCTGACCTCAAAGCCTCAGTTCGACTGGAATGAAACCATTAGGGGAATAGAACTTCGTCCTCTTCCCTAACCCGTGCATTTAGGGGAGGATCTAGAACCTCAGTCCAACTCAACCCATGGTCGTAGAACCTCATCTCAATACCCCACACTACAAATCCATGCAAAAATGATTATTTATCATTCACCACAAATCACAATATCACAAAAACAAATCCAAAATCATTTACAACATCACAGTAATCTAAATAAATGGTAAAATATCATTATTTCCTCAATCCATTAACACATTCAGCAATTTACATACTTAACCCTTTATCCCCATTTCCCATTTCCCATTCCTATCTCACTAAGAATATTCAAATATATGCTAATCTACAATAATTTCCTATAAATATATTTAATCTTATTAATTTATTCATCAATGGCTCTATGTTCTTACACAATGAACATACACTACTTAGCTAACTCTATGTCCGGAAAATATCGGCGCACCCCATGGGTGGCCCTAATTTGGTCATGTCATCCTCCTTACATCCCATGGGGATCAATAGGGATTAATTTAACCATTTAGACAACCATTACCTCTTATTATGTCAAAATCACCAATAACTCATCAAAATAGGGCAAGAATAAAAACCCTACATGCACAAATCTACACAAAATCCAAGGGATATATTTTTGTCGACCACCAACCTTGAATCCATTGGAGAAAGCACTCCCAAACACAGCATTAGATTCCGATTCAACACCCATTTGAATCAAAAACTTAGATATCACTGAAAAAGAGAGGGTAGAGAGCTTCTGATGGAAATCTCTCAAAATACAAGACCTAAACCAGAAAAGAGAGAGTAGGAGAAGATGAGACTCACTCGGATCTTTGATTCGCATTTAAAGACACTCCAAATAGATAAGAATCAAAGAAAACTGATCCTTGGGAGCTATTGGTACCGTTGGTTTGTTCTTAGGGCTTAAAAGGATGAGGGTACGAAAAATCCCGAGTGGGTTATAAAATCACAAAGTGGCATTTTATTATAATTGTAAAGGATTCTGGGCCGCACGGTTTGCCTGCACGGTTTGACAAACCGTGTAAAAACTATGTAGATGATTCTGTCTTTAATGTACCCCTTCTCACGATTTACCTGCATGGTTCTCTAAACCATGCGAAAACTGTGCAAAGGCTATTATCCGAAAGCCTTCCTCTTGCACAATTTACCTAGGATGACGACACAGTTAGCACTTACCATGCATAGACCGTGTGATTAGCACAAAAACCCATTTCCCCCCTTTTCTGTGTCCCAAACGCCCCAAAACACTCCCAAGCCTCCTTAAAGACTTTGGAAGACACTTAATTGTCCGAAATAATGTGACTAAACTGAAACATGAATAAAACATTCCTTATGGAGAAATGTAGGATCTTATAAATTTTTTACTTAAAATGTTTTATTAAAAAGGATTCCAATTTCTTACTTAAAACATGTATGTTAATTTGTATTATGATCTAATGGAATGGAATAAATTTTGGGTTTAATACTAATGTGAATTTTATCACACCCTATAGACACCCTTGGGTGTATGTCGACCTTGTTATGTTTGACCCAGGTAATGGAAAGATGTATCGTGGTTGTGATTGTGGATATGGCTTCTAGTGTTAGTCTCTTGTGGGTGTTTCTAGAGGTGGATTTAGGGTGATGGATTTCACATTTCATAGAGGTTTTGGGTTATAGTCTAGTTAGATTCCCTCTTATTTTGGTATTTTTGGTTTTTGGTTAAAGTTGTAAAATGTTCAGCTTGAATTTTTGTTCCTATTTGGTTCTGGTAATTGATCTTGGTGTGTTGTTTTATTATTAGGGATTGTTTATAGTTTCTTATCATGGTTGAAATCATTCGCAGAGGTGCTTTTCTGATAACCAAGAACTAAATTTCTATCCTATAGGGATCAAGAATGCCCTTTGGTCCATTTCATGGGTTGGGTCAGGTGTCAAGTTGGATGGAACCTCGACCTGGTACGTGACAAGTTATGTGTTATTCTATATGTCCTTAGTACATACCTCTTTCTCTTATGAAAGGGATATTTTATTAAAAACTTTTACAATTTGGGTTTTTCCAACAATGGTATTTACAAATTTCAAACCCTTTATTTATGAGATCAATATTAAATTGCAAGGATTCAATTTATTTAAGGTGGAGTCAATAAAATGAAGGAACCAAGAACATCCTTATAGGGGAGGGGTGAATCAGTATTTTCTTTTAAAAATATGGATCTTATTTCAACATTGGTAAGAACCTATTGAACTTGTCCGATGATAAAGAGAAGAAAACAAATGATCACATGCAAAGTGAAGACACAAAATTCTGCTTGGTTAACTAGTAGGGTCTATATCCATGGAGCATACACTTATAGGTTTTCCGTCACACCAAAATCCACTAATCTTCAATAGTTATGGAGTAAAAAACTTTATCTCAATCACTCTATATTTGGCACATTTCCTTTATAAGGTTTAGGGATGACACACTACATCCCCCAGATCACTCCCGTTCACTCCCCTTTCTCACTGAGTTGAGATGAATCCGAACATAGTTTATCAAAATAATGGTCACTTTAATGGGTTGACATTAAATCCTGAATCCCAACTATAGATGGATGGTCTGTTGAAGTTCTGTTTTTACCTATAGTCGATGTTTAATTTTCTGTATTGATAGTTCGCGAACAACTCCTCCACGAGCTGAACTTCTTCATCCATGTACTATTCTCCTTCCTCTACATACTTCCCCACTCCAATTATTACCCTACTCCCCTATGTACTACCCTAAAATGCCAAATGTCTTACTCCATGTACTGCGAATGCTTCCTTTGTGAACCACTCTACTCTGCAGAATATCTATGCTTCTTCTCTAAGTATTGAAAGAACTCTATGGACCAAGTTCTTAATCTGTGTATTGTCTCTCTTAAATGATCATTTATTCCTACAAACCACATCACACTTTAACAATATTCTCCGAATTTATAATCAGAAACTCCTTCACAAGTTTTTATTCCAACGAACCACTATAGACATCAACATAATACTCCTGAAATTTTAATCTTAGTCATACATTTTAATGATGGGATTAATACTCTTTATAGAGGAAAATATATCAGAAAAATCCTTTATACTGAGATTTATGAAATTTTCATTATGGTGTCGTCTTCATCACATATCGTGCATCTCCTACAAACCATATTCCCTACGGGGTCCATGCACCACCATTCTACCTATACGGTGGAACAAATCACCACATAATTTCAAAAAATGAAACCCTTTATGGTATTTCAAAACTCTTCCTTGTTTTCATGAATGACATGTCATCTTTCAAAACAGCATTCCTTCCGCGTATAACAATCCTTCTCGTGAACTGCAAGTCTTCAATGTGAACCTCTTTCGCTCCATAAACCTTTCCTCCTATGTGGTCCATATAATGTTCCCACTTCTTGGTTCATGGTTCTCCATTCCACATAATAAAATAAATGACCTATGAACTATTCCCAGAACATGGTTTGCAGTCCGTGATTACTTTTTCAAAACTCTTCCATTTCCATAAACAATCTCCCATTCTTGAGGCACAAAGATTTGGAAAACACTGGGAAATTGTGCTACCTTTAATACTACTTCCAACATCAATCACAAGACCACATTCCTTGAAAACTTCTTGATCAACCCAATGTTGATTGACAAAAAACAAAAAACATACTCCATTTCTAGCAAAGAACAACCTTGGTTCTAATATATAACACGTTGGAAATTTTAAAATATGAAAACCATATTTGATAGTATCTATGACATGAAAAAAAAGTATAGAAGGGAATATGAAATCATGAGATTTTATGATATGTTTACTATTTTAAATAAATTCAATATTTTATATAGTATTCGATGGACACAATAATGAGTTTCTTCAATATCTTGTGTCACACACAAGACTGAGTTTTACCGAGCAACAATATACTATTAATATTATTATTTAATATGACAGTTATCACCTAACCATTGGAATGGCGAGAATAAATAGTATTAAAAAACTTATGAAAAAAATCTATTTCTCAATTTTTTGTTTTTTATATATTAATTACTAATAAAATAATAATCAGTTAAAAGAAAAATAAATGTTTTTGTAAAAACTACATTTTCCTAAAAGACAGTTTAGTCGTGTTTGGCGTATATAATTAAATCTAAGTTTATACCACTTTAAATTTTTTTTGAAAGAATAATCTCAATATTTTAAATATTAAAACCAAAATTCTCTTAGGATTATTTTTTGGTATTTTTTGAGAAATTTCATTTTTTGATGAATAGTGAAAATAATGAATTTCAATTAAAAACCACTTTCTTGTTAAAATAAATTATATTGTAAAATTACATTTTGAATTGGTTTTAAAGAAACATTAGTTCAATTATAAATATATTAATCTAATTGAAGTCATTAGAATCAATTTGATTTTGAATTCTGAAATTAAAACATTATAAATATTTTTAAATTTTCACTCTAAAAACCCACTTTCTCACCATGTCAATGGGATTAATTATAAATTAAATCTTACCAATTATGTATATTTAATTTGATAAAATTTATTATATATTTGGAATAATAATTATTTATAATTTATAATAAGGTCAACTTAATTTTTGACCAAAATGAATAATGAATTTAGAAAAACTTAATTACAATGGTTAAGGTAAAAATTGATTTATCAGGGGTTAAACTGAAAATATAAGGGTATAAATGACCTATATGTTGAGTCAAAAGTTCTCCTTTGACTTCTATATCATTTTTTGGAAGTCACAAATTTCTTTTATCTTGCTAATCGTACTGACTCTATCAATCATATCATACTGACTCTGTCAATCGTATCATACTGACTCTGTCAATCGTATCGTACTGACTCTGTCAATCGTATCGTACTGAATCTTTCAATCGTATCGTACTTACTATGTCAATCATATCATACTGACTCTGTCAATCGTATCGTACTGACTCTGTCAATCGTATCATAATGACTCTGTCAATCGTATCGTACTGACTCTATCAATCATACTCACTTTTGTATATCTTACTTTGTATAATATCTATAAATTACATTTAGTGAAACTTATAATACTCATACATTCATTACTTTCTTTTTTTTTTACTTAGTAAAAAAACACATGTTTCATATTAATCATAATATTGTTTATCATCTTCATATGTCTTTTGTTTTAACCAATATGATGTCGTTGAATTAGTTACAAACTGATCAAAATGATGTCGTGCTTTCTATTTAAATATGACTGATATAATGCAAGGTGTCCAAATCCCTCCATGTTTTTTGGAGAAATATGACCGTTGGAGGAAATGTGACTGTTGGAACCTGAGGCCTATAAATAGGAGGTCATTTGAAGCTGAGAAGAAAAACTGAGAGACTCTGCTTCTATCAAGTTCTAGAGAGAGACGATGTGACTTCTCTCATTCCTTGTGCTTTGTGTGACCGATCTTCATATTGAGTGGTTTCAAGTGGTTGAAAGATAGAGGTACCAATTACCTACAAAATCGAGGGCTGTCGGGGATAGGCAGACAAACGAACCGATCATCGTATCAAGGGATACCAGGGATAGGTAGATAGATGAACCGATCATTGTATCGAGGGCTTACCAAGGTGGTGGTAAGACATACCTGTTATCCTAAGTGAAAGGATAACCCTTCTCTTTGGGTCAAAAGAATTGTAATACTCTTAATTTTACACTACTGTTTGTATTAGAAATGAATTTGTATTGTTTCCTTTCTTCATTACACTTTCAATTGTAATTATATCAATTACAAATATTCTATTACAGTTTGTATTAATAGATTCTATACGCTTTATGGTAGAATCCTTCACACTTGTATTACTCTGATTATTTTATTCATCTTGAATACAATTACTTTACTTTTCTACTATTATTACATTACATCATACCTTTATATCCTATACAATTGTGGTTGTTTGAATTGTATTAGTTTAAGATCTTTTAAACTAATCTCTTATGTGTTTAAACTCAATGTTTTTAAACCTACAATTCACCCCCCTCTTGTATTGTTCCATCTCATATACATATACATCTACATATTCGATCCAACAATTGGTATCAAAGGAGGTTTCCACTTATTTGTATTACTTACTCTATTTCTTTCAAAAAAAATTAACTACTTACTACACTAACGTGTGGAGTGGAAAAGATTTTTCGTTTCATTCGATGGCAAGAATGAATATTGGGTCAATTGACAACCTAAAACTTTCTAGACCAACTATCATTGATGTGAATGATTATGAGTACTGGAGAGATTGAATTAATATATTCATGATCAATACTGGTGTAGACAATTTTATTATGCTTACTGGAGGTTACAACATTCTTGACAAAGAAGTCAGTACTTTCACTAACCAAGAGAAGCAAGAATATCAACTGAATTACAAGGTACACAATACTCTATTATTCTGTATGACCAGGAATATATACAGCCATATATCTTCTTCTGAAGCAGCCAACTGTATTTTGAAGAAATTAGAAGTCACACATTTTGGTACATCCATGGTTATAGAAACAAGAAGAGTAATGCTTTTAGCAGAGTATCATGGATTTATTTTTCCATATGGAGATCCAGTATATAAAGTACAACAAAGATTTATGACAATTGTGAACAGCTTACAATCTATGGGAGAAAGAGTTCTTGATGATAAAGCTCTTATAGATAAGATTAACGATATAATTCCAAATTAATGGGAGTCAAAAAGGACATCTATTGATGAAAATAGAAAAGTTTCCCATATAACTCTTGATGAACTATTTGGAACTATTTTATAGCACGAGACAAGAATGAAGAGAGATGCTGATTTCAACAAGAAGAAAAATGGGAATGGAAGTGTAGACTTTACATCTAAAGCTAAAACACATGAAAGGATAACAAGATCCAAAGCCAATAAAGTTGTTATATTAGAATCAAGTGATAGTAATCACACGGAAAATGAGTTAGCCAATCTTGCTCGAAGGATGAACAAGATTGTGGGAAAGAAAGATTTCCAAAACAGATTCAAAAAGAAAGATAAGAAGGATAAGAAAGATTTATAGGTAACTTGTCATGAATGTAAGAAAGAATGACACATAAGGCCTAATTGTCCTTTACTGAAGAGAAAAGACAGAAAGGAGAAACATTCTGATAGAAATAAGAAAAGGTATTATAAGACAAAGAATTTCTTGAAGGAAAATGATACTTTGAGTGCAAGTGGTAGAGATTCTTCAGATAATTCTTCAGAATATGAGTCCTCATGACAGAGAAATATTGGACTTATATCTAGACCACCAATTGAAGATCATTGTATCATGGCTAAGGTAAACAATGCTGAAGCTATTAAAAATGTCTCTTTAAATGCAAATTTTACTGATAATAAATATTATGAATCTTTAAATGATGATTCTTCATCATCAGAAGATGATACATTACCTTCTTTTGAAGAAGTATCTAGATTTTCAAAATTACTTGAAAATGATAATTCTAAACATAAGAAAAAGCTTGATAAGAAAAATTCTAGAATTTCAGTTTTAACTAAAGAAGTATCAGATCTTTCTAATGAACTTGATACAAAAACTTCTGATTTTGAAAGTATTTTAAAAACCATTGAGAAAGTCAAATCTGATAAGGATAAAATTTCTAAGGATCTAGAAAATGTAATTTCTAAGAAAAACGTTCTTGAGCCTAACTCCAGCTTAAAATCAAATGTTTTAGAGGGTAATAATTTATTTTTAAAACTAAATTCAGAAATCTTTTCTTTGAAAAAATGTTTGTCAAATTTTACTTTTGGAAAGGAGAACATTGAAAAAATGTATTCCCAAATCCGAACCTTGAGAAATCATTCTGGACTTTGTTATACTCATTCCAAACTGGTTTTCAGTAATAACTATTTTGTTCCACAAAATACCCTTTTTGTTCTAAGTGTCAATGTGGGGGACACTGGAAAAGAGAATGTTCTCTTAATAGAACTCAGTCTTTAGGATTTCATAAAGCCCATTTTGCAAAACGAATGTGGAATCATAAAATTTGGTTATCTGACCATTATGGATCCAAACAAGTTTGGATTCTGAAAAACTATTTGTTTTTTTACAGGAAAATGAGAAGTGTACCAAGAAGAATATTTGGTACATGGATAGTGGTTGTTCTCGGAACATGACCAGAAACAAAGATTTCTTTGAAAAGATTATCAAAACAAAAGGAGGAAACATTACCTTTAGAGATAATGCTCAAGAATGATTGTTTGTATAGGTAATATTGTTTTTATTGGTAAATTTCTTATCTAAAATGTTTTTTTGTTAAAGTTATTAGGCACAATCTCATCAGCATATATCAATTATGTGATGAAGGTTACCTTGTAAATTTTAGAAATGATAAGTGTTTAGTTCACAATTCCAAGGATAAGTTCATTATATCTGCCCATAGGCAAGAGAATGTATACACTATTAAATTAGAAGACCTTAGGAGCCAAAATTTACCCTACTTAAGTGAAATAGAAGACCATTCATGGCTATGGCACATAAGACTAGGACACTGCAACCTAAGAAACCTTTGTAAACTCTCAAGGAAAAGACTTGTAAAGGGAGTACGAGATATTAGATATGATTCTTCAAAAGTCTGTGATCCTTGTCAATTTGGAAAGAAACATAAAACTAGCTTTAAATAAATTAAGGAAGTTTCAACTTCTAATGAAACACAGCTAGTGCATATGGATCTTTTCAGTCCTTCACAAACCGAAAGCATTGGAGGCAAACACTATGTATTTTTTTTAGTTGATGACATTACTAGATTTACATGGGTCTATTTTCTAACAATGAAATATGAAGCCTTTTCCTATTTCAAAACCTGTAGAGCCCATCTTAAAAATAAGAAAAACCTACCATTGATAACTATTCATAGCGATCATGGTAGTGAATTTCAAAATTCTGAATTTGAAACCATTTGAAGTAAGAAAGGTATTACTCACAATTTCTCATCCCCAAGAACTCCTCATTAAAATGGTGTTACTGAAAGAAGAAATTCTATACTTCAGGAAATGACTAGAACCATATTGAGTGAATACTCAATTGCTAAGCACTTTTGGGCTGAAGCTGTTAGTACTGCCTGCTATATTATAAATCGTGTTTTAACCAGACTTTATCTTAATAAAACACCTTATAATTTATGGACTGGATGAAAACATAAAGTTTCATACTTCAATGTTTTTGGGTGAAAAGTATTCTTTCTGAATACAAAAGATAATTTACACAAGTTCACACCAAAATCTGATGAAGGAATCTTTCTAGGCTACTCCACAACTTCTAAGGCTTATAGAGTTTTAAATAAAAACACTTTTACGGTTGAGGAAACAGTACATGTAAAATTTGATGAAACTGATCCTTTTGTTTTTAAACCACCCCAACCTACATCCTCAGATGTGCTTTCAAAAACTGATTATCAACCTTTGTTAGAAGATCCTCTAAAAAGGAAAATGTTCAAGAAGATACTTCTGAAACTTTTACCCCAGATGATTTTCTTCGATATGTTGATGAACAGGTTTTAGAAAACCCAAATCAACTGTTTCTTAGAAATCATCCTAGTGATAATATCATTGGTGATGTAAATCAACCTGTAAGGACCAGAAATTCCTTAAGAAATGAAATAGAACATCTTGCTTTTCTTTCCCAATTTGAACCTAAAAGTCCAAGTGAGGCCATAGGTGATGAAGATTGGATCAAAGAAATGCAAGATGAACTAAATGAATTCGAGAGGAATCAAGTCTGGACTTTAGTTGAAATACCGAAAGAAACAACTTTAATTGGAGTAAAATGGTTTTTCAGAAAAAAATGTGATGAAAATGGAATCATTGTACGAAATAAAGAAAGACTTGTTTCTAAGGGCTATAATCAACAAGAGGGAGTATACTATGAAGAAACATATGCTTCGGTAGCTATACTTGAATATATTCGTATTCTATTAGCCTTTGCAGCATATATTATCTTCAAACTATTTCAAATGGATGTTAAATGTGCTTTTCTAAATGGTTTTATTCAAGAAGAAGTGTTTTTTGAACAACCTCATGGTTTTTTAGACCCAAAACACCCTAATCATGTTTTTAAACTTACCAAAGCCCTATATGGTCTTAAACAAGCCCCTAGAGCATGTTATGATAGACTTACATGATTTATTTTACAAAACAATTATACAAAAGGTACAACAGATCCAACCCTTTTTATAAAAATGGAAAATAAAAATGTTTTGATTGTTCAAATTTATGTTGATGACATCATATTTGGATCAACTCAGCAATCTTTAATTGATTCTTTTAATAATTTAATGAAATATGATTTTCAAATGAGTATGATGGGTGAGTTAACATTATTTTTAGGTTTTCAAATTTCTCAAATACTATAAGGGACATATATATCTCAACAAAAGTATATTAAAGGCTTGCTCAAAAAGTATGGATATGAAAAAACTAAAAGTATTATCACTCCAATTGGTACCTCAAATACACTTGATATTGATGAAACTGGGAAACCAGTAGATCAAACAATCTTTAGAGTTATGATAGGAAGTTTGCTATACTTGACAGCTAGTCAACCAGACTTAATGTTTTTTGTATGCTTATGTGTATGATATCAATATAATCCAAAACAGTCTCATTTAAAATTCGTAAAGAGAATATTTCATTATTTAAAAGGCACTATGGATTTAGGAATTTTTACTCTTCTCGAAGTGATTTTGTTTTTAAAAGTTTTTCAGATGCTGACATTGGTGGCTGTAGAATGGATAGAAAAAGTACATCTGGAACATGTCATTTCTTAGGTGATTCTCTGGTTTCTTGGTCATGCATGAAACAACACTTAGTAGCACTTTCCACTACTGAAGCTGAATATGTAGCAGCTGGAAGTTGTTGTGCTCAAGTGTTGTGGATGCAACACACATTCACTGACTATGGATTGAGTTTTTCAAAAACCCAAATTCTATGTGATAACACTAGTTCCATATCTCTTAGTAATAACCGAGTACATCACTCTCGTGCAAAACACATAGATGTTAGACATCACTTTCTTAGGGGTCACACACAAAAAGAAGATATTATTTTACAATTCATTGGAACGTAAGAACAACATGCTGACATTTTGACAAAACCATTACCTTCCGATAGATTTGAGTTTATAAAACAGAGCTTGGAATGATTATATTAAAATAATAATTCATATCCACTTCCTGTTTTACATTTCTCTTTACATCAAACAACTCCTCTAGAAAGGGGGAGAACATTTCTTGCTATATTTCTTACTATGTTTCTTCTTATCCTATGATCTTTAATTATTTATTATCTTGGTATATATATATATATATATTATTCTTCTTTTCTGTTTATCGTATTGATAGTTTTATCATATCATTTACTTTTCTGTTTATCGTATTGATAGTTTTATCATATCATTTACTTTTTTGTTTATCATATTGACAGTTTTATCATTTTACTTATCTATCTGTTTATCGTATTGACAATTTTATCTTTTTATTTACCAATCTTCTTATCGTATTGACCGATCATGGTAATGAATTTCTTTTCCATCATCACGTCCGATCATGGTAATGAATTTATTTTCCATCGGCACGTCCGATCATTGTAATGAATTTCTTTTCCATCGGCACGTCCGATCATGGTAATGAATTTCTTTTCCATCAGCACGTCCGTTCAAGGTAACACGTTTGTTTTCCATCTGCTTGTCAGGTCATGGTAACAAGATTGTTTTCCATCGACTCTTTAGTTAATGGTAATGACTTTGTTTTCCATCGACATTATAGTTGATTGTATTCTTTTACTTCATACGCTTGTATTTTTCTTTTAATACTATCTAAACAAACAATTACCTTACGATCTCTGGCAGGTACATACTTTTCAAATTTTTTTTATCATTTTAATCCTAATCGTTGATTTACTCTCTTCTAATCTCAACCATAGAAGATCAACGGTCACCCTTTTTTCCACCTATAAATAGCCCCCCCTCCCCAAACCCACATTGGTTTTTTAGGTTTTGTGGCGAAGCTCTGCTCCACCGATTTAAGTCATCGTACGATCTTTCAAGAGGCTTCACCTATATGTCCCTATCCTCCGCTAATACTCCCACCGAAATGCCTTCAAAGAATTCTACGGAGAAACACTTTTCAGAGTAAGGTTGGTTTCTTGGGAATTTTTTGATTTGTAAGATTCTACAATCAGAAGAATCATTTTTCTTCAAGGCTGGGAACATTTATGTGTTGAAAAACC